>CM060986.1:67157572-68357572 GCA_030765065.1 Deroplatys truncata
AAATCTAACCCTGAACCCTAGAAATTTACGTGAAAAATGCGAATAAAATGGATTGAAAGGGAATCGTGATAGCAAATACCACTACAGCATTCGACAGCAGACCAGCGAAAATCGTGAGAAACCTAAGGCCAGAGTACTCGTCCCTACGGGAATCGAATCCGAGACCTCTCGAATGCAAAGTGCTGACGTTATTGACTGAACAAAACAGTAAAAACAGACCTCATTCGCAGTCGACAATGCTTAAACATGTTAACTTTCACCATATTGTCGAGTACCTCAATATTTATTTATTATTTAACTTCAGAAATTCAGATGGGAGCAACTCGCTTAGGAGAGGGATCGTTGATCAAACAAAGAACGTTAATTTAAGAGGCACCGACGAAGGGACGCAGCTAAAGTTATATTCACAACATAATTCCTGGCTGAAGGGAGAGGCAAGGATTCTATTCTACTATCATAATTAGAAACTGCAAAGGAATGGACAACTAGTAGATTTATTATAATAATATCTCTTACCCCATGTGTCTGCCGGGCGAGGACGCCATGGTACAGTTATCAGTCTAGCTCACGCGAAGACTCGTCACAGACTATTGAGAAAACCCCTCTAACTTGGCGTCACTAACGCCATCCCCACCAATGAGACTGTTTCCCCTCAATCGCCCCTCCTCAGATAAACTGCCAACCTTCGACTTGGGTAACCAGAGGACGAATTACTATTACTATAATCTGTGCACATGCCACATCTCCCCCTGGCCACCGAAGTCGACGTCCTCGTCGACAAAAAGAAATAAATACAATAAACATGAAAAAAAAAACAAGACAAAGACATACCAAAAATGACATACAAATGTGTGATGAAGTAAAATATAACAGTAATATATATGTGTGGTAAGCACCCAGCCGACGACACAATATTGCTGGGCGATGACGAGAGGCGAGGAACGTAAGTGCTGTCGACTTAGTATTGTTAATGCACTTAGCTTTAGCATCCCGCACACGCACACACCACGCTGCCTTAGTTCACAGGCACACTACACTGCGCAAAAGGGTGATGAACTGCCGTAACTGTTTGTGGGTGGGTTTAGACAGTGCCCACAACGACGATTTGTCCTGGTGTAGAATTAGCACCGCAGGTCTCTGGTGATGACAACAGGGTGGGCAGTCGCTGGCTTGGACTGCCCCCCGACATGGTGGCTCCTTATGCCACGGCAGTGTAGTGGCTGCCCGACAGCTTCCCTGTGGTGTTTCTTGACTTCTGGTGTGCCCTGGGGATGCTGATGCACCTTCTCGCTCTCTGCCACAGCAAAATACTAAAACAAAACCACCACACAATAAACAGGATGCTCCCACAAAGAATCACACACAAAAGAAGGGTATGTCATTTACAATTAAAGATTTTAAAGTTTGAAAAATGTACACTAAAAAAATTCTTATGACATGGGGCAAAGAAAGAGAGAAAAAAAATTAGTACAAATTGGCATAAGAAAGAAATTTTACAGAGTTGCCATCCAAAGTGTAACTTACAATGCTTCATAATCCAAGTAACAGTAAAACAGAATCAAAATACATGAACATGACAGAAATGAAACATAACCTTGTTTTGGGATCCCAATATTACATCTCAATAACCAGCTGGTATCACAAACAAAAGAAAGTAAGTGCACTTACAAGACAATCACACATGACGATGAAATGAACTCATTCACACTGACCATGGCCCCAAATTACACACAACACTGACTTAACTATCTACTCAAACTAGTGTATACATCACTACAAGCTACATCCACAATACATTTCTAAACTACGCCACGTGACATGCTTTCAACTACTAGTGTCCTACTCTTGTCACCAATACAACTTCTTGTCCACATCATTATCGTTCTCATCTCATTAAGAGCATCAACTCAATCATAATCATTATCAACATCATCAGCAGTAATAGTGCAATCTCGATCATTACTTCAAGCATCATCATCTTTCAATTTTCTCTCCAAAACAAAACATCTGCACTTACGTGTCTCAATTTAACATGCTGTAAATTCAAAGCATTTGACATAGGCATAACCTTCAAGAAATCACATTAACAATTTCAGGAATTACACAAATAACATGACATTATAATGTTGCATCTACATCCTCAAAATGAAAATTTAAGCTGGAAAACAGGTGGTATTAACATTTGCTATCTAAGATGGTAATAAACTTGTTGCATAAACAGAGAAAAAAAATTATTTTCATTACATTCACTTCCATCTATATAATCTCTCGTGTGAATTCATCACACACGCTATACTGGGCACGTTACAGCAACACCAATAAGCAAAATCTCTGAAATGATACAACAACTGTCGGGGTTACACTGTGGCACTTCCACCGAAGCTGACATCATCTCGTCTCATCTCATCCCTCCTCATCTCACATCAACACCATCGGGGTTACTCTTTGGCACTTCCACCGAGGCAAATCTCAACTCTTATTTCTCACATAACCTCACACTACGCCATCGGGGTTACTCTTTGGAACTCCCACCGAGGCAAATCTCACCTATATCACATAACCTCAAATACACACACACACATACAAACACTATTCATGCAACAATTTTCTGCAAATAAAGATCACAGCATCATTATGGAACCCAAAATCAAATCGAGTCAAAATCAAATCATATCATATCATATCAAATCAAATGCAACAAAACAACATCACATCATTACTCAAAACAATATTGTCACATAACATTCCTGAAAATGAAAGCTCAATTAAGCACATAGTACACCTGAAACACATTCCTGCAGTATAATACAACAAAACAAATGATTTGCAGTTCCCAAAACATAATTCAAAATTTAGATTACACCCACAATAATAATACACTCGTAATTTAGCAGAGACATTCATAGCACAGTATTCCTGAAAAACAAAGCTTAATTAAGCATCAGTCACTGAAACAATAAATTTAGCATACCTGTGTGAGTCGTAAAACTGTTTCATTCATCCAAACTTTAGCACTCACAATGATTACATACTTACAGGTGATTTTTTTTCTTTACTCTTACTCGTTTACCACAAAATTCCCGTGCAAATTGTCCAAAATCTGGTAACACACGTACAGCTGGTTCATCAACATCCACATCGTACTGGTCCATATCAGAAGCACATCAAACCTAATTAGGTGCAGATACTGGCAAGGTTGGTAGCTCCTGAAACTTTTACTTACATGAGTAACTGCGAAAGATTTTCCCCTAAAAATATGCATTGCGGAATTAAACCAAACTTGGCAACGGTAAAGCAAAATTATCATCATTATGATTTTCTCAGAGCGGCCATTAGCAGTAGTAGCGAACATTTCAAAATTCTAAAGTAACTCATACGCCAACATCCTACTGGGATTCTCCACGTGAGAGGGGTCAATGACCGGGCGGCAGACAGCTGATTTCTTTGCAACAGGCGTACCAACACTGGAGCAATTACTATATCAGATTTCTGTGCAGTACGTCGCTTAGGCATGATTGCAGCACAAAAGATAACGCAACCAATAAACAAACAGTAGGACCAAGCAATACAGATTACACCAAACTAAACACTTATAGCATCACATGAATGTAAGTAGCAAGATCAGAACATAACCAAATAAAACAGTTGCAGAAAGAACACAATTAAGGCGCCCGCGGCGAAATATCAGAAAATTAAACTAACACACGGCTACACAAGCCACTTGGACACAATACCAAGATTTTGAATCAGAATGAACACATGGAAGAAAACAAAATGATAGCTTCAGTGAGAAACCTCGAACTGGAAGTTAAAAAAACTACGTCACACTTACTGTGACCACCGCTAATATTCTCAAAAAGGAGCAGAATACAGACTTGTAATTTAAACTAGCACACAAAACTTCTCTTTTTTTTTTCTTAAATCAAATGTATATAATCTGATATGCACACGCAAATAAACGCGCCAAAACACGTGCTGAGGAATACTGGTTTCACAAGCTAAAATTATTGCTGAAATGCACGACCACGCGGGAATTACACAACACACGTGCGTACATAAAAGTTACACGAAAAATGACCCAGAAAAGTGCAGTAAATAGCTAGAAATCACAATCACTGGAATATAAAGTTATACATTTCCAAACCACTGCTAATAAGCACAAAAAACAAGATTTGCAAACAAATAGCCAACACGCGACGAGCGCATTTTGAAACAACTATCTCGCTCGTTTCTTCTCAACTTTCACAAAAACATTTTTTTGGAAAATAACCAGCACGAAGAACGGAACACAGTGATATAATTTAAAGGAAATGAAGCCAAAACAAGGGGAAAATGGAGTCAGAAGTTTTAGCGTCACCCGGCAGACAATGGGAAAAAATGCAAAAATGAACTCAAAATTGAAATTTCGACACCAGACTTTCAGAAATGATGGAAACAAAATTTAGAAGAAGAGAATCACAAATTAAAGTATAAAAATCCTTACCCTTTAGCCAGAAAGAACTTTACATTTTTCACGACCACGTGGAGGACAAACCGTTAAATTTGGAGGAAGAAAAAAATTTTGCACTTAAAATCTCAAAACAAATCAAACCAATTCCTCGGCGCCTCCGCCAATTTGTCGAGTACCTCAATATTTATTTATTATTTAACTTCAGAAATTCAGATGGGAGCAACTCGCTTAGGAGAGGGATCGTTGATCAAACAAAGAACGTTAATTTAAGAGGCACCGACGAAGAGACGCAGCTAAAGTTATATTCACAACATAATTCCTGGCTGAAGGGAGAGGCAAGGATTCTATTCTATTATCATAATTAGAAACTGCAAAGGAATGGACAACTAGTAGATTTATTATAATAATATCTCTTACCCCATGTGTCTGCCGGGCGAGGACGCCATGGTACAGTTATCAGTCTAGCTCACGCGAAGACTCGTCACAGACTATTGAGAAAACCCCTCTAACTTGGCGTCACTAACGCCATCCCCACCAATGAGACTGTTTCCCCTCAATCGCCCCTCCTCAGATAAACTGCCAACCTTCGACTTGGGTAACCAGAGGACGAATTACTATTACTATAATCTGTGCACATGCCACAATATGACGTCACAGTTGGGGACAGTTTGACTATCGCCGACATGTCGAGACATGCACATTTTAGGCATCTCATAACAAGAGAAGCATATTCTAGCGTCATATACAAAAGTTTCATGCCAACGTACTCACTACGCTCGCAAAGTTAATCTAAAATTTCATAGTTTCTAAAGTTTCATAGCGTGAAGATTATCATATATCATTTTTAAATCCGTCTTCTTAAATGTAATGTATCGCAATCCATTTTTAAAATCAAATCATACATGCGTTTAATGCATATAATGGATGTCTTCATATACGCAATATGGCTGCCATGCACGTTAAACATTCAATATGTACGCGTCAGGCATCTTTTTCATTGAACATGCTTCCGACTCTCTCCGATAGGTGGAGCGCATGATGCCTGCTACGAGGATGGAGGGGGACAAAACAGATTTATTTACGCTTGCATTGAAGATAGCGCACCAGTCGGCCTGAGGGCCTCGTTCAGAAAGGTCGTATAGTTCTCGCAGCCATGTTAATACGCGTCGTCGTATCGCGTGTTCGTTACGTAATTTTTTTTTTACCTTTCTTATCACACATTCATCTAAGAGATATAATATTCACCAGGATGACAGATGTCCAAATATACATAACAAAGAAATTAGTTACTGATATAAATGTAATATCGTACGTTCACCATTTTATTTTTAATTACTTTTTTTATTTTATTCGAGGATGACTTTGTATTCATGTCACTGGATTCAATCCTAGTCCTCCAGCCCGACTTGGAACAACAATCAATATCGCGTGACATTCCAAGGATATAATCGGTAATAATAAAAAAAATTTTTTTTGGTAAAGACCGTCAAATAGAAAGCTCTGTAAACGTATGTATTTCCCCTCACTTCCCCTCTTCCCCCTAACCCCACAGTAGATATAAAAGGGCGATACGCAGCTTCAAAGCCGATGCCGACAACTGATAAGTTCCTTTCTTCTATGCAGTCGACTCCCACCCCCTTTCTTTGTGCACTATCCCTTAAAGCCGCAGAAGATCATTATATTTAAGAAGAGGGATTTAAAAATGATAGCTAATATGCCTACGACCTAAAATGTATGCCCTAGATATCGACGGTTCAATGATAAAAAGGATTAAAGGTATAAAACGTAGTGCTATTAAGCAGTACGTCACGTTCGAGAGCCATACTGACTGTCTTAAAACCAGAGAAATTATCAGAACGCTCATGAATCTGATCCTGTCGCGACAGCATGCTCTTGCCACAGTACAGGTGAATAAAATTACATTGACACCATACGACGATAAAAGAATTATTGCTGAGGACGGTATAACGACATACGCCTATGGACATTACAGCATTACAAGTAGTGCATAAGAGAATGTAAGTCGAATATGAAGATTTTCTCGTGAGTCTACAATCTTAAAAAAATGAAGGTTATCCGTGTGCTGTATATGCAGCTATCTGACGACCGATGAAGAAAGAAGAAGATGGAAGGGAAGGTGGTAACCCTGCCATTAGGAGCAATCCTAGTGCTAGTCTCAAGCCTAGATAAAAAGGGGAGAGACACCTACAAGGAACTAAAATTAAGGTATGTTGACGTAAACTTTTCAATTAAAACTCTCGAATAATAAAACCTGAATAAAACATTGCAATTTCACTAAAAGAAAGTTGAGGTTATCTTTGGTTAGCCAGATTAGGTTAGTCGATGATTGAGTAGCATAGATGATGAGAGGAACGTTTAGGATTGGTCGGGTTAATCTAGGCTAGGCTCTCGTACTTATTGTCTAAGTTATGAAGGATGAATTAGTTTAGATTGCCTTAGCAATGGGTTGGTTACGTGTTGTTCTTACGTTTTGTTACGTGGTTGCATGGTTGGTACGTGTTGTTACGTCGTTTAACGTTTCTGGTTACGAGTTGTCACGTGATGTTACGAGGATACGTGCTTATGTTAGTGTAACGTCTTGTCATGCTGTTATGTTACGTTGTGTTACGTGGTTATTGTTGGTTACGTTAGATGATGTTAGGAATGAATAGACAATTAGAAGATCCAGAGCAAACATGGTGGCAATAGGTTAAGACGTATACTTCGCTGTAAACCGATATACAGTTTGTCTCTCTCCGTCTCGCGCACTACTGTTTAACATATATAAAGTTTGTAAGGTTTAGAAAATAAGTATATAAAAGTGTTGCAACGCTGGATGATAAAAGTTTTATCGAATTACTCTCTATATTACCGTATAAACCTACATTCCTCCTCCTTCAACCCCTGTTTATCCTTGTGTCTCTCCCGTTTTCCATATTTCTCCCATATAAACGTATACTCTGTTCCTCAACCCATGTATAGACTAGCACCTCTCCTCATATGTCCTACCGATCTCATATAAATGCATTTTCCTCCTTGAAGACTCTCTCAACCTAGCACCTACCTTCGTTTTCCCTATCTTTTCCCATATAAACGCATACTCTGTCATTCAGACCTTCCTGTCTAGCCTAGCACTTCTCCTCATATTCCCCTACCTCTCTCATATAAGACGCATTCCCTACTTCAAACCTGTCTAGCCTAGCATCGACCCTCGTATTCCCTATCTCTCGCATATAAACGCCTACTCTATCATTCAAAACTCCTAGCCTAATACCTCTCCTGGGTTCGCTATCTCGCTCATATAAAACGCCATATTCTACCCTTCAAGTCCTGTTTAGTATAACATCTTTCCTTGTATTCCCTATCTCTCTCGTATAAAGCGTATCCCTCCCTCCTTTAGCATCTGACTAGCCTAGCATCAGCCCTGGTATTCCCTATCTCTCCCCTATAAACGCATTTTCCGCCTTGAACTGTCGCATCTACCCTCGTTTTCCCTATCCTTTCCATATAAACGTAAAAGTGGCCCAGCTTCTGTCTATCATACCGCCTGCCCCCGTTTTCCATATATTCCTCATATAAACGTATACCGTACTCCTTAACCTCTGTCTGCACTAGCACCTCCCCTCGTATACCTTATCTCTGTCGTATAAAGCATATCTCTCCCTCCTTCAGTCCCTGCTCTACCTCAGAACTCTCCTCGTTTTCCCTATCTCTCCCATATAAACGCATTTTTTCCTCCTTGAAGGTTCTCTCAACCTAGCATATACCCTCGTTTTCCTCGTCTCTTCATATAAAAAGCCATACTCTACCCTTCAAACCCTGAATAGTCTAGTACCTCTCCACGTATCCCCTATCTCTCCTGTAAATATGTTCATATTCCCCCTGCTTCAGCATCTGTCTATCCTAGCCTCTGTTCACGTTTTCCCTATCTTTCCCATATAAATGCATATTCCACATCTCAACCCCTATCTAGTCCAACACTTCTCCTCGTATTCCACGTATCTCTCATATAAAGCACATCCTCATTCCTTCAACCTCTATCTAGCCTAGCATCAATCCTCGTAGTCCCTATCTTCCCCATATAAACGCATTTTCCTCCGTGAACCTCCGCATATACCCTCGTTTTCCCTATCCTTTCCCATATAAACGCAAAAAGTGGCCCAGGCCTGTCCTATATAAGCTACTTCCGTTATATTGTATTTCGACATTTTTAAAAACTATCCTTACGATATATTTTCAGCCTCTTATGGACAAAATTACACTCCTTGGCCAAAGAGAGCACACATATGTTCAATTCAGCCATAGAAGTTGACGAAAATGATAGTGTCTCTCAAAGCTTCAAAAAATTATCCCTGCTCATATTTTAATCAACTTATACACAAAACTGCACCATTTAGCCAATATTGTCAAACTGTGCGTACTTGTAAGCTTTAGGTAAGAGAGGAAAATTGTGGGTTACTGAAAACTTTGAAAGCCACTCCCAATCTTATTACTTTCTCTACTACGTATAGTGAGTAGGGGAAGTATTGTATTCCACCCAAAAATTCGATACCGAGATTTCACCGGAAATACATGTTTTGAGACCCCCTGAATCCAAAAAAAGCATTTTTGGAAACATGTCCATGTGTGTGTCTGTGTGTGTGTGTGTGTGTGTGTGTGTGTGTGTGTGTGTCTGTCTGGGAACAGCATAACTCAGAAACGAACAGTCGGATAAACACCAAACTTGGTATTCAGATTCGGTATCTTCCAAGGATGCGACACAAAGGTTTTCAAGAAAATTCCCCCCACCCCAGATTACCCTTTACATGGAAGATTTTTCGAAAATTTTAATTTTCTCAAAAATGGCTCTAACGATTTTGATTAAAGTATCACATGTTTAAGATATTTTTATGACAAATAAAATGTATATCTTGAATTTCCTGGTAATGTCTCCAAAAGTATTCTTATTGTGAACGACTTTTGCATAACTGGTAAACCATAAGAGATAGACAAACGTTTACTACACAAAAAATGTAGATCGTGTTAAAATACACAATTTATGTCATATACATTTTTGTTGTTGAGTGAACCATTTTCGAGATATTACTTGTTATTCCCTCAAATTTTTCAATACTTATTTTCTCGAATGGGAATTCGTTATTCATTTTGTTATCTTGGATATGCAAAGAGTATTAATCTGTGGGAAAGGGAATGGTGCTGCACCTAGCAACCAGCTATTAAGACATATGTATGTGCTTAAAGGCTACTGTATTTCCAAATTGCTCTTGTAAACATATATTCCCCTTACATCTACAAGAAAATTAGCAATAAGATAGACTCTGCAAATGTTTATCTCGATTAACATGAAGTAGATGGAGAATAAGCGTTTGTATAAATAGTTTTTACAATAGTAGAGAAACTCATGTGAGTGTAACACATCAGATTTTTTTTAAATCCTACTTACAGAATGAAGCCGCGTAATGCCGGATAGATAGTAGGTGTAATATAAATATAGAAAGCTTACGAAGAAAACAACTATATCTTGGGAAGTGGGTCATTTTTGGACGTAAGTACATATGAGGTACTTAGAATAGCAAAGACCTATGCTCCAAAAGCTAGTTTTGAGAAAAATGTGATTAAAGTTTTACTAAGCATTATATATTAGAATAATTGATAAAGACTTAAAGAAGCGTTCAGATGTTCAGGTGCCCTACTTCTTTGGCCTTTACAACATTTTCTATTTTCAAACCTACATATTTTTCACCAGTATTTCTCTTTTTCTTGGTCACGTTCATTTTCCATTGGTTTTTCAGCACGCAGCGTTTTCTAGGACGACTCACGTGACGAGAAGTAGAGTCGCTGTTTGTATCACTCATTGTGCTTAATAAAAGTAAATTAAGCTAAATGCACTAACGGCTTGTTCAATGGTGATTAATAAACAACACTCTTTAAATAACTACACTAAATGTATTAATAGCAGGCTAGACTCTAGTTCCGGAGGTCACGGGTTCAAACCCTACGGAGTGCGATGGGTTTTTTCGGGCGTAAAAATCCTTAGCATGGCTTCCTTTGGAAGGGAAGTAAAGCCGCTGGTCCCGTGTCGTAGATTTACGGCACGTAAAAGAACCTGAATTCTGATAAAGAAGCCTCTGAGCAAAATTTCCGATCTTTCACGCTTAATATAGAATGGGTCGCTAAGGACCACAGCAGTTGAAGAGCGTCCATAAATAAAACTCAACTTAATTTAATTTCTAAATGTATAAATAAAACTTAATCGAGAGCTGCAAGGTACCAGAAGGCACGTTACAACTTTCTTTAAGAGCAACAGACTAAACTGAACAGATATCCCGTACAGGAAGGAATACATCCAGATAAAAACTATTTACAAAACCACAAAATCCTTTAAAATGGTTAAGGAATAACAATTTATGAGGGTTAAAGGACTGAAAATAAACAACACCTTCTGTTAAGTGATTTATTACTACGTTCTGTTAAAGAGCTGCTGTCGCAGCATAGGGGCCGACCCATACGCCTTTGCTATTGTCGAGATTCGGCTGCAGCACGTATGGTCGAACACCATGCTGTATTCAAATGGAGAGTTCGTTCATTTCCAAGGCGTATTGACACTAACTGGCATGAAAGAGTACTCTTCATGTATATGTTGCAAGAAAAAACAAAAAAGCATACT
The DNA here is from genome assembly GCA_030765065.1 of Deroplatys truncata. Taxonomy (NCBI): domain Eukaryota; kingdom Metazoa; phylum Arthropoda; class Insecta; order Mantodea; family Mantidae; genus Deroplatys; species Deroplatys truncata. Next base: position 67,168,690 of record CM060986.1, read on the forward strand.
TTGGCGCATACGCCTCTGCTATTCTAAAGGCCTCATATTCAGTATAGGATTAATCCTTTCAGGATTTGGAAAAGTATTTGCAACCCATAATTGTTTCGAGAAACAAATTTTGTTTTTTAAATTCAGTTTAGCATTTTAAAGTGAGCACTCGCATAGTAATGTGAAATGATCTATCGATCTCTTACCAAAATCTTGTGAAGTGGTCTAGTATCTATGTGCTATAGTACATCATTAACATTCTGGTAAACATTTACCACAAGATTGGAGCTCGAGGAATTGCTGTTGGTGCTACATGTCAACATGGAAACGGGTAGAGTGCGCTGGGTTCAATTTAATTTTCATTATTCCAAACGCAGCGCCATGCATTCGTTTTCACGCGCTCTGCTAGTAATTTAGGCAGCTACACCCCTCAATTAGAGATGGCAGGAGCCAATGTCGTGTTAATGATGTTAACACGTGAAAGCATCTCTTCTGTTGACCCTCCTTGTTTCAGCATGCACTATCATTAACAGTATAGCCTATCAGTCATGTTTACAGCTGAAAAAAGCGCAGATACAATTACCAATTAAGGTTGCATCCTGTAAAATTATCAGCTGTCCATGTAAATACATTTGGAATTAACAGCGCGTCCGCACCAGATGCTTAGAACGGAAAATCAAGGAAAAAAGGATTTTTAAAACAAGCTAATTAAAAGATTAAAATGCGTGTATAAACAGAATCTACACTCACATGCAAAATGAGGTTAAAACATCTGATACGTCACATTCACACAGCTCACTCCACTCACGTCGTTTCATTTTCCCCCTACAAATTATTCCTATAAAGACATAGTTTCTTACATACTTCATGTTAATCGCGATATAAGTTTGCAGAGGAATACAACAGACTGAAGTGATGGTCAAATATTTCAAAAGTACTGGCTGTGAAATTCAACTCCTTTGCATATTAACAGAAACAAAATAATGTTAACAAAGCACTTTAAGATACAAAGTTTGTAAAATTCAAAGTTAATATTGACGGATATCTTGGAAATAGTTAACGTCACGGAAATTATTTTGCATAAATTGTGTTTTTGTAACGATAAGTATCTGTAGTTTTCGTATACTAAGCTTTATTCTGTCTCCTATGGTTTACCAGTCATATAAAATTATGAAAAACTAGTTCATGATTAAGGGGATTTCACAGATTATTTTAACATAAATGTAGTATATACATGCTATGTGTTATGAAAATATTTTAATTATATATCACAATCAAAATTATTAGAGCCACATTTGAGAGTATATGAAAAAGTACATTTACAGGGTAGTGTGGTAGTTTCTTAATAATATTGATTTTGCATCTATGCAAAATACTAAATTTGGTATTCATGGTGCCTCAAAATGTATTTAGAGTGAAGCATTCATATAAAACTGCTTGGTGGAACTTTATTGTATGAGGCGGACGTCGGCCTCATAACCAACGATTGGCGATGTCAGAATAATGAGGAAATAAGGTTCGGTAATTTAAGGGTTTTTCTGAGAATTGCAAAGAATCCTTGTTGCCCAACAAGGAATGCAACGACACTTTATCTTCAGCACTATTTATTTACTTTGATTATTGCCACAACTGTAACATTCTGGGAAGTTATAAAATTTAGCTGAAGCACAAATCGCGTAGGGGTTTCTTAACCTAAACGTCCCCTGCGCCGCGGAGACATCTCTAGTACGTCTGACACAAGCCGATTGTCTTTCCCAAGTGAAGCTCTTTTTGTCTGAGTATGCTGGCGTCCCTCTAACATCCAAATTTTGAGTCTTTTAGTTTTAATCCTATTGATTACTTTTAATAAGTTACTTCTCTACCGATCGTGTTTTTACTTTCTCTACTACGTATGGTAAGTAGGGGAAGTATTGCATTCCACCCAAAAATTCGATATTTCACCGGAAATACATGTTGTTAGACCCCCTGAATCCAAAAAAAAGCATTTTTGGAAACATGTCCGTGTGTGTGTATCTGTGTGTCTGTGAACAGCATAACTCTGAAACGAACAGTCAGATAAACACCAAACTTGGTATTTAGGTTCACTATCTTCCAGAGATGCGACACGAAGGTTTTCAAGAAAATCCCACCACCCCAGATTACCCTTTACTTGGAACATTTTTTGAAAATTTTAATTTTTTCAAAAACGGCTATAACGATTTTGATTAAAATATCACATGTTAAGGTATTTTCATGATAAATGAAATGTATATCTCGAATTTTCTGGGAATGTCTCCAAAAGTGTTCTTCATTGTGAACGACTTTTGCATAACTGGTCAACCATAAGAGATAGACAGAATGTTACTACACAAAAAATGTAGATCGCGTTAAAATACACAATTTATGTCATATACATTTTTGTTGTTGAATGAACCGTTTTCGAGATATTGCTTGTTATTTCCTTAAATTTTTCAATACTTATTTTCTCAAATGGGAATTCGTTATTCATTTTTTTGTCTTGGATATGCAATGAGTATTAATCTGTGCCAAAGGGAATGGTGCTGCACCTAGCAACCACTATTAAGAGATATGTATGTGCTTAAAGGCTACTGTATTTCTATATTGCCCTTGTAAATATATATTCCCCTTACATCTACAAGAAATTTAGCAATAAGATGGAGTCTGCAAATGTTTATCTTGATTAACACGAAGTAGATGGAGAATAAGCGTTTGTAAGAATAGTTTGTACAAGAGTAGAGAAAGTCATGTGAGTGTAACACATCAGATTTTTTTTTCGTAGCATTTGGGACAGCAACCTCATCCTTGACATGCTTTCTCCAGCTAAGCTACAAAAGACATCTCACCCTCGCATGACCGTCACTAATCGTAAAATGGGGGAAACTGTCCCACGCGAAGTTCTGTATTTTGCTATTTCATACATCTTTATCGTTAATTTACAACAGGGGTGGCGAAAATGTCTTTCTCCCTCGAATCATGAAATATGTAGCACGCACTACACCACTCATCAGTACCTATATGGAAAACAAACGCATTAAACAGCTAGAAAAGGAGTGGTGCCTGCGAATCACACTGCCTCGCGAGTAGCGCTTTCGCCACAACTGATTTACAATATTCGTGAATGTTTAATGGAGGAGGGGAAAACTTCTCGTTACACTTACTATAAGTAGATGGTAGAGGAAGTAAAAAGAACTTAACTAATTATATTCAAAATCCATAAAAAAGCATATTATGCTAGTCATAGGACCAACCTCTTCCATGTCTTCTTCGTAAGCAATAAGACATTTTTGAAATGAACAAAGATTGTAGTGTGTGAAAAATGCACGATCATAAAAATAGTTAGGGAAAAATTAATTCCCAAAACACTTTAAAGTTCGACATGGCTAATAAACCGTAAGTCTTAAATTATCTGTCAGTAGCCGGTGAAGACTTCATTCTGAATATATGTTGCAATATTTTCTATTAAAACGCAGAAACCTAATACATAAACATGTAGATATTGTTAGAACTCGCAATTTATGTTACAGTTTTGGTAGAACTAAGCATTTCCGAGAAAGTGGTCGCTTTTGGTTTGAAACTTTAAATTTTAGATGCTAAATCAACATTTTGTTGTTCCCGCGGTGTTATGCCAATAGTATGGAATTTCAAAATCAGCATATACTGACTATTCATTCATTCATTCATTATCTGTTTACCCTCCTCTTATGTAGGACTTACACCCCCCAGGACTTACAAGCGGGTGCCTGGGGTCAGAGGCCCGTCGAGGAGCAGACACTCATGGATCGGACAGAGCATCCAGGATGGGTGATCAGCCCGATGCCTGGTATGGGATGAAGGAAGTAGATGAAACGAAATGTTGGTGAAATGGATGAAAGGAAAGGTGATGATGGAGCAGTTGGTGGAATGAATGGCGGGGGAAACCGGAGAACCCGGAGAAAACCCGCCCAGACGCCGCTTCGTCCACCACAAATCCCACATGCAGGTCCCTGGGATTGAACCCGGGCCGCCTAGATGGGAGGCGAGCGGTCTAACCACTCGGCCACGGCGCCGCCATATACTGACTACCTGCTGTTTAAACATTCTGCTGCTGCCTCTTTGTAGAAGCCTATATTTCTATGGTTCATAAAAGTAACTTAACAATAAGCTATGGAGCGTAGAAAAGTAATGCAAATGCTTGAGGCGGTATAGATCTCGCCAGGGATATTGGCATATGACCTTCAGGGCTAGCCCAGTCAGCCAGCCCTCTGATGTTTCAATACCTCCCTTGCAAGTAGCACGTGGTTCCTTCTGTCCAGTTGTGGTCCAGTTCCTTCCACCGTATACAACTCCCGTCTCAACTTGCACCATCCTTCGAGCTGCAGCCCCGTATGTGTCATACATCTATACAGTAAATGACTCGCATCGTAGCTCTCCATTAAAATTTTCACATGCCAAAATCCGTGGCGCGACCTGTAATGTCCCGTTGTTTACCCCTGAAGCAATCCGGTCGTCTGGACGGGTTGGCCGGGCTCGTCGGGGTCTCCGGGTGAATGCTCGTCTCCCTCTACGTTCCTCCGGTGCGATGCGGCCTCTGCTTCAGCTGCTAAACTCCGTCGAATTATTTTTGGGTTCATGATTTTATGCATTTGCCTGGGCTAGGCACTTCCTCGGGTAGATGGAAGGATCTAATGCTAGTGGTAACTAGCAGTAGCGGAGATTCAGGATCTTGGACAATATAAGTGGATCACTGAATAAGTTTTAAAAATCGACCACGCATAAATTCTGTTAGTCACTGTAATTAACACAGATTCCACTTTCGAGTATTATATCACTGTTTTACATAATCGGATACAAAATTTCACTATCGCTGTTAGACCGCTCGCCTCCCACCGAGGCGACCCGGGTTCAATCCCAGGGACCTGCATGTGGGATTTGTGGTGGACGAAGCGGCGTCTGGGCGGGTTTTCTCCGGGTTCTCCGGTTTCCCCCCCATTCATTCCTCCAACTGCTCCATCATCACCTTTCCTTTCATCCATTTCACCAACATTTCGTTTCATCTACTTCCCTCATCCCATACCAGGCATCGGGCTGATCACCCATCCTGGATGCTCTGTCGGATCCATGAGTGTCTGCTCCTCGACGGGCCTCTGACCCCAGGCACCCGCTTGTAAGTCCTGGGGGGTGTAAGTCCTACATAAGAGGAGGGTAAACAGATAATGAATGAATGAAAATGTTAAATACCGCTGTTAGAATATTCCTGGCGTGGTAAGCTTTATCCTTTACATTTCGCGCCGTTATTACATAATTTACCACCCGTAATATTCTAATTTAATCTAACTTCACTTAATGATAGATCTACCACAACGTCTTCGCGGAAGTAACCTTAATTAAGCAGAAGTAATAACATCGGCGCTTTTTAAGTCCGCGGAATCAATGCGAGCGACTTTTCGCTGACGGACGTGAATTCTATATGGGTTACATGACGTGAAGACATGTAAATTTGGCGCTATTTATAATCAGGTACCCCACGCTTGGAAAAAACTATTTTCCTATTAGCCACTATTTCCTGCCATTGTCTCCGATGACCTCATTTTTTACATTTCTGATTAGCTTAAGTCCCAAACATGTGACTATATACTTGATGCAACCCGGTATTTTCCCTATTTTTCTGGAGATTTCTCCGCCTACGCCGCCTGCTCCACCTTCCCTAACCACGACAATAGCACAAAAAGCTTTTCCTCTAGACTTAAATACAATATGTGCGAGCTGACTGCATCGAAAAAACATGTTTATGTTCTCCCAAGACACACTTTTAAGATATCCTAATTTGGAAAACCAGGAACGTTTAACATTGGCGATATTTATCATTACAAAAATTAACACTATTTCTGTTCCTATAATGACCATCTAGGACAGGAGTATACACTACTATCTACTATAATGCTATTGCTAATGCTACTACTATAATCTACTAATCTACTATATACTAATGCGTATGTGTGTAAATCAGTCATAGCGACGCACCGACGTAGTAATTCAGTGACTAATCATCGAAGGCGGAAAGAATATAGTACAAGGCATGTCCTATCCCTGAAAAATCCTTCGAGTTTCGAGTGTATTGGGTTACCATTTGATGTAGCACAAGCTGTGAATAAGTTCTGTTTCTTGCGTCTGGAAAAATAACTCAGGGTAATTAATTACTAAATAAAGATAAACTATATTAATCACACAATAAGAAAGAAAAGAAAAATCTTATGTGTTACATTTTCACATGACTTCCTCTTTCCTGTATTGTTTATTAGTAACTATACAAATTACTCTTACCAAAACATATCTTTCTATGTACTTCATTTCAATCGAGATAAACTTTTGCAGAAATAGCTGACATTTTGTTATAGATACAAAGGGAATAGTAATAGTCAAAAGTTCAAGAACTGGACGTTGTACGCTGGCTTTAAAATTCCACATTATTTCCATGCAATTGCGAGAAACACTGAATGCCGACAAGACTTAAAAATAATACAAAAATATTGATCAAGTCTAACAATTAATTACGGACATCTCGGAAATGGCTTATGTCAGAAAAAAGGTAATTTGGAATGAGATCTAATTCTTGTGTAGTACGTTTCCGTCTAGCCTTAACGTATAGTAACACCAGTTATAAAACGTTATATAAAATACCTTCCAAATGAAGAGGAATTCACAGTCTATACCCAGAAGATATGCATTTTATTTTTCATGTAAATGTCTTTAGTATGTGGTATTTTAATGAAAATTATTACAGCCATTATTAAGGAAATAACAAATTTCGAAAAATTTTCCATGTAAAGGTTAGTTGAGCTTGAGGAATTTTTTGAAAATCTTCGTATCGCATTCCGGGAAGCTGCTGAGCCTTAAATGAAATTGAGTTTTATTTATGGACGCTCTTTAACTCCTGTGGTCCTTAGCGTCCCATTCTAAATTGGGCGTGTAAGACCGGTTCAAACCTGGCGGAGGGCGATGGATATTTTCGGGCGTAAAATCCTAAGCATAGCTTCCTTCGGAAGGGAAGTAAAGCCAATTGTCCCGGTCGTAGATTTACGGCACTTAAAAGAACCTCAAGTCTGATAAAGAGGCCTCTGAGCCAAATTTCCGGTCTTTCACGCTCAATATAGAATGAGACGCTAAGAATCATAGCAGTTAAATAGCGTCCATAAATAAAACTCGGTTTAATTTCTTTGAAATATCTTCTTTAGCTGCTATGAGAAAGTAAAAATGCTCGTTATAGACTCATTTATACATGCATTTGTGGTGAAATCAGGTATTTAATTTTTGGGTGAAATGCAATACCTCCTCTTCTTAACTAAATGTAAGTAGTAGAGAATGTAATAATAAAACTGCTTAAGGCCTTATTACTGAAGGTGACTGCAAAACGAGACTGAGCGAGCACATTCTCTTGGTATTATCTTATCAACATATAGAAGAACCTGATAGTGTAATCGCAGTTTCAGGAAACAGTTTGATCCATAATTTATAGTTGCCATTGTGTATGTCGTACATAAATTCTATCCAGCTAACATAATCTTGTAGGTTTGGAAGTTTCAATGATTTCGTCCCTTAAAGAAATAATTTTAAACCTTTAGAAATTACCGCGGTAATTTTAGTACTACAGTGTTAAAAATCTCCTGAAAGTGGACATGCGCTTTAATTAGTGCTTTTAACTTCCTGGTACACACTGTTCACCAGTTTGAGGTGTCCGGGGAACGGAGTACTGAGGCGTGATACTCAACGGTAATCTTATCCGAACTGCGACGAACCTCTCGACTGCTCGTCATCTTCCTTCCAGGAATAGGTGTTGAGTGCTGTATAATGGTCCCTACAACACTTCTTTGTTGGCTTATATTCCTTAACTTTTCTCTAGGGCGTGGTTGCTCGACAAAAAATGCTACCATCTGCGAGATCTATCGATCCTCTGAGTTTGTCGCAGAGGTCCTGAAACATCCTGTATTCCGGCTACCACCCCACAGGAGGAAGGAATGAAGTGAAAAAACCACAGGAGGTTTCACGCCGGGCGGACAGACTATAGGCTGACAGGTCTCAGAGACGTGCGGAAATCCTTAACAGTTCTGACTCGAAGACTCGTCCCACTACTGGAACTGTCCAGAGAGGGCGATGAACGACTCGTCGTACCAAGCAGCCCTATAGTGTCTAAAGGGAATAATATTTTCTATCCGCCACCGCCTTACATAACGAAACCTTGAAGTACACCGGAAGCACTAGTAGAACGGAATGAAAGGGAATGGTAGATGAGAAACCACCCCTACATACGCCTACCACCAGGGAAAACTACGGAAAGCTCAAGGTCAGAGTGGGCAATCGGCGGAAATACAACACAGGAGCCAAATTGCTCGGTTATTTAACACATACCTAATAATTATTTTATCTTTTCTAATAGATCCCGTATATTATGACGAATATTTAATAGATCATATATTGTTATGGCAAATATAAACTCGTAATTCGCAAGAATATTGCCTAGCCTTAGTTACAAGTTTGGGAAATGGATGCATTTTAAAAACACCTTGTGAACACTCAGGAAAGCTGCTGCGTTCTCGATATGGAATGTTGTAGCTCTCATCTGGGACGTTATCTTAATAAACGTTACCGTCTCGAGTTAAGCATTCAAGAGACGCGGCACATAACTTAGTACCCCAGAGGACCTTAAGACTTGGAGAGGTTTCTCTTGCCAATATTATTCTTATGAATACCGCTCTGCAAACATATGTGCCCCGGTGTCTGGGACCTAATAAGATTTACTGCTGCTGAAGTGTCAGGGAAGCAAGATTTATGGAATTTCCTCACATAGTTTTTGTGACCGCTTCAACTCTCTGGAGCTGATGTGAACTTTAATGCCGTTTTAATTCTTGGAGAGGGCAAACTTGTTCTAGAAATATGACCTAAGAATGAATTTCGGTACTCAAACAGGTCACAAAATTATTAATTATGTAGCGTAACTTATTACTTTATATTGTTCTTATCTACATAGCTAGGTCATTTGTTAATTTCTGAAATCCTCTCTGAAAAGCTTTAATGTGGTCAATGGAGTCCTGAGATAAGCTGCAAACTAAAATATTATGCAGTTATTGCCAAACAGGATTTCATCAGATAATGGTAATTAATATGCTAATCCAATCCTGCCTTTCCTGCTAATCCTGCCTTTTTGTTTTGTTTCTATGTTTATGTAAACGTATTAGTATCAGAAACCATACTAAGTATATGAGTTGTTTTTACAATATTACATTTGATAGTCGACGTATTGACTTGTGCGATTAATAATTTTGTAAATTTTACTACCAACATTTTTCTCTGTTCACCATGTATTATAGTGCCTCTCTCAGCAAGCATTTCCTTCTCATACAATGACCCAGACAATTACTTCTGGTCTTTCCGATCATTCATTAAAGCCAGCTTACGTGATAAGGATATAGATAAATAATTGAAATAAATTATTTCCATATATTAAAACCAATGCATAAGAAGAACGAGTTACAAAATTCTGCTGGTATATAAGAGCTAATTACCAGGAAAGTTACGTGTTGAGGCAAAGTAATTTGTTGGAAGTCAGAGTAGCTAAGCAAATTAAGTGTTTCGCCGAATTTTGTCAACAAGAAACACATTAACTCAAGGTTCAGGTACGAGGGCAGTCCCAGAAGTACCCGACCTGATGTTTAGATACTGGTTGTTGTTTCAAACAAATGACTGCGGTAGGAAGTACCAACCTTATAAAGCTTAAGCCTGAAGTTTGATGATGCTACGTCGCTTAGTAATTGTTTGGCAGTCATCAATAGTCAACGCTCTTAACAAGTATGTAAACCTGGATAAAACTGGTCATCATTATGTGATACAGTACTTTCATTTGAAAGGTCTTAGTCCAACCAACATTATAGTTGAGCTGGATTCTACTCTGGGGGCAGTCTGCTTCTTCATTTACAAGAGCAAAATATTGGGTGGCAAGAGTTTAAGCGAAGCCATACGAACTGCCAAGACGAATATCGCAGTGGTTGACCAAATGAGGTGAACGCGCCAAAATTGTGAAGAAAATCCACAAAATGGTATTGGATGAATGTATCGACTGAAATTGCACGAGCTAGCAGACATCATAGGCATTTCAAAAAGTGCTGTACATCGTATACTAACTGAAAATTTATACATGAGAAAGCTGTGCGCAAGATGGTTGCCGCGTTTACTCACAATGGAACAAAGGCAGTATCGTGAAGATGTTTAAGTCGAGTGTTGGCGATGTTTCGCTGCAATAAAGCCGAGTTTTAGTGTCTATTCATAACCATGAATGAAACTTGGATCCATTACTTCACCCCTGAGACGAAGGAACAGTTAAAACAGTGGAATCGGCTCCACAAAAGGTGAGACAGTTCCATTTGCAGGGAAGGTCATGGCATCACTTTTTTGGCATGTGTGTGGAATAATTTTCATTGATTATCTTCAGAAAGGAAAAGCAATCAATGGCAAGTATTTAGCAAACTTATTGCAGTATTTGAATGACGAAATCAACCAAAAACGGCCGCATTTAGTAGAAATGAAGCTTTTGTTTCACCAAGACAATGCACCAGTTCACATATCTATTGTCGCCAAAATCAATGAGTTAAAGTTCGAATTGCTTTCTCATGCACCCTATTCGCCAGATTATTTTATATTTCCAAAGTTGAAGAAAGGGCTTGGTGCTAAAAGGTTTGCCAACAGTGAAGAGCTGGAGTCTGCAGTTGATGGCTATTTTGCAGAACTCGACGGTTCTTACTACAAACAGGGTATTGAAGCTATTGAACATCGCTGGGAAAAGTGTATGGAGCTGAAAGGAGACTATGTAGAGAAATAAAGATGTTTTTTTCACAAAATTTTTGTGTTTTCTTTATTAGGTCGCGTACCTCAGGGACAGCCCTCGTAATAGAACTCAGTAAGTTCAAAAATCAGAGAGTGGTGTGATTATATCCGTCGATTCATCAACGACGGAGATATTGGAGACGGCATCAAAAGAGAATACGTCCATATATAGAGAATACGTCGTCACATTACAAGTTAACAATAAAGTACATCGGTTTTTAATATAGAGTCAACTGAAAGATTCAACGCCACAACCGGGGTTTGAACACGGTTCTCCCGCTCTCCGTGCGGTTGCTCTAACCATTGAGCTAGTGTGACATCCTGACGGTGGGGCATTGAATTCCCCAACTCACTCAAGTTGACTGAAGTACTTGCAATAAGCAGGTCGTCGCTAAGGTTGTCATTTCCAGAGAGATGCCTTAGTAGGTATGTCTGGGAAACAACTTGAGTCAATTGGAGAATTCAATGCCCCACCGGCAGGTTGTCACAGTAGCCCAATGGTTAGAGCAACCACACGGAGAGCGGGAGAACCGTGTTCAAATCCCGGCTGTGGCGTTGAATCTTTCAGTTGACTCTATATTAAAAATTTGCCTAGACCAGGCTAAGGTCTATTAAAAGTATAATTAATTAATACACTAGCAACAAATAATTAAAGTACATTGGTGTCTTAAGCTAAAATGTTCTTGCGATATAGATTACTTTAAGTAAACAATGAGGAAATGCGGGGTTATAGCATGGACAAAAATTCCAGTATGGAAGTTCAAAAGTGAAAAAAAAATGTTTTTATACAAGCGATGTCCATTATATAAAGTGGTGGGAGACCTAGAGAAAACTTATTAAACACAAGTGGTTTAAAAAGACAGAAAATCAGTTTTGAACATAATATTTAGAGAAGAAAACAAGAGTATGGGTCAGCAGTTATATAATGTAAAAATAAGTGTAAGTGGAAGAGAGATTAAGACAGTTATTTAATTATAAGTGATAATATTTAGCAATTATATTTGCGTGAATTCTAATAACTGTTTACTAAATGATATAATGAAATATAAAATTGCTGTTGTAAGGGATTAATATAGCGGTTATTAAACCCGAAAGAATAACTTAAAAGGAGATTTTTAAATAATGTGTAGAGAAGTCTGTAGGCTTTAGGGTGAGGTAGTATTATCGTCCCAGTTTTGGAAATAATTTTAAGGAGTAGAATTATATGTGATACAACTTTTAGTTGAGAGTGAAAATATTTATATATGTTTTTATAGTGTAAAATAGTAAAGCTATGTTTTGGAACCCACACTAAGACGTTGACCTTGACATGCCACAAAATACTCAAAATAGTAAAATTCAAGCAATGTTGCCAAGTTTTACCGTAACCATGTGGTTGCAACACTATTGTTACATGCTTTATGTTGAAATTCTACTATTTCAGCTATGTAGTGAGGCAGTATTTTTAACATTTAAGTGATTTCAGTCAAATTATATAATATAAAATATAACAGCCCGCCTTAAAGCAATATGTGTATAATATAGTATAATATATAAAATGCATGTAGTAGTCATTGTATTAATATTTATATTATTATGTACATGTTCAATAATGTTATGTGAATGTATTAGGTAATTTAATAATGTAGGAGCTGTGAGAATAATAGGTTAAAAGTTGCTAACAATGAGGTAACAATAAGTTAAACTTAGGCAATAATGAATAAGAAAGTTTAATAATGCTACTTGTAATTATTGAAGCAACAATAATGTAAATGTTTGACACTGTTTATAAATAGCCAATCAGCAACCACAAAAAAGCTTAATTTAAATAAAAGTATTCTATTGGAGTAGGATTAGCAATCAGAAACTGAAATAGGGCAAATTGTACAAATTTAGAAGTGAGTTGCTAGTAGACAACCTTACTAACCGGACGCGAGACACGTCCTCGAGAAGTTTAATACGTACCCAGTGTGAGAAAAAAATAGTTTACGTGCGAAAAATGCTAGTAATTAACAAATAATTTAACAGCTCTCTCTCTCTCTCTCTCTCTCTCTCTCTATATATATATATATATATATATATACATGTGTGTTATTTTAATCGTTTAAAGAATTAATAAATGGAGTGAAGTACAAATTATAATCTGTGTAAGCCTACATTCTTAGCCGCAATACTCCCTGCAAAGAAATCCATGTCTCTAACAATAATACTGACGCAGCCGAGGCAAACCTAAATATATAATATTTAAAGAAACAGTCAAATTACAAAGTTAATATTTTTAAACTTGGGGCGAAGGCTACCGGAAACTTTTCACCATACGTGCGGTTGCAGCTACAAGTGTTCGGCTCCCAACATAAGAACTACAGTACAGCTCCTGCTTGAAATTTGCTTTCCATACGTGAAGCAACAACCTACTTCAGGAGTCAGGGCGGCAGTTGAGTTGCGAAAAGGAGTCTGAATCGAGAAACCCAAGTAAAACGTGAAGTAAAAGTTACACGATGCAGGGTAAAACCAATATATGACATAAAATGCAGACGCTTCAAGAGGCGCGAAGTTGTAGCCAATTGTAATAGAGAAGTAATGTGACGTATATAAGTAACCGCATAGATCAATCCTGGACCAGATGTTCTCGTACCATTTTTGCCGTTCACTGCAAAAATTTGGGACCCGAAATTAATTTTCGCATTATGAGTTAACAAAGAATAGTCAAAAAAATGTTGTCTCTTGTTACCTGCAGATCCATTCTTCTGTTTCCTCGGTTGTCACTGTTTACCTCTTTAGCAACAATCAGCCCTTGTAAATGTATGTCTTGAGCATTTTTATCTTCTATGTTGAGAAAATCTGACACAATTTTCAAGCGTTGTGTGTCATTAATACGACGAAGGCAATCCATCTGACACCTAAAAGAGTTGAATTACATATTAGGATGTGTCACAGGGCTTACTGTAAAATATAAAAACAATGCAATACTAATTTGATACCGCAATGGTCATACAGCCATCTTTATTCACTTACTTGCAATCTGTTCCGATTTTCTTCCAGGTACAGGTTTGCCCTGATAGTTCAAGTATGGTAGGCCGGGAACTCTTGCATATTTTATTTTTTACTTTCTCTACTACGTATAGCAAGTAGGGGAAGTATTGTATTCCACCCAAAAATTCGATACCAGATTTCACCAGAAATATATGTTTTGAGACCCCCTGAATCCAAAAAAGCCTTTTTTGAAACATGTCCGTGTGTGTGTGTGTGTGTGTTTGTGTGTGTCTGTGAAGAACATAACTCAGAAACGAACAGTCGCATAAGCACCAAACTTGGTATTTAGGTTCAATATTTTCTAGAGGTGCGATACGGAGGTTTTCAAGGAAATTCCACCACCCCAGATTACCCTTTACATGGAACATTTTTCGAAAAATGTAATTTTCTCAAAAAAGGCTCTAACGATTTTTATTAAAATATCATATGTTTAAGATAGTTTTATGACAAATGAAATGTATATCTCAAACTTTCTGGGAATGTCTCCAAAAGTATTCTTCATTGTGAACGACTGTTGCATAACTGGTAAACCATAAGAAATAGACAAAATTTTAATACACAAAAATGTAGATCGCGTTAAAATACACAATTTATGTCATATACATTTTTTTGGTGACTGATCCATTTTCGAGATATTGCTTGTTATTCCCTTATACTTATTCCCTTTCCCTTTTTTACTTTCTCTACTACGTATAGTAAGTAGGGGAAGTATTGCATTCCACCCAAAAATTCGATACCGAGATTTAGCCGGAAATATATGTTTTGAGACCCACTGAATCCAAAAAAAAACATTTTTGGAAACATGTCCGTGTGTGTGTCTGTGTGTGTGTCTGTGTGTCTGTGTGTGTGTGTCTGTGAACAGCATAACTCAAAAACGAACAGTCGGATAAACACCAAACTTGGTATTTTGGTTCAGTATATTCCAGAGATGCGACACGAAGGTTTTCAAGAAAATCCCCCCACCCCAGACTACCCTTTACGTGGAACATTTTTCGAAAATTTTAATTTTCTCAAAAATGGCTCTAACGATTTTGATGAAAATATCATATGTTTAAGATAATGGCATGAGAAATAAAATGTATATCTCGAATTTTCTGGGAATGTCTCCAAAAGTATTCTTAATTGTGAACGACTTTTGCATAACTGGTAAACCGTAAGAGATAGACAGAATTTTACTACACAAAAAATGTAGATCGCGTTAAAATACACAACTTATGTCATATACATTTCTTTTGTTGAGTGAACCGTTTTCGAGATATTGCTTGTTATTTCCTTAAATATTTCAATACTTATACTTTTTCTCAAATTCGTTATTCATTTTTACTTATTATTTAACGGAGAGAAGTATCCTGAAGCTTGGACAACAGCAATTATTCAGCCAATATTTAAGGGTAAGGGCAGCAGTCAGCAACCAGAAAATTATAGAGGAATTGCGTTGTTATCTATACTGGGTAAGGTATATTGCAAAATTATCTATGACCGGTTAAGGGGTTGGGTAAAAGAGTTCGATATGATTTCTAAATTTCAGGCGGGTTTCAGGGAAGGGTTCTCTACTGCAGATAATATTTTCATATTAAAAACATTAATTGATTCAAACTTGAATAGAAAGAGGGGGAAACTTTACTGTGCTTTTGTTGATTTTAAAATGGCTTTTGATAGTGTGCAGAGGAATGCCCTTTGGGCGAAACTTCACCACAAAGGACTCTCTGGTAAAATGATGAAAGCTCTAATGCAAATTTACAACAGTGTGAATTTCAGCATCAAAATAGACCAAAACACAACAACTGAATCTAAATCGGCCAGTAGAGGAGTTCGTCAAGGATGTATTTTATCGCCCCTATTGTTCAATTTATTCATAGACGATATAACAGACGTGTTAATAGCAGAGGAAATGAATGGCCCAAAAGTAGACGATGTCTGCATTCCTGTACTTTTATACGCGGATGACATGACAATTTTGTCAGTGACGACAGAAGGCTTACAGAAAGGTATTAATAGGTTGGAACAATATTGTAAACAATGGGGTCTGGTGGTAAACATTAACAAAACAAAAACAATGGCTTTCAAAAATGGCTATGTGTATGGCAGGGATGAGAAATGGTATTACAAGGGGCTAGAACTACAAAACGTTAAACATTTCTCCTATTTAGGAGTAATGTTTAATATGAGAGGAAAATGGAACAAACATCTATCTGTAACTAACTACAAAGCACGAGGGCAGTTAAATGAATTATTACGTACCCTCTCGCGGATACCGGATGTACCTGTAGATACATTAGAAAAGATGTATAACTCCATGATAAGGCCTGTTCTGTTATACGGCAGTGAAATCTGGGGATGGGAAAGAGCAGAGCATGTAAATAAAACACAGGTAGCATTTTGGAAAAGAGTTCTTGGAGTTTCACAAGGCACATCAAATTCGGGGGTATTGAGGGAGGTAGGATGCTATGAAGACACAATACACTGCAAAATAAGAGCAGTGAAGTACTGGCTAAGGCTGATGCATGGGGATAACTCCACACTACGATCCAAATGTTATAAATACCAGCGAGAAAACCTGTCTCCTAAGTTTTGGGCAGCTGATTTGGAAAGGGGTTTGAGGAGAATAGGTATGGGATCAGTATGGCTAAGAGCTGAAACAAATGACAAAAACATATGGAAAGGTGTTAAAAGAAGACTAAGAGACATCAACCAACAGGAAATAGAATCGGACTGTAAAATTAAACCTTCTCTAAGTCTAGCAAATGAAATAAAATTGAACTGGGGTAAAGAGGCATATATACTTAATTTAGGAAGAAAGGAAAGATCAGGAATGGCATGGTTTAGACTGGGGGGCTGGAGAGCACAGAAAATGACCGACGATTCTGGCAGGAGAATCTGCCCATTCTGTGAATTGGATGAGGACTGGGTACATATTTTGGCGGAATGTGCACAGTGGGAGAATAAGCGAACGATTAAACTCAAAGAAAAATTCTTAAGTCCCTTAAGAAAGAGATTGGCATGTTGGGATCTACTGGCTGACCAGAGGAACTGGCAAAACATGGGCAATTTTCTGGCTAAAGTGCGCGAAGCTAGGTCAAATTTGTTCAGTTAGACAAAGGTAATTTATTTCTATTTCCCTTTTTCTTGTTCCTTTTGTTGTGTTTTCTTTATCTGTTGTTTATTTTGTCACCCTATTGTATCTTAAATATGCATGTACGGTCAATGACCCATGCACTAAATACTTGTGTAATAACTTCAATAATTTGAAACCAATAAAGATACCTTATCTATCTATCTATCTATCTACTTTCTCTACTACGTATAGTAAGTAGGGGAAGTATTGTATTCCACCCAAAATTTCGATATCGAGATTTCACCGGAAATACATGTTTTGAGACCCCCTGAATCCAAAAAAAGCATTTTTGGAAACATGTCCGTGTGTGTGTGCCTGTGTGTCTGTCTATCCGTGTGTCTGTGTGTCTGTGTGTGTGTCTGTGAACAGCATAACTCAGAAACGAACAGTCGGATAAACACCAAACTTGGTATTTGGGTTCAGTATCTCCCAAGGATGCGACACGAAGGTTTTCAAGAAAATCCCCCCACCCCAGAGTACCCTTTACATGGAAGATTTTACGAAAATTTTAATTTTCTCAAAAATGGCTCTAACGATTTTGATTAAAATATCATATGTTTAAGATATTTTTATGTCAAATAAAATGTATATCTTGAATTTCCTGGGAATGTCTCAAAAAGTATTCTTTATTGTGAACGACTTTTGCATAACTTGTAAACCATAAGAGATAGACAAAATCTTACTACACAACAAATGTAGATCGCGTTAAAATACACAATTTATGTCATATACATTTTTTTAGTTGAGTGAACCATTTTCGAGATATTGCTTGTTATTTCCTTAAATTTTCCAATACTTATACTTTTTCTCAAATTCGTTATTCAATTTTTTGTCCTGGATATGCAAACAGAATAGAATGCGCCACATAGCAACCAGTGCTTAAAAGATTTGACTATCGCTTATAACCTACCATGTTCCCCTTGCATCTACAAGAAAATTAGCAATAAGATTGACATCTCGATACCTCGATTAACATGAAGAATATGGAGAATAAACGTTTGTAAAAATAGTTCGTACAAGAGTAGAGAAAGTCATGTGAGTGTAGCACATCAGATTTTTACTTTCTCTACTACGTATAGTAAGTAGGGGAAGTATTGCATTCCACCCAAAAATTCGATACCGAGATTTCACCGGAAATACATGTTTTGAGACCTCCTGAATCCAAAAAAAGCATTTTTGGAAACATGTCCGTGTGTGTGTCTGTGTGTGTGTGTGTGTGTCTGTGTGTCTGTGTGTGTGTCTGTGTGTGTGTGTGTGTGTGTGTGTGTCTGTGAACAGCATAACTCAAAAACGAACAGTCGGATAAGCACCAAACTTGGTATTTGGGTTCAGTATCTTCCAGAGATGCGACACGAAGGTTTTCAAGAAAATCCCCCCACCCCAGACTACCCTTTACATGGAACATTTTTCGAAAATTTTATTTTTCTCAAAAATGGCTCTAACGATTTTGATGAAAATATCATATGTTTAAGATAATGTCATGAGAAATGAAATGTATATCTCGAAATTTCTGGGAATGTCTCCAAAAGTATTCTTCATTGTGAACGACTTTTGCATAACTGGTAAACCATAAGAGATAGACAAAATTTTACTACACAAAAAATGTAGATCGCGTTAAAATACACAACTTATGTCATATACATTTCTTATGTTGAGTGAACCGTTTTCGAGATATTGCTTGTTATTTCCTTAAATTTTCCAATACTTATACTTCTTCTCAAATTCGTTATTCATTTTTTTTATGTCCTGGACATGCAAAGAGAATGGAATGCGCCACATAGCAACCAGCGTTAAAATATTTGACTATCGCTTAAAAGCTACCATATTCCCCTTGCATCTACATGAATATTACCAATAAGATTGACAGCTCGATATCTCGATTAACATGAAGCATATGGAGAATAGGCGTTTATAAAATTAGATTGTACAAGAGTAGGGAAAGTCATGTGAGTGTAACACATCAGATTTTTTTTATGTCCCGGACATGCAAAGAGAATGAAATGCGCCACATAGCAACTAGCGTTAAAATATTTGACTATCGCTTATAACCTACCATATTCCCCTTGCATCTACAAGAAAATTACCAATAAGATTGACATCTCGATATCTCGATTAACATGAAGCATATGGAGAATAGGCGTTTGTAAAAATAGATTGTGCAAGAGTAGAGAAAGTCATGTGAGTGTAACACATCAGATTTTTATACTTTTTCTCAAATGGAAATTCGTTACTCATTTTTTTGTCCTGGTAATTCAAACAGAATGGAATACTCCACATAGCAACCAGCTCTTTAAATATTTGACTAGCTTAAAGCCTACCAATTCCCCTTGCATCTAAAAGAAAACTAGCAAGAAGATTAACATCTCGATATCTCGATTAACATGAAGCATATGGACAATAAGCGTTTGTAAAAATAGTTTGTACAAGAGTAGAGAAAGTCATGTGAGTGTAACACATCAGAATTGTTTCTTTTGTTTTGCTCATCATTTCACTTTCTTTTAGGTGATGTAATCAGTTATCTACAACACGCTTCCAACTAAACGCTGCACTCTCAACAATAAAATTACTGAGCTACAGTAATGGTGACAGGTGTAATAAGACACACATTGTCGAAGCACATTGTTGCAGCAACAAGAGCACTTCACATACGGTTCATGCCAACCTAACTGAGGAGGAAGGAATTAAGTCACTGACATAATTCCTTTTTCTTCCTGATGAAGATACACGAAGTGGATATTCTCCGTTAAGGAGTCATTAGACGTAATTTCTTTCAACACAGGTCAATGTATTTTTTCCGAATCATAGCGGATGCGCGAAAAAATGAAAAAGTAAAAAAAATTACTTAGTTCCTTTCTCCACCGACCGATTCAATTAAGATACATAGATATATAACCACTGTTCGTATAACGACACTAGCATAAAGCATATTCCGTCTAGCAAACACCTGACAGAGAGGCTAGCATTATACCAACTTCAATCTTAGGGTTTGATGTAAATTGCTAGTAGTTTCCACCATTTAACATATCATAGCCAGGTATTAAATAAAATAAATTGCTCTTTTGCGTTACAACACTACAAGATGTTCGATTTTGGAATGCTTTCTGCCACATTTCAAGGTTTCTTGGGCGTACGAAAAGTCGTTTGTGACATGGAAATAAAATAATCCCAAGGAATGCATATTTATAATCAAAAAAATAAAAATATACCATAATGTTTGTAAAACCACTAATTTATGACCTAATATGCTTATTTTACAGCAATAACAACAGATGCAACTCGTTTTAACTTTCTCTAGAACATAAATAGTAGGTAGGGAAGGTTATAGCATTCCACCCAATGTTATGGTACTCAAACATTGCTAACATAAGAGTAATAAATATTCCGAAGTTAATATCCAATCAAATTGCAATCATACTCCGGATATTCGGATATTCACTTAATATATTTTGTAGTTTCTTATTTTTACTTTCTCTTCCAGTTACATAGTAGACAGAGAGGGTATGGCATTCCACCCAAAAATTCTATATCGAGATTTCACCGAAAATGCATGTTTTGAGGCCCCCTTAATTCAAATAAAGAATTTTGGAAACATGTCCGTTTGTGTGTGTCTGTGAACAGCATAACTCAAAAGCGAAATATAGGATAAATATCAAACTTGGTATTTGAGTTCAGCATCTTCTAAAGATGCTAGACGAGTATGTTTCAAGAAAATTTCCCTACCCCAATTACCCTTATATGGGGCATTTTTCAAAAACTTTGATTTTCTAAAAAGTGGCTCCAATAATTTTGATTAAAATACCATACATTAAATGTATTCACATGACAAATACTAGGCATATTTTGAATTTTCTGGGAATAGCCTGTAAAGTCTTCTTCATTCGGGAGAAATTTTGTATAATCTTGTATATCTGGTAAAGGGTATGCAATAGACGAACGCACACCGCACAAAAAAATGCGTAGATCTCTTTGAAATATACACTTTATTTAAAATAATTTTCTTTGCATTAACCTTTTCTGATGTATCCGTTATTAAAGGTTCGAATTGTTCAATAATTGTCATTCTTTGTTTTTCAGTTATTTCTGGCGATTGCAAGGAAATAGTATGGACATTAAAGGCAGCGAATAACGTACATTTCTTACTTTCTCTACTACGTATAGTAAGTAGGGGAAGTATTGCATTCCACCCAAAAATTCGATACCGAGATTTCACCGGAAATACATGTTTTGAGACCTCCTGAATCCAAAAAAAGCATTTTTGGAAACATGTCCGTGTGTGTGTGTGTGTCTGTGAACAGCATAACTCAAAAACGAACAGTCGGATAAACACCAAACTTGGTATTTAGGTTCAGTATCTTCCAGAGATGCGACACGAAGGTTTTCAAGAAAATCCCCCCACCCCAGACTACCCTTTACATGGAACATTTTTCGAAAATTTTAATTTTCTCAAAAATTGCACTAACGATTTTGATTAAAATACCATATGTTTAAGATAATGTCATGAGAAATGAAATGTATATCTCGAACTTTCTGGGAATGTCTCCAAAAGTATTCTTCATTGTGAACGACTTTTGCATAACTGGTAAACTATAAGAGATAGACAAAATTTTACTACACAAAAAATGTAGACCTCGTTAAAATACACAACTTATGTCATATACATTTCTTTTGTTGAGTGAACCGTTTTCGAGATATTGCTTGTTATTCCCTTAAATTTTCCAATACTTATACTTTTTCTCAAATTCGTTATTCATTTTTTTGTCCTGGACTTGCAAGGAGAATGGAGTGCGCCGCATAGCAACCAGCGTTAAAATATTTGACCATCGCTTAAAAGCTACCATATTCCCCATGCATCTACAAGAAAATTAGCAATAAGGTTGACATCTCGATATCTCGATTAACATAAAGCATATGGAGAATAGGCGTTTGTAAAAATAGATTGTACAAGAGTAGAGAAACTCATGTGAGTGTAACACATCAGATTTTTTAAACATTTGCCTATCGCTGTTCTTTTTCTTTCTCTACTACGCATAGTAAGTAGGGGAAGTATTGTATTCCACCCAAAAATTCGATACCGAGATTTCACCATAAATACATGTTTTGAGACCCCCTGAATCCAAAAAAAAACATTTCTGAAAACATGTCCGTGTGTGTGTGTGTGTGTGTGTCTGTCTGTGTGTCTTTGAACAGCATAACTCAGAAACGAACAGTCGGATAAACACCAAACTTGGTATTTAGGTTCAGTATCTTCCAGAGATGCGACATGAAGGTTTTCAAGAAAATCCCCCCACCCCAGATTACCCTTTACATGGAAGATCGCGTTAAAATACGCAATTTATGTCATATACATTTTTTTTGTTGAGTGTACCATTTTCGAGATATTGCTTGTTATTTCCTTAAATTTTTCAATACTTATTTTCTCGAATGGGAATTCGTTATTCATTTTTTTTTTGTCTTGGATATGCAAAGAGTATTAATCTGTGGCAAAGGGAATGGTACTGCACCTAGCAAACAGCTATTAAGAGATATGTATATGCTTAAAGGCTACTTACTGTATTTCTATATTGCCCTTGTAAATATATTTTCCCCTCACATCTACAAGAAACTTAGCAATAAGAGAAAGTCATGGGAGTGTAACACATAAGATTTTTTGTCTTGGATATGCAAGGAGTATTAATCTGTGGGAAAGGGAATAGTGCTGCACCTAGCAACCAGCTATTAAGAGATATGTATGTGCTTAAAGGCTACTGTATTTCTAAATTGCCTTGTAAACATATATTCCCCTTACATCTACAAGGAAATTAGCAATATGATAGAGTCCCCAAATGTTTATCTCGATTAATATGAAGTCGATGGAGAAAGCTTTGTAAAAATAGTTTGTACAACAGTAGAGAAAGTCATGTGAGTGTAACACATCAGATTTTTCTTCCTCTCCTTTGAATGTTTATTTCAGTCTTCTTTTGTTATGTCTTTTTTGTGTTTTCTTGGTAACTTTATGTTTGTTGGCTAGTAAGAATAAAGAAGGTTATACTGGTGTTACTCAGACTGCTTTCTTCCCAACTAGATTTTCTCTATAAATAGCGACGAGGCAACTCAATGTGACAACGTACAGCTGCATTCAAGAGTAACCATTATTACAATCTGTGGTATTTGTGATCGTCCAACAGTGCTTTTGCATTTGTGTTCTCAATACTTTTGTTTTGTTGCTTATACTGTCCCGAGAATTTTAATTAACTCTTTGTTTAACTGTCTTGTAGTTTCATAAAAAACGAGGGGAGGTAAAATAAATTAATTATATATCATTCAAGTTTAAAAAGCTATACTGTTTACATACAAATTAATCTATACAATTTCACCACATTTACATTTTTTCTGCAGTAAGATTTTGTCTCTCTCTCTCTCTCTTTCTCTCTCTCTCTCTCTCTCTCTCTCTCTCTCTACGGTTTACTAGTTATACAAAAACTATTGATATCCCTGAGGCTATTTCCAGAAAATTCTAGATATATATTCAATTTGTTATGCAAATATCTTAAATAGGTTACTTTAATCAAACTCGTTAGCACTTTTGAGAAAGTAACAAGTTTCGAAATTTCTTCCATATAAAGGGTAGTTTGGAGTGGGGGTTTTCTTTGTATCGCATCCTTGGAAGATTGGTATTTAACCAACTTTACGTTTTTGCGTTGTGCTGTTCACAAATGCACATTTTTAAAAATACCTTTTTTAGGTTCGAGGGATCTCATAACATGTATTTCCTTTGCAATCTCTACATCGACATTTTGTGTGATTTACAATACTTTCCTTACTTACTATACTAGTAGAAAAATTAAAAGTAATAGTTTATAAATTTTAATTATACGATGGCATAATTCAGAAACATAATCCTTAACAATCTTTAATAAATAAGCTTATTGGATAAAGTGGATCAGTGAACTTGCAGAACATGCACCTACAAATCATCAATTTCATTTCGATAATATCTTAAATTGTTTCTGAGATAATGTGTCATGGATTTAGCAAATTTAACTTTGGCAGTATAGAGCTTTTAACCTCCCCTTGGGGAGGGGCTACTGAAATTTGAAAATTTTCTACAATTTTGGTTCATTTCTTAAATTTTTCATGCAGCCTTTGGAATTTATTTTTAGAGTAACATATTTTTTCAGATTTTTAGAATGATTGTTTAGGTTGTAATCATATAATTCCTTATAGCAATTGGGGGATCCTTAATGAGGCTGAAATTGTGTTTAAAAATGCATTTAATTACAACCTAAAATTATTTTCTTGTAGCTAATAAGCTTTATTATTTGATGTAGCATTTAAATTCTCCTGTCTATAGTTCTAGAGAAAAAAATATGGTATAAGAATAATGTAAATTTCATTAAAAATTGTTAAATTGTGCTTAACTTACCAAACATCATAATTCCCATGTTCTGTTGCTTAGATATATCCTGCTTAACATGTGTACCAAGTTTCATAATAATTTAGTTCTTGAAGCACAGCATTAACACTTGTATAGAAAGATGCATAAATATAAGTTTTGATACAATTGGATTTAAAGTTTTGCATAACATGTATTTTATAAACCACAGCACCTACTGTCCCTATTTTTGTAAATATGAATCAGATGAATGTTTGTGATAAATATTCACAATTTTAATACATATATTTTTTTTATCTTTCTGAGGGATATTAATGCTATTGCTGTGTCTTTATGGAGTCCACCGATTGGCAATATTGAGTATTTTTTAAATTCTATTTGAGGAGTTATTAAATAATTAAGTAAACTAAACGTAAATATAATACTTAACACTGATTTAAATTTGGATTTCAATAGATCTTCAGGAAATGAAATGCAGTGTTATAATATTATTAAATACTATGGTTTGCACTGTACTAGCTTGGAATCAACAAGATTACTATCTGCCTCGACTATATTACTACTGATTACCAAGAATTTAGGTATTAAAGTGAGGTTATTTATCCATGTGTTGCTGATCATTCTGCATTATTGATGGCATTAAAAAGTAATATCATTTTTAAGAAAAACATAAGGAAAAAAATTAATTAGGCATTATAAGGATTATAATTACCAATGATTTTTTTTTACCTCATTACAGCAATTAACTTGAATTTTGTATATAATTTTGCTATTGATAGTGATACAGATTTTACACATTTTATGAACTTATTAAGTGAACGTTTTAATACATCTTTTCCCCTGAAAATAGAGACGAAAGAGCTGGTATATAAAATAAGTTGGTATTCCGAAGAGCTAAAGACTCTTAAAAATCAGATATTGCTCTATCATGACTTATATAAAAATATAGAGTCAAATATTTTCAGAGAGAATTATGTAAAACTTAATAGAGTATATAAAAGTAAATTGAGGTTGGTGAAAGGTAATACTTACTGTGATTTTATTAAACAATCTCTAAATAAGAGTAAGGCCACATGGAAACTTATTAATAGAGAACGATATGCCATAATGAATTTTAAGGTGGACATAATACCTGAGGATTTTAATAATTACTGTGTGCAGTCAATAAGGAATATTACTTTAAATGTACAGTATAACTTAGATAAAGCTATGCTTTACTGTAAAAAAGTTAAATTACAAAACAAGAAATTTTTAACTGGAGTAGCATTACAGTGAAAGATGTAATTGTAGCAGCAAATAGTTTATCCCAGTCTTACAGTTGTGATGTTTATAGGTTATCAAATCAATTTATTAAGAAAGTAATTTCAGAGATTTCGGTTCCCTTGATGGTTATGTTTAATAGATTTCTTCAACAAGGAGTATTCTCTGATTGTTTGAAAATTGCTAAAGTTAGTCCTTTGCATAAAAAAGTGTGATGTATCAAATTTGAAAAATTATCTTCCTGTGTCATTAGTTCCCATAATGTCTAAGGTTTTTGAATATATATTACATAAGCAGTTGGTATTATTTTTTAAAAATAATAATTTATTAGCATCAACACAATTTGGTTTTAGGAAAAAGAAGTCATCCATTTTGGCATAAGAAGATGTAGTATATTATATTTTAGAGGCATTTGGGAATAAAGCATGTGTGTCACTTATAGTATGTGATCTCCCAAAAAATTTTGATGGTGTAAATCCAGAATTACTTAAATCTAAGTTAAGATATTATGGTTTGAGTAATAATAGTTTAAAAATAATACAATCTTATTTGTCAGGAACAAGGCAATATGCTTCTCTAAACAATAGAAATTCACATACTATCGAGTTAACCCATGGGGTACCTCAGGGCTTGATATTAGGTTCACTATTGTTTATAATTATGATTAATGATCTTGTTAATACTCTACCAGATGTGACAATTTTGTATGCGGATGACACTACTTTGAGGCCTCGAAATGAAAATGTTGATGAATTGAATAATTTAACTTAGGCTAATTTTACAGCTGCTATGGACTGGTTTCATGAAAATGGTTTTATGTTCCATCAAGAGAAAACCCAAATAATGAATTTGGGATTAAAGACTACAGGTGATGAGATTAAAACTGTAAATCTGTTAGGAGTTTTACCTGACTCGAAGCTTTCATGGAAAGTGCATGTACATAATGTATGTGGTAAGTTGTCAAGAGCCACTTATTTAATTAGAAAAGTAATATCTTGTATATCACTGGAAGGATTAAGAAATGTGTATTTTACACTGTTTCAAAGTCATATTATATATGGGATACATTTATGGAGGAATAGTCCCCATGTTAAAGAAATATTGTTGTGTCAAAAAAGAGTTATTAGGATTATGTTAAGTAAGAATCCAGATGAACATTGCAAACCATTATTTTTTTTCAATTGAAGATACTTACTGTTTTTAATTTATTTATATTTATGTTTAGGTATATGTACATTCGCCTTTGCATCTGTATAATTTAAGACTAGACACTCATAATATTTATACTACAGACAAACATAAATTAAATATACTTAATTGTGGACTCGCTATTATGAAGGAGACTTATTATGTTAAGGGTTTAGAATTATATAATAACTTAGATATTAAATTTAGATCATTAAGCTTGAGCGTTTTTAAAAGAATGCTTTTTAATTGTCTAGTGAAAAGGACATTTTATTCGATTAGTGATTTTAATCATTATTCTGTAATTGAATATTAAGTTATGTATGATTATGATCTTTGACAATGACCTTTTCTTATATAACTGTGATCTTGGACAAATAAGCGGATTGATTGATTTAGTTTAAGCACGTAGCAAGCTCTCTCTTCTTATTTTACTAATATTTGTGTTCATAGAAATAATACTTTTCTGTTTCTAGTCATGATGTAACCAATCTGAATAAATTATGCACTAAATCCTAATTACTACCAAAAACTATCTGCAAACTGTAATAAAATAAACTATACAACGCTCACAGCATTTATTCACTTGAAAAGAAGTAATTAGAAGCAAATAAAATACCAAGAAGTAAACACTTTCCTTCCACAAAAATGAACGAAAATCAAACAGTAAACAATGCCAATAAAACACGTACCTAGTGATTTGCAGAGCGATGTGTTTGAGTAAAGTACGGTGAATTAAATTAAATTGGGTTTTATTTATGGTCACTCTTCAACTACTATGGTTCTTAGCGTCCCATTGTCTATTGGGCGTCAAAGACCGGTAATTTTGCTCAGAGGCCTCTTTATCAGGCTTGAGATTCTTTTACGTGCCTTAAATCTACGACACGGGACCACCGGCTTAACCTCCCTTCCGAAGGAAGCTATGCTAAGGATTTTTACATCTGAAAAAATCCATCGCCCTCCGCCGGGTTTGAATCCGCGACCTTGGGAACGAGAGGCTAGCATAGTACCACTATTCCACGGAGGACGACAAAAGTGTGATAGCATTCCTCAACTGTAACATTATTTTAAATGTAGTAAAAGTAAGGATTAGTATACACCGAGCGCCCATGCTACGCCTCGCAAGAAATTTAAATGACTGAACGGATTTCAGCAGTTATTCAAATGTCTTAAGCGGACAAGGTACTCTGAAATGGTAAAAAATAATTTTTTTTTGTTTTAGGCACCAATAAAATCTCTATTATTTCCAGTTTCAGAAAAAATATACTTTTGGGGGTTAAGAGGTTTTTAAGACATTTAAATACCATTTAAATGCTAGTCTGCATTCCCTTAAAGCCCCTTTTTAGAACATTTTTGTATCTTTCAACAACGAACGACTATATCATGCCCAGCGAGCAGTTCAGCAATTAACAAAAGAGGCCAGGACCAAGAGAAGGCAATCAAAAAATCTGATGTGTTACACTCACATGACTTTCTCTACTCTTGTACAATCTATTTTTACAAACACCTATTCTCCATATGCTTCATATTAATCGAGATGTCAATCTTATTGCAATTTTCTTGTAGATGCAAGGGGAATATGGTAGCTTTCAAGCGATAGTCATATATTTTATCGCTGGTTGCTATGTGGCGCATTCCATTCGCTTTGCATGTCCAGGACATAAAAAAATGAATAACGAATTTGAGAAAAAGTATAAGTATTGGAAAATTTAAGGGAATAACAAGCAATATCTCGAAAACGGTTCACTCAACAAAAGAAATGTATATAACATAAGTTGCGTATTTTAACGAGATCTACATTTTTTGTGTAGTAAAATTTTGTCTATCTCTTATGGTTTACCAGTTATGCAAAAGTCGTTCACAATGAAGAATACTTTTGGAGACATTCCCAGAAAATTCGAGATATACATTTCATTTCTCATGACATTATCTTAAACATATGATATTTTAAACAAAATCGTTAGAGCCATTTTTGAGAAAATTAAAATTTTCGAAAAATGTTCCATGTAAAGGGTAGTCTGGGGTGGGGGGATTTTCTTGAAAACCTTCGTGTCGCATCTCTGGAAGATACTGAACCTAAATACCAAGTTTGGTGTTTATCCGACTGTTCGTTTTTGAGTTATGCTGTTCACAGACACACACACAGACACACACACACACAGACACACAGACACACACACAGACACACACACGGACATGTTTCCAAAAATGCTTTTTTTGGATTCAGGAGGTCTCAAAACATGTATTTCCGGTGAAATCTCGGTATCGAATTTTTGGGTGGAATGCAATACTTCCCCTACTTACTATACGTAGTAGAGAAAGTAAAAAGCTGCAGTCATCCAGGAATGAAGGTGCAGATGATAAAGGCTCTGGAATGTACTGAAGTGTGTCAGAATTTCAACGTTCAAGCTTTAAATTCCGTTTTCTCAAAAGAACATTTTTGGATACTTATGTACCTTTTTCTCAGAAACTATGAAAGGTAGGGAGCTCAGATTTTCAGTGCATGTATACAACACATATGTAAACATTCTGAACCACAATCATAATTTTAGAATGTATATTAGTGATATTAAGAAAGCAAACACATTGCAAATTTTCCGCATTTTTGCTTTATAGTTAATTTTTTTTAACTTTTAGTGAACCGATATACATAACTAAATGATTGAAGTTCATAAGATATCTGATTATACTAACAACAAGCATGCAAAAATGTGATTCTGTATTATAAGTAGTATCAGGTACATGAACTCACCGTTTTAAGAGTAAATCTTATTATTTTTCTGCTGAATGAAATAATTTTTACGGAATCAAGTACATAAGCTATAAATGCAAACAACCACTATAAATAATTGCAATAATTTATAGCGTAATTCATAAAAAATCAGGAAAAAACATTGAGAACTTTAAGAGCAGTAGTAATTTAACACACTTGAGGTGTAATTTCGATGTGCTCAGACTACCTTGTCCCCTTAAAGCATCAATTAAAATTAAGATATTGATATGAAGCTTCCAATAAATGATTCCTCATGAAACCGTGGATTTTTTGGTGAGAAAAAGAAAAAAATTGAAAAAAGTACCAAAATTACCAATTTTTGGTAGCGCTTCGCCTTAATTTAGTTACAAATTTCTTTAAACTTTTGTCCACGTCAACATTTCGGATTTAACGCTGAAGAATTTGTCGCCATTGCTTATGAATAATTCAACATATATAAGGTTGAATTTTTATTCAACATGCAGTTTTTGTTCAAATCGGTATTCTACAATTATTGCATTTCTAAACGTTCTTACTTTGTCTAATTTAGTCTGAAGTAAAATCGTGTTTCATAACAATGGTGTTTCGCATACTGCGTGGGAGACGCAAAGGCTTGTACCAGTACACACGAATCCTCCAATAGCATGGCTGGCCGTGGGCTGAATCACAGCCGAGGCCCGACGGGTTTATGGGTTCTTGAAGGTCAGTACCAGCCAGGCGCCGAAAGCAAACGATTGACTGCTGTTATCGATTGGATAGCGAACCCGGTCGTAGAGCGCGGTCTTTTCGATCGCATCACAGTGACTACAGCCAACTAGATTTTTATCAGATTGAGGTAACTTAACATTTTCGACATTGTTAAATCGTCTGCAGGAATGGCAGACAGGAACTGTCTACCTCACGAAGCGATGCAGTGTGTGATCAGACGCCCACGTACCTCTGAGGACTTCATTGCCTTTTGTAAGAGCGTCCTGTGTTACACAAACTACGAAGAAATGAAGAAAAAGGAAGAAAGAGAGACGCCTTTTATTTTCCTTAGAACCACCGAAGACATTGCCGAGTTGTGCTTTAACCAAGGTCTGTACTCCAAGAAGAACATCGTCAATACAGATGAAGACAAAATGACCTGCTACTGTGGAAACAGTTCTAGTGGAGGAGTAATGATTAAGTGTCGTGAATGTTGCAAAATTGTCCACCTGTCGTGTGCAAAGACCATTAAAACAGCTTCTGTTGGAACCACAGAGAACAGTGTCGAATCGTCCTCTAATGGAGACGCTACTCCGAGCTCCAGCAACACATTAAACGCCTCTGACATGGCGGGCTGTTACTGCGGACAGATTTATACGAGAGCTATCTTACTAGAGTGTCACAAATGTCGCAAAAGTGTTCATCTTTCGTGTGCAAAGTCCAGAAAACGCAGGTTTGAGTGGTGCTCCTTGTTGTTAACCATTTAAGAGGTGAACAAGCTACCTCAGTGATGTTACTTAAACTCTTGATTTGTGCGGACTTCAATATTTGGAATAAAAAAATGGTTTAATAATTGTGTGGTCAGTGTTGTTAATGTGCCAAGAATGCATTTATACAGACAATTTACTTAAATGCAGTGTTTCAACGAGTAACAGATTTACGAAATGTTTTCTTCTTTATATCCTCAACACTTTGGCAGCTATTTTTTCAAATTCAAATTAAAATTGGTGGTAAATATTTATGGTATTATTATTTGGTGTAATAACTAATGTTAGAATGTAAAATTATGTGCCTTTAAAATAAAATATACTAGCTTCTTTTAAAATTCTCTATGTGCAGTTACGTGCAAAAACTTGCCGGCATCCATCTTCACCGGATATGATGTGCAGTTAAAGACGAAGGTAGACGAGAATTAAGTATTATATGAAAAATGGAAATGTGTGTTTAGCGATTGAAAAATTCTGATTTGTGGTTTGGGCTTGAGGAGTTTGAAGGTGCAAATTGCTCATTGCTCCTCTGTAATAATGTCAAATGTTCCTTGTGCTTCATTGTATTACATGTGTTATTTAACATGATTTTTAAACATCTTTTGGATTCGATGTTACATCTGATGGTTTCACCATTTGTGGTGTAGGTACCTAACGTTGCTCTGTTTACTTACTAAATTCCTACTGCCTGGTCATCACGCACTCATGTTATATTATTTAGATCTAATCAGCTCATTCAAATAGAGAAGCATTAGATTTGATTGGATATAAAGGCCAATAGGGAATGAAGGAAACCCCTGTTGCCTTTTTGGAATGTCGGCAGTGTTTTTACGCGTGTTGTGTTCAATTATTTGTGTTCTAAAACTCCTGAAACCTGATCTTTGCCTCTCTTAAATCTTGTTAAGCTATGTTCATATTATGTATGAAATATTTGATTTTGTTTGACACAAAAAACATCACAGGATGTTATTTGACTCCAGCAATTTTGATAAGAATTGGAATTTATAGTTTATTTTATTAAGATGTCAGATGTCTCGAAGAACACTTTCGCAAAATGCTATAGTGTAATAGTCTTAGGTTTGTCACGTTTAAAGTTCATACACATATTATCAAACCGCATGCAAATATTACAGCTTTTTCTAATGTTTTACTTTCACTAGAACTTTGTGCTATAAGCACAAAATTAATACACACATTAGTTGCTAGAATGCCGGCGTTTACCTCGCGCATTACCGGCTTCTTCCCACCTTCTTTCTCGGTTCAAGTACGTCTTGGAATCTGCGTATTTTGCAATACACTTGTGCTGACTGTATTATTGTGCAATGAAGAAAGAAAAAAATCGAGAAGACAGTCTCAACTTAAATGATCCATCCTATATATATAGACACAGGACATACAGCTGATAAAGTGTCTTTATCAGGGAAATAAAAGAACTTGTGTAATTAAAAAATTAACGTTGTCATACTGTATGAAACTCACTGTTTACCATTGTCCCCTTTTGGGGGCTCAATTATTTGATTTATTTCTACATAAGCAGTGAAACGTTTAGTTTTGATTGTTGTACCTAAGGTTAACTGACTGCTGTAATGTCTAAAAATTGTAA
Organism: Deroplatys truncata; assembly: GCA_030765065.1. Taxonomy (NCBI): domain Eukaryota; kingdom Metazoa; phylum Arthropoda; class Insecta; order Mantodea; family Mantidae; genus Deroplatys; species Deroplatys truncata. Next base: position 67,201,273 of record CM060986.1, read on the forward strand.
ACAAACAATTTTTCTCTAATTAGCTTATTGTAGGAAAGGAATTCATAAGTAAAAATAAGTTTATTTTATTCGTCTCAATAATGGGTCAATGCCATGTTACATTGTTACTCCTTCGTTGATGTGTCATTTGTGTATACACATCTGGTATGCAAAAATTACCATTTACATTGTTGAGATATGCTTCCTTTACATTGCCTGAGACCTTCTCTAGAGTTAGGGAATAGAGTGAAATATTTCCTTTCAAATTTTAGGATTCCGATAGGATAAAAACCATGCTGGGTAGGCTTACAGTTGAAGAAATGCCACAGAACTTGAGAGCTATGAAGTGAGTGAAGACGAAGATGGTGGCTGATTATTCCACCCAAGCCAGATGAAATAACAGACGAAAAGGACATTGCAGAAATTGCACTCAACAATGAAAATATTGTACGAGATGTAGCAGATAGTTTGAATTTATAACGAGCAGGGATGAAGCTAATGTTACCGATTTGCATCCAAAAACTAAGGGAACTAAATATTAGAACACGGAGTGAATTATCGTGAATTACCCGCAAAAATTACAAATGTACACGGTATAAATGTGACCAACGCTCACAGACACTAGTGAACTAGGCAAGAACAATGAAAGTTATGCTGCAGAATGTCTAACAAATAAGACCGTGCCCCAGGTGTTTGAGGAGCTTCTTTCTAAGGAACTATCTAATACTATTATAGAAAGAAGCAAAATCTGTGCAATATAAATTTTCTTCTAACCAAAGAAGAACTAAAATCCTTTATTGCATAGTACTTCTGATTGTGTATCCAAACTTCCTCATGAGGGCATGTACTCGGAGGCTCCATGTGTTAATGTCCATTTAGTCATGAACTCGATGCCAAGAAATAGGTTTCGGGAAATAAAGAAATTTATTCCTGAATGACAACTCCAAAATATACAGAACTGACAAGACGTACGTAAGTATTTTGAAGTACTGAAGAATAAATTTGCTAAGTTTGGCATATTTTATTCAGAACCATCAAATGATGAAATGATATGCATCACGGTGGGGCCCTCGGAACCGGGGCAGAGCAGGCCAGTCGGCCCATTGTGCTTCCAACGTGACCCCTGGGAGGGAAGAATGAGGATAGAGATCCAAAGGGCGACCAGATCCAGATGCCGACGGGCGCAAGCATGGACGGAGTTCCTAACGTTTCCAGATAGAATGCATCCGACGCGGTATGGTCCCCGCTCACAAGCCATCAACCTCCAGGGTCCCTGGAGTGAAGCCCCACGCTGTGGAGAGACCCAACTAAGGGTACGGAAGCGACGCCAGGAAAGAAACCTTTACAATCCACCACTCAACTGCAACCGGCCGAACACCGTCGCCCGGTTCTACAACTCTGAAACAGATGACAAGAAAGATGATGCAGGAAGAGTCGTGGTGGAAGATGAACCACCCCAGCATTCGCCTGGTGACCCTGGGAAACCACGAAAAACCTATGGGTCAGAGTAGGCGGTCGCCGGGGATTGACTTTTTTACCAGTGTTTACACATTCATATCACATTTGGAAAGAGGAAAATGAAACCTACTGGAGCAATAAGAAATAACTAATCAATGTCCTTCGGTTGATAGGGGGGAAAAATATAGAAAGAAAATGAAAGAGGATTCTGTGACTACATGTTTGACAAACAGAATGAGATTCTGGTAGTGAAATGGAGGGACAACAAACCAGCAAGCCACAAATTACAACACTATTACTACTCCTTTGAGCTGTGCTAAAAGATACTCCCTAGCAAAGCAAAAATGAAATATGTTACAATGCCACATGTCATTGAAGAATACAATGCTCGTATGGGTGGCGCTGAACTACTGGACAAGCAGATATCACTTTATAGCACAAGGATAAGATCAAAGAAGTGCGGTGGGGTCATTATTCTCCCAGATGATTGATATCTGCGCGGTAAACCTATGGCGCGCATACAAAATTACTAAACTCACTTTTGGATGTCTGAAGGAGAATAGTGATGTTGTACCTTTTATAGAAAATAGGATGAACAACGAAACGCAGAGAACAAGTACGCAAACTGATGGGAGGACGGGTGATCACAGATGTCAAAAATGCGTGATAAGGCGCAATGTTGGTATACATGACAACTGTGTTGTTTCATTACATACTCAATAGACGCTCAATGATATAGCAAACTGTGTTTTTATTTTGTTTTCTACAGTTTTCTGCACTGATGATAGTATTGTGAATTTTGATAGCTAATTTTTACCAATGTCCCAAAAGTGGGACGGTCTATACTTTTTGTACTACTGTTTGAAACTTTTGAAAACATCTTAACCTTTCATAAATCACTCATGGTATTACATTAATGTAAACAAAGTTTAAAAAAATAAAATAACATTTTGACATATAATGCATTAAAGTCACTGGTGTTCTATGCAATCTTTTACAAATATTCATTAGAAAAGGTATTGGGCTTCTTTTCTTTCGTTAGAATGCCAGATTTCGTATGCAAGCTTCCTATTACTTAAGCCTTATACCATTAGCCATTATACTTTTACGGTCACTGTTGGGATCGTGTCTTCCAATATTGAATATTCTGTAAAAATTGTACATCCTTCACAGATTTGTTTCTCTCAACCAAATATAATTTTCGTCTCAATCGTCCACCTTTACGGAATTACCATTTTACTATTTATCCATGTCTCAATTTTCATTAAAATGATTGTTGCATAACTTACAAGATCTGCTATACTAAACCTACTTACATTTATTTCTCTTCGGCTAATATTTTTAAAATAAAGTAATGTTTTTATACACTAAGGCCTAAAAGTAGAACTTCTAACACAGCTAAAAGCTTCAGATTATCGCACTAGTGTGACATTCTTCAGTGTGACCAACTTAGGTTTCAAGTCCAATGGCATGGCAATTACCCTTTGTATTTGCACATGTTAAATAACTCGACTTGGTTTGATTAGGTTTTACTTTTCATTCTCTTTTTACACGATTAACTTATGTTGCGGCGCTCGGATTATCTGTTCATAAAACAAATCGTCACACTTCAATTTATCACAATCCCTTATAGAGGCAACTTATACGTTTTATTGGCAGCCTTATCCTTCCATTTTGTTATAAAATGTTATTCTTTTATCTGCGATAACCTACATAAAAATCTGACGTGTTACACTCACATGACTTTCTCTACTCTTGTACAATCTAATTTTACAAACGCCTATTTTCCATATGCTTCATGTTAATCCAGATATCGAGATGTCAATCTTATTTGTAATATTCATGTAGATGTAAGGGGAATATGGTAGCTTTTAGGCGATAGTCAAATATTTTAACGCTGGTTGCTATGTGGCGCATTCCATTCTCTTTGCATGTCCAGGACATAAAAAAAATGAATAACGAATTTGAGAAAAAGTATAAGTATTGGAAAATTTAAGGAAATAACAAGCAATATCTCGAAAACGGTTCACTCAACAAAAGAAATGTATATGACATAAGTTGTGTATTTTAACACGATCTACATTTTTTGTGTAGTAAAATTTTGTCTATCTCTTATAGTTTACCAGTTATGCAAAAGTCGTTCACAATGAAGAATACTTTTGGAGACATTCTCAGAAAATTCGAGATATACATTTCATGTCTCATGACATCTTAAACATATGATATTTTCATCAAAATCGTTAGAGCCATTTTTGAGAAAATTAAAATTTTCGAAAAATCTTCCATGTAAAGGGTAGTCTGGGGTGGGGGGATTTTCTTGAAAACCTTCATGTCGCATCTCTGGAAGATACTGAACCTAAATACCAAGTTTGGTGCTTATCCGACTGTTCGTTTTTGAGTTATGCTGTTCACAGACACACAGACACACACACAGACACACAGACACACACACACAGACACACACACGGACATGTTTCTAAAAATGCTTTTTTTGGATTCAGGGAGTCTCAAAACATGTATTTCCGGTGAAATCACGGTATCGAATTTTTGGGTGGAATGCAATACTTCCCCTACTTACTGTAGGTAGTAGAGAAAGTAAAAATTCAATGGCGGGAATTATGAATTCATAGCAACTGAAATGGAAGTGAAATTACAGAAGCAGCAGAAACAACAACACCAGAAGTACTAATCAAAAAAAAAAATCAACAGAAAGCAATATGATATAACATTTAATCGCTTCATTGCCAGGTGTAAGGCAAAACATGGTGAAAATAATTTCTTTGAAAATGACTGCTGGCGAATCAACAAAACATCTGACATCTTGCTTTTCTAACGATTTCTCCTGTTTCAAGAACCGCGATCTCAACGCGATTTCTGTTAGTTTCAGAAATTAATATAATATTAATATTTTATAAATTTTAACGCTATCTAGAAATAGTATATGCCACAGGAGATAAAAGTGTTTTATCCCTTGTGTCATAATATACCATTATTAATGTTTAAGCGACACAACCGGGCGAAATGGCTCTGCGGTAACCTGTGAGACTCGCAAATAGGGAGATCCTGCGTTCGATACCTGGGGCCGTCCACACTTAGGTACCATAAGTGTTCATGGCTTTCTCTGGTTGGTAATGCGAATGCTGGCGTAGTTTCTCTCCTGCCATGAATTTACTTTCTCTCGTTTCCTATCATTTCGCTTCCCTTTTCAGGTTTCAGGTAGGCTTAGGGGCTGTACAGTGTCGGTCGGTGTCAGACAGATGGAGCAAATGCTTGCTCCTCGGAAAGTTCTGTCGCCTTCTTAGAGCCATCTCAGGTTCTCCCCGGTTCCGCCTAAGGGAAGCCTTCTCTAAGCAGCCCGCCATTGTGACCGAGTCATCAAGCTTGAAAGCGTTAGGAACCTCTGCGCGTCTTTGTCGGCAGGCCTGCCTGCAGCCTATAGCCTCCTGAGGCTCTTTCACCTCATCCGTTCCTCCTGTGGGTGGTAAGCACTAACCATCTGCGTTGGGTCAAGGTGCGATATGTCCCCTGTCTTCCCAAGTTATAGGTCATTAAGCGAGACACCTGTGTACATAGTACATTTTATTTAATTTAAAAAAAATCTTAAGTCACACTCACATGACTGTATTTATCCGTTACAGTTTCACATAATCCTTTTAGGGCTTTTGCTACTCATGTAAGATTAGCTATAATTGTGTTATCATACATGGATACCGCAAATAAATAAAAAAAGGGGTTTTTATTTGTAGTTTTGTCCTGAATCATAACACCTACTTTAATTAAAACATTTTTCTCTTGTACTATTTTGTTGTTAGAAAATGAATCATATAAAGCGCTTGAGGTGACATTTTCAGCTTTGATGAGCACGATTTGCACCTGACTCGTCCGCTAAATCGAACGTTTATTGGTTTAATATGCGTGGATCTGCGCTGTAAAAGCGAACTAACTGCATCAAATTCATGGCTATTTCCAATTGTGTTAAAAATAGAGTAAACAAAAAAAGTGAATGGAAAATACATATCGCAATAACACCTTGAACGCCATTAACTAAATTTTACTTTATCAGTATATATTTACAATGCAATATATATTTACACAGCATACAGGAACTATCCTAGCAGAGCAAGGAAGCAGGACTGGAGTTGAACTCCGATAAATCGAAACTAATGACTAAAGAAAGGGTTTTAAGGTGCAGCACCTTTCCAAAAATACAGCTATTTTCATTCAGACAAGTCAATATATGCATTTCTGGGCAGGAAATGAAACAAAACAATCAGAGTTTGTTGCGCCTTTTTGTGAGATTACTAACTTGCACCTTTTCCCTTGTATTCCATGCTTCAGCAACTTTCTCTCCACTTTTATCTACATTTTTATTAGATTAGACAATTTTGTTCTCTTCTTGAACGGAATTTTAAGATTTTGTTTAATCAGATGTAAACAATGGTCAATAAATATTAAAATGTACTTAATGGAAAGCACCAGTAAACATTCATAACCCCAGCAACAATGGGCAAACACAGCAACAATAGTCAACATAATTAACAAAGGACAACCGGCAGTTCATAACCCCAGTAGCAATGACCAACCGCAGCAACAATAGTCAGCATCAACAGTTACAACCTAAATTCAGTTAGCACTGGCATGAATTTAACCGTTCCTATGTATCGACTGTGTACTAGCTTCTTAGCTTGTTTGATTTACCAGAACAGATTTTTCACATCATACCGAAAGTTAAGAAGAAGAAGTTGTGTGCACTTTCAGAAGAATTCAAGACTCACTTAATCGAAACTGATGTCATCATTCTGCGATGTGCCACCTGCGAAGTAAATAATGCCATTGATTACAAGCATAAAAAAACAGAATAAACCAGAACATCCAGAACAACAAACATTTAACCCTATGCTGTCACGCCTGTTTCAATAACTGTACTAGACGTCTGGTGTGTTTATGACAACCCAAATCAAAGAGACTATAAAGACAGAGTTGTGCAGCTTATCATTAATATAAATATGTGTTAGAAATAAATGGCTCTTCAGAATGCCACCTCGCTGTAAGTGAGTGTATTTTTTATATTAATAACATATCAAATTATATTTCTTGAAGCATATACAATACTTCCCATTTTCTTACAACCTTTTAGAAATTATTTATTTGTGATATTCTTCGCTCTGTGCTACAGACTTAGGTAATCACAATATCACTAAACAAAAGGTTTTATGAATTTAGGCACTGTCACTGGCTACAATGCGTACGTGATCGTAGCAGATTTCACATAAATTATTCATCTGCTTTAGACAATGGTAGTTACAAAATGGGTATTCAAGCGCAATTAATATTCAGGAATGTGCGATTAATATGCTAATTGGACCTCCCCCACCCTCCTGCCAAGCCACCTAGTACCTTTTGGTTGCAGCTGCGGTCATAAATATTGTTGAGTATAATGGAAAGCTTGACAGGTAAGCAATTAAGGTTATCTAACACCTGTCAAAATGAACAATGGGCATAATCAATTATGCTTTATAACAAAGGCGGAGACGCCATTCTACCCCTTTAATATTCACACACGTGCACTGCTGCACCTGCAACAACCCACCTCCCAGTTGCATTGTTTAACGACCACGTGCAAAAGAACAAACGTTGTACTTCACCTGTCAAGATGAACCAAAGGCTTGTAGCAAATTACACTTGTAACAATGGAATAGGCTGGAACCACGTAAACAAACGAGCAGACGTTGTTGTCTCAATTCCATTGAATTCCCGTACACGTGCACTTCTGCACCTGCAGCAACCAACCTCCCAGTCGCACGGTTTGACGACCACGTGCAAAAGAACAAAGGTTGCCCTTCACCTGTCAAAATGAACAAAAAGCGGCTAGGAGCAGATTCTATTTTACTCCATTCCATTGTTCAGAGCAAGAATACATTAGAAAGACCACCTGTGTAGCGCCGCAATTCCACAGCCATATAACAAAAGGAAAGCCTGGAGCCGAGCTAACAAAGAGACGTCATTATAACAGCTCTATTGAATTCCTGTACACATACATGTTATGCGAATGTAACAAAGAGGCAGTCTGGCGTAGGGATAACAAAAGAAACTCGTGGAGGCTTTATACCTGGCCCTGTCTTTATTTGACTGTGGGAAAAGAGAGAGAGTCCCGTTTCCCCTAGGCAAGTTTCATCTACCTGCTATGTCATAAATTCACGCTTGACATCGCAATCATGGCGTCGACTTTGCCCCTTCGCCAGTTCTCTCCGACAGCAGCAGTCTTCACGAAGACCTGCGGGTGTACCCGAACATAGATATGCACGTTAGTGACAAGTCTGGCATATCTACCAACCACACGAATCTGCACGATAACCAAAGAGAATTACCGAACATAGTTATACAAGCTCTCCGTTTATGCTTCTATTGGCTCTTTCAAACAGCGATATCAAAAACGTGTTTAAGTATACCATTATATATATTAAACCTATGTGTATACTTAAATATCTATAGGACTGTGTTCGAGTCTTACTGCAGGCAAAAGTTTAATGTTTTAATTGCTAATGAAAAAATGGATATGTTGATAGGGCAAAACATTATTATATCATTACCTCAATTAATGAGAGGCGTTCACGTGTATCCAGAGGTCCAGATTTTCAAATCTTACCCAAACTCTAATGTTTAATAAACATTAAATTATGGAGGCATGCACAGACATTAAAATGTGTTTAACAAATATAATTTAACCTTTTTATATATTATGAAGTTATAACGCACGGTATTCTTAGGCAGCCAGATGTCCTAGTTCGAATCTTAACGCTGCGAAGTTCTAATGATTAATAAATATTAAACTATGTGAGTATGCATGGTCAGATTAAAAATGTATTTAACAAATATAATTATTTGTATTAAACCCTGAAGTATACTTAGATATCCCGATGCGTAGACACAATCCTATAATTTCTTTCTTCTTTCTTTTTAATTATTTTCCCTATTTCTTTCTATCTATGTCTTTCTTCTTGACATGCATACATTCAAGCATTCATACATACACGAGCATATGCACAGAGCCATTACACATACATATTACACTCATACACATAGTCCTTACACATACATATACCAGTGCACTTACACATAAACACACGCACGCACATACACCAGTGCACTCACGCATGTGCACGAATACACAGACACATACACGTACACATACATACGTATACATTCAGCACCCTTACACACACGCTCACACATACGCCTACAAGCATATACCAGTGCACGCACTCATACACCTGTGGACACGCACATAAATATGCACCCCTGTAACATACTTACACCTCCTCCAAACATACGAATCTGCACGAAGACCTACGAGAATCACCGAGCATAGATATATATGTACAATCTACTCTCTCTGTTTTTGTATGAATTGTCTGTTTCAAACAGACATATCAAGAAATAATTTAACAAATACAATTATTTATATTTAATTCTGGCGTGACACTACTGTTTAATCGCTTATATCCCCTAAATGAAAAGAGATAAACGATGCAATAAAAACTAATTCTAACCATTGTTGCATTGTTCCAAGTTGACCGGGATGCCAGGGTTCGAATCCTAGGAGTGATTACAAATTCATCTTCCAATAGTTCCGGAACAAATTAGGATAAAGACGTAAAATAAATTCTATTACGTTTACGTCATTAGGTAGTTTCTTGTGAATGTATATTAGGGTACCGTGCGTCATGTGTTCGATCCTTAATTTTAAAATCGCCACTATTCCAGAAACTAACAGAAATACTGGTGTGGACCAAAGCATGATTGATAGCCCCTACAATGGACAATTAATACTGTATATAATTGACAGTTAGTGGTCTTTAGTTCGAATCCAGATCTTTCAATGACTTCCTTAATTTTCCTGTATACTCTAGGATATGTCGCTTAGGTTGATGTAATAACTGTATATAGTACTTTTTAACACGTCATACTAATAGTGTAAATAATTCTGATCCTGGTGTTCAGGGTTCGAATGCCGATTAAATTAAATTTACATACAAATTTAATAGCTTATGACATAATTTATATACACACGCCAAATAAAAAGTAAACAGAGTATTTGCTGCGGAACTATCGTTATCATGACAAAAAATACTTTAAAGTACTCAGTTCGAATCCCGAAGGGGATATCCTCAAGTCTATGAATCATACCAGCTTTGGGTGGAGATTATATGGTGGATGATGAGCAGGAGAGCTAAATTACTAAAATACATTCATTAAATGCATTACCAGTTTCGATTCTTGAAGCTTAAAATCTGTGTAACTCTAGAACAATTAACTTGCTTGTGCTTGTAGTGAAAATGTAAAATTTCTGTGCTGAGTATTAAACATACAGGAATGACATATTGTCTACTGATTCTTTGTAGAATAAAGGGAAATTGGAATGTAAGAGCTGAAATGGGAATGAAAACATGAAATAATGCAGTATATGTGTGCATTTAACTAAACAAGGGAGAAAATCTTATACGCTACCTTTTAAACGCATATTTATAAAGTATTGCAGTAATAGAGTTGGAGTTAACTTTGTTGTAATGGGTGGTGGTGGCCGTGGTGGTGGTGGTGATGGTGACGGTGGTTGTGATAGGTTTTGAATGACATCTGACGGAATGGGAGTGTGAGGATACTTCTCTTGTTGGTGTGACATCATTTAAGGTAGTTATGGAACGAGTTTAAACGTGTTTGATAGTCGGACATCATGCCTCTGGGTGTGAGGTTATATGAGTGATGTTAATATGCCCAGAGCATTAAAATGAGTGGCATGCAACAAACCAGTTTTATGCTACGGTTTAGAGATGAATTAAATGATTGATAAACCTTCATGTTATATCATTAAAATTCATTGATGTGAATGAAATATCAGATTTTAGCCGCTTAATCAGTAATAAATTGCTTAAGTCATCTCTCGATTGGTTGAAAGTATATAAAAACAAGAAAACGTATAGAGAATAAGGAATAAATTTTGTTTAATATATGAATTACCTTTTTATTAGCAGATAGACTCAGCAAGATGGCTGAAGAGCGCAGTTTCCTAACGGCTCGGCAACTTCAAAATATCGAAATATGTCCTAAATATGAGATAAAGGCCTTAAAGAGAACTCAAACAAGATACGGTACCAGGATCGCATCTTCGCCGGAGGATTGTCAAGAGTTCTTGCCTGAACGCTATAATTCGTTAACCAACGAAGAGCTTGCAGAATGCTTAAAAAAATTATATCACGAATAAAAGGGCATGGCAGAGGTGGTGAAATTTAAGACATGTAAATTGTCTTTTGTACCCGCAGATTAGTAGAAATTTCAATCTTAAGTATTCAATGTTTTCGTATTTTACTATGAAAAAAGTCATAAATAAAACAGCTGACTCATTGATATTACATACAAAGATACATTTATACAAACCTTTGCTCAGAGAGATCTGGCCGCGGGACCAAGTCGACGCCATTATGACGATGTCAAGCGGTGAATTTATGACATAACAGGTAGATGAAACTTGCCTCCGGGGAAACGGGACACTCTCTATTTCACCATAGTCAAACAAAGACAGGGCCAGGTATAAAGCCTCTACGAGTTTCTTTTGTTATCTCTACGCCAGACTGACTCTTTTTTTTTATTTGCCTAGCATGTACATGTATGGGTATTCAATAGAGCTAGAATAATGACGTCTCTTTGTTAGCTCGGCACCAGCCCGTCCTTTTTTTGTTATATGGCTGCGGAAGGGGGATGCTACACGGGTGTTCTTTCTAGCGAACTCTTGCTCTGGACAATGGAATGGAGGGCAATGGAATCTGCTCCCTTAGTTGGCAAGGCTTCAGTCATTTTTGTTCATTTCGACAGGTGACGGACAACCTTTGTTCTTTTGCACATGGTCGTCAAACAATGCGACTGGGAGGTTGGTTGTTGCAGGTGTAAAAGTGCACGTGTACGGGAATTCAATGCAATTGAGACAATAACGTCTGCTCTTCTGTTTACGTGGCTCCAGCGTACTCTATTGTTACAAGCGTAATTTATTAAGGCTTTTGTTCATTTTGACAGGTGAAGTACAACGTTTGTTTTTTTACACGTGGTCGTTAAACATTGCGACTGGGAGGTGGTTTGTTGCAGGTGCAGAAGTGCACGTGTGCGGATATAGAATGGGTAGAATGGCGTCTCCGCCTTTGTTACAAAGCAAAATTTATTATGCTCATTGTTCATTTTGACAGGTGATGGATAACGTTAATTGCTTACCTGTCAAGCTTTCCATTATACTCGACAAACCTTATGACAGTAGCTGCAACAAGACGTACTAAGGGACGTGGCAGGGGGGTTGGGGAGGTCTAATTAGCATATTAATTGCACATTCCTGAATATTGAGTGCGCTTGTATGCCCATGTTGAAACTACTCACATGGCTTTCAAACATCGGGCACAATGCCATTTAACTTTTGTCTTTGCTCCGAGGACAAACTGGGCAGCGCCTGGGCTTAGGTATTCTTGGTTCAGAAGGTGCTAAATTGTTACTGTCTTCGAGTCGCGCAATTTTAGCAGCTTTCTCTCTAACATGTTTGGGCAAGGAGTGAGTTGACTGAAGTACTTGCAATAAGCAGGTCGTCGCTAAGGTTGTCATTTCCAGAGAGATGCCTTGGTAGGTATGTATGGGAAACAACGTGAGTCAATTGGGGAATTCAACGTCCCACCGACAGGTTGTCACAGTAGCTCAATGGTTAGAGCAACCACACGGAGAGCGGGAGAACCGTGTTCAAGTCCCGGCTGTGGCGTTGAATCTTTCAGTTGACTCTATATTAAAAACTTGCCTAGACCAGGCTAAGGTCTATTAAAAGTATAATTGATCAATACACTAACAAGAAATAATCTAAGTACATTGGTGTCTTAAGCTAAAATTTTCTTGCGATATAGATTACTTTAAGTAAACAATGAGGAAATGCGGGGTTATAGCATGGGCAAGAATTCCAGTATGGAAGTTCAAAAGTGAAAAAAATGTTTTTATACAAGAGATGTCCATTATATGAAGGGGTGGAAGACCTAGAGAAAACTTATTAAACACAAGTGGTATAAAAAGGCAGAAAATCAGTATTGAACATAATATTTAGAGAAGAAAACAAGAGTATGGGCCATTAGTTATATAAAGTAATAAATAAGTGTAAATGGAAGTGAGATTAAGACAGTTATTTCATTATAAGTGATAATTATTTAGCAATTATATTTGCGTGAATCTAATAACTGTTTACTAAATGATATAATGAAATATAAAATTGCTGTTGTAAGGGATTGATATAGCGGTTATTAAACCCGACAGAATAACTTAAAAGGAGATTATTAAATAATGTGTAGAGAAGTCTATAGGCTTTAGGGTGAGGTAGTATTATCGTCCCAGGTTTGGAAATAATTTTAAGGAGTAGAATTATATGTGATACAACTTTTAGTTGAGAGTGAAAATATTTATATATGTTTTTATAGTGCAAAATAGTAAAGTGGTGCTTTGGAACCCACACTAAGACGTTGACCTTGACATGCCACAAAATACTGAATATAGTAAAATTCAAGCCATGTTGCCAAGTTTTACGGTAGCCATGTGGTTGCAACACTATTGTTACATGCTTTATGGTGAAATTCTATTTCAGCTATGTTGTGAGGCAGTATTTTTAACATTTAAGTGATTTCAGACAAATTATATAATATAAAATATAATAACAGCCCGCCTTAAAGCAATATGTGTATAATATAGTATAATATATAAAATGCATGTAACAGTCATTGTATTAATATTTATATTATTCTGTACATGTTCAATAATGTTATGTGAATGTATTAGGTAATTTAATAACGTAGGAGCTGTGAGAATAATAGGTTAAAAGTTGCTAACAATGAGGTAACAATAAGTTAACTTTGAGGCAATAATTGCGGCGGTATTCTTGTATTTGTGTATACTTGTGTTTTCCCCACGTTGTGAAGCCAATTAGTGACGGTATTATGTGTTAATTTTGAAAGAATGCTGCTGTTTATTTGCCGCACGTATAAAAGAAAATTTGTCGCGGTCACTTCGTTTTATCTTTTACTGAGCGCCTATTATTGTATTTAATATTTGGGTTCACTGTCCTCCGGCTAGCTATGATCTTTTTGGTCGAGCACTTATCTTATACAGGTGTGTAAACGGAAAGGAGTCTTTTATCCACAGATAACACTGATGAAAGAATTTGTTTTACACTTTTATTGTCTTAACACCTTATTCACATGCACATATACATCTTGACACTCGCCAACCTGAAACTGTTATAATAACTTATTTACTGCTCATTCTTAATTCGCGTACTTCAACTTTTTTGTGTAATTAACTTTACGACACGAAATTTTTTTATAACTTTGCTACGCGTAACCTGCAAATCGATATACTATGCTCTGCTTTCGTTGAACTCAGCGACGTGTAATGTACAAATATTTCCGAAGGACTGGGAGCGACGTGTAATGTACAAATGTTTCCGATGAACTGGGAGGGATCTACCTCTGACTTACTCTTTTTATACTCCTACACCCCGATATGCCTAAAGATTATAACCGAGCTGCTATTGGTTCATAAAACGCGCCAATATTAGCGTCTATTTTTATATCCAATGAAAATTATGAACACATATGCTCTAGGAAAAAATGTTCCAGCAAATTCTAAGAAAAACGCGCCAACATTACGTCATTTGCTCGTCTCTAATAATGATAAACAGCTCACCCCCTCGCTACATTATTGCACGCTATTATTGTCAGTTTCAGTAAGGCCGTATAAACCCATTTCTCGACAATGCTTACAATCGTTAAACATCTCAAATCAATGTCACACAATAATGCATATTCACACTATAATCACTCTTTACATTTACATAATTTGTGATACAAATTACTGCATCATATGCCCCACTAGAAACATAATTATAAATATTTACAACTTGTTTGGAAATTTTATAATTGGGATTTTAGTCTCCTGAATCTTGGAACACACGCTATTTATCACTTTCACTTAACACTTCACACGCATTTAACACACGACATATGTTTTGCCTTTATCTCGCCACTATTTACTGGCTCTGGTTTAATGTGTTTAGACATTAATCTGACATTACAATTTTTTATAGCAAATACTGTACCTTGAATTATTTAATTACTGTTACAAAATTGTTTACTTTCTTAGATTGTTGACAAAAATTTATACATTTAAGATTTTTGTAATTATTAAACATATTTACCAAAAAATATTCACCCTCTACACAAATATATTTACATCTCTTAAATCTAGACACTGTTTCACATTATCTCTTTGCTACATAAGTATTTGTTTTAATTATTTTTACCCCATTTTTGTTGTTTTGTACTTTATATTCACAATACTCATGGAATTATATCTACGTACTTTTACTTTAATATAACATTAAGTTTTCATTATTACATGCTTCATTTCATATGCTGTTACGGTTACTAAGAAAATGTTACTTTTCCCTTTAAACATTTAGTTATGTCCAGAATTTATTTCTCCTTTCTTATTACATACATACATAATTAACCCTCTTACATTCCAATACATTGCTCTGCAGTTCAGCTTTAACTATCCTGGATTTACTTTTTATCATCTTGGTTTTCTGTTTCTTCTTTATCCTCATTTTTGTATGGTTTCAGCATCTCAATATGGAACTTTCCAATAGTTTTTCGAGTTGTTGGGTTACATAATTCATATGTATTTGTTCTATATACTTCAACAACTTCATATGATCCATGATATTTGAGAAACATTCGCTAATAAAGTTTATTTGCTTTATCCGACAATTTCTTGGTCTTAACCAAAATTAAATCTCCTATTTTGATCCTCCATTCCTTTCTTTTCTTTTCTTCATGTTTCATTTTTCTTTTTATGGCCTTTTTCTTCATCCTCTCGAATGCTTGTCGGAACATCTCTTCTTCTGTTTGTGGTATCGAGTGCTCATCTGGAATGGCTTCTGGAATTTTCTTACATATTGTATTTATTTTCTTTCCTAACTTAAGTTCACATGGTTTGTATCCTGTCACATTGTTTACCGTTTCATTTAGTAGTTTCTGAACGAATTTCACGTATCCATACCATTGGGTTTGTTTTCGATGACACAGCACCCTTAAATAAATCGAAATTTCCTTAATTTCCCTCTCCACTGGGTTGGAGTTCGGTCTGTATCTTGACGAAGGATATTGTTTAATGCCATTTTCTTTCAGTCCCTCCATAAATTTTTTTCCTGTGAAGTACGAAGCATTATCGCTCAATACAGATTGGATTGGTCCTTTTTCTATCACGTATGACTTGAGTAGCCTATTCAAACATGCTAAACCTGTAGGTTTTCTCAAAGGGTAAATTCTTACATATTTGCTGAATATATCATAACAGACAAATATATATTTGTTTCCAAATTGACTTGGAGGCATCGGGCCATGAATATCAATACTAATTACGCATCTCGGCTTATCCCTTATAACCGAATTAGTCTCAAATGCATATGCTGCATTTATTTGCTTTGCCTTCCGACACAGGTTGCAGCACGATATAAATTTCCGAACTTTCTGACGCAATTTGGATATGTATAAATTTTCTAAAATCATAGAAGTTGTTCGGTCCGTTCCTGAATGTGCTAACCCTTCGTGAAAATTCTTAATTAGTTCCTTTTCCATGCTTTTCGGAACCATTACCTTCCAACTAGGCATTTCTTTTCCATGCTTCTTGTATAATGTCCCATCCCGAATTGCTACAATTTCTTTCTTTGCCTCTTCAATTAGTGGTGCGTTTCCTTTTAGTTCAAATAATTTTGCGTCCTCATTTTGAATTTCCCCCATATTTTTCAAATTTCTTATCATTTCTTTGCTTAAAGGAATTTCAAATGTCAATATTTTGACTGCATTTCTAGGCCTTTCAATATTCTCGGGAATTTGTGGGTTGTAGTTTAATCTTGATAGCAAATCACTGAAGGTATTATTTTTGCCAGGAATGTGTATAATCTCAATATCGAATGCAGATATTGCTTGAATGTATCTAGCAAGTTTTCCACTACATAATCTACACCGTTGTATGAAAGTTAGGCTGATGTGATCTGAATATACTTTCACCTTTTGCTGATAAATATAGGTCTTAAAACGAATTAATGAAAAATATAGTGCTCCAATTTATAATTGAGTCACCAAAGAATTCCGCTCAATGTTTGTAAGTCCTCTAGAAGCTGTACTAATGACGTGAAAGTCATTGTTGATGTCTCGCTGTCCTAAAATTCCGGCGTATCCTTGAATTGATGCGTCGACATAAATCTCGTATTCCAAATCTTCTCTGGGCCTCTCGAGCAATATGGACTTAGCAAAGAGCTCTTTTACTCTCTCAAAACATTTTTGATGATCCTCTGTCCATCTCCACTTATTATTCTTTCGGAGTAGTTGCCGCAGTGGTTCTATTTCAGCCGAATACCTTGGTACGAACTTACTCTGAAAGTTCAATACCCCTAAGAGACGTCTAATTTGCTTTACGTTCCTTGGTGGTGGAATTTTCATTATTGCTTCTATTCTCTTCTGGTCAGGTCTTATACCTCGTTCATCCACTACATAATCCAGAAAATTTATTTCCTTGACACAAAATTTTGATTTTAGTATGTTCACAGTCATACCATGTTGTTGCAGTTTATTTAACACGTAATGTACATTATTCATATGTTCTTCAAGTGTTTGACTAATGATTAGGAAATCATCAATATACTTTATTAAAAAGTCATCTGCAGAATTTCCAAAGATACTGTGAATGGCTCTCAAAAATCCACTTCCTGAGTTTTTTAAACCAAAAGGATTTACACAAAAACGATACTGGATCCCCAAATACTGAAATGAAGTGTAATCACGCACTGGTGGATCTAATTCCACTTGCCAATATGAAGCAGTGAGTTCAATGGATGTCAAAAATCTCCCTCTTGAAAGTTTCGTAATTAGTTGTTCGATTCCTTCACTTTGAAAATGATCTGGTTTCATATATTTGTTGACATATCTACCGTCTAATGTTAATGTCAAACTACCATCTCGTTTAATACTCCAACAGATTGAATTTATATACTGAGAATTACTTTGCTCAATAATCCCATTTTCTAACATGCTATTTATTAGTTGTCTAGCTTTGTCCCGAAGACTTATAGGCAAATTGTCATACTTGTGTCTATATGGTGGCACGTCTTCTACCTGAAATGTATGCTGATATACATTACATCTGCCTGGGATATTACTAAATACTGAAATATTGTCCATCAAAACATATGAAGGATTTGCTTTTGCTTTTTCGTAATGTTATAAGCTTCTTCACACTTGTGTATTATTTCCTCATTTCTCTTCTCTTCCCAGCTGTTGCCTGTCTCGCTCACACGGTCGTCTTTTGTTTGGATTGTAAATTTCTCTACTTTCTCTGGCATTTCTACTAGCTGTTGAAAATATGGCGTGGTATTCCCTTCATATTCTGTGACTACCTGCTTTATCTGACTATTTCTATCGGTCTCTGTTATTTGCACAAAAAACTCTTGGTCACAAAGTTTTTTCTCGTCCTTTGTCATCTCAATCACGGAAACTTTCTCTTTTATAAATGATACCTTTATTTCTCTATCGTCTTTTGTCATTTTTAACTCTTCATGTTTAAAATCTATACGTGCTTCATATTCATGTAAGAAGTCACATCCTATAATTATGTCACAAATCAGATGGTTTACAATAAGAAACATAACCTCAAATTTCTCTCCGCCGATAAGTATGTTAAGTAGAGCTTGTGTTTTTATGACCTGTGTCGTTCTTCCGATTGCAACACAACAAACTAAATTACTAGTGGGAAGAGCCATAATTTTGTTACCTTCATTTATCAAATTTATGTAAAATTTCTGTGAACAAAGTGAAGCTGATGAACCAGAATCTATAGTTGCAATGATCTCTTTCTTCGCGATTTCCATTCTAACATGAGGTGACTCGAAATTTTCCCCCTTATCTTTTGTTGCTGCAATCTTATTACAGGGTGTGTGTGTAGCCATATTATTTGTATTGGTAATGGATACTGAATTATTGAAGACGTCCTGAGAACCTACTGCACAGGAGTCTATTAACAGTTTTCCTGGTTACTTCCATTTTCACGTACGGGACTGCCATTCCTAACAGGAGCTAAATCTATCTCATTTTCGCTACCATTGTTTTGATTTCCCCTTCCTCGAGTTCGAAATCCTCGATTTCTGAAATTATGTCCCATTGGCACGTAATTTTCTTGCCCGGTTAGTGTTTTCCCTCCAGTGAGTGAAATTTCCCCTTTGTCTAATGTACCGCCTTCTTTGATTTTGCCCACTTTCCGGCAATCTTTCTATCCTGACATAATTTATTTGTTCCTGTCGGCCTGGTCTCCCATCTATCCTCGGTCTTTCAAAATTTGGAACGTATGATTGGTACCGTTGCCTGGTATTATTCTCATGACGTCTATCTTGTCCTCTGCTTTGGTGATAACAACTACCTTGGTAATTTCGTCTATCTCGCACATCTAAAAATCTATTCTCCCACTCCCGAGATATATCTTCTTCCTGTTGTTCCAAAGCTGTCATTAATTCTGTCATCTCATAAATGCTACGTGGTTTTGCAATTAATAAATAATTTTGTATCCTTAAAGGATAATGCCTGGTGAGCAAACTCACAAAATCTTCCTCATTGATTGGAGGTGACAAGTTCCTAACCTGACTTGCATGTTTCAGTAAGTAATCAGTCATTGATATTCCCTCTCGTGGATCAAACTGACCATGACTAAGCATTGCTCGAATTCTGTGCTGTACCGTAACATTCCAAAATCTGTTCATGAATAGCCTCTTAAAGGATTCATATGAAATTTCACCCCCTGATGCCATTTGTAACCAATCTGAGGTTTTCTGGTCCAAACATCTTTTGACAACTATCATTTTTAATGCTTCCGGTATCTTTTTAATTTGAAAATACTCTGATAAGTCTGCAATAAACTGTACTGGACTGGAGTTTTCATTAAATCTTGGAAGTGGAAAATCACTCAAGATATGATTATAATTTTGCAACTTCCCTACTCCCATATTTAAATACTCTAGTGTTACTTGTGCACTCTGAGTTTCAGCATTAGCTATGGATGAAGCCGCCGCATCACTCACATTATTAGTCATACCTGAGGAACTACCTCTATCATTATTTTGTACATCAGATACATTAACATCACATATATTTACCCTTGACTTCAATTCTAACCTATTTACAGTACCTTGCAGGTTTTCTATTGTCTGTTCCATTTTTTGATTCTCATTTTGAACAGCTTGGTGCTTATTAATTTCAGAAGTTAGCTTTTGATTCAAATCTATAGACAAAACTTTAACTTCTTCAGACAATCTATTTCTTTGTGTTTCTGACTCCTTCTGTATTTCAGATATCTCCCCTCTGAAATTAACTTGCACCTGAATTAAATCGCATTTGTAGCCTCCATCATCTCTCTTAACTCACTTGAAATGCTACTCATTCAGCTACCTAATTCTGTACACTTTACATCAACATGTTCTATTTTATTATTAACCTCACTTTTTTGGTTAGATATTTCCCTGCTCATGTCTAACATTCTCTTTGAAACTTCACCTATCTCATTTGCTATCATTTCCTGATTTTCATTTCTCATTCTCATCATACTACTATCTAGCTCCATAAATTTCTTTTCAATTTCTTCCCTGTTTTGTTCTAAGCTCTTACCAATATCTTCCCTTAATTCCCTATGACTCTTTTGCATATCTTCCCTGTTTTGATCTATTTTCGTTTCTAATTTCTCATTACTCTTACCAATTTCTTCCCTTAATTGATCTGCAATACTCTTACTAATATCTTCCCTCAATTCCTTCTTATTCTGATCTAGTTTTTGTTCCAAACTCTTATTATTCTTTTCCATGTCTTCCCTGTTTTGATCTATAAAACTTCTCAGCATTTCCATCATCATACTACATCAAAAGTAACATTTCCTTCTGTTCTATTCTCACTTTCTGCACTAACATTTTCTCCCTCAAATCCTACATTGTTTGAGCTATTTTCTGTAACCTGTATTGAATTACAGCTAACTGTTGCACTATCCCCTTCCATCATTGTTTCTTCAGTATTATTAGTAGCCATTGTTCTCTTAATTGTACCACACCTCAAATACATTTAAATTTTTACCCTTTTTTTAGAATAAAAAAAATCACACTTTTCTAACCTTTCTGATGCTATGTGCTGATGTTGTTTTGATGTCCAGCTTCCTGCCTCCTCTCTCCTAGATTATATATCGCTTCTGCGTCGTATTATGATGAATCTTCGTCGTCTCGATGTTTTTGTGTCCACTCATCCGCGTCGTCTGTCGCGTGTCTGTAGTTGTTTCTGGAATCTGCGTCTTGTAGTTCAGTTCACTGCTCCATTCGCTCCACGGCCTGGTTCCTTCGCCCCTTCCTGGTTATTTCACTCCTTCCTGGTTAATTCTGCTCTTTTCTGGTTAATTCTGCTCCTTCCTGGTTATTCTGCCCAACGTTGGGCGCCAAATATGCGGCGGTATTCTCGTATTTGTGTATACTTGTGTTTTCCCCCACGTTGTGAAGCCAATTAGTGACGGTATTATGTGTTAAGTTTGAAAGAATGCTACTGTTTATTTGCCGCACGTATAAAAGAAAATTTGTCGCGGTCACTTCGTGTTATCTTTTACTGAGCGCCTATTATTGTATTTAATATTTGGGTTCACTGTCCTCCGGCTAGCTATGATATTTTTGGTCGAGCACTTATCTTATACAGGTGTGTAAACGGAAAGGAGTCTTTTATCCACAGATAACACTGATGAAAGAATTTGTTTTACACTTTTATTGTCTTAACACCTTATTCACATTCACATATAAATCT
Organism: Deroplatys truncata; assembly: GCA_030765065.1. NCBI lineage: Eukaryota > Metazoa > Arthropoda > Insecta > Mantodea > Mantidae > Deroplatys > Deroplatys truncata. The sequence continues at coordinate 67,222,647 of CM060986.1, forward strand.
TGAGACTCGCCAAACTGAAATTATAATTACTTATTTACTGCTCATTCTTAATTCGCGTACTTCAACTTTTTTGTGTAATTAACTTTACGACACTTGAGATTTTTTTTTATAACTTTGCTACGCGTAACCTGCGAATCGATAAACTATGCTCTGCTTTCGTTGAACTCAGCGACGTGTAATGTACAAATATTTCCGAAGGACTGGGAGCGACGTGTAATGTACAAATGTTTCCGATGAACTGGGAGGGATCTACCTCTGACTTGCTCTTTTTATACTCCTACACCCGATATGCCTAAAGATTATAACCGTGCTGCTATTGGTTAATAAAACGCGCCAACATTAGCGTCTATTTTTTATCGAATGAAAATTATGAACACATATGCTCTAGGAAAAAAATTTTCCAGCAAATTCTAAGAAAAACGTGCCAACATTACGTCATTTGCTCGTCTCTAATAATAATAAACAGCTCACCCCCTCGCTACATTATTGCACGCTATTATTGTCAGTTTCAGTAAGGCCGTATAAACCCATTTCTCGACAATGCTTACAATCATTAAACATCTCAAATCAATGTCACACAATAATGCATATTCACACTATAATCACTCTTTACATTTACATAATTTGTGATACAAATTACTGCATCATAATGAATAAGAAAGTTTAATAATGCTACTTGTAATTATTGAAGCAACAATAATTTAATGTTTGGGACTGTTTATAAATAGCCAATCAACAATCAAAATTTTAGTTAAATAAAAGTATTCTATTGGAGCAGGATTAGCAATCAGAAACTCAAATAGGGTAAATTCTACAAATTTAGAAGTCAGTTGCTAGTATACAACCTTACTAACCGGACGCGAGACACGTCCTTGAGAAGTTTAATACGTATCCAGTGTGAGAAAAAAATAGTTTACGTGCTAAAAATGCTAGTAATTAATAAATAATGTCCAGCTCTCTCTCTCTTCATATATATATATATATATATATATATCAGTAAAATCTTATTTTAATCGTTTAAAGAATTAATAAATGGAGTGAAGTACAAATTATAATCTGTGTAAGCCTACATTCTTAGCCGCACTACTCCCTGCAAAGAAATCCATGTCTCTAACAATAATACTGACGCAGCTGAGGCAAACATAAATATTTAATATTTAGAGAAACAGCACAATTACAACGTTAATATTTTTAAACTTTGGGCGAAAGCTTCCGGGTATCATACGTGCGGTTGCAACTACTTCAAGTGTTCGGCTCCCAACATAAGAACTACAATACAGCTCCTACTTTAAATTGGCTTTCCATACGTGAAGCAACAACCTACTTCAGTAGTCAGGGGGGCAGTTGAGAAGCAAGATGGAGTACAAATCGAGAAACCCAAGTAAAAAAAAGTAAAAATTACACGATGTAGGGTAAAACAAATATATGACATAAAATGCAGACGCTTCAAGAGGCGCGAAGTTGTAGCCAATTGTAATAGAGAAGTAATGTGACGTATATAAGTAGCCGCATAGATCAATCCTGGACCAGATGTTCTCGTACCATTTTTGCCGTTCAGTGCAAAAATTTGGGACCCGAAATTAATTTTCGCATTATGAGTTAACAACGAATAGTCAAAAAAATGTTGTCTCTTGTTACCTGCAGATACATTCTTCTGTTTCCTCGGTTGTCACTGCTTTACCTCTTTAGCAACAATCAGCCCTTGTAAATGTATGTCTTGAGCATTTTTATCTTCTATGTTGAGAAAATCTGACACATTTTCAAGCGTTGTGTGTCATTAATACGACGAAGGCAATCCATCTGACACCTAAAAGAGTTGAATTCCATTAGCATGTGTCACAGGGCTTACTGTAAAATATAAAAACAATGCAATACTAATTTGATACCGCAATGGTCATACAGCCATCCTTATTCACTTACTTGCAATCTGCTCCGATTTTCTTCCAGGTACAGGTTTGCCCTGATAGTTCAAGTATGGTAGGCCGAGAACTCTTGCATATTTTATTTTTTACTTTGTCTACTACGTATAGTAAGAGGGGAAGTATTGTATTCCACCCAAAAATTCGATACCGAGATTTCACCGGAAATATATGTTTTGAGACCCCCTGGATCCAAGAAAAGCCTTTTTGGAAACATGTCCGTGTGTGTGTGTTTGTGTGCGTCTGTGAGCAACATAACTTAGAACTGAACAGTCGGATAAACACCAAACTTGGTATTTAGGTTCAATATCTTCTAGAGATGCGATACGAAGGTTTTCAAGGAAATTCCCCCAACCCAGATTACCCTTTACATGGAACATTTTTCGAAAATTGTAATTTTCTCAAAAAAGGCTCTAACGGATTTTAAATAAAATGAAATATGCTTAAGATAGTTTCATGACAAATGAAATGTATATCTCGAATTTTCTGGGAATGTCTCCAAAAGTATTCTTCATTGTGAACGACTGTTGCATAACTGGTAAACCATAAGAAATAGACAAAATTTTACTCAAAAATGTAGATCGCGTTAAAATACACAATTTATGTCATATACATTTTTTTGTTGACTGATCCATTTTCGAGATATTGCTTGTTATTCCCTTAAATTTTCCAATACTTATTTTCTCAAATGGAAATTCGTTATTCATTTCATTGCAAAGAGACTGGAGTACTCCACATAGCAACCAGCTCTTAAAATATTTGACTAGCTTAAAGCCTACCAATTCCCCTTGCATCTAAAAGAAAATTAGCAAGAAAATTAACATCTCGATATCTCGATTAACATGAAGCATATGGACAATAAGCGTTTGTAAAAATAGTTTGTACAAGAGTAGAGAAAATCATGTGAGTATAACACATCAGAATCATTTCTTTTGTGTTGCTCATCATTTCACTTTCTTTTAGGTGATGTAATCAGTTATCTACAACACGCTTCCAACTAAACGCTGCACTCTCAACAATAAAATTACTGAGCTACAAGAATTATGACAGGTGTAATAAGACACACATTGTCGAAGCACATTGTTGCAGCAACAAGAGCACTTCACATACGGTTCATGCCAACCTAACTGAGGAGGAAGGAATTAAGTCACTGACATAATTCCTTTCTCTTCCTGATGAGGATACACGAAGTGGATTTTCTCCGTTAAGGAGTCATTAGACATAATTTCTTTCAACACAGGTCAATGTATTTTTTCCGAATCATAGCGGATGCGCGAAAAAATGAAAAAGTGAAAAAAATTACTTAGTTCCTTTCTCAACCGACCGATTCAATTAAAATGCATAGATATATAACCACTGTTCGTATAACGACACTAGCATAAAGCATACTCCGTCTAGCAAACACCTGACAGAGAGGCTAACATTATACCAACTTCAATCTTAGGGTTTGATGTAAATTGCTAGTAGTTTCCACCATTTAACGTATCATAGCCAGGTATTAAATAAAATAAATTGCTCTTTTGCGTTACAACACTACAAGATGTTCGATTTTGGAATGCTTTCTGCCCCATTTCAAGGTTTCTTGGGCGTACGAAAAGTCGTTTGTGACATGGAAATAAAATAATCCCAAGGAATGCATATTTATAATCAAAAAAATAAACATATACCATAATGTTTGTAAAACCACTAATTTATGACCTAATATGCTTATTTTACAGCAATAACAACAGATGCAACTCGTTTTAACTTTCTCTAGAACATAAATAGTAAGTAGGGAAGGTTATAGCATTCCACCCAATGTTATGGTACTCAAACATTGCTAACATAAGAGTAATCAATATTTCGAAGTTAATATCCATTCAAATTGCAATCATACTCCGGATATTTGGATATTCACTTAATATATTTTGTAGTTTCTTATTCTTACTTTCTCTTCCAGTTACATAGTAGATAGAGAGGGTATTGCATTCCACCCAAAAATTCGATTACGAGTTTTCACCGAAAATGCATGTTTTGAGGCCCCCTTAATTCAAATAAAGCAATTTCGGAAACATGTCCGTTTGTGTGTGTCTGTGAACAGCATAACTCAAAAGCGAAAGATCGGATAAATACCAAACTTGGCATTTGAGTTCAGCATCTTCTAAAGATGCTACACGAGTATGTTTCAAGAAAATTTCCCTACCCCAATTACCATTTATATGGAGCATTTTTCGAAAACTGTGATTCTATAAAAAGCGGCTCCAATAATTTTGATTAAAATATCATACATTAAACGTATATCTTGAATTTTCTGGGAATATCCTGTAAAGTCTTCTTCATTCGGAAGAGATTTTGTATAATCTTGTATATTTGGTAAACGGTATGCAATAGACGAACACATACCGCACAAAAAAATGTGTAGATCTCTTTGAAATATACACTTTACTTAAAATAAGTTTATTTTGGCATAAGTCTTTTCTGATGTATCCATTATAAAAGGTTGGAATTGTTCAATAATTGTCATTCTTTGTTTTTCAGTTATTTCTCGCGATGGCATGGAAATAGTATGGACCTTTAAGGCAGCGAATAGCGTACATTTCTTTAAACATTTGCCTATCTCTGTTCGTTTTGTATTAATAACGAAATGTATGATGTAGCTATTTCTGCAAAGGTTTGTTTGGATTAAATGTAGTGGATAGAAATATATGCTTTTGTAAGAATACTTCTATACCACTAATAAGGATAGAGGGTAGAGAAGGCCATGTTAATGCATAACATCATATTAGGTTCTCTACTACGTATAGTAAGTAGGGGAAGTATTGTATTCCACCAAAAATTCGATACCGAGATTTTACCGGAAATATATGTTTTGAGACCCCCTGAATCCAAAAAAAGTATTTTTGGAAACATGTCCGTGTGTGTGTTTGTCTGTGTCTGTGTGTCTGACTGTGAGCAGCATAACTCAGAAACGAACAGTCGGATAAACACCAAACTTGGTATTCAGGTTCAGTATCTTCCAGAGATGCGACACAAAGGTTTTCAAGAAAATCCCCCCACTCCAGATTGCCCTTTACATGGAAGATTTTTCGAAAATTTTAATTTTCTCAAAAATGGCTCTAACGATTTTGATTAAGATATCATATGTTTAAGATATTGTTATGACAAATAAAATGTATATCTTGAATTTTCTGGGAATTTCTCCAAAAGTATTCTTCATTGTGAACGACGTTTGCATAACTGGTAAACCATAAGAGATAGACAAACGTTTACTACATAAAAAAACAGATCGCGTTAAAATACTCAAATTATCTCGTATACATTTTTTTTCTTGAGTGAACCGTTTTCGAAATATTGCTTGTTATTCCCTTAAATTTTTTAATAATTTTCTTAAATGGGAATTCGTTATTCCCTTTTTTTTATCTTGGATATGCAAGGAGTATTAATCTGTGGGAAAGGGAATGGTGCTGCTCCTAGCAACCAGCTATTAAGAGATATGTATGTGCTTAAAGGCTTACTGTATATCTAAATTGCCCTTGTAAATATATATTCCCCTTACATCTACAAGAAAATTAGCAATAAGATAGAGTCTGCAAATGTTTATCTCGATTAACATGAAGTAGATGGAGAATAAGAGTTTGTAAAAATAGTTTGTACAAGAGTAGAGAAAGTCATGTGAGTGTAACACATCAGATTTTTCTTCCCCTCCTTTGATTGTTTATTTCAGTCTTCTTTTGTTATGTCTTTCTTGTGTTTTCTTGGTAACTTTATGTATGTTGGATAGTAAGAATAAAGAAGGTTATACTGGTGTTACTCAAACTGCTTTCTTCCCAACTAGATTTTCTCTATAAATAGCGAAGGGGCAACTCAATGTGACAACGTACAGCTGCATTCAAGACTAACCATTATTACAATCTGTGGTATTTGTGATTGTCCAACAGTGCTTTTGCATGTGTATTCTCAATACTTTTGTTTTGTTGCTTATACTGTCCCGAGAATTTTAATAACTCTTTGTTTAACTGTCTTGTAGTTTCGTAAAAAACGAGGGGAGGTAAAATAAATTAATTATACGTCATTCAAGTTTAAAAAGCTGCCCATGCAACCAACGGGTAACCCAGCTAGTATAAAAAATAGAATAAGAAATAATGTCGAAACAAAATTAATTTTCTTATAAATACATGTACTGTTTACATACAAATTCATCTATACAATTTCACCATATTTACATTTTTTCTGCAGTAAGATTTTATCTCTCTCTCTCTCTCTCTCTCTCTCTCTCTACGGTTTACTAGTTATACAAAAACTATTGATATCCCAGGGCTATTCCCAGAAAATTCAAGATATATATTCAATTTGCCATGCAAATATCTTAAATAGGCTACTTTAATCAAAATCGTTAGCACTTTTGAGAAAGTAACAAGTTTCGAAATTTTTTCCATATAAAGAGTAGTTTGGAGTGAGGATGTTCTTTGTATCGCATCCTTGGAAGATTGGTATTTAACCAACTTTTCGTTTTTGCGTTGTGCTGTTCACAAATGCACATTTTTAAAAATGTCTTTTTTAGGTTCGAGGGATCTCATAACATGTATTTCCTGTGCAATCTCGATATCGACATTTTGTGTGGATTACAATATTTTCCTTACTTACTATACTAGTAGAAAAATTAAAAGTAGTAGTTTATGAATGTTAATTAAACGATGGCATAATTCAGAAACATAATCCTTAACAATCTTTAATAAATAAGCTTATTGGATAAAGTAGATCAGTGGACTTGCAGAAGATGCATCTACAAATCATCAATTTCATTTCGATAATATCTTAAATAGTTTCTGACATAATGGGTCATGGATTTAGCAAATTGAACGTTGGCAGGATAGAGTTTTTAACCTCCTCTTGGAGAGGGGCTAGTGAAATTTGAAAATTTTCTACAATCTTGATTCATTTCTTAAATTTTTCATGCAGCCTTTGGAATTTATTGTAAGAGGAACATATTTTTTCAGATTTTTAGAATGTTTGTTTTGGTTGTGATCATATAATTCATTATAGCAATTGGTGGTTCCTTAATGAGCCTGGAATTTTTTTAAATGCATTTAACTACAACGTAAAATTATTTTCTTGTAGCTAAAAAGTTTTATTATTTGATGTAGCATTAAAATTGTCCTAATGTCTATAGATCCAGAGAAAAAAATATGGTATTAGAAAAATGTAAATTTCATTAAAAATTGTTATATAAAAATTATATTGTGCTTAATTTACCAAACATCAGAATCCCCATGTTATGTTGCTTAGATATATTCTTGCTTAGCATGTGTACCAAGTTTCATAATAGTTTAGTTCTTGAAGCACAGCATTAACACTTGTATAGAAAGATGCATACATATAAGTTTTGATATAATTGGATTAAAGTTTTGCATAACATGTATTTTATAAACCACAGCACTTACTGGCCCTGTTTTTGTGAATATGAATCAGATGAATGTTTGTGATAATATTCACAATTTTAATACATATATTTTTTTCATCTTTCTGAGGGATATTAATGCTATTGTTGTGTCTTTATACAGACCACTGATTGGCAATATTGAGGATTTTTTAAATTCTATTAAATAATTATTAAATAATTTAGGTGAACTAAAGGTAAATATAATACTTAACACTGATTTAAATTTGGATTTCAATAGATCTTCGGGAAATGAAATACAATGTTATAATATTATTAAATTCTATGGTTTGCACTGTACTAGCTTGGAAACGACAAGGTTACTATCATGCCTCGACTATATTATTACTGATTACCAAGAATTTAGGTATCAAAGTGAGGTTATTTATCCATGTATTGCTGCTCATTCTGCATTAATGATGGCATTAAAACATAATATCATTTTTTAGAAAAACATAAGCAAAAAGATTAATTAGGCATTATAATGATTACAATAACCAATCATTTTCTTACCTCAGTACAGCAATTAGCTTGAATTTTGTATATAAATTTCTTTGATATTGATACAGTTTTTGCATATTTTATGAACTTATTAAGTGAACGTTTTAATACATCTTTTCCCCTGAAATTAGTGAAGAAAGAGCTGGTATATAAAATAAGGTGGTATTCCGAAGAGCTAAAGACTCTTAATAATCAGATATTGCTCTATCATGACTTATATAAAAATATAGAGGCAAATAATTTCAGAGAGAATTATGCAAAACTTAATAGAGTATATAAAAGTAAATTGAGGTTGGCAAAAGGTAATACTTACTGTGATTTTATTAATCAATCTCTCAATAAGAGTAAACCCACATGGAAACTTATTAATAGAGAACGAAATGCCATAATGAATTTCAAGGTGGACATAATACCTGAGGATTTTAATAATTACTGTGTGCAGTCAATAAGTAATTTCAGAGATTTTGGTTCCCTTGATGGTTATGTTTAATAGATTTCTTCCACAAGGAGTATTCCCTGATTGTTTTAAAATTGCTAAAGTTAGTCCTTTGCATAAAAAGGGTGATGTATCAAATTTGAAAAATTATCGTCCTGTGTCATTAGTCCCCATAATGTTTAAGGTATTCAAATATATATTACACAAGCAGTTGGTATTATTTTTTGAAAATAATAATTTATTAGCATCAACACAATTTGGTTTTAGGAAAAAGAAGTCAACCATTTTGGCACAAGAAGATGTAGTATATTATATTTTAGAGGCATTTGGGAATAAAGCATGTGTGTCAATTATAGTATGTGATCTCATAAAAGATTTTGATTGCGTAAATCCAGAATTACTTAAATCTAAGATAAGATATTATGGTTTGAGTAATAATAGTTTAAAAATAATACAATCTTATTTGTCAGGAAGAAGGCAATATGCTTGTGTAAATAACAGAAATTCACATACTATCGAGTTAACCCATGGGGTACCTCAGGGCTCGATATTAGGTTCACTATTGTTTATAATTATGATTATTGATCTTGTTAATACTCTACCAGATGTGCCAATTTTGTATGCGGATGACACTACTTTGAGGACTCGAAAGAAAATGTTGATGAATTGAATAGTTGAACTTAGGCTAATTTTACAGCTGCTATGGACTGGTTTCATGAAAATGGTTTTATGTTCAATCAAGAGAAAATCCAAATAATGAAGTTGGGATTAAAGACTACAGGTGATGAGATTAAAACTGTAAATCTGTTAGGAGTTTTACCTGACTCGAAGCTTTCATGGAAAGCGCATGTACATAATGTATGTGGTAAGTTGTCAAGAGCCACTTATTTAATTAGAAAAGTAAAATCTTGTATATCACTGGAAGGAATAAGAAATGGGTATTTTAGACTGTTTCAAAGTCAGATTATATATGGGATATATTTATGGGGGAATAGTCCCCATGTTAAAGAAATATTGTTGTGTCAAAAAAGAGTTATTAGGATGATGTTAAGTAAGAAGCCAGATGAACAATGTAAACCATCATTTTTTTTTCAATTGAAGATACTTACTGTTTTTAATTTATTTATAATTTATGTTTAGGTACATGTACATTCACATTTGCATCTGTATAATTTAAGACTAGACACTCATAATATTGATAGTAGAGACAAACATATATTAAATATACTTAATTGTGGACTCGCTATGATAAAGGAGACTTATTATGTTAAGGGTTTAGAATTCTACAATAAGTTAGATATTAAATTTAGATCACTAAGCTTGAGCGTTTTTAAAAGAATGCTTTTTAATTGGCTAGTGGAAAGGACAGTTTATTCGATTAGTGATTTTAATCGTTATTCTGTAATTGAATAATAAGTTATGTATGATTATGATCTTTGACAATGACCTTTTCTTGTATAACTCTGATCTTGGACAAATAAACTGATTGGTTGATTTAGCTTTAGCACGTAGCAAGCTCTCTCTTCTTATTTTACTAATATTTGTGTTCATAAAAATAATACTTTTCCGTTTCTAGTCATGACGTAACCAATCTGAATAAATTATGCACTAAATCCTAATTACTACCAAAAACTATCTGCAAACTGTAATAAAATACACTGTACAACGCTCACAACATTTATTCACTTGAAAAGAAGTAATTAGAAGCAAATAAAATACCAAGAAGTACCTTCCACAAAAATGAACGAAAATCAAACAGTAAACAATGCCAATAAAACACGTACCTAGTGATATGCAGAGCGATGTGTTTGAGTAAAGTACGGTGAATTAAATTAAATTGGGCTTTATTTATGGACGCTCTTTAACTACTATGGTTCTTAGCGTCCCATTGTATATTGGGCGTCAAAGACCGGTAATTTTGCTCAGAGGCCTCCTTATCAGGCTTGAGGTTCTTTTACATGCCGTAAATCTACGACACGGGACCACCGGCTTTACTTCCCTTTCAAAGGAAGCTATGCTAAGGATTTTTACACCCAAAAAAATCCATCGCCCTCCGCCGGGTTTAAACCCGCGACCTTGGGAACGAGAGGCTAGCACGGTACCACTAGTCCACGGAGGACGACAAAATTTTAATAGCACTTCTCAACTGTAACATTATTTGAAATGTAGTAAAAATAAGGATTAGTATACACCGAGCGCCCATGCTACGCCTCGCAAGAAATTTAAATGACTGAACGGATTGCAGCAGCTCTTCAAATGTCTTAAGTGGACAAGGTACTCTGAAATGGTAAAAAATCACATTTTTTGTTTTAGGCACCAATAAAATCTCTATTATTTCCAGTTTCAGAAAAAATATACTTTTGGGGGTTAAGAGGTTTTTAAGACATTTAAATACCATTTAAATGCTAGTCTGCATTCCTTTAAAGTTGTCATGCATCGCCCCTTTTTAGAACATTTTTGTATCTTTCAAAAACGAACGACTATATCATGCCCAGCGAGCAGTTGAGCAATTAACAAAAGAGGCCAGGACCAAGAGACGGCAATCAAAAAAGCTGCAGTTATCTAGGAATGAAGGTGCAGATGATAAAGGCCCTGGAATGTACTGAAGTGTGTCAAAATTTCAACGTTCAAGCTTTAAATTCCGTTTTCTCAAAAGAACATTTTTGGATACTTCTGTACCTTTTTCTCAGAAACTATGAAATGTAGGGAACTCAGATTTTCAGTGCATGTATACAACACATATTTAAACATTCTGAACCACAATCATAATTTTGTAATATATATTAGTGATATTAAGAAAGCAACACATTGCAAATTTTCCACATTTTTGCTTTATAGTTCATTTTTTTCAGCTTTTAGTGAACTGATATACATAACTAAATGATTGAAGTTCAGAAGATAGCTGATTATTACTAAGAACAGGCATGCAAAAATGTGATTCTGTATTATAAGTAGTATCAGGTACATGAAATCACCGTTTTCAGAGTAAATTTTATTATTTTTCTGCTGAATGAAATAATTTTTATGGAATCAAGTTAATAAGCTATAATTGCAAACAACCACTATAAATAATTGTAATAATTTATAAAGTAATTCATAAAAAATTCAGCAAAAACCATGGAGAACTTTAAGAGCAGTAGTAATTTAACACACTTGAGGTGTAATTTCGATATGCTCAGACTACCTTGTCCCCTTAAAGCATCAATTAAAATTAAGATATTGATATGAAGCTTCCAAAAATGATTCTTCATGAAACCGTAGATTTTTTTGTTGAGAAAAGTAAAAAATTGAAAAAAGTACCAAAATTACCAAACTTTAGTAACGCTTTGCCTTAATTTAGTTACATATTTCTTTAAACTTTTGTTCACGTCAACATTTCGGATTTAAAGCTGAATAATTTGTCGCCATTGCTTATGAATAATTCAACATATATAAGGTTGAATTTTTATTCAACATGCAGTTTTTGTTGAAATCGGTATTCTACTATTATTGGATTTCTAAACCTTGTTAGTTTGTCTAATTTAGTCTGAAGTAAAATCGTGTTTCATAACAATCGTGTTTCACAACAATCGTGTTTCATAACAATCGTGTTCATTAACAATGTGTTTCGCATACTGCGTGGGAGACGCAAAGGCTTGTACCAGTACACACGAATCCTCCAATAGCTTGGCTGGCTGTGAGCTGAATCACAGCCGAGGCCTGACGGGTTTATGGGTTCTTGAAGGTCAGTACGAGCCAGGCGCCGAGCGGAAACGAGACACTGCTGTTATCGACTGGATAGCGAACCCTGTCGGAGAGCGCGGCTTTTTTCGATCGCATCACAGTGATTACAGCCAACTAGATTTTTATCAGATTGAGGTAACTTAACATTTTTGACATTGTTAAATCGTCTGCAGAAATGGCAGACAGGAACTGTCTACCTCACGAAGCCATGCAGTGTGTGATCAGACGCCCACGTACCTCTGAGGACTTCATTGTCTTTTGTAAGAGCGTCCTGTGCTACACAAACTACGAAGAAATGAAAAAAAAGGAAGAAAGAGAGACGCCTTTTATTTTCCTTAGAACCACCGAAGACATTGCCGAGTTGTGCTTTAACCAAGATCTGTACTCCAAGAAGACCATCGTCAATACAGATGAAGACGAAATGACCTGCTACTGTGGAGACAGTTCTAGTGGAGGAGTAATGATTAAGTGTCGTGAATGTTGCAAAATTGTCCACCTGTCGTGTGCAAAGACCATTAAAACAGCTTCTGTTGGGACCGCAGAGAACAGTGTCGAATCGTCCTCTAATGGAGACGCTACTCCGAGCTCCAGCAACACATTAAACGCCTCTGACATGGCGGGGTGTTACTGCGGACAGATTTCTACTAGAGGTATCTTGCTAGAGTGCCACAAATGTCGCAAAAGCGTTCATCTTTCGTGTGCAAAGTTCAGAAAACGGAGGTTTGAGTGGTGCTCGTTGTTGTTAACCATTTAAGAGGTGAACAAGCTACCTCAGTGATGTTACTTAAACTCTTGATTTGTGCGGACTTCAGTATTTGGAAAGAAACACGGTTTAATAAATGTGTGATATGTTTTATTAATGTGCCAAGAATGCATTTATACAGACAATTTACTTAAATGCAGTGTTTCAACGAGTAACAGATTTACGAAATGTTTTCTTCTTTATATCCTCAACACCTTGGCAGCTATTTTTTCAAATTAAAATTAAAATTGGTGGTAAGTATTTATGGTATTATTATTTGGTGTAACAACTAATGTTAGAATGTAAAATTAAGTGCTTTTAAAATAAAATATGCTAGTTTCTTTTAAAATTCCATATGTGCAGTTACGTGCAAAAACTTGCCGGCATCCATCTTCACCGGATATGATGTGCAGTTAAAGGCGAAGGTAGACGAGAATTAAGTATTATATGAAAAATGGAAATGTGTGTTTAGCGATTGAAAAATTCTGATTTGTGGTTTGGGCTTGAGGAGTTTGAAGGTGCAAATTGCTCATTGCTCCTCTCTAATAATGTCAAATGTTCCTTGTGCTTCATTGTATTACATGTGTTATTTAACATCTTTTGGATTCGATGTTACATCTGATGGTTTCACCATTTGTGGTGTAGGTACCTAACGTTGCTCTGTTTACTTAATAAATTCCTACTGTCTGGTCATCACGCACTCATGTTATATTATTTAGATCTAGTCAGCTCATTCAAATAGAGAAGCATTAGATTTGGTTGGATTTAAAGGCCAATAGGGAATGAAGGAAACCCCTGTTGCCTTTTTGGAATGTCGGCAGTGTTTTTACGCGTGTTGTGTTCAATTATTTGTGTTCTAAAACTCCTGAAACCTGATCCTTGCCTCTCTTAAATCTTGTTAAGCTATGTTCATATTATGTATGAAATATTTGATTTTGTTTGACACAAAAAACATCAAGGATGTTATTTGACTCCAGCAATTTTGATAAGAATTGGAATTTATATTTTATTTTATTAAGATATCAGATGTCTCTAAGAACACTTTCGCAAAATGCTATAGTGTAATAGTCTTAGGTTTGTCACGTTTAAAGTTCATACACATATTATCGAACCGCATGCAAATATTACAGCTTTTTCTAATGTTTTACTTTCACTAGAACTTTGTGCTATAAGCACAAAATTAATACACACATTAGTTGCTAGAATGCCGGCGTTTAGCTCGCGCATAACCGGCTTCTTCCCACCCGCTTTCTCGTTTCAAGTACGTCTTGGAATCTGCGTATTTTGCAATACACTTGTGCTGACTGTATTATTGTGCAATGAAGAAAGAAAAAAATCGAGAAGACAATCTCAACTTAAATGATCCATCCTATATATACACACATATATATATATATATATATATATACACAGGACATACAGCTGATAAAGTGTCTTTATCAGGGAAATAAAAGAACTTGTGTAATTAAAAAATTAACGTTGTCATACTGTATGAAACTCACTGTTTACCATTGTACCCTTTTGGGGGCTCAATTATTTGATTTATTTCTACATAATCAGTGAAACGTTTAGTTTTGATTGTTGTACCTAAGGTTAACTGACTGCTATATTGTCTAAAAATTGTAAACAAACAGTTTTTCTCTAATTAGCTTATTGTAGGAAAGTAATTCATAAGTAAAAATAAGTTTATTTTATTCGTCTCAATAATGGGTCAATGCCATGTTACATTATTACTCCTTCGTTGATGTGTCATTTGTGTATACACATCTTGTATGCAAAATTACCATTTACATTGTTGAGATATGCTTCCTTTACATTGCCTGAGACCTTCTCTAGGGTTAGGGAATAGAGTGAAATATTTCCTTTCAAATTTTAGGATTCCGATAGGATAAAAACCATGCTGGGTGGGCTTCCAGTTGAAGAAATGCCAGCAGAACTTGAGAGCTATGAAGTGAGTGAAGACGAAGATGGTGGCTGATTATTCCACCCAAGCCAGATGAAATAACAGACGAAAAGGACATTGCAGAAATTGCACTCAACAATGAAAATATTGTACGAGATGTAGCAGATAGTTTGAATTTATAACGAGCAGGGATGAAGCTAATGTTGTCGATTTACACCCAAAAACTAAGCGAACTAAATATTAGAACACGGAGTGAATTATCGTGAATTATCCGCAAAAATTACAAATGTACACGGTATAAATGTGACCAACGCTCACAGACACTAATGAACTAGGCAAGAACAATGAAAGTTATGCTGCAGAATGTCTAACAAATAAGACCGTGCCCCAGGTGTTTGAGGAGCTTCTTTCTAAGGAACTATCTAATACTATTATAGAAAGAAGCAAAATCTGTGCAACATAAATTTTCTTCTAACCAAAGAAGAACTAAAATCCTTTATTGCATAGTACTTCTGAGTGGGTATCCAAACTTCCTCATGAGGGCATGTACTCGGAGGCTCCATGTGTTAATGTCCATTTAGTCGTGAACTCGATGCCAAGAAATAGGTTTCGGGAAATAAAGAAATTTATTCCTGAATGACAATTCCAAAATATACAGAACTGACAAGACGTACGTAAGTATTTTGAAGTACTGAAGAATAAATTTGCTAAGTTGGGCATATTTTATTCAGAACCATCAAATGATGAAATGATATGCATCACGGAGGGGCCCTCGGAACCGGGGCAGAGCAGGCCAGTCGGCCCATTGTGCTTCCAACGTGACACCTGGGAGGGAAGGATGAGGAGAGAGATCCGAAGGGCGACCAGATCCAGATGCCGACGGGCGCAAGCATGGACGGAGTTCCTAACGTTTCCAGATATAATGCATCCGACGCCGCATGATTCCCGCTCACAAGCCACCAACCTCCAGGGTCCCTGGAGTGGAGCCCCACGCTGTGGAGAGACCCAACTGAGGGTAGGCAAGCGACGCCAGGAAAGAAACCTTTACAAGCCACCACTCAATCGCAATCCGCCGTACACCGTCGCCCGGTTCTACAACTCTGAAACAGATGACAAGATAGATGATGGAGGAAGAGTCGTGGTAGAAGATGAACCACCCCAGCATTCGCCTGGTGACCCTGGGAAACCACAAAAACCTTTGGGCCAGAGTGGGCGGTCGCCGGGGATTGATCCCTGGACCTCCGAATGCGGGCTATAGACGTAACCGCCTAAGCCATCCCGTTCGGTTGTTATAATGGTACGTTATTATAGCAAACATTCAGCTAAGATGTTCCTGAGGGAAAGTCTATCCCGGGACCTCCCGAATGCGGGCTACAGACGTAACCGCCTAAGCCTTCCCGTTCGGTTGTTATAATGGTACGTTATTATAGCAAACATTCAGCAAAGATGTTCCTGAGGGAAAGTCTATTAAACTTGGGTATACATTTTCGGCATCTTACGAGTTCCAATGGCTTTCTTTATAATTTTTCACCACCATGTTGCACGACAGAAAACAAGCACGAGGTGCAAGAGTAATAAATAAGCTAATTTGCATGATTCCAGAATCACAGTATACCAATCACAAGCTTTTCCTTTACGACTTTTTTACCATGTTTACACACTCATATCACATTTGGAAAGAGGAAAATGAAAGCTATTGGAGCAATAAGAGATAACTAATGCATGGCCTTTGGTTGATAGGGGAGAAAAATATAGAAAGAAAATGAAAGAGGATTCTGTGACTACATGTTTGACAAAGAGAACGAGATTCTGGTAGTGAAATGGAGGGACAACAAACCAGTATGTGTAAGCCACAAATTACAGCACTATTGCTCCTTTGAGCTGTGCTAAAAGATACTCACTGGCAAAGAAAAATGAAATATGTTACAATACCACATCTCATTGAAGAATACAATGCTCGTATGGGTGGCGCTGAACTGCTGGACAAGCAGATACCACTTTATGGCACAAGGATAAGATCAAAGAAGGGCGGTGGGGCCAATAATTGTGTTGTTTCACTACATACTCAATAGACGCTCAATAATATAGGAAACTGTGTTTTTATTTTGTTTTCTACAGTTTTCTGCACTGACGATAGTATTGTGAATTTTGATAGCTAATTTTTACCAATGTTTCAAAAGTGGGACGGTCTATAGTTTTTGTACTAATGTTTGAAAATTTTGAAAACAGCTTAACCTTTCATAAATCACTCATGGTGTTACGTTAATGTAAACAAAGTTTAAAAAAATAAAATAACATTTTGACACATAATGCATTAAAGTCACTGGTGTTCTATGCAATCTTTTACGAATATTCGTTAGAAAAGGTATTGGGCTATATATATATATTTCCTTTCCTTAGAATGCTAGATTTCGTATGCAATCTTCCTGTTACTTAAGCCTTATACAATTTGTGGCAGTAATTTGTATCACAATAATGTAAATGCCAGAGTGATTGTAGTGTAAATAAGCATTATTGTATGACATTGATTTGAGATGTTTGTTAATTATAAGCATTGTTAGGAAACAAGTTTATACGGCCTCACTGAAACTTGACAATAGGAGCGGATGACAATGTGCGAGGGGGTGAGTTGAATATTAATTAGAAGAGACAAACAAATGACGTCAGATTGGCGCATTTTTCTTAGAAATAGCGGGAATATTTTCCCTAGAGCATATGTTTTCGTAATTTTTGATTGGATATAAAAATAGACGCTAATGTTGGCGCGTTTTATTAACCAATAGCAGCTCGGTTATAATCTTTAGGCATATCGGGGTGTGGGAGTATAAAAAACTAAAGTCAGAGACTCCTCCCGACATGAAAACAAAGGTGAATAAAACCATGCAAGATTCGATTAAGAAAACAATGAACAAAATACTAAACCTGACAAACATCGGCCCACAAGTTGCAGTGCTTATCAGCGCCACCGAACCGCCAACTCAAGCTGAAGCGGCAAACAGGACAGTAACAGCTCAGTAACCGCCAGCCCCCTCCTGATCAAGAATTATGGCTCGCATCATAGAGAAGGACAACCTCATAATTCTTCATATCAACATAAATGGAATATGGTCAAAGAAAGAACAGCTCAAAGCACTGCTTACACAATACGATCCCGACATCATAACGGTGAATGAGACAAAACTAAAGCCATACAACACCTTCAGTTTCCCCCCCTACCAGGTATATAGACACGACCGCCAACCAGAACCAGGAGGAGGAGTACTTATGCTAATCAAACCGCAACACCGAACTAAACTCATATCACTACCGGACCAATTTAAAGCAGAAGAGGCAGTACTGGTCCAAATTAAAATCCACACGCAAGTACTGCATATAGCCACGATATATGCCACACCGACGAACATGTCGACAAGGAATAACCATTTCCCTGCAGCTCTGCTTAAATATATGGACGCCAAATACAACAGCCTCCTGGTAGTAGGGGATCTAAACGCCCAACATCAGAGCCTCCTGGATGTAACTACCAACTATTATGGAAAGCAACTACTCAAACTCTTATCAAACACATCACTGCAAGTTGCACTAATACCAGGACCCACCAGAATCGGTACAAGAAATCAGCAACCCTCATCACCGGATAAAATACTAACTTCACCACAGCTATACCACAAAATCACCGACATAATCACCGACGCTCCCATCAACACCGACCATCTGCCTGTAGTAGTTACCATGGCCACCCAAAGATGGCACTATGAAGTGCGACAACCATACGAAGTACCGGACTTCACCAGAGCAGATTGGAAGGCCTACAGACAAAAGATTACTGAACAAATCAACAACACACCTCCAAACGCCCAAGGCACCATCGTGCAACAAATAGAAACAGAAGAGGCAACATTACGAAACATAATTACGGCCGCCAAACAGCACGCTATACCAACAACCAAAAGGAACCCGGACAGAAATATTAACACTCCCACCAGACATAATCGCCGTCATCAAGCAGAAGAGAAAGGCCCACAGGCAGTACATGAAAACGCATCACCCATATGACAAAATGGTGTTAAATCACCTGCAGGAGGCCGTTAAAACAGCAATTACAAAATATAGGGAATCAAAATGGACGCACTACATCAACACACTAAATGAAAAAAGAACCAACGACCCGCGGAAATTCTGGCAGCTAATCAGAGCAACATGAGGTAAACATCACACCACATACCCAATCAAACAAAATGGACGCCACATCTGGAACACAACAGAGAAACTAAACATTTTTAAAACACATTATGACAATGTATTTAAAACGCCAGATGACCCAAAATTTAATAGCCAATACTTCAATCGAATCAACTATCATGTCAACAACAGCCCACATCTGTACACACCGCAGGAGCAACTATGCGAGCCCCCTGAAGCGGACGGTCCCGCAAACCCATCACCAAAAATGAATTGAAGACCACAATACAAATCCAAGGAAACACTGCCCCCGGGCCTGACCAGATAACCTACCAGATGTTAAAAGAACTACCAGATGGCATAATAAACCGTCTGTTGCAACTCTACAACGCCTGCCTTCATTATGGCTACCACCAGACCAACTGGAAACATGCGCACATCCTCTTATTCGAAAAACCAGGAAAAGACCACACGGATCACCAAAACTACAGACCTATCTCACTCACAGCAACGCTATCAAAAATCTTGGAAAAATACTGGTCACTCGTCTGCAGTCTTATCTCAAGCATCACAACATAATTCCAGAAACTCAGGCGGGCTACAGAAACGATATAACAATACAGAACCAACTACTCAGGGTGATATCAGACATGCAAGACAACTTCAATAAAAGCAAGACAACCGTTGCAGCCTTTCTGGACATAAAATCCGCGTTCGATAAATGCTGGACCAACGGCCTCCTATACAAAATGACCTCTCTTAACCTTCCGAGAAAGATAGTTCGATGGACGGCCAGCTTCCTGCAGAACCGGACAGCCAATCTCAAAATCAACAACACACTATCCGATACAATTCATCTAAAAGCCGGCACGCCGCAAGGGAGCGCCATATCCGGCCTCTTGTATATAATCTACACTGCTGACACGTCAAAACCAATAGTACCCACCGTCAATCTAGCGCAATATGCCGACGATACACTCTACTGGTGCTCGGAGTTCAGGCCCACAGTAGCCAAAAAAGACTGGAACGCCAGCTCAAGGAGTTCGTACAATGGGCAAAAAACTGGCGAATTTCAATTAACACGGTTAAAACCCAAATACTTACCATCAAAAGAAAAGGCCGCTTTGCAAAGACTGCACTTCGCGTCAACATCGCTGGGAAACTCATTAAATCAAAAGAAACCGCCAAATATCTGGGCGTCACAATCACAAATAAACTAAAGACTAGCCAGCACTTCAATCAGAAAATAAAGCAGACCAAAGCCATGCTATCAACAATGAGATACCTGGCAAACAAAACTAACGCAGGCCTCACCACAAAAGCCCTACTCCACCTATATGTAGCACTCGTCAGGCCAGTACTAACCTATGGAACAACAGCGCTGGCGCCCATAACGTCAGCAACAACAATACATCTCCTACAGACAGTAGAACGTAAATGCCTTCGGATAGCAGCAAAGGTGCCCTACTGTTATTCCAACAGGAAACTATACCAACTAGTAAAGACGGAAACGCTGCCAGACTTCATAGAGAGAGGGCTCCTCAACTACGCAGCAAAAGCAAGCAAACTCCAACACAGGCAACAACTACTGCAAAAATCTGAGAATTACAAGAAAGACGCACCTAACCAGTGCAAAAAAATCACGACACCACCCCTAGCATACATAAGGGCACTAGTCCAAGAGAGAGAGACACAAGACCAAATGGAAACAACGCTCTATCTCCCGAATCTCCTTCAATGAAGCAAGAAGAATATCAACCTACAATATTAAAATGACTGGCCATGGTTACCACACCATCAAATAAAAACGAACAACCACAGACAAAATAACCCTCATCCTAGTCCCAAGACAAATACAAACACCAGACCGAGAAGTGTGTTCTATTTACAAAAAAAATATATATATATTAAAAAATTAAATAAAGAAAAAAAAAGAAAGGCACACCACAATACCAACAAAAACTATGATAGCCTTAATAAAAAAAAATATATAAAAAATATATATAATAATTAAAAATCAAATAAATAGACACACAAAACTAAGAAGCAATGGTCACCACAGCAAAACCCAAGACTCGACACTCGGCGCCTGCACGTTCCTCACCTTCTCCTTTGCCCCCTCCCCCAAACCATCATCACCATCAAGCTGCTGTTGCCAAGTGATTGCGGAGGGTCGAAGCCACCCCAAATAATAACAACCATTTGGCTGAAGAGGGACATAAACCCTAACCGACCATGGTTAGCCTAGGCTAACCTAAATTACGCATTTATTATTATTATTGCAGATTTCGTCAGTCCAACAGAAGCATTCACGCGTTATACGTCGCACAGTTAGTGCATCAGAATCGTTCGCGAGTTACACGTCGCAATTCTACAGAATCTCTCGCGTCTTAAAGTTTGTTATAAATGTGAAACACGCGAATTAATAATGTGCAGTAAATAAGTGATTATAGTGATATTAGAAAATATAACAGTTTGAGTTTGGCGTGTATCAAGAGTCAGTATGTGAACTTAATTAATTGTGACAGTAATAAAAGTGTAAAAACAAATTCTTTTATCAGTGTTATCTATAAGTAACAAATCCTTTCCGTTTACACACCCTGTTTAATAGATTTGCTCGACTTAATAATAATAATAATAATAATAATAATAATAATAATAATAATAATAGCTAGCCGGAGCACAATGAACCCAAAATGCAAAACAATAAAACAATAACAGGCGCCCAGCAATAGGATAACACGAAGTGATTGCGACAAATTGGCTTCCATACATGGGGCATATAAACATGAAGCATCTTCCAACTACCTAAAACTATTCCGTTTCAAATTAGCCATTATACTTTTACAGTCACTGTTGGGATCGTGTCTTCGAATATTGAATATTCTGTGAAAATTGTACATCCTTCACAGATTTCGGTTCTATCAACCAAACATGATTTTTGGCTCAATCGTCCACCTTTACGGAATTATCATTTTACTATTTATTCATTTCTCAATTTTCATAAAAATGATTGTTGCATAACTTACAAGATCTGATCTACTAAACCTAGTTACATTTATTTCCCTTCGGCTAATATTTTTAAAATTAAGTAATGTTTTTATACAGTAGGGCGAAAAAGTAGAAGTTCTAACACAGCTAAAAGCTTCAGATTATCTCACTAGTGTGACAATCTTCAGTGTGACCAGCTTAGTTTTGAAGAAAGTATATTGTTTACGTATTTATTGTTTTACTGTTGTTGTTAGCCACACGCTTGGAAAGCAACTTGAAGTAGTATTTGTTGTTGAAGTTTGCACCACGCTTTGGGCTTTAATTTAAAGTAGATTGCTTGTAACGTAATATGCTGCTACGTTTGAGAAGCCGATTTCTGAAGATGTATTTTTTGTTGTTACGCTCCAAGTTTAAAAATATTTATTAACTTTGTTATTAAACTCTATAGATAGTATTTATGTTTATGTTTGCCTCGACTGCGTCAGTCTTTAGAGACATGTTTCTCTTAATCAGGGCGTGGTACGACAAGAATGTAGGCTTGCACAGATTTTAAGTTTAAATTCACTTCTTTTTATTAATCCTTGGAATAAACTATATAGCACTACACTGATATTAAGAGCTCTTTTATTTAATACTTGTACTTTGTTAAAGCATATATGTTCCATCCGGTCACTACCAAGGTCTGCCAGCAACTGAACATATTTCAACCGTATAAAGTTTTAACTTTTTGTATTTCAAGTATCTGTTTGGCTAATTAATAGAATGCCTGCATTTTACTAAAGTTTTTTCTGGTGTTGATTGGCTAATTTTAAACTGTCACAAAATTTACGTTATTGCTGCCCTAATCATGACTAGTAGTATTTAAACTCTCAAACCCATTATTGCCTCAAGGTTACCTCATTGTTACCTCATTGTTAGCAACCTTAAACTTATTATTCTCACAGCTCTTGCGTTATTGTATTACACAATGCATACACCTAACATTATTAAACATGTTTATAATAACATAATCATATACAATGACTGTTACATGCATTTTTACAAATTAGTACATACATATTGCTTCAAGGCGGGCGGTTATTGAAATTACATATTATATAATTTAAGTAAAATTATTCAAGTGTTAAAAATACTGCCTCAAATTTTAAGTCCAATCGCATGGCAATTACCCTTTGTATTTGCACATGTTAAATAACTCGACTTGGTTTGATTAGGTTTACTTTTCATTCTCTTTTTACACGATTAACTTATGCTGCGGCGCTCGGATTATCTGTTCATTAAACTAATGGTCACACTTATACGTTTTATTGGCCTTCTGCTTCCTTCGTTATAACATGTTATTCTCTTATCTGCGATAACCTACATAAAAATTCAATGGCGGGAATTATGAATTCAGAAGAAGCTGAAATGGATGTGAAATTACAGAATCAGCAGAAACAACAATACCAGAAGTACTTATTCAAAAAAAAATCAACCGAAAGTAATATGATATAGCATTTAATCGCTTCATTGCCTGGTGTAAGGCAAAACATGGTGAAAATAATGTCATTGAAAATGACTGCTGGCGAAACAACAAAGCATCTGACATCTTGCTTTTTTAACGTCATTTCTCTTGTTTCAATAACCGCGTTCTGAACGTGATTTCTGTTAGTTTCAGAAATTAATATAACATTAATAATATTTTACAAATTTTAGGGCTATCTAGAAATAGTATTTGCCACACGTGGTAAAAGGGTTTTATCCCTTGTATCATAATATACCATTATTAATGTTTAAGCGGCACAACCGAGTGAGATGGCTCTGCGGTAACCTGCGAGACACGCAATAGCGAGATCGTGCGGACGACCTCTGGGGCAGTCCACAATTACCATAGGTGTTCATGGCTTTCTCTGGTTGGTAATGCGAATGTTGGCGTAGTTTCTCTCCTGCCATGAATTTACTTTCTCTCGTTTCCTATCTTTTCGCTTCCCCTTTCATGTTTCAGGTAGGATTAGGGGTTGTACAATGTTGGTCGGTGTCAGACAGATGGCGCAGATGCTTGCTCCTTGGAAAGTCCTGTCGCCTTCTTAGAGCCATCTCAGGTTCTCCCCGGTTCCGCCTGAGGGAAGCCTTCTCTAAGCAGCCCGCCAGTGTGACCGAGTCATCAAGCTTGAAAGCGTTAGAAACCTCTGCGCGTCTTTGTCGGCAGGCCTGCCTGCAGCCTATAGCCTCCTGAGGCTCTTTCACCTCATCCGTTCCTCCTGTGGGTGGTAAGCACTAACCATTTGCGTTGGGTCAAGGTGCGAGATGTCCCCTGCCTTCCCAAGTTATAGGTCATTAAGCGAGACACCTGTGTACGTAGTAAATTATAATTAATTTAAAAAAAATCTTAAGTCACACTCACATGACCTTATTTATCCGTTACAGTTTCACATAATCCTTTTAGAGCTTTTGCTGCTCATGTAAGATTAGCTATAAGTGTATTATCATACATAGATACCGCAAATAAATAAAAAAAAGGGGTATTATTTTTAATTTTGTCCTGAATCATTACTCCTACTTTAATTAAAACATTTTTCTCTTGTACTATTTTGTTGTTAGAAAATGAATCATATAAAGCGCTTGAGGTGACATTTTCAGCTTTCATGAGCACGATTTGCACCTGACTCGTCCGCTAAATCGAAAGTTTATTGGTTTAATATGCGTGGATCTGCGCTGTAAAAGCGAACTAACTGCATCAAATTCATAGCTATTTCCATTTGTGTTAAAAATAGAGTAAACAAAAAAAGTGAATGGAAAATACATATCGCAATAACACCTTGAACGCCATTAATTACATTTTACCTTATCAGTGTACATTTACAATGCAGTATATATTTACACATCATACAGGAACTATCCTAGCAGAGCAACGAAGCAGGACTGGAATTGAACTCCCATAAATCGAAACTAATGACTAAAGAAAGGGTTTTAAGGTGCAGCACCTTTCCAAAAATACGGCTATTTTTATTCAGACAAGTCAATATATGCATTTCTGGGCATGAAATGAAACAAAACAATCAGAGTTTGTTGCGCCTTTATGTGAGATTACTATCTTGCACCTTTTCCCTTGTATTCCATGCTGCAGCAACTTTCTCTGCACTTTTATCTACATTTTTATTAGATTAGACAATTTTTTTCTCTTCTTAAACGGAATTTTAAGATTTTGTTTAATCAGATGTAAACAATGTTCAATAAATATTAAAATGAAATTAATGGAAAGCACCAGTAAACATTCATAACCCCAGCAACAATGGGCAAACGCAGCAACAATAGTCAACATAAGCAACAAAGGACAACCGGCAGTTCATAACCCAGTAGCAATGGACAACCGCAGCAACAATAGTCAACATCAGCAACAGTTACAACCTAAATTCAGTTAGCACTAGCATGAATTTAACCGTTCCTATCTATCGACCGTGTACTAGCTTGTTAGCTTGTTTGATTTACCAGAACAGATTTTTTACATCATACCGAAGGTTAAGAAGAAGAAGTTGTGTGCACTTTCAGAAGAATTTAAGACTCACGTATTCGAAACTGATGCCATCATTCTGCGATGTGAGTAGTAGCAAATTGAGAGTTCTGTATCACTTAATATGCATGGAATGTCTATTCATATGCAAATGAGCCCCCCTCCCCCATTTTCCCCATTCCAACCCCAACTCCATGGTAGTTTTAGCTGCAGCTGCGGTCGTAAAACTTGTTGAGTACAATGGAAGCTTGACAGTTAAGCAATTAAGGCTGTCAATCAACTGTCAAAACGAACAAAGGGGTCATAAATTTATGGCTCTGTAACAAAGGCAAGATGTTTTTACTACCCATTCCACATCCGGCCGCTTCTGCACCTGTTGCAGTTACCCACCCCCACTTCCATTGTTTCTCGAACACGTGCGGGAAGAAAGAGCTTGCTGGACAAAGGAAGTGATTTCTATTGTGTGCCTTTCTATTGTCCGGGGCAAGTCTACTTTCTGGCATACTCATTCCACTATCTTGTAACAAAAGAGAATGCCTGCTCTTCAGCTGTCAAAATGAACAAAGCCCATGATGAATTAGGGTCGTGACAAAAGAGAAACAAGTTCTATTGTCCGGGGCAAGCCTTTATTTCTCATTCCACTGCCCCATAACAAAGCCGGTCCCTTTCCATTGTTCGAGCACCTGGTAGCTTAACAAAAGAATCTGAAGGTGGCATTATGCTAGTCCTGTCCTTGTTCGCGTGAAAGAGAGTGAAGCTTGTTTACTTCTTTCTAGCATTTCTCATTCCACAACCTATAACAAAGCCGGACACTTTCCATTGTTTCTCGAGCACCTGGTAGCTTAGCAAAAGAATCTGAATGTTGCCTTATGCTAGTCCTGTCCTTGTTCGCGTGAAAGAGAGAGAAGCTTGTTTACCAGCTCTACGTAAACAACGCCAGAGTCCGCCATCATTATTTTTGCCCTGAGGGAGTTCTCTCCGATGTTTTACGAGATCCTACGAATACATCCGAGCATAGTTAACAAGCATTCTGTTTGGCTTATTTCAAGCAGCGACTCCGAAAAAGCGCCTAATATACATTTCATTACATGCATTAAACCTCTGCGTGGATATCCATAGATCGGTGCTCGATTCTTACTGTAATCAAAAGTTTATTGCTAATGAGAAATTGATGATTGATATTATTATATCATTACCTTAATTAATAAAAGCGGCGTTCTGAGGATTGTAGCTCGAATCTTACCAAGTGAAAAACTCTAACGCGTAATAACTATTAAACTATGCACCGCCAGATTAAAAAAGTGTATTTAACAAATATAATTTAATTTTTTATATATCATTACCCTAATTAATGAAAGGGTGTTCAGAGGGTTCTAGCTCGAATCTTACGCACCGAAACTCTAATTCTTAATAAATATTAAACTATGCAAGGCCAGATTAAAATGCATTTAACAAATATAATTTAATTTTTATATATCATTACAATAATTAATAAAAGGGTGTTCAGGGGGTCCTAGATCGAATCTGCGAAACTTTAATGCGTAATAACTATTAAACTATGCACAACCAGATTAAAATGTATTTAACCGTTCCTAGCTCGAATCTGCGAACCTCTAATGCTTAATAAATATTAAACTATGTGAGTATTGGGCGGTCAGATTAAAAACGTGTTTAACAAATATAATTTAGTTTATACGGCATTACAATGCTTAACGAGCTGTATTCTTAGGAACCCAGAGGCCCCTAGTTCGTATCTTACCCTGCGAAACGCTATAATAACTATTACATTATTGAAGCAGGGGGCGGTCGGATTAAAATTGCATTTAACAACTATAATTGTTTATATTAAACCACCGCGTATACTTAGATATCCCGATGCCTAGACACTATTCTTTCTTCTCTCTTTTTCTTTCTATCTATCTCTCACATGATTTTCGCTACATGCTCTTCTTGCATAAACATTCACATGATTTCTCCTAGCATTCTTCTATTAACATTCATATGATTTCACTACACGTTCTTCTTCTGAAAACATTCATATGGTTTTCTCAAAACATTCATCTATTGACATTCATATGATTTCTCCTCGCATTCTTCTATTAACATTCATATGGTTTTCACTACAGGTTCTTCAAATGAAAAGAGACAGAATGATGCAATAAAAACTAATTATAGCTCGGGATGCAAGAGGCCATTTACGATTTCCTCGAAACCGGTCTGGATGCATGGGTTCGAATCCTAGGAGTGATTACAAGTTCATCTTCTAGTAACTCCGAAACTAATTAAAATAAAGACGGTAAATAAACTTTATTACTTTTATGCCATTAGCTCGTTTCTTGCGCATGTATATTAGAGTACCAGGTGTCATGGCTTCGATCCTTAATTTTAAAAACTCAATTATCTCAGAAACTAGCAGGGATAGAGGAGCGGACCAAATCATGATTGTTAGCTCCTATGGTGCACAATTAATGCCTTATATAATTTCCAATCAGTTGTCCCTAGTTCGAATCCCGATCTTTCAGTGACTTCCTTAATTTTCCACTGTGCTCTAGAATATATCACTTAGATCAATGTTGTAACTGCATACAGGTCTTCTAAACATGACAAACTAATATTGTAAATAATTTTGTTTCCGGTGTTCTGAGTTCGAATACTGATTCAATGAAATTTACTTATAAATTTAATAACATAGTAAATAATTAAGATAAAGGCACCTAATAAACCTATTACGTTTATATCATCAAGTAGTATCTCGCGGGTGTATATTCGGGTACCTGGCGTCCAGGGTTCGATCCTTAAGTTTAAATCTCAATTATCGCAGAAACCAGCAGACATAGAGCTGTGGACGAAAGCATGTTTGTTAGCTCCTATAATGAATAATTAATAGTGTATATAATTTCCAATCAGCTGCCCTTAGTTCGAATCCCGATCTTTCAATGACTTCCTTAATTTTCCTCTGTACACTAGAATGTAACTGCATGCAGCTTTGTGTAAAGACATTATAGATGTACTCTGTGTGTGTGAGAGAGAGAGCGAGAGGAAGTGAAACAAATAGGGATAGAAGTGCTGAGAGCCTCTACGCATGCTCAGCAAGAGATGATGTCATTGGCTGCAATAATCACGTGAGTGTAAGCATCACAGCCATGATGACGTGCCGGCATCGCCTGGAGGGTGTTTAGATCCCTATATAAACAGATATCTGCTCATGTTAGAACTGTTGTGTACTTATTAACTTTACATTTAAATTTTTAAGAACTAAAAAACGCTAAGTTTTTAGTTTAAGAAGAGGTGCAACCCATCTACATGTGCAGCATTCAACAGGAAACAATGCAAGTTGAGTTTTTACATAACTATACAAAATCAGTGTTAGCTTTTACAATACATTTAATTTTGTTTAAACGATACAGTACATGAAAGACGATTCGTTGCAAAGAGCATCATATTTTTTAACCTGTGCTTTACATTCACATGATTTTCGCCACACATTCTTCTTACATAAACATTCATACGATTTTCCCCTCATTCTTTGTTTCACTATACACTCACATGATTTCCTCTACTCATTCTTTGTTTCCCTGCAGGTTCATGCTCTATTAACAATCATACATTTTCTCTACTCATTCTTTGTTTCTCAACGCATTCATACGATCTTCGCTACACATTCTTCTTACATAAACATTCATACGATTTTCCCCACTCATTCTTTGTTTCACTATACATTCACACGCGATTTCCTCTACTCATTCTTTGGTTCTGTGCTGGCTAACTTCAATGAACATTCACACGATTTCCCCTACTCATTCTTTGTTTCTCTACACATTCATATTCACATGATTTTCTGTACTTATTCTTTGTTTCTCTGCACATTCATAAGCATACTTAGAAAACATACACACACCCTAGTTCTAATATAAAGTGTATAACTTGTTCTTCAACTTGAATAATGTAGTGAACATAATAATTCATGACAATGTCTGTTACAGATTGTTTAGCTGATAGACTTAACAAGATGGTTGAAGAGCGTATTTTCCTACCATCTCGTCGAGTTCAAGATCTCGAAATAAGTCTTAACTATGAGATAAAGTCCTTAAAGAGAGGTTCAAACAAGATATGGTACCAGGATCGTATCTTCACTGGAGGATTGTCAAGTGTTCTTGCCAGAGCGCTATAATTCGTTAACCGATCAAGAGATTGCAGAAATACCATGCAAAGTATCTCTTCAGTATAACGGTATGGCAGAGACGGGGAAATTTAAGACATGTAAATTGTCTTTTTTACATGCAAAGAAGGTGCGTAGAAGTGTCAAACTTAAGTATTGAATGTTCTCCTATTTCACAATGAAAAATTCATAAATAAAACAACTGACTCATTGATATTACATATAAAGATACAAAAGATGCATATTATAGAATTTTATAAAAAATTTACGAAATCACAATATCACATGCTTTGAGTTTAATTATATCTAGCGCATTGAAATAACTCTAAATATCCGAATGTTTATACGAATCTTTGTGCTTCATTTTACATGTATCATATGCCTCATTTTACATGTATCATAACAAAAATGTAATTCTTTTCAGGTTGCCTTTAATAGTCCAAATCTGTTTTCTAAGACTTTCATTGTGCAATGTTTCAGGCTGTGCAATAAGGGGGAGAAGAAGAGGAATAGCCTGCAGCCATGCAAAGGATGCTGACGCTATTGGAGGGTAGAATAAGCAGCATCGGTGCCTACAAGAAACATTTCTGCAAGAAGCGGGTGCTGAGACATCTACATAACCAAAACACGCTAAGAAGGATACTTATATAACATTACAAGGCATACGATGAAAAACACGGGCAATTTTGTATACAATTCAATGCATAGCTGAGAGTTAGCTCGAGCGAGTCCCCCTATATTCACTGAAATTAAGCATTGTGAGCAATAATTTAAGTGACAGTGAAAATACTTTAAATAATGGTGAAATTTGTATCCTAAAAGACTTGAGCCCTGCATACATTAACAGCATTAAGACTGTTTGCCACGCTGGAATACAAATTATGAAAATAAAAAGACTTTCATTTAAATAATAAAGAAATTTGCATAACCTGCTGTTACAAGTGTAATGACATATACAGAAACAATGAGTCGGATGAGGAAGTGATGGAAATGTAAGATGAATAATAACAATAAAAAGAATTAAGGTATGCTTTTACATAGTGTTTTTATTCATTAAAAATCCTTGCATTCCTAATAAAAAATAAATGATTACAATGATTAGTTTAAGTTATGTCTCAATGATCAAAAAGAGAACCGTCTTTAGATGCATTACTCGATCCTAAGTCAGAGCACCAAAAATGACGAATCACGGCTTCTCCATTTTAGATGTGGTGTCACTATTCAGGTAAATTCCTGTAACACAGCAGGTTGAGTATGCAGATCCATGGTCCTAAATGGGTGAAACAGAGTCTTATCCAGCTTAACAGTCTTGAGGATCTCAGCATCAGAAAGTCGAATCACAGGCCTTCTCCACTCAATGAGTACAGGTTTAACAACAGCATTCTCTTCACCCTGAGACGGGGTAAAGTATATAAATGTTCAACTTGACAAGGGATTCTAAACTCATTGTTAGAGTCCAGAACTGATGTATTATATGGTGAAAACACATGTTTCTCTTCTTAGTGATCTTGTCGTCGAATCTCGGTGTCATTGAGGTGTCGGTAACATTGAAGATGCCCATGATTATAGGATTCTGAACCCTAATAACTGTAGGAACTGCTGATTGCGTGATGTTAACCAGATGGGCGTCAAGGGCAGAGCATGATGTGTGCGTCGAATCATTCCATTATTATATCCTCGACGTCGTTGACTTATTCTAAAATCTATAGGCATTATGCTTATATCCTTGTTTCTAAAGGCAATGATATTGCTGTTATGCTCCCCTGTTTGCTCTATGAAGCGGATGTTTATGAACAACAGGTAAAATTTGATTTGATGGTTCCTGTGAAATACGGTATCCAGGCGTAACAGATGGGAAAATTGATAGATTGAGTGTCCACTTTTACTATCGAGGAAGGAGACTGATGCAATACTGCGCTAAATTGATATGATGCTCAATCTAAATATATTCACTAGGAAATCAGATTCAGACAGCTGATTAGGTGGAATAACGTTGTCATTGAAGGGCCACAGAACGTTCCTATAGAACAATCACTGGAAAAAAATCAAGAGTGAAAGGAAATTTTAATGACCATTGCATTATTATTATTATTATTATTATTATTATTATTATTATTATTATTATTATTATTATTATTCAGTAATGGTAATGGCGTCATCCCAACCACCCGGGGTCGTCATGTAGGGTATGTGTTCGTATCCGCTGTTCAATTGCAGTCCCGCGGGGGGCTGCTGGGGGGGCTGCTGACTTCTGACGGCGATTGGGTCCCTCCGTCTATGTTCTGGGAGGTGTGACCCTGGGGTGAGTTTGGTATAGATAGACCACTCACCCAAGCCGGGGTAGCGCCCGGGAAGTCAGAGCCCGAGGTCGGAGAGGATTGCAATAGTGGAGGATTTATTTCGCTAAGGAGCACCCTTTCTCCATTAATACAAACAAGCGCCGAAAAACTATTGTAACAGAAGTAGCGCCGCCGAAATCTGGTTGTTATTTAGTCATTTCAAGAACAGAAGAAGGACAAAACTTTGAGAAAGTGAACCTTTTGTACTTCAGAAAGACATAGATGCTATTGCTGGTGCGGTTCAATCCTGCACTCGTCTACGGAATGGTTCCTTATTGGCCCAAACTAAGTCCGATCAGCAAAGTAAAACCTTGTTGCGCGCTACGCTTCTCCACGGTTATCCTATCCGTGTTGAGAAGCACCGCACATTGAATTCCTGTCGGGGCGTTGTTACCACGCATAGCCTCGATGGTATATCTGACGAGGATCTAGTCGAATATCTATCCGATCAAAAGGTGACAGCGGTGCATCGAGTGCAGGCCAAACGCGACGGCGTATTGCTACCGACTAGTACCCTCTTTCTAACATTTGATGGCGTCGATCTGCCCACCAGCATTTCCGCAGGGTACGAACGGATTTCTGTGAGGCCTTATATTCCTATACCTCTGTGTTGTTTTAAATGCCAACGTGTTGGGCATACGCAAGTCTCATGTAAGAGTGCCGTTAACATCTGTGCAACATGTAGCCAGCCCTCACACGAAGGTACCTGTTTAACAGCCCCCGTCTGCGTTAATTGTAAGGGTTTCATTCTGCGTCGTTTGCCGACTGTCCGCGGTACTTGGACGAGAAGGCGATCCAGGAGATCCGGGTAAAGGAAAAACTCTCCTTCGCTGAAGCCCGGAGGCGTTATCATGCGCGCCAACCTTTACTCCTGCGATCTGGCACATTTAGTTCTGTTGTTGCCTCACCAGTAGCACGAGTAGATGCCGAAACTCAGACCTGGACCATGACTGCATTAACCGCCACTACGATCCGGCCGTCCATTACAGCTACTGTTGCCAAGCCCTATAAACCTGGTCCAAAGTCAATGAAGTCGCAAGCCGTTGAAAAGAAACCCAAGCAGAAACTTCGTAGGGAAGATTTTCTGAAGGACCCTCCGCGTGCGCGCGGTAAGAAAAGTTCACCTTCTCCTCCTCGGAGGTCGCAGTCCCAGGAAGCTCCTGGGACAAGCCGCGCTCAGCGGCCCCCCTCACCCATCCCCACCCAGAACCGATTCACGGCGCTTGAATCGGTTTCTGGCTCTGATCGCGTGGGCCCTCCCTTCGAGGAGGCTATGGAGTCTGACCAACTCCATACCAAAAGCCCGAGCCCAAAGGTTAAACCAAAGGTAATTTTAAGCCGCCCTTCTAAGTAGACAGTTTATCCCTTTTTCTTAATGGCTATCCTGACCTGGAATGTACGTGATGTACGATCGCATAGGGCGGAACTGCAACTTTTATTGCGTTCCCATTCACCTATGGTCGTGTGTTTGCAGGAGACCAAGCTTCGCCCTCATGATCCATTTGATCTCCGGGGATATACTCCGGTTCGCTACGACTTTGAACCGGAGGAGGTTACTCCTGCTCATGGTGGTGTCATGATTTTGGTGCGTAACGACGTTCATTTTCAAACTATCACACTTACATCCGACTTGCAAGCTGCTGCCGTTCGCCTTCACTTACCCGGCTTTTTGTTTTCTGTTTGCTCTGTGTATTTACCTCCATCGTCTCCCTTCGCTCCCGCGGACATTCGAGCTCTCCTGTCCGCTCTCCCAACACCATTTCTTCTGTTGGGAGATTTTAATGCCCATCACCCACTGTGGGGTTCGCCAAGGGCTTGTGCAAGGGGAACTCTTCTTTCCGACATTTTTTACCAGTTCAATCTTTCCATCCTCAATACAGGTGCACCTACTTTTATTTCTGATTCTTCTGGTACATTCTCTCACCTGGATCTTGCAATTTGCTCACTCCAGCTTGCTATTCGTCTTCAGTGGAACGTCGTCGCTGACACCTCCTCCAGCGACCATTACCCCTGCATCGTTTCTCTTCTGTCACACCACGTACAGCATTCCAGAGTACCTACCTGGATATTCACAAAAGCCGACTGGAACTTGTATTCCAGCCTCGTGCATTTTTCCGATCAGCCCTTCGCCGACATTAACCAACTAGTGCAGCACCTTACGTCTACGATTTTCTCTGCCGCCGAACGCGCAATTCCCCGTTCATCCTCTCAACCTCTGCAACCGCCTATTCCGTGGTGGAACGAGGATTGTCGGGACGCCGTTCGTGCCCGTAGGACTGCACTTAGGGTGTTTCGTCAACACCCTTCACTTGATAATTTGGTGACTTTTAAACAATCGCGCGCCAGGGCTCGTCGCATAATTCAGGATAGCAAGAAGGCGTCGTGGACTCGTTTTGTCGAGTCTTTTAATCGCTTTACGCCTTCATCTGTTGTTTGGGATAAACTTCGTCGCTTCTCAGGTAAAGTGTCGCATTGTACTGTTTCTGGCCTTCAGGTTTCCAATGCCACTATAGTGGATCCGGCTGCCGTCGCTAACACTCTGGGTGCTGCCTTTGACGCGGTATCCAGTTCAGACCATTATTCCGCCGGCTTTCGCTCTATCAAAGACCGGCTGGATTCCGACACCTTTAATTTTCGGTC
Source organism: Deroplatys truncata (assembly GCA_030765065.1). Lineage (NCBI taxonomy): Eukaryota > Metazoa > Arthropoda > Insecta > Mantodea > Mantidae > Deroplatys > Deroplatys truncata. The sequence goes on from CM060986.1 coordinate 67,257,088, forward strand.
TGCTAATAATGAGTGTTATAATGAAATTTTCACAATGAGGGAGCTGGGGCACGCTCTTCATTGCTCTAGGCACTCCGCTCCTGGCCCGGACGGCATTCATGTCCTGATGTTAAAGCACCTTTCAGCCGACAGTAAACTCTTTCTCTTACAGGTCTATAATCGTATTTGTAAAGACGGCGTTTCTCCTTCCGTTTGGCGCGAAGCCACCATTTCCCTATACTTAAGCCTGGGAAGGATCGCCAACTACCTTCCAGCTACCGCCCTATCTCCCTCACCAGTTGCATTTGCAAGGTGATGGAGCGCATGATCAACGGGCGGTTGACATGGTGGCTTGAGTCTCAGAAACTTCTAGCGAACGCTCAGTGCGGATTTCGTCGATATCGCTCTACCGTCGACCACCTGGTGTCCCTATCGACGCATATTATGAATGGATTTCTGAGAAAGTGTCAAACCGTGGCTGTGTTTTTTGACTTGGAGAAAGCTTATGACACTTGTTTGAGGGGCGGAATGTTACGTACACTTCACGCATGGAATATCCGCGGTCGTCTTCCCATATTTCTTCGTGAATTTATGACGGACCGCATTTTTCGTGTACGTGTGGGCTCGGTTTTATCTAGTCGATTTATTCAAGAGAACAAAGTACCGCAGGGCTCTGTACTCAGTGTCACACTTTATGCAATTGCTATCAACCCCATTGTTGATTTATTCCACCTGGCATTTCATCGTCCCTTTTTGTTGACGATTTTGCCATTTATTGTCTATTCAAACGCCGTCTCCAGAGCTGTATGGTCTACGCCTGGAGTAACGCCAACGGCTTTAATTTCTCCGCCGAGAAATCCGTCTGATTCAATTTCTGGCGCCGGAAGGCTTTCCCTCTGCCCTCTCTCCATCTTGGTCCAGGGATACTTCCCTTTGCAGACGAGGCGAAATGTTTGGGTTTGATATTTGATAGAAAGCTGAGCTGGATTCCGCACATTTCGTTTTTGAAAGGAAAATGTGACCGTTATCTTAATATTTTACGTGTTTTAAGTGGCACAGGAGCTGATCGGACCGTCCTTCTTCGCCTTTATCGCTCTTTGGTCCGATTCAAGCTTGATTAAGGGTGTATTGTTTATTCGTCGGCATGTCCATCTGTGTTACGTCGATTGATTGCCATTCACCATCGTGGCATAAAAGTCGCTACAGGGGCTTTTCCAACTAGCCCTGTACCCAGTTGGTACGCAGAAGCTGCAGAGCCTCCGCTGTCCTTTCGGCGTTAGATCCTTTTGTGCAGCTATGCTCTTCGGCTCTCAAGCTTGCCTAACCACCCGTCCTTCGATTTATTTTACGAGGATTCGCTTGATCGACAATATTTCTTTAGCTCCTCTGCATTACTACCTCCAGGGGTTCGATTTCGACAACTCCTTCGGCATTTGGACGTTACGCCAGCGCCGGCCCTTCCCAGGGGGGAAACGCTTTTACCTCCATGGTTGCGCGCTACGGCCCACTGTCACCTTGGGCTAACGTCGATGCCGAAGACTGAGATCCCTTCTTCAATCTTTAGATCGGCTTTTTTAGAAGTCCGGGCGCAATTCGGGGATTTTCATTTTATTTTTACCGATGGATCTAAGACTGATGCTGGAGTTGGATGTGCCTTTGTTTTTGGTCAATGTAGTTTTACGTTTCGTTTACCTGGACAATGTTCAATTTTTACCACCGAAATTTTTAGCATTTATCAATCTGTTTTATACATTCAGCGGCACGGATTGCGGCACTGTGTTATTTGTACGGACTCTCTGAGTGCCCTTCAGAGTATTAACGCGGTGTACCATTACCACCCACTCGTACAGCGCATACATGACCTGCTCCACTCGCTTGGTGTCTCTGGCATCAGTGTCTCCTTCATGTGGATTCCAGGTCATGTGGGCATCTCAGGTAACGAGTCTGCCGACGCCGCTGCCAAATCGGCGATTTTATTACCCAGTTGGTTTACTTCTGTTGTACCCTCCAAAGATTTCTTTATTATTTTACGCTGCCGCATCCTTCCTGCTTTGGAGGGATGAGTGGACGGCCCTCCGGGGGAACAAGTTACGGGAGGTTAAGCCTCTCCCGTTACTCTGGGGTACCTCTTCTCGTTCGTGTCGTCGGGAGGAGGTAATTTTAGCTCGTTTACGGATTGGACATTGTCTGTTTAGTCATAGGTATCTGCTTAGTGGTGACCCCGCTCCACTCTGTGAGCAGTGTGATGTGCCCTTAACGGTGCGCCACATTTTAGAAGAGTGTCAGGTTTTAGCTCCATTGCGCGTTCGTGTTGGTCTGCCAGTTGGCATAGCCAACGTTTTGGCGGACGACGGCGTATTGTAGAATGTGTTTTACGTTTTATTAGTGACAGTGATTTTAATCTGCGCATTTGATACGTTGAGCGTCCTTTAGCTTTGTTATTTTATTCTGTATGTTTTAATAGGGACTCTACTCCCCAGTAGACATATGGCGCTCATGTCCCTCGCATTCTACAGTTCTTGACACGTTTTAATATTTTATTGCCTATGCTTTTATTGTGTTGGTTTTTCGGATATTTGTATTTTTATTATTGTTGTTATTATTGTTATTGTTGTATTATTGTTATTTTTAACTTTTTGGACATCACGGGTTTGTGTCCCGTTTTTTAATTATGCGGTTCTTTTACCCGTCTTTTATACTTTGACATTATATTTTATACATTGTAAGGGCGCTGATGACCTTAGCAGTTTAGCGCCCTTAAACCGCATATCATCATCATCATCATCTCTATTTTCCCATAGTCCATCAAAGAAAGGGCCAGGTATAAAGCGTCTAAGAGTTTCTTTTGTTACCTCTACGCCAGACTGACTCTTTGTTTTATTCGCCTAACATGTACATGTATGGGTACTCAATAGAGCTGGAATAATGACGTCTCTTTGTTAGCTCGGCTCCAGCCCGTCCTTTTTTTGTTATATGGCTGCGGAAGAGGGATGCTACACGGGTGTTCTTTCTAGCGAACTCTTGCTCTGGATAATGGAATGGGGGGCAATAGAATCTGCTCCCTTTGTTAGCAAGGCTTCAGTCGTTTTTTGTTAATTTCGACAGGTGAAGGACAACCTTTTTTCTTTTGCACGTGGTCGTCAAACAATGCGACTGGGAGGTTGGTTGTTGCAGGTGCAAAAGTGTACGTGTACGGGAATTCAATGTAATTGAGACAATAACGTCTGCTCTTTTGGTTACGTGGCTCCAGCCTACTCTATTCTTACAAGCGTAATTTATTAAGCCTTTTGTTCATTTTGACAGGTGAAGTACAACGTTTGTTCTTTTGCACGTGGTCGTTAAACAATGCGACTGGGAGTTGGGTTGTTGCAGGTGCAGAAGTGCACGTGTGCGGATATGGAATGGGTAGAATGGCGTCTCCGCCTTTGTTACAAAGCAAAATTTATTATGCTCATTGTTCATTTTGACAGGTGATGGATAACGTTAATTGCTTACCTGTCAAGCTTTCCATTATACTCAACAAACTTTATGACAATAGCTGCAACAAGAGGTACTAAAAGGCGTGGAAGTGGGGTTGGGGAGGTCTAATTAGCATATTAATTGCACATTCCTGGATATTAAGTGCACTTGTGTGCCCATTTTGTAACTACTCACATGACTTTCAAACATCGGGCACAATGCCATTTAACTTTTGTCTTTGCTCAGAGGACAAACTGCGCAGCGCCTGGGCTAGGTATCCTTGGTTCAGAAGGTGCTACATTGTTGCTGTCTTCGAGTCCCGCAATTTTAGCAGCTTTCTCTCTAACATGTTTGGGCAAGGAGTGAGTTGACTGAAGTACTTGCAATAAGCAGGTCGTTGCTAAGTTTGTCATCTCCAGGGAGATGCCTTAGTAGGTATGTCAGGGAAACAACTTGAGTCAATTGGGGAACTCAATGCCCCACCGACAGGTTGTCATAGTAGCTCAATGGTTAGAGCAACTACACGGAGAGCGGGAGAACCGTGTTCAAATCCCGGCTGTGGCGTTGAATCTTTCAGTTGACTCTATATTAAAAACTTGCATAGACCAGGCTAAGGTCTATTAAAAGTATAATTAATTAATACACTAACAAGAAATAATCTAAGTACATTGGTGTCTTAAGCTAAAATTTTCGTGCGATATAGGTTACTTTAAGTAAACAATGAGGAAATGCGGGGTTATAGCATGGGCAAGAATTCCAGTATGGAAGTTCAAAAGTGAAAAAAATGTTTTTATACAAGAGATGTCGATTATATGAAGGGGTGGAAGACCTAGAGAAAACTTATTAAACACAAGTGGTATAAAAAGGCAGAAAATCAGTTTTGAACATAATATTTAGAGAAGAAAACAAGAGTATGGGTCAGCAGTTATATAATGTAAAAAATAAATGTAAGTGGAAGAGAGATTAAGACAGTTATTTAATTATAAGTGATAATTATTTAGCAATTATATTTGCGTGAATTCTAATAACTGTTTACTAAATGATATAATGAAATATAAAATTGCTGTTGTAAGGGATTGATATAGCGGTTATTAAACCCGACAGAATAACTTAAAAGGAGATTATTAAATAATGTGTAGAGAAGTCTATAGGCTTTAGAGTGAGGTAGTATTATCGTCCCAGTTTTGGAAATAATTTTAAGGAGTAGAATTATATGTGATATAACTTTTAGTTGAGAGTGAAAATATTTATATATGTTTTTATAGTGTAAAATATTAAAATGATGCTTTAAAACCCCCACTAAGACGTTGACCTTGAGATGCCACAAAATACTCAAAATAGTAAAATTCATGCAATGTTGCCAAGTTTTACGGTAGCCATGTTGTTGCAACACTATTGTTACATGCTTTATGGTGAAATTCTACTATTTAGCTATGTAGTGAGGCAGTATTTTTAACACTTAAGTGATTTCAGTCAAATTATATAATATAAAATATAACAGACCGCATTAAAGCAATATGTGTATAATATAGTATAATATATAAAATGCATGTAACAGTCATTGTATTAATATTTGTATTATTATGTACATGTTCAATAATGTTATGTGAATGTATTAGGTAATTTAATAGCGTAGGAGCTGTGAGAATAATAGGTTAAAAGTTGCTAACAATGAGGTAACAATAAGTTAACTTTAAGGCAATAATTTCGGCGGTATTCTTGTATTTGTGTATACTTGTGTTTTCCCCCACGTTGTGAAGCCAATTAGTGACGGTATTATGTGTTAAGTTTTAAAGAATGCTACTGTTTATTTGCCGCACGTATAAAAGACAATTTGTCGCGGTCACTTCGTGTTATGTTTTACTGAGCGCCTATTATTGTAATTAATATTTGGGTTCACTGTCCTCCGGCTAGCTATGATCTTTTTGGTCAAGCACTTATCTTATACAGGTGTGTAAACGGAAAGTAGTCTTTCATCCACAGATAACACTGATGAAAGAATTTGTTTTACACTTTTATTGTCTTAACACCTTATTCACATTCACATATACATCTTAACACTCGCCAAACTGAAACTGTTATAATAACTTATTTACTGCTCATTCTTAATTCGCGTACTTCAACTTTTTTTGTGTAATTAACTTTACGACACTTGAGATTTTTTTTATAACTTTGCTACGCGTAACCTGCAAATCGATATACTATGCTCTGCTTTCGTTGAACTCAGCGACGTGTAATGTACAAATATTTCCGAAGGACTGGGAGCGACGTGTAATGTACAAATGTTTCCGATGAACTGGGAGGGGTCTACCTCTGACTTACTCTTTTTATACTCCTACACCCCGATATGCCTAAAGATTATAACCGAGCTGCTATTGGTTAATAAAACGCGCCAATATTAGCGTCTATTTTTATATCCAATGAAAATTATGAACACATATGCTCTAGGTAAAAATGTTCCAGCAAATTCTAAGAAAAACGCGCCAACATTACGTCATTTGCTCGTCTCTAATAATGATAAACAGCTGACCCCCTCGCTACATTATTGCACGCTATTATTGTCAGTTTCAGTAAGGCCGTATAAACCCATTTCTCGACAATGCTTACAATCATTAAGCATCTCAAATCAATGTCACACAATAATGCATATTCACACAATAATCACTCTTTACATTTACATAATTTGTGATACAAATTACTGCATCATATGCCCCACTAGAAACATAATTATAAATATTTACAACTTGTTTGGAAATTTTATAATTGGGATTTTAGTCTCCTGAATCTTGGAACACACGCTATTTATCACTTTCACTTAACACTTCACACGCATTTAACACACGACATATGTTTTGCCTTTATCTCGCCACTATTTACTGGCTATGGTTTAATGTGTTTAGACATTAATCTGACATTACAATTTTTTATAGCAAATACTGTACCTTGAATTATTTAATTACTGTTACAAAATTGTTTACTTTCTTAGATTGTTGACAAAAATTTACACATTTAAGATTTTTGTAATTATTAAACATATTTACCAAAAAATATTCACCCTCTACACAAATATATTTACATCTCTTAAATCTAGACACTGTTTCACATTATCTGTTTGCTACATAAGTATTTGTTTTAATTATTTTTACCCCATTTTTGTTGTTTTGTACTTTATATTCACAATACTCTTGGAATTATATCTACGTACTTTTACTTTAATATAACATTAAGTTTTCATTATTACATGCTTCATTTCATATGCTGTTACGGTTACTAAAAAATGTTACTTTTTCCTTTAAACATTTAGTTATGTCCAGAATTTATTTCTCCTTTCTTATAACCACATACATAATTAACCCTCTTACGTTCCAATACATTGCTCTGCAGTTCAGCTTTAACTATCCTGGATTTACTTTTTATCATCTTGGTTTTCTGTTTCTTCTTTATCCTCATTTTTGTATGGTTTCAGCATCTCAATATGGAACTTTCCAATAGCTTTTCGAGTTGTTGGGTTACATAATTCATATGTATTTGTTCCATATACTTCAACAACTTCATATGGTCCATGATATTTGAGAAACATTCGCCAATAAAGTTTATTTGCTTTATCCGACAATTTCTTGGTCTTAACCAAAACTAAATCTCCTACTTTGATCCTCCATTCCTTTCTTTTCTGTTCTTCATGTTTCATTTTTCTTTTTATGGCCTTTTTCTTCATCCTCTCGAATGCTTGTCGGAACATCTCTTCTTCTGTTTGTGGTATCGAGTGCTCATCTGGAATGGCTTCTGGAATTTTCTTACATATTGTATTTATTTTCTTTCCTAACTTAAGTTCACATGGTTTGTATCCTGTCACATTGTTTACCGTTTCATTTAGTAGTTTCTGAACGAATTTCACGTATCCATACCATTGGGTTTGTTTTCGATGACACAGCACCCTTAAATAATTCGAAATTTCCTTAATTTCCCTCTCCACTGGGTTGGAGTTCGGTCTGTATCTTGACGAAAGATATTGTTTAATGCCATTTTCTTTCAGTCCCTCCATAAATTTTTTCCCTGTGAAGTACGAAGCATTATCGCTCAATACAGATTGGATTGGTCCTTTTTCTATCACGTATGACTTGAGTAGCCTATTCAAACATGCTAAACCTGTAGGTTTTCTCAAAGGGTAAATTCTTACATATTTGCTGAATATATCATAACAGACAAATATATATTTGTTTCCAAATTGACTTGGAGGCATCGGGCCATGAATATCAATACTAATTACGCATCTCGGCTTATCCCTTATAACCGAATTAGTCTCAAATGCATATGCTGCATTTATTTGTTTTGCCTTCTGACACAGGTTGCAGCACGATATAAATTTCCGAACTTTCTGACGCAATTTGAATATGTATAAATTTTCTAAAATCATAGAAGCTGTTCGGTCCGTTCCTGAGTGTGCTAACCCTTCGTGAAAATTCTTAATTAGTTCTTTTTCCATGCTCTTCGGAACCATTACCTTCCAACTAGGCATTTCTTTTCCATGCTTCTTGTATAATGTCCCATCCCGAATTGCTACAATTTCTTTCTTTGCCTCTTCAATTAGTGGTGCGTTTCCTTTTAGTTCAAATAATTTTGCGTCCTCATTTTGAATTTCCCCCATATTTTTCAAATTTCTTATCATTTCTTTGCTTAAAGGAATTTCAAATGTCAATATTTTGACTTCATTTCTAGGCCTTTCAATATTCTCGGGAATTTGTGGGTTGTAGTTTAATCTTGATAGCAAATCACTGAAGGTATTATTTTTGCCAGGAATGTGTATAATCTCAATATCGAATGCAGATATTGCGTGAATGTATCTAGCAAGTTTTCCACTACATAATCTACACCGTTGTATGAAAGTTAGGCTGATGTGATCTGAATATACTTTCACCTTTTGCTGATAAATATAGGTCTTAAAACGAATTAATGAAAAATATAGTGCTCCAATTTCTAATTCAGTCACCGAAGAATTCCGCTCAATGTTTGTAAGTCCTCTAGAAGCTGTACTAATGACGTGAAAGTCATTGTTGATGTCTCGCTGTCCTAAAATTCCGGCGTATCCTTGCATTGATGCGTCGACATAAATCTTGTATTCCAAATCTTCTCTGGGCCTCTCGAGCAATATGGACTTAGCAAAGAGTTCTTTTACTCTCTCAAAACATTTTTGATGATCCTCTGTCCATCTCCACTTATTATTCTTTCGGAGTAGTTGCGCAGTGGTTCTATTTCAGCCGAATACCTTGGTACGAACTTACTCTGAAAGTTCAAACCCCTAAGAGACGTCTAATTTGCTTTACGTTCCTTGGTGGTGGAATTTTCATTATTGCTTCTATTCTCCTCTGGTCAGGTCTTATACCTCGTTCATCCACTACATAATCCAGAAAATTTATTTCCTTGACACAAAATTTTTAATTTAGTATGTTCACAGTTATACCAGGTTGTTGCAGTTTATTTAATACGTAATGTACATTATTCATATGTTCTTCAAATGTTTGACTAATGTTTAGGAAATCATCAATATACTTTATTAAAAAGTCATCTGCAGAATTTTCAAAGATACTGTGAATGACTCTCAAAAATCCACTTCATGAGTTTTTTAAACCAAAAGGATTTACACAAAAAAGATACTGGATCCCCGAGTACTGAAATGAAGTGTAATCACGCACTGGTGGATCTAATTCCACTTGCCAATATGAAGCAGTGAGGTCAATGGATGTCAAAAATCTCCCTCTTGAAAGTTTCGTAATTAGTTGTTCGATTCCTTCACTTTGAAAATGATCTGGTTTCATATATTTGTTGACATATCTACCGTCTAATGTTAATCTCAAACTACCATCTCGTTTAATACTCCAACAGATTGAATTTATATACTGAGAATTACTTTGCTCAATAATCCCATTTTCTAACATGCTATTTATTAGTTGTCTAGCTTTGTCCCGAAGACTTATAGGCAAATTGTCATACTTATGTCTATATGGTGGCACGTCTTCTACCTGAAATGTATGCTGATATACATTACATCTGCCTGAGATATTACTAAATACTGAAATATTGTCCATCAAAACATCATGAAGGATTTGCTTTTGCTTTTTCGTAATGTTATAAGCTTCTTCACACTTGTGTATTATTTCCTCATTTCTCTTCTCTTCCCAGCTGTTGCCTGTCTCGCTCACACGGTCGTCTTTTGTTTGGATTGTAAATTTCTCTACTTTCTCTGGCATTTCTACTAGCTGTTGAAAATATGGCGTGGTATTCCCTTCATATTCTGTGACTACCTGCTTTATTTGACTATTTCTATCGGTCTCTGTTATTTGCACAAAAAACTCTTGGTCACAAAGATTTTTCTCGTCCTTTGTCATCTCAATCACGGAAACTTTCTCTTTTATAAATGATACCTTTATTTCTCTATCGTCTTTTGTCATTTTTAACTCTTCATGTTTAATATCTATACGTGCTTCATATTCATGTAAGAGGTCACATCCTATAATTATGTCACAAATCAGATGCTTTACAATAAGAAACATAACCTCAAATTTCTCTCCGCCGATAAGTATGTTAAGTAGAGCTTGTGTTTTTATGACCTGTGTCGTTCTTCCGATTGCAACACAACAAACTAAATTACTAGTGGGAAGAGCCATAATTTTGTTACCTTCATTTATCAAATTTATGTAAAATTTCTGCGAACAAAGAAGCTGATGAACCAGAACCTATAGTTGCAATGATCTCTTTCTTCGCGATTTCCATTCTAACATGAGGTGACTCGAAATTTTCCCCCTTATCTTTTGTTGCTGCAATCTTATTACAGGGCGTGTGTGTAGGCATATTATTTGTATTGGTAATGGATACTGAATTATTGAAGACGTCCTGAGAACCTACTGCACAGGAGTCTATTAACAGTTTTCCTGGTTACTTCCATTTTCACGTACGGGACTGCCATTCCTAACAGGAGCTAAATCTATCTCATTTTCGCTACCATTGTTTTGATTTCCCCTTCCTCGAGTTCGAAATCCTCGATTTCTGAAATTATGTCCCATTGGCACGTAATTTTCTTGCCCGGTTAGTGTTTTCCCTCTAGTGAGTGAAATTTCCCCTTTGTCTAATGTACCGCCTTCTTTGATTTTGCCCACTTTCCGGCAATCTTTCTGTCCTGACATAATTTATTTGTTCCTGTCGGCCTGGTCTCCCATCTATCCTCGGTCTTTCAAAATTTGGAACGTATGATTGGTACCGTTGCCTGGTATTATTCTCATGACGTCTATCTTGTCCTCTGCTTTGGTTATAATAACTACCTTGGTAATTTCGTCTATCTCGCACATCTAAAAATCTATTCTCCCACTCCCGAGATATATCTTCTTCCTGTTGTTCCAAAGCTGTCATTAATTCTGTCATCTCATAAATGCTACGTGGTTTTGCAATTAATAAATAATTTTGTATCCTTAAAGGATAATGCCTGGTGAGCAAACTCACAAAATCTTCCTCATTGATTGGAGGTGACAAGTTCCTAACCTGACTTGCATGTTTCAGTAAGTAATCAGTCATTGATATTCCCTCTCGTGGATCAAACTGACCATGACTAAGCATTGCTCGAATTCTGTGCTGTACCGTAACATTCCAAAATCTGTTCATGAATAGCCTCTTAAAGGATTCATATGAAATTTCACCCCCTGATACCATTTGTAACCAATCTAAGGTTTTCTGGTCCAAACATCTTTTGACAACTATCATTTTTAATGCTTCCGGTATCTTTTTAATTTGAAAATACACTGATAAGTCTGCAATAAACTGTACTGGACTGGAGTTTTCATTAAATCTTGGAAGTGGAAAATCATTTAAGATATGATTATAATTTTGCAAATTCCCTACTCCCATATTTAAATTCTCTAGTGTTACTTGTGCACTCTGAGTTTCAGCATTAGCTATGGATGAAGCCGCCGCATCACTCACATTATTAGTCATACCTGAGGAACTACCTCTATCATTATTTTGTACATCAGATACATTAACATCACATATATTTACCCTTGACTTCAATTCTAACCTATTTACAGTACCTTGCAGATTTTCTATTGTCTGTTCCATTTTTTGATTCTCATTTTGAACAGCTTGGTGCTTATTAATTTCAGAAGTTAGCTTTTGATTCAAATCTATAGACAAAACTTTAACTTCTTCAGACAATCTATTTCTTTGTGTTTCTGACTCCTTCTGTATTTCAGATATCTCCCCTCTGAAATTAACTTGCACCTGAATTAAATCTGCATTTGTAGCCTCCATCATCTCTCTTAACTCACTTGAAATGCTACTCATTCAGCTACCTAATTCTGTACATTTTACATCAAAATGTTCTATTTTATTATTAACCTCACTTTTTTGGTTAGATATTTCCCTGCTCATGTCTAACATTCTCTTTGAAACTTCACCTATCTCATTTGCTATCATTTCCTGATTTTCATTTCTCATTCTCATCATACTTCTATCTAGCTCCATAAATTTCTTTTCAATTTCTTCCCTGTTTTGTTCTAAGCTCTTACCAATATCTTCCCTTAATTCCCTGTGACTCTTTTGCATATCTTCCCTGTTTTGATCTATTTTCCTTTCTAATTCCTCATTACTCTTACCAATTTCTTCCCTTAATTGATCTGTAATACTCTTACTAATATCTTCTCTCAATTCTTCCTTATTCTGATCTAGTTTTTGTTCCAAACTCTTATTATTCTTTTCCATGCCTTCCCTGTTTTAATCTATAAAATTTCTCAGCATTTCCATCATCATACTACATCAAAATTAACATTTCCTGCTGTTCTAATCTCACTTTTTCACTAACATTTTCTCCCTCAAATCCTACATTGTTTTAGCTATTTTCTCTAACCTGTATTGAATTACAGCTAACTGTTACACTATCCCCTTCCATCATTGTTTCTTCAGTATTATTAGTAGCCATTGTTCTCTTAATTGTACCACTCCTCAAATACATTTAAATTTTTACCCTTTTTTTAGAATAAAAAAAATCACACTTTTCTAACCTTTCTGATGCTATCTGCTGATGTTGCTTTGATGTCCAGCTTCCTGCCCCCTCTCTCCTAGATTATATATCGCTTCTGCGTCGTATTATGATGAATCTGCGTCGTCTCGATGTTTTTGTGTCCACTCATCCGCGTCGTCTGTCGCGTTCCTGTAGTTGTTTCTGGAATCTGCGTCTTGTAGTTCAGTTCACCGCTCCATTCGCTCCACGTCCTGGTTCCTTCACCCCTTCCTGGTTATTTCATTCCTTTCTGGTTAATTCTGCTACTTTCTGGTTAATTCTGCTCCTTCCTGGTTATTCTGCCCCACGTTGGGCGCCAAATATGCGGCGGTATTCTTGTATTTGTGTATACTTGTGTTTTCCCCCACGTTGTGAAGCCAATTAGTGACGGTATTATGTGTTAAGTTTGAAAGAATGCTACTGTTTATTTGCCGCACGTATAAAAGACAATTTGTCGCGGTCACTTCGTGTTATCTTTTACTGAGCGCCTATTATTGTAATTAATATTTGGGTTCACTGTCCTCCGGCTAGCTATGATCTTTTTGGTCGAGCACTTATCTTATACAGGTGTGTAAACGGAAAGGAGTCTTTTATCCACAGATAACACTGATGAAAGAATTTGTTTTACACTTTTATTGTCTTAACACCTTATTCACATTCACATATAAATCTTGAGACTCGCCAAACTGAAATTATAATTACTTATTTACTGCTCATTCTTAATTCGCGTACTTCAACTTTTTTGTGTAATTAACTTTACGACACTTGAGATTTTTTTTTATAAGTTTGCTACGCGTAACCTGCGAATCGATAAACTATGCTCTGCTTTCGTTGAACTCAGCGACGTGTAATGTACAAATATTTCCGAAGGACTGGGAGCGACGTGTAATGTACAAATGTTTCCGATGAACTGGGAGGGGTCTACCTCTGACTTACTCTTTTTATACTCCTACACCCCGATATGCCTAAAGATTATAACCGAGCTGCTATTGGTTAATAAAACGCGCCAACATTAGCGTCTATTTTTTATCCAATGAAAATTATGAACACATATGCTCTAGGAAAAAATGTTACAGCAAATTCTAAGAAAAACGCGCCAACATTACGTCATTTGCTCGTCTCTAATAATAATAAACAGCTCACCCCCTCACTACATTATTGCACGCTATTATTGTCAGTTTCAGTAAGGCCGTATAAACCCATTTCTCGACAATGCTTACAATCATTAAACATCTCAAATCAATGTCACACAATAATGCATATTCACACTATAATCACTCTTTACATTTACATAATTTGTGATACAAATTACTGCATCATAATGAATAAGAAAGTTTAATAATGCTACTTGTAATTATTGAAGCAACAATAATTTAATGTTTGGGACTGTTTATAAATAGCCAATCAACAACCAGAGAAAAAGTTTTTTGCCAAATAAAAGTATTCTAATGGAGCAGGATTAGCAAACAGAAACTCAAATAGGGTAAATTCTACAAATTTAGAAGTCAGTTGCTAGTAGACAGCCTTACTAACCGGACGCGAGACACGTCCTCGAGAAGTTTAATACGTATCCAGTGTGAGAAAAAAATAGTTTACGTGCTAAAAATGCTAGTAATTAATAAATAATGTGGAGCTCTCTCTCTCTCTCTTCATTAATATAATATATATATATATATCAGTAAAATCTTATTTTAATCGTTTAAAGAATCAATAAATGGAGTGAAGTACAAATTATAATCTGTGTAAGCCTACATTCTTAGCCGCACTACTCCCTGCAAAGAAATCCATGTCTCTAACAATAATACTGACGCAGCTGAGGCAAACATAAATATTTAATATTTAGAGAAACAGCACAATTACAACGTTAATATTTTTAAACTTTGGGCGAAGGCTTCCGGGTATCATACGTACGGTTGCAACTACTTCAAGTGTTCGGCTCCCAACATAAGAACTACAATACAGCTCCAACTTTAAATTGGCTTTCCATACGTGAAGCAACAACCTACTTCAGTAGTCAGGGGGGCAGTTGAGAAGCAAAATGGAGTACAAATCGAGAAACCCAAGTAAAAAAAGTAAAAGTTACACGATGTAGGGTAAAACCAATATATGACATAAAATGCAGACGCTTCAAGAGGCGCGAAGTTGTAGCCAATTGTAATAGAGAAGTAATGTGACGTATATAAGTAGCCGCATAGATCAATCCGGGACCAGATGTTCTCGTACTATTTTTGCCGTTCAGTGCAAAAATTTGGGACCCGAAATTAATTTTCGCATTATGAGTTAACAACGAATAGTCAAAAAAGTGTTGTCTCTTGTTACCTGCAGATACATTCTTCTGTTTCCTCGGTTGTCATTGCTTCACCTCTTTAGCAACAATCAGCCCTTGTAAATGTATGCCTTGAGCATTTTTATCTTCTATGTTGAGAAAATCTGACACATTTTCAAGCGTTGTGTGTCATTAATACGAAGAAAGCAATCCATCCGACACCTAAAAGAGTTGAATTACATTAGCATGTGTCACAGGGCTTACTGTAAAATATAAAAACAATGCAATACTAATTTGATACCGCAATGATCATACAGCCATCTTTATTCACTTACTTGCAATCTGCTCCGATTTTCTTCCAGGTACAGGTTTGCCCTGATAGTTGAAGTATGGTAAGCCGGGAACTCTTGCATATTTTATTTTTTACTTTCTCTACTACGTATAGTAAGTAGGGGAAGTATTGTATTCCACCCAAAAATTCGATACCGAGATTTCACCGGAAATATATGTTTTGAGATCCCCTGGATCCAAGAAAAGCCTTTTTGGAAACATGTCCGTGTGTGTGTGTGTTTGTGTGCGTCTCTGAGCAACATAACTTAGAAATGAACAGTCGGATAAACACCAAACTTGGTATTTAGGTTCAATATCTTCTAGAGATGCGATACGAAGGTTTTCAAGGAAATTCCCCCACCCCAGATAACCCTTTACATGGAACATTTTTCGAAAATTGTAATTTTCTCAAAAAAGGTCTAACGGATTTTGATTAAAATGAAATATGTTTAAGATAGTTTCATGACAAATGAAATGTATATCTCGAATTTTCTGGGAATGTCTCCAAAAGTATTCTTCATTGTGAACGACTGTTGCATAACTGGTAAACCATAAGAAATAGACAAAATTTTACTCCAAAATGTAGATCGCGTTAAAATACACAATTTATGTCATATACATTTTTTTGGTGACTGATCCATTTTCGAGATATTGCTTGTTATTCCCTTATACTTATTCCCTTTCCCTTTTTTATACTTTTTCTCAAATGGAAATTCGTTACTCATTTTTTTGTCCTGGTAATTCAAAGAGAATGGAATACTCCGCATAGCAACCAGCTCTTAAAATATTTGACTAGCTTAAAGCCTACCAATTCCCCTTGCATCTAAAAGAAAATTAGCAAGAAAATTAACATCTCGATATCTCGATTAACATGAAGCATATGGACAATAAGCGTTTGTAAAAATAGTTTGTACAAGAGTAGAGAAAGTCATGTGAGTATAACACATCAGAATTGTTTCTTTTGTTTTGCTCATCATTTCACTTTCTTTTAGGTGATGTAATCAGTTATCTACAACACGCTTCCAACTAAACGCTGCACTCTCAACAATAAAATTACTGAGCTACAAGAATGATGACAGGTGTAATAAGACACACATTGTCGAAGCACATTGTTGCAGCAACAAGAGCACTTCACATACGGTTCATGCCAACCTAACTGAGGAGGAAGGAATTAAGTCACTGACATAATTCCTTTCTCTTCCTGATGAGGATACACGAAGTGGATTTTCTCCGTTAAGGAGTCATTAGACATAATTTCTTTCAACACAGGTCAATGTATTTTTTCCGAATCATAGCGGATGCGCGAAAAAATGAAAAAGTAAAAAAAAATTACTTAGTTCCTTTCTCAACCGACCGATTCAATTAAAATGCATAGATATATAACCACTGTTTGTATAACGACACTAGCATAAAGCATACTCCGTCTAGCAAACACCTGACAGAGAGGCTAACATTATACCAACTTCAATCTTAGGGTTTGATGTAAATTGCTAGTAGTTTCCACCATTTAACGTATCATAGCCAGGTATTAAATAAAATAAATTGCTCTTTTGCGTTACAACACTACAAGATGTTCGATTTTGGAATGCTTTCTGCCCCATTTCAAGGTTTCTTGGGCGTACGAAAAGTCGTTTGTGACATGGAAATAAAATAATCCCAAGGAATGCATATTTATAATCAAAAAAATAAAAATATACCATAATGTTTCTAATACCATTAATTTATGACCTAATATGCTTATTTTACAGCAATAACAACAGATGCAACTCGTTTTAACTTTCTCTAGAACATAAATAGTAAGTAGGGAAGGTTATAGCATTCCACCCAATGTTATGGTACTCAAACATTGCTAACATAAGAGTAATCAATATTTCGAAGTTAATATCCATTCAAATTGCAATCATACTCCGGATATTTGGATATTCACTTAATATATTTTGTAGTTTCTTATTCTTACTTTCTCTTCCAGTTACACAGTAGATACAGAGGGTATTGCATTCCACCCAAAAATTCGATATCGAGATTTCACCGAAAATGCATGTTTTGAGGCCCCCTTAATTCAAATAAACAATTTTGGAAACATGTCCGTTTGTGTGTGTCTGTGAACAGCATAACTCAAAAGCGAAAGATCGGATAAATACCAAACTTGGCATTTGAGTTCAGCATCTTCTAAAGATGCTACACGAGTATGTTTCAAGAAAATTTCCCTACCCCAATTACCATTTATATGGAGCATTTTTCGAAAACTGTGGTTCTATAAAAAGCGGCTCCAATAATTTTGATTAAAATATCATACATTAAACGTATATCTTGAATTTTCTGGGAATAGCCTGTAAAGTCTTCTTCATTCGGAAGAAATTTTGTATAATCTTGTATATTTGGTAAACGGTATGCAATAGACTAACACATACCGCACAAAAAAATGTGTAGATCTCTTTGAAATATTCACTTTACTTAAAATAAGTTTATTTTGGCATAAGCCTTTTCTGATGTATTCATTATTAAAGGTTGGAATTGTTCAATAATTGTCATTCTTTGTTTTTCAGTTATTTCTCGCGATGGCATGGAAATAGTATGGACCTTTAAGGCAGCGAATAGCGTACATTTCTTTAAACATTTGCCTATCTCTGTTCGTTTTGTATTAATAACGAAATGTATGATGTAGCTATTTCTGCAAAGGTTTATTTGGATTAAATGTAGTGGATAGAAATATATGCTTTTGTAAGAATACTTCTATACCACTAATAAAGATAGAGGGTAGAGAAGGCCATGTTAATGCATAACATCATATTACTTTCTGTACTACGTATGGTAAGTAGGGGAAGTATTGTATTCCACCAAAAATTCGATACCGATATTTCACCGGAAATACATGTTTTGAGACCCCCTAAATCCAAAAAAAGTATTTTTGGAAACATGTCCAAACATGTGTGTGTCTGTGTCTGTCTGTGTCTGTGTGTCTGTCTCTGTGTCTGTGTGTTGTCTGTGAACGCGACAGAAAGGTTTTCAAGAAAATACCCCCACTCCAGATTACCCTTTACATGGAATATTTTTCGAAAATTTCAATTTTCTCAAAAATGGCTCTAACGATTTTGATTAAAATATCATATGTTTAAGATATTTTTGTGACAAATAAAATGTATATCTTGAATTTTCTGGGAATGTTTCCAAAAGTATTCTTCATTGTGAACGAAGTTTGCATAACTGGTAAACCATAAGTGATAGACAAACGTTTACTACATAAAAAATGTAGATCGCGTTAAAATACTCAATTTATGTCATGTACATTTTTGTTGTTGAGTGAACCGTTTTCGAGATATTGCTTACTATTTCCTTAAATTTTTCAATACTTATTTTCTCAAATGGCAATTCGTTATTCAGTTTTTTATCTTGGATATGCAAAGAGTATTAATCTGTGGCAAAGGGAATGGTGCTGCACCTAGCAACCAGCTATTAAGAGATATGTATGTGCTTAAAGGCTACTGTATTTCTATATTGCCCTTGTATATATATATATATATATATATATATATATATATATATATATATTTCCCCTTATATCTACAATAAAATTAGCAACAAGATAGAGTCTGCAAATGTTTATCTGGAATACCATGAAGTAGATGGAGAATAAGAGTTTGTAGAAATAGTTTGCACAAGAGTAGAGAAAGTCATGTGAGTGTAACACATCAGATTTTTCTTCCTCTCCTTTGAATGTTTATTTCAGTCTTTTTTACTTTCTCTACTACGTATAGTAAGTAGGGGAAGTATTGCATTCCACCCAAAAATTCGATACCGAGATTTCACCGGAAATACATGTTTTGAGACCTCCTGAATCCAAAAAAAGCATTTTTGGAAACATGTCCGTGTGTGTGTCTGTGTGTGTGTGTGTGTGTGTGTCTGTGTGTCTGTGTGTCTGTGTGTGTGTGTGTCTGTGAACAGCATAACTCAAAAACTAACAGTCAGATAAACACCAAACTTGGTATTTACGTTCAGTATCTTCCAGAGATGCGACACTAAGATTTTCAAGAAAATCCCCTCACCCCAGACTACCCTTTACATGGAACATTTTTCGAAAATTTTAATTTTCTCAAAAATGGCTCTAACGATTTTGATTAAAATATCATATGTTTAAGATAATGTCATGAGAAATGAAATGTATATCTTGAAATTTCTGGGAATGTCTCCAAAAGTATTCTTCATTATGAACGACTTTTGCATAACTGGTAAACCATAAGAGATAGACAAAATTTTACTACACAAAAAATGTAGATCGCGTTAAAATACACAACTTATATTATATACATTTTTTTTGTTGAGTGAACCGTTTTCGAGATATTGCTTGTTATTTCCTTAAATTTTTCAATACTTATACTTTTTCTCAAATTCGTTATTCATTTTTTTATGTCCTGGACATGCAAAGAGAATGGAATGCGCCACATAGCAACCAGCGATAAAATATTTGACTATCGCTTAAAAGCTACCATATTCCCCTTGCATCTACAAGAAAATTACAAATAAGATTGACATCTCGATATCTCGATTAATGTGAAGCATATGGAGAATAGGCGTTTGTAAAAATAGATCGTACAAGAGTAGAGAAAGTCATGTGAGTGTAACACATCAGATTTTTACTTTCTCTCCTTTGAATGTTTATTTCAGTCTTTTTTTTTTTATGTCTTTCTTGTGTTTTCTTGGTAACTTTATGTATGTTGCTACTAAGAATAAAGAAGGTTATACTGGTGTTACTCAAACTGCTTTCTTCCCAACTAGATTTTCTCTATAAATAGCGACGAGGCAACTCAATGTGACAACGTACAGCTGCATTCAAGAGTAACCATTATTACAAACTGTGGTATTTGTGATTGTCCAACAGTGCTTTTGCATGTGTATTCTCAATACTTTTATTTTGTTGCTTATAGTGTCCCGAGAATTTTAATTAACTCTTTGCCAACTGTCTTGTAGTTTCATAAAAAATGAGGCGAGGTAAAATAAATTAATTATAAGTCATTCAAGTTCAAGAAGCTACCCATGCAACCAACGGGTATACCAGCTAGTATAATAAATAAAATAAGAGATAATGTAGAAACAAAATTAATTTTCTTATAAACACATACACTGTTTACATACAAATTAATCTATACAGTTTCACAATTTTTACATCTTTTCTGCAGTAAGATTTTGTCTCTCTCTCTCTCTCTCTCTCTCTCTCTCACTCTCTCTCTCTCTACGGTTTACTAGTTATACAAAAACTATTGATATCTCGAGGCTATTCCCAGAAAATTCAAGATATATATTCAATTTGTCATGCAAATATCTTAAATAGGTTACTTTAATCAAAATCGTTAGCACTTTTGAGAAAGTAACAAGTTTCGAAATTTCTTCCATATAAAGGGTAGTTTGGAGTGAGGATTTTCTTTGTATCGCATCCTTGGAAGATGGATTTTTAACCAACTTTTCGTTTTTGCATTGTGCTGCTCACAAATTGCACATTTTTAAAAATGCCTTTTTTAGGTTCAAGGGATCTCAAAACATGTATTTCCTTTGCAATCTCCTTATCGACATTTTGTGTGGATTACACTATTTTCCTTAGTTACTATACTAGTAGAAAAATTAAAAGTAATAGTTTATAAATTTTAATTATACGACGGCATAATTCAGAAACATAATCCTCAACAATCTTTAATAAATAAGCTTATTGGATAAAGTAGATCAGTGAACTTGCAGAAGATGCATCTACAAATCATCAATTTCATTTCGATAATATCTTAAATAGTTTCTGAGATAATGGGTCATGGATTTAGCAAATTGAACGTTGGCAGGATAGAGTTTTTAACCTCCCCTTGGAGAGGGGCTAGTGAAATTTGAAAATTTTCTACAATTTTGGTTCATTTCTTAAATTTTTCATGCAGCCTTTGGAATTTATTGTAAGAGTAACATATTTTTTCAGATTTTTAGAATGATTGTTTTGGTTGTGATCATATAATTCATTATAGCAATTGGTGGTTCCTTAATGAGGCTGGAATTTTTTTTAACTGCATTTAAGTACAACCTAAAATTATTTTCTTGTAGTTAAAAAGTTTTATTATTTCATGTAGCATTAAAATTGTCCTAATGTCTATAGATCCAGAGAAAAAAATATGGTATTAGAAAAATGTAAATTTCATTAAAAATCGTTATATAAAAATTATATTGTGCTTAATTTACCAAACATCAGAATCCCCATGTTATGTTGCTTAGATATATTCTTGCTTAGCATGTGTACCAAGTTTCATAATAATTTAGTTCTTGAAGCACAGCATTAACACTTGTATAGAAAAATGCATAAATATAAGTTTTGATATAATTGGATTAAAGTTTTGCATAACATGTATTTTATAAACCACAGCACTTACTGCCCCTGTTTTTGTGAATATGAATCAGATGAATGTTTATGATAAATATTCACAATTTTAATACATATATTTTTTTCATCTTTCTGAGGGATATTAATGCTATTGTTGTGTCTTTATACAGACCACTGATTGGCAATATTGAGGATTTTTTAAATTCTGTTAAATAATTATTAAATAATTTAGGTGAACTAAAGGTAAATATAGTACTTAACACTGAATTAAATTTGGATTTTAATAAATCATCAGGAAATGAAATACAATGTTATAATATTATTAAATTCTATGGTTTGCACTTACTAGCTTGGAACCGACAAGGTTACTGTCATGCCTCGACTATATTATTACTGATTACCAAGAATTTAGGTATCAAAGTGAGGTTATTTATCCATGTGTTGCTGCTCATTCTGCATTAATGATGGCATTAAAACATAATATCATTTTTAAAAAAACATAAGCAAAAAGATTAATTAGGCATTATAATGATTATAATAACCAATCATTTTTTTACCTCAGTACAGCAATTAGCTTGAATTTTGTATATAAATTTGTTTGATATTGATACAGTTTTTACATATTTTATGAACTTATTAAGTGAACGTTTTAATACATATTTTCCCCTGAAATTAGTGAAGAAAGAGGTGGTATATAAAATAGGTGGTATTCCGAAGAGCTAAAGACTCTTAAAAATCAGATATTGCTCTATCATGACTTATATAAAAATACAGAGTCAAATATTTCCAGAGGGAATTATGCAAAACTTAATAGAGTATATAAAAGTAAACTGAGGTTGTCGAAAGGTAATACTAACTGTGATTTAATTAATCAATCTCTCAATAAGAGTAAACCCACATGGAAACTTATTAATAGAGAACGAAATGCCATAATGAATTTTAAGGTGGACATAATACCTGATGATTTTAATAATTACTGTGTGCAGTCAATAAGGAATATTACTTGAAATGTACAGTATAACTTAGATAAAGCTATTCTTTACTGTAAAAAAGTTAAATTCCAAAACAAGATATTTTTTAACTGGAGTAGCATTACAATGGAAGATGTAATTGAAGCGCAATTAGTTTATCCCAGTCTTACAGTTGTGATGTATATGGGTTATCAAATCAATTTATTAAGAAAGTAATTTCAGAGATTTCGGTTCCCTTGATGGTTATGTTTAAATGATTTTTTCAACAAGGAGTATTCCCTGATTGTTTGAAAATTGCTAAAGTTGGTCCTTTGCATAAAAATGGTGATGTATCAAATTTGAAAAATTATCATCCTGTGTCATTAGTTCCCATAATGTCTAAGGTTTTTGAATATATATTACACAAGCAGTTGGTATTATTTTTTGAAAATAATAATTTATTAGCATCAAAAGAATTTGGTTTTAGGAAAAAGAAGTCAACCATTTTGACATAAGAAGATGTAGTATATTATATTTTAGTGGCATTTGGGAATAAAGCATATGTATCACTTATAGTATGTGATCTTACAAAAGATTTTGATATGTAATTCCAGAATTACTTAAATCTAAGTTAAGATATTATGGTTTGAGTAATAATAGTTAAAAAATAATACAATCTTATTTGTCAGGAAGAAGGCAATATGCTTCTATAAACAATAGAAATTCACATACTATCGAGTTAAACCATTGGGTACCTTAGGGCTCGATATTAGGTTCACTATTGTTTATAATTATGATTAATGATCTTGTTTAAACTCTACCAGATGTGCCAGTTTTGTATGCGGATGACACTACTTTGAGGACTCGAAATGAAAATGTTGATGAATTAAATAATTTAACTTAGGCTAATTTTACAGCTGCTATGGACTGGTTTCATGAAAATGGTTTTATGTTGAATCAAGAGAAAATCCAAATAATGAAGTTGGGATTAAAGACTACAGGTGATGAGATTAAAACTGTAAATCTGTTAGGAGTTGTACCTAACTCGAAGCTTTCATGGAAAGCGCATGTACATAATGTATGTGGTAAGTTGTCAAGAGCCACTTATTTAATTAGAAAAGAAAGATCTTGCATATCACTGGAAGGATTAAGAAATGTGTATTTTACACTGTTTCAAAGTCAGATTATATATGGAATACATTTATGGGGGAATAGTCCCCATGTTAAAGAAATATTGTTGTGTCAAAAAAGAGCTATTAGGATTATGTTAAGTAAGAATCCAGATGAACAATGTAAACCATTATTATTTTTCAATTGAATATACTTACTGTTTTTAATTTATTTATATTTATGTTTAGGTATATGTACATTCGCATTTGCATCTGTATAATTTAAGACTAGACACCCATAATAGTGATACTACAGACAAACATAAACTAAATATACTTAATTGTGGACTCCCTATTATGAAGGAGACTTATTATGGTAAGGTTTAGAATTCTATAATAACTTAGATATTAAATTTATATCATTAAGCTTGAGCGTTTTTAAAAGAATGCTTTTTAATTGTCTAGTGAAAAGGACTTTTATTCGATTAGTGATTTTAATCGTTATTCTGTAATTGAATATTATGTTATGTATGATTATGATCTTTGACAATGACCTTTTCCTATATAACTGTAATCTTGGACAAATAAACTGATTGAATGATTTAGCTTTAGCACGTAGCAACTTCCTATTTTACTAATATTTGTGTTCATAAAAATAATACTTTTCTGTTTCTAGTCATGACGTAACCAATCTGAATAAATTATGCACTAAATCCTAATTACTACCAAAAACTATCTGCAAACTGTAATAAAATAAACTATACAACGCTCACAGCATTTATTCACTTGAAAAGAAGTAATTAGAAGCAAAGAAAATACCAAGAAGTAAACACTTTCCTTCCACAAAAATGAACGAAAATCAAACAGTAAACAATGCCAATAAAACACGTACCTAGTGATTTGCAGAGCGATGTGTTCGAGTAAAGTACGGTGAATTAAATTAAATTGGGTTTTATTTATGGACGCTCTTTAACTACTATGGTTCTTAGCGTCCCATTGTATATTGGGCGTCAAAGACCGGTAATTTTGCTCAGAGGCCTCTTTATCAGGCTTGAGGTTCTTTTACGCGCCGTAAATCTACGACACGGGACCACCGGCTTAACTTCCCTTCCGAAGAAAGCTATGCTAAGGATTTTTACACCTGAAAAAATCCATCGCCCTCCGCCGAATTTGAACCCGCAACCTTGGGAACGAGAGGCTAGCATGGTACTACTAGTCCACGGAGGACGACAAAAGTGTGATCGTATTCCTCAACTGTAACATTATTTTAAATGTAGTAAAATAAAGGATTAGTATACACTGGACGCCCATGCTACGCCTCGCAAGAAATTTAAATGACTGAACGGATTTCAGCAGTTATTCATATGTCTTAAGGGGACAAGTACTCTGAAATGTTAAAAAATAACATTTTTTTGCTTTAGGCACCAATAAAATCTCTATTATTTCCAGTTTCAGAAAAAAATATACTTTTGGGGGTTAAGAGGTTTTTAAGACATTTAAATACCATTTAAATGCTAGTCCGCATTCCCTTAAAGCCCCTTTTTAGAACATTTTTGTATCTTTCAACAACGAACGACTACATCTTGCCCAGCGAGCAGTTCAGCAATTAACAAAAGAGGCCAGGACCAAGAGAAGGCAATCAAAAAAGCTGCAGTTATCTAGGAATGAAGGTGCAGATGATAAAGGCCCTGGAATGTACTGAAGTGTGTCAGAATTTCAACGTTCAAGCTTTAAATTCCGTTTTCTCAAAAGAACATTTTTGGATACTTGTGTACCTTTTTCTCAGAAACTATGAAAGGTAGGGAGCTCAGATTTTCAGTGCATGTATACAACACTATTTAAACATTCTGAACCACAATCATAATTTCATAATGTATATTAGTGATATTAAGAAAGCAAACACATTGCAAATTTTCCGCATTTTTGATTTATAGTTAATTGTTTTCAACTTTTAGTGAACCGATATACATAACTAAATGATTGAAGTTCAGAAGATAGCTGATTATACTAAGAACAAGCATGCAAAAATGTGATTCTGTATTATAAGTAGTATCAGGTACATGAACTCACCGTTTTAAGAGTAAATTTTATTATTTTTCTGCTGAATGAAATAATTTTTACGGAATCAAGTACATAAGCTATAAATGCAAACAACCACTATAAATAATTGCAATAATTTATAGAGTAATTCATAAAAAATCAGGAAAAACCATTGAGAACTTTAAGAGCAGTAGTAATTTAACACACTTGAGGTGTAATTTCGATATGCTCAGACTACCTTGTCCCCTTAAAGCATCAATTAAAATTAAGATATTGATATGAAGCTTCCAATAAATGATTCCTCATGAAACCGTTGATTTTTTGGTGAGAAAAAGAAAAAAATTGAAAAAGGTACCAAAATTACCAAACTTTAGTAGCGCTTCGCCTTAATTTAGTTACAAATTTCTTTAAACTTTTGTTCACGTCAACATTTCGGATTTAACGCTGAAGAATTTGTCGCCATTGCTTATGAATAATTCAACATATATAAGGTTGAATTTTTATTCAACCTGCAGTTTTTGTTCAAATCGGTATTCTTCTATTATTACATTTCTAAACCTTCTTACTTTCTTTAATTTAGTCTGAAGTAAAATCGTGTTTCATAACAATCGTGTTTCGTATACTGCGTGGGAGACGCAAAAGCTTGTACCAGTACACACTAATCCTCCAATAGCTTGGCTGAGTGTGGGCTGAATCACAGCCGAGAGCCGACGGGTTTATGGGTTCTTGAAGGTCAGTACGAGCCGGGCGCCGAGAGGAAACGAGTGACTGCTGTTATCGACTGGATAGGGAACCCTGTCGGAGAGCGCGGTTTTTTCGATCGCATCACAGTCACTACAGCCAACTGGATTTTTATCAGATTGAGGTAACTTAACATTTTCGACATTGTGAAATCGTCTGCAGAAATGGCAGACAGGAACTGTCTACCTCACGAAGCCATGCAGTGTGTGATCAGACGCCCACGTACCTCTGAGGACTTCATTGTCTTTTGTAAGAGCGTCCTGTGTTACACAAACTACGAAGAAATGAAGAAAAAGGAAGAAAGAGAGACGCCTTTTATTTTCCTTAGAACCACTGAAGACATTGCCGAGTTGTGCTTTAACCAAGATCTATACTCCAAGAAGACCATCGTCAATACAGATGAAGACGAAATGACCTGCTACTGTGGAGACAGTTCTAGTGGAGGAGTAATGATTAAGTGTCGTGAATGTTGCAAAATTGTCCACCTGTCGTGTGCAAAGACCATTAAAACAGCTTCTGTTGGGACCACAGAGACCAGTGTCGAATCGTCCTCTAATAGAGACGCTACTCCGAGCTCCAGCAACACATTAAACGCCTCTGACCTGGCGGGGTGTTACTGCGGACAGATTTCTACTAGAGGTATCTTGCTAGAGTGCCACAAATGTCGCAAAAGCGTTCATCTTTCGTGTGCAAAGTCCAGAAAACGGAGGTTTGAGTGGTGCTCCTTGTTGTTAACCATTTAAGAGGTGAACAAGCTACCTCAGTGATGTTACTTAAACTCTTGAATTGTGCGGACTTCAGTATTTGGAAAGAAACATGCTTTAATAAATGTGTGGTCTGTGTTGTTAATGTGCCAAGAAAGCATTTATACAGTCAATTTACTTAAATGCAGTGTTTCAACGAGAAACAGATTTACGAAATGCTTTCTTTTTTATATCCTCAACTTTTTGGCAGGTATTTTTTCAAATTAAAATTAAAATTGGTGGTAAATATTTGTGGTATTATTATTTGGTGTAAAAACTAATGTTAGAATGTAAAATTAAGTGCTTTTAAAATAAAATATACTAGCTTCTTTTATAATTCTATATGTGCAGTTACGTGCAAAAACTTGCCGGCATCCATCTCCACCGGACGGAGAGGTTTTAGTAAGTAAACGTCAAGCTAGAAACGTACCTAGGGATAGTGACAAGGGAAGTCGTTGTGACATTGCAGTGCTCCCTAAATAATATGATGTGCATTTAAAGGCGAAGGTAGACGAGAATTAAGTATTACATGGAAAAAGGAAATGTATGTTTAGCGATTTATAGCGTGCAAATCCTTTATGGAAGCTATTAAGCAAGCATTTCGAAATCTGTACATGTTTTAAAAGAATATTCGATCTTATCAGTGTATGATATAGATCCTCAAAAAATTCTGATTTGTGGTTTGAGGTTGAGGAGTTCGAAGGTGCAAATTTCTCATTGCACCTTTCTAAAAATGTCACATGTTCCTTGTGCTTCATTGTATTACATGTGTTATTTAACATGATTTTTAAACATTTTTGGATTCGATGTTACATCTGGTGGTTTCACCATTTGTGCTGAACTGTTCCCTACCACATTCCGCCACAAAAGCTGCTAATTTTGATGTATAAATTCCTCTTTGCTTTAGGCATATTGCGGCAATTTTGCCTAGTTTGTGCTATGAAGCGAATAAATGGAATATTCGCAACGAAACTAGCTGTGGTGATGGAAGGCGTGTGTCCGCCACAATAGGTACCTAACGTTGCTCTGTTTACTCACTAAATTCCCACTGCCTGGTCTTCACGCACTCATGTTATATTATTTAGATCTAGTCAGCTCATTCAAATAGAGAAGCATTAGATTTGGTGGATAAAAGGCCAATAGGATATGAAGGAAACCCCTGTTGCCTTTTCGGAAAGTCGGCAGTGTTTTTACGCGTGTGTTGTGTTCAATTATTTGTGTTCTAAAACTTCTGAAACCTGATCTTTGCCTCTCTTAAATCTTGTCAAGCTATGTTCATATTATGTAGGAAATATTTAATTTTGTTTGACACAAAATACATCACACGATGTTATTTGACTCCAGCAATTTTGAAAAGAATTAGAATTTATAGTTTATTTTATTAAGATGTCAGATGTCTCGAAGTACACTTTCGCAAAATGCCATGGTGTAATGGTCTTAGGTTTGTCACATATTATCGAACCGCATGCAAATATTACAGCATTTTCTAAAGTTTTACTTTCACTAGAACTTTGTGCTATAAGCACAAAATTAATACACACATTAGATGCTAGAATGCCGGCGTTTACCTCGCGCATTACCGGCTTCTTCCCTCCCGCTTTCTCGGTTCAAGTACGTCTTGGAATCTGCGTATTTTGCAATACACGTGTGCTGATTGTATTATTGTGCAATGAAGAAAGAAAAAAAACGAGAAGACAGTCTCAACTTAAATGATCCATCCTATATATAGACACAGAGCATACAGCTGATAAAGTGTTTTTATCAGGGAAATAAAAGAACTTGTGTAATTAAAAAATTAACGTTGTCATACTGTATGAAACTCACTTTTTACCATTGTCCCCTTTTGGGGGCTCAATTATTTTATTTATTTCTACATAATCAGTGAAACGTTTAGTTTTGATTGTTGTACCTAAGGTTAACTGACTGCTATAGTGTCTAAAACTTGTAAACAAACAATTTTTCT
The DNA here is from genome assembly GCA_030765065.1 of Deroplatys truncata. Lineage (NCBI taxonomy): Eukaryota > Metazoa > Arthropoda > Insecta > Mantodea > Mantidae > Deroplatys > Deroplatys truncata. The sequence continues at coordinate 67,286,057 of CM060986.1, forward strand.
CTAATTATCTTATTGTAGGAAAGTAATTCATAAGTAAAAATAAGTTTATTTTATTCGTCTCAATAATGGGTCAATGCCATGTTACATTGTTACTCCTTTGTTGATGTGTCATTAGTGTATACACATCTTGTATGCAAAAATTACCATTTACATTGTTGAGATATGCTTCCTTTTGCCTGAAACCTTCTCTAGGGTTAGAGAGTAGAGTGAAATATTCCCTTTCATATTTTAGGATTCCGATAGGATAAAAACCATGCTGGGTGGGCTTACAGTTGAAGAAATGCCAGCAGAACTTGAGAGCTATGAAGTGAGTGAAGACGAAGATGGTGGCCAGATGAAATAACAGACGAAAAGGACATTGCAGAAATTGCACTCAACAATGAAAATATTGTACAAGATGTAGTAGAAGTTTTGAATTTATAACGAGCAGGGATGAAGCTAATGTTGTCGATTTACACCCAAAAACTAAGCGAACTAAATATTAGAACACGGAGTGAATTATCGTGAATTACCCGCAAAAATTACAAATGTACACGGTATAAATGTGACCAACGCTCACAGACACTAATGAACTAGGCAAGAACAATGAAAGTTATGCTGCAGAATGTCTAACAAATAAGACCGTGCCCCAGGTGTTTGAGGAGCTTCTTTCTAAGGAACTATCTAATACTATTATAGAAAGAAGCAAAATCTGTGCAACATAAATTTTCTTCTAACCAAAGAAGAACTAAAATCCTTTATTGCATAGTACTTCTAATTGGTTATCCAAACTTCCTCATGAGGGCATGTACTCGGAGGCTCCATGTGTTAATGTCCATTTAGTCGTGAACTCGATGCCAAGAAATAGGTTTCGGGAAATAAAGAAATTTATTCCTGAATGACAACTCCAAAATATACAGAACTGACAAGACGTACATAAGTATTTTGAAGTACTGAAGAATAAATTTGCTAAGTTTGGCATATTTTATTCAGAACCATCAAATGATGAAATGATATGCATCACGGAGGGGACCTCGGAACCGGGGCAGAGCAGTGCAGTCGGCCCATTGTGCTTCCAACGTGACACCTGGGAGGGAAGGATGAGGACAGAGATCCAAAGGGCGACCAGATCTAGATGCATCGTTTCATGTCCACAAATGCATAGCATGTCTGAAGAAAAAGCAAAACAATCACAGTTTGTTGCGCCTTTTTGCACCTTTTCCCTTGTATTCCATGCTTCAGCAACTCTCCCTCCACTTCTATCTACATTTTTATTAGATTAGACAATTTTTTGTCACCTTGAACAGAATTTCAAGATTTTGTTTAATCAGATGTAAACAACGGTCAATAAATATTAAAATGTAATTAATGGAAAGCACCAGTAAACATACATAAACCCAGCAACAATAGTCAACATCAGCAACAAAGGACAGCCGGCTGTTCATAACCCCAGTAGCAATGGCCAACCGCAGCAACAACTTTACCTTTAAGTAAAGGTACATGCATACCTTTAAGCATTCATATATACAAGAGCCATTACACATACATATACCAGTGCACTTACACATACACACACGCATGCACACACACCAGTGCACTCACGCATGTATAAGAACACACAGACACATACACGTACACATACATACGTATACATTCAGCACACACACCCACGCACACACATACACCTACAAGCATACACCAGTGCACGCACTCATACACCTGTGCACACGCACACACTCACGCACATACACACGCACCCCTGTAACATACTTCCACCTCCTCCAAACATACGAATCTGCACGAAGACCTACGAGAATCACCGAGCATAGATATATATGTACAATCTATACTTGCTTTCTGTTTTTGCATCAATTGTCTCTTTCAAACAGTGATGCAGTAATTTGTATCATAAATTATTTAAATGTAAAGAATGATTATAATATGAATATGCATTTTTATGTGACATTGATTTGAGATGTTTATTGATTGTAATTATTGTTGAGAAGTAAGTTTATACTGCCTTACTGAAACTGACAATAATCGCGTGCAATAATGCAGCGATGAGCTGTTTATCATTATTGGAAATGAGGAAGTTACGTAATGTTGGCGCGTTTTTCTTTAGAATTTGCTGGAACATTTTCCCTAGAGCATATGTATTCATAATTTTCATTGGATATAAAAATAGACGCTAATGTTGGCGCGTTTTATTAGCCAATAGCAACTCGGTTATAATCTTTAGGCATATCGGGTTGTAGAAGTATAAAAAGGGCTAGGTTAGAGGTACACCCCGTCAGTTCATCAAAAACCTTTGTACATATCACGTCGTCTTCACGTCAGTTCGTCGAAAACATTTGTACGTTGCACGTCGTCTTCAGTCCAGCAGAAACATTTGTACAGTACACGTCGGCTATCGATTTGCAAGTTACGCGTAGCAGAGTTATGAGAAGTCTAAAGTGTTGTAAAGTTAATTATACAAAAAGCTGAAGTACGCGAATTAATAATGATCAGTATTGAAGTTATTATAACAGTTTCAGTTTGGCGAGTGTCAAGATCAATGTGTAAATGTGATTGTGAATGTGTTAGACAATAAAAAGTGTAAAACAAATTCTTTCATCAGTGTTATCTTTGGATAAAAGACTCCTTTCCGTTTACACAACTTGTATAAAGAGAAGTGCTCGACCAAAAAGATCATAGCTAGCCGGAGGAATAGTGAACAAAAAATAAATAAAATAACAGTAGCATTCTTTCAAACAAACACTAATACTGCCGCAAATTGCTAACACCAGATGGAGCTAACAAACCTAACAAAGAATCACGTCACAAAATGGCTTCACCACGTGGAGTAAACACAAATACACAAACATTATAGGTAATACCGTCGCAAATTGGCTCCCAAACGTGGGGCTCAACAAATTAAATACATCAGAAGAATACCATCCCAACAGAGATATCAGGAAATGCATTTAACAAAAATAATTATTTATATTTAACCCTAGCGTGTTACTACTGTTTAATCGCTTATATCACTTGAATGAAAAGAGATAAACCATGCATTAAAAACTAATTATAACCTTGAAATGCGACCCATCATTACTGCATTGTTCCAAGTTGACCGGAATGCCAGTGTTCGAATCCTATGAGTGATTACAAATTCATCTTCCAATAATTCCGGAAAAAATTAGGATAAAGACGTAAAATAAGTTTTATTACGTTTATGTCATTAAGTAGTTTCTTGTGAATGTATATTAGGGTACCAGGCGTCATGGGTTCGAAAAATATGGGTTTGGAAAATAAAGAAAAAGAGAGAAGAAAAAAGAAAACATAGAATCCTGTCTCGGCATCGGGATATCTAAGTATACTCCAGGGTTTAATATAAATAATTATATTTGTTAAATACATTTTTAATCTGCCCGTGCATACTCACATAGTTTAATATGTATTAATCATTAGAGTTTCGCATCGTAAGATTCGTGCATTTAAACATCTTAATGATATATAAAATTATTTTATATTTGTTAAATACATTTTAATCTGCCCGTGCATGCCTCCATAGTTTAATATTTATTAAGCATTAGAATTTCGCTGAGTAAGATTCGATGCTCTGGACCGCTGGATACACGTAAACGCCTTTCATTAATCGGGGTAATGATATAATAATGTTTTATCCTATCAAAGTATCAATTTTTTCATTAGCAACTAAAAACATTAAACTTTGCCTGCAGTAAGACTCGAACAAAGTTCTATAGATATCTAAGTGTACATATAGGTTTAATATATATAATGCTATACGTTAAACACGGTTTTGATATCGCTGTTTGAAAGAGCCAACAGAAGCATAAACAGAAAGCTTGTATAACTATGTTCAGTGATTCTCGTTGGTAATCTTGCAGATTCGTGTGCTTGGTAGATGTGTCATACTTGTCACTGTCGCGTATATATATATATATATATATATATTCGGGTATACCCGCAGGACTTCGTGAAGTCTCTGCTGCTCTCAGAGATATTTGGCCGCGGGGCAAATTGGACGCCATGTTGGCGATGTTAAGCGGTGAATTTATGACATAGCAGATAGATGAAACTCGTCTCCGGGGAAACGGGACTGTCTTTTTTCCCACAGTCAAAATAAGACAGGGCCAGGTATAAAGCCTCCACGAGTTTCTTTTGTTATTTGTACGCCAGACTGCCTCTTTGTTATATTCGCCTAACATGTACGTGTGCGGGTATTCAATAGAGTTGGAATAATGATGTCTCTTTGTTAGCTCGGCTCCAGCCCGTGCTTTTGTTATATGGCTGTGAAAGTTTGATGCTACACGGGTGGTCTCGCTAGCGAACTCTTGCTCTGGACAATGGAATGGAGGGCAATATAATCTGCTCCCTTTGTTAGCAAGGCTTCAGCCGCTTTTTGTTCATTTCGACAGGTGAAGGACAACAGTTTTCTTTTCCACGTGGTCGTCAAACAATGCGACTGGGAGCTTGGTTGTTGCAGGTGCAGAAGTGCACGTGTACGGGAATTCAATGGAATTGAGACAATAACGTTTGCTCCTTTGTTTAGTGGCTCCAGTCTACTCCATTGTTAAAAGCGGAAATTATTAAACCTTTTGTTCATTTTGAAAGGTGAAGTACGTTTGTTCTTTTGCACGTGGTCGTTAAACAATGTCACTGGGAGGTGGGTTTTTGCAGGTGGAGAAGTGCACGTGTGCGGATATGGAATGGGTAGAATGGCGTCTCCGCCTTTGTTACAAAGCAAAATTTATTATGCTCATTGTTCATTTCGACAGGTGATGAATAACTTTAATTGCTTACCTGTCAAGCTTTCCATTATACTCAACAAAATGTATGACTGTAGCTGCAACAAAAGGTACTGGGGGCGTGACAAGGGGTGAGGTGTATATTTGGCTTATTAGTTGCACATTCCTTGCATATTACGTGCGTTGGAATGCCCATTTTGTAACTACTCACATGTCTTTCAAACATCGGGCACAATGCCAGTTTACTTTTATGTCTTTGCTCCGAGGACAAACTGCGCAGCGCCTGGGCTTAGATATCCTTGGTTCAGAAGGTGCTACATTGTTGCTGTCTTCGAGTCCCGCAAATTTAGCAGCTTTCTCTCTAACATGCTTGGGCAAGGAGTGAGTGGCTGCTCTCTTGAGCACCTGGGATTTACTAATGCTTTTCCGACTTCACGTAAGAACATTCTTCGGGAAATCCTCTCATTGTAGTTACTTGCATATATGATGAAGGCGTTAATGCCAGCACTGTCAATCATTTGGAAAAACAGGGCAAGTGGCCAGCGCCTGGTTATCCTTGAGGTTAAGTGAGTAGCACACTTTTCATGTATTGTGTCTACCCCTGTTTTGGTCATATTATACATTGTTATAATTTATGGTTTCTTCTCATCCGCAAGATTAGTGTCAGTAACATCGTCATGATACAAAGATGAAAGGAGGATAACGTATTTTCATTTATTTGGCACATATAAAACTATAGTACTATCCTTTCTGAATCCGAAAAGGCTGCTTCTTAATTCACGACCTCTCGTGAAAACTTGCTTTAAAAGGTAACTCCCTCTTATTCTTTCTAAGAGTTGAGGCGATAATTCTGATGGTCAGAAAATAAATAGTTAAATATCACTTATTAAACATCATCAGATGTTAATTGAAGTCAAAATTCACCAAATTCCACATTGTTAACATAATGGGATTGAAATTAGCGCTATTAGAAAGCCCGTAGAAAACTACCAATATGTTATAAACCTTGTATATGTTGATTAATTAATGTGCCCGTAATCATGCAGTGTTACTTGCAAGATTTTCCGCAGAAAATAAAGTTTATAGAGACCGTTCCTGTGTTTGTTGTATTTCAAACGCGGTAGCGTGGGTGACGCGTTGTCCATTGTTATAGGGGTTTCGACGAGCCGTTGGGGATACAGAACGTCTTTTAAAAGGCAGTTAAAAATACAAAGTATTTGAAGTAACCAATGAGAAATCACAACAAAATAGCAGAAAGGAAAATGACCAATGGGAAGATGATAAAGATTGGCGACGTGTAAAAATCACGAAAGTTTGCTGCTAGCAATATATAAAGATTAGTGGGGGTATGAAAATGGCAGTCCAGGATTTTTCAGTTGAGTTCGAGGTCTAAATCTGTGTCTAACAAGTCGAGTCCCGTGGCTCTCAGAAATCAGGTAACAGTTACGTTTCGCGAGACGAGATTTTGATTCCTCGCAGTCTATATCAATGATAAAAATATCTATTTGTTACACTCACATGCTTTCTCTACTCTTGTACAAACTATTTTTACAAACGCTTATTCTCCATATGCTTCATGTTAAACGAGATATCGAGATGTCAATCTTATTGCTAATTTTCTTGCAGATGCAAGGGGAATATGGTAGGTTTTAACCGATAGTCAAATATTTTAAGCGCTGGTTGCTATGTGGCGCATTCCATTCTCATTGCATGTCCAAGACAAAAAAATTTGATGTGTTATACTCACATGACTTTCTCTACTCTTGTACAAACTATTTACACAAACGCTTATTCTCCATCTACTTCATGCTAATCGAGATAAACATTTGCAGAGTCTATCTTATTGCTAATTTTCTTGTAGATGTAAGGGGAATATATATTTACAAGGGCAATTTGGAAATACAGTAGCCTTTAAGCACATACATATCTCCTAATAGCTGGTTGCTAGGTGCAGCACCATTCCCTTTCCCACAGATTAATACTCTTTGCATATACAAGACAAAAAAATGCATAACGAATTCCCATTTGAGAAAATAACTATTGAAAAATTTAAGGGAATAACAAGCAATATCTCGAAAATGGTTCACTCAACAAAAACATGTAGATGACGTAAATTGTGTATTTTAACGCGATCTACTTTTTTGTGTATAGTAAAATTTTGTCTATCTCTTATGGTTTGCCAGTTATGCAAAAGACGTTCACAATGAAGAATACTTTTGGAGACATTCCCAGAAAATTCTAGATATACATTTCATTTGTCATGACAATATCTTAAACATATGATATTTTAATTAAAATCGTTAGAGCCATTTTTGAGAAAATTAAAATTTTCAAAAAAATGTTCCATATAAAGGGTAGTCTGGGCTGGGGGATTTTCTTGAAAACCGTCGTGTCGCATCTCTGGAAGATATTGAAGCTAAATACCAAGTTTGGTGTTTATCCGACTGTTCGTTTCTGAGTTATGCTGTTCACAGACACACAGACACATACAGACACACACACGGACATGTTTTCAAAAATGCATTTCCGGTGAAATCTCGGTATCGAATTTTTGGGTGGAATACAATACTTCCCCTACTTACTTTACGTAGTAGAGAAAGTAAAAATAATGACACATAGTACAGTATTGTAATCTATAAGCAGTTAAACAAGCGAAGTACTAACTATATGATTATTTCTGGCGTTGAAAACAAGTCAAGTGATAGAACATAAATCGGCGCGCAAGAACTAAGTTATGAACATGAGTATGTCGGGGAAGTAAAAACATAAAAACGGCAGATTAGCAAAGGGAATATTTTTAGTGCGGCATAATAAACTTGCGAGTAGCATAGTGATTCTGACAGCATCATTGAAAGTGAATTATCGTGTTTTTCCTTTGGTGCACCATATACCTGCATCCCGTATCCTTGGACATTGCCTACAATTACTTTTCATATCCGAGAAGAGAAGGGTCGACCCTGAATTCAACCTGGACCCTACAACTGCGACGACTCTGCTGGACCGGGCACAACAACAACGATATCATCACAGGTAATAAATCCACTGCACCATCGTCGAAGAGAAAACGCCATATATGTGGCGCTCCCAACTGCATGGCTGTTCGAAGTAGACGCCATCGCAAAGTATTAACAATTCATCGCAGCAGAGAGGAGCTTACGTACCCACCAGAGCTTCTAACCATCGCACCAAAGGACTTCAGGAGCAACCAACGAACATCAGCAACAAACAAATTCAGACAGCTATAACATATTCAGCGTGCATGCGATTGAGGAACGGCAAAGTAATCATCTGAATCACGCAGAGCGACCAGGTCGAAGGACAGACCATACGTGGTGCCGTCAGCTGTGGGGAGGTTAGTGTCCTCCAACCAGGCCTCCAACATCCCCTAGTGAAACCAACTTTCAGGCGAGAAGCGCGCACACAATTGTACCTGCTTCTCCTACCCCTCACACGTTGCAAACTATAGACTTGTGTGTGCTGTTTGAGAGATTTAATTGGCTAGACAGTAAGCTCACGAACAGAATAAACAATTAGAAAATAAATTGGGGGACAAGTTAGATAAAATTTCCAATGTAACTGCAGAACTATACAAGAAATTCACTGCTCAGGATAAACAATTAAGGGAACTCCTCAAAGATAGCCATTTAGACCTACAACGGGGAATTACTGGGGCGTACACCGGCAGACTACAATAAGACGGGAAATTTTGTCGGGAAAATATGACCCTAACACTGGCTTGTCGATGCAGGACTACTTCCTAAAAACATAAACATATTTTGGCCCGTTGTGTTGTCCACCTCTGCTCGCGCCGGACTCCAGATTACAAGTTCTTGTCTTCACCCCTCGCTCCGCATTCCTTAAGGTTTTTAATCCTAAACGCTCTGACTGCCTTGTTTCCCCAAATCACACGTGTGTCCTTAGACAAAAGAAATGTTAGGCCGGCATTCGGTCCCCTACCGGTATGTTTACTTTCCCGGCGTATACCTACTCTGTACAGTCTTATAAAAATATGTTACATGCTTCTACATTTTTTTTAGGTGATACGCAAATAGACTTTATATATTATTATCCTTATTGCTTCAGCGTATCGCTTCATTGCCAAAACTGATGTGAAACGTCTCATTTTAAATACAAAAAAAAGTTTTAAATACATCTATACACCTGTAGCCACAAGAATTATAAAACCAATCAACTATATTCAGCGCGAGTATACACGATTAACCCGAAATCTATATCTTACTCATAAAAACTTCTCTACGACCTCTCTGTAGTAACTAAGAGAAAGTATTATATCCTACCCAAAATGTTAACATTGAAATTTCACTGGAAATACATTTTTTGGGATCCCTTGAGCCCCTCTCCTTACCAAAAAAGACTAGTGTATTTGTTTCAGTTTTCTTAAATGTCTGCTTGTGAATAGTATAACTCGAAAACGAAAAGTCTGTTAAACAGCAAACTTCCAAGAATACTCCACAAAAATGTTCTAGACAATCCCCCACACATACTGCGCTTTATATCCATAAATTTTCTTGTTTTTAATTTTCCCAATAACGGCTTTAAACTTTTGATTTAAATGTCACATAAATATACATCTATATATTTAGATGATACATAAAATGTATATCCTGAAGTCTGCGTTAATATCGTGTGAAATACCATTTATTTTATTTAATGTTGTATATCCAGGACAAAAGCTACTACAGAAAAATATAGACCTCATTAAAATAAGAATTGGTATTAAATAATTTTTTTCGTATTGTTAGTCCTAAGCATCATTTAAAGGCGATGCTTTATGGTTTTTTCTCCCTTTCATTTCATTCCATCGCAAGAGCTGGTTACCAAAAAATAAACAATTAAATGCTATTTCCACAAGTTGAAACCTTCCTGGCTAATTTGAAACAATTCCTAGGTAAACATATATCCTGAGTAACGTAATGGGAACTGAAAAATCACTTATTCTATAAATATGTATTTGTTATTGATAGAGAATATCATGTGAGTGCATGACATATTTTTGGTCTTATGCAGCACTTCGGGACAATGCTTAGGTTAAAACCGCGGTAAAGAAGTAATAGTCGGCCACGATATGAGTGCGCTTAGAGGAGGGTGCCGCTGTTTTTGTTAACATGCCTAACGTCATCAAAGTCTAGGGTTCAGAGTGGAGTGAGGGGCAAAGCAATAGAGAAATTTACAGTTGCACAATAAAAATAGCACTACATTTGCAGGCACCTTGGTAGTAAATGCCATCGGAACTGCGGATGCTTTGTCTACCTGACTGTCCTTCCGATGCACCGCCCACTTCTTCCGTAACTGTTTAACTCCTCTTCCCACCTAAAGCACTCATATCGTGGCCAACTAGTACTTTTAAATCATTAAATTTGTTTATTAAGGAGAGAATAGATGGCGATAATTGTATTTAAAAAGGGCAACTGGCATATGTACATTTTTAGTTTTTATGTACTCTTATAAGCAGGAATTTCCTCTTTAATTTTATATATATTTTATCGTTGTAGGCAAAATAACTACATTTTAAATATATTTTGAAATATGGTACCACATCGACCACTTCATACTGTGAACTCTGCACCACTTCACAGAAAAATATAACTCTTACACGCTTTTGAGAAGAAAGATAAACTTTTGCCCATCTTTCATGGGAAGGTTTGTTTTACATATTTATGCTACTGTTAAATATGGCAGCTCAAGTCATATGACCTGTTTCAATTGCAAATATATGCGAGTTTGAACAGCATTTTCTTCGAATGACATTTTCTGATATAAATAACTCGTTTTCTCAGAAACTATTCAAGATTGCTCAATAAAACTTTAGGATAATAAAAGCAACTTTTAAGTGCTGTTTTGGATCTACTTAGGTGTTATTGGAGCCTTTGTTTTTACCTTTCAAGAAAATAATTTATGACAAATTTTAATCAGAGGGTGGTATAGGTAAGCAAAGTATTCAAGTTCCATAATAAACCCATTGTATAAAAATAGACAACTGAACTTAGAATGCAAGCATCTTCATCATATAACAATTTCAGTCTGATATCCTAAATAGTTTCTGAGATAATGGTTATGAATTGAAAAGATATGATATTGGCGGTATAGTACTTTAATCTCCCTTTAAGGATGCAGAAGTTGGCCAAAAACTAGTGATGGAATGATACCACTATTTGTTGATCGAATCGATACTGAATTTTAAGCACCGATTTTAAGCATCGTGTATTGATATATTGGATACTCAATACTTTATAAAAAAAACTGTAAAGACGATAGCTTGTTCACTGAATTATGTTATTATTAATAGTTTTATGGTGTGCTAATTCCGAATTATTTCTGTTTGACATTCTCCAGCTGGTATATTTCTTTATATTGATAATGCCACAGATAATATAGCCACTATTTCAGTCAAGTCTAATAATAATAATAATAATAATAATAATAACAATAATAATAATAATAGTAATAATACTTATAATTTCTATGCCTCCATTTTTATATAACTGTATTTTCTGCTGAAACCTTTCTTTTAAAGGATGTTCTATTCATAGAAAAACAAGTACTAGCAATTCTTCTTTATTCTGCAGTATTGAATGCATAAACTAATATGTATTTTACATGAAGCTCAAACAACTAAAAATAATATGTGTGTTACACCATTCTAACACTATTCACAACTACCACATAAAGTATGAATTTTTTCATCTGGTAATAAGTAATTAGTCATATAACACTCGAAGAAGTAGTAAGTTTGTGGATTAAGCCTCGGTACTTCGCACCCACATACATTAACACATACATATTTATTACAAATGCATATTAGACACAATTAAAATTTTGGAGAAAAAAACAACGAAGTGTGTGAAATGCAGGCAGGAAACAAAAGTTTTCCTTTAAGAATACGTGCATTCTTGAGAGAAAAAATATTCCCATGTGTTGTATTATCTCGTGCATTAAGTTCTGATTTTGGGCGGCGCCATGGCCGAGTGGTTAGAACGCTCGCCTCCCACCGAGGCGGCCCGGGTTCAATCCCAGGGTCCCGCATGTGGGATTTGTGGTGGACAAAGCGGCGTTTGGGTTCTCCGGTTTCCTCCGCCATTCATTCCACCAACTGCTCCATCATCACCTTTCCTTTCATCCATTTCACTATCATTTCGTTTCATCTACTTCCTTCCTTCCATACCAGGCATCGGGCTGATCACCCATCCTGGATATTCTGTCTGATCCATGAGTGTCTTGCTCCTCGACGGGCCTCTGACCCCAGGCACCCACTTGTAAGTCCTGGGGGGTTTAAGTCATACATAAGAGGAGGTTAAACAGATAAATAAGAAGAAGAAGTTCTGAAGTATTCACAGACTTTGGTCACGGAAATAGATAAATGTAATGGCAGAGACTGAGTCACCAAGCCAGGCTATTGCAGAAATGTGATTTAGTGCGTCAGCGTTTCACTCACAACTCAGTTAACGCTGTGCACCCGTTCCAAAATATTTTGAATTCTATGGAATGTCGCAGTCATTCACCCACAGGAAACTCAGTCAAGCTCTATCAAGAACTATAGTCCAGGAAGTCTTTGAGGACACATGCAAGGCAATAACATGAAGTATCGATTACTTTCATTCCTTATCTGGCATAACGTTAAATGCAACAACTTTCAATAATGCAAAAGTTAAAAAATTTAAATCGTCGAAAGCGCATCGAAGGTTTATCTCAAAGTGTTAAGACTTACTTCGATACCACCAAGTATTGAGAGTTCCGAGGTATCGACGATATTGAAGTCCCAACCGTTCCAAAAACAATTGAAAATCCATTGTTTTATAATTATCTACCGGTTTTATCATATGTATTTTCATCGGTCAGTGATTGAGCAGAAGTGGTTTCACTTTTTAAAAGTATCTGCACACGCGGAGAAGTAGCCCTTTTAAAACTTAAAAGTAAATTTTCTCGTTTTCTGTTTTTCTGTATTTTTGGAAATTCAAAATGTTTCACAAGTTGCAACTTCTGTTCAATTTCCTTAAAAAGTCTGAAGAAGGTGTTTTATTTAAGTTGTTGCTGCTAGTATGGAAAGCCAGTTTGAAGAATATGGTATTTTTGGTTATTTGCAGCACGCTTTGGGCGTCAATTTGAAGAAGGCGTATTGAAGGAGTATTATTACATTTCACTATTGGGGAGCAGAACTTGTAGTAGTTGCAACCGCACGTATAGTAAACAGTTTCCGGTAGCCTTCGCCCCAAATGTACTTTCAGGTGGCCTTTACCCCAAGTTTAAAAAAAGACATTAACTTTGTAATTAAAGCGTTTTTTTAAATATTTAATATTTATGTTTGCCTCGGCTGCGTCAGTATTTATTTTAGGGACATGGATATCTTGGCAGGGTTGTGATACGACAAGAATGTAGACTTACACAGATTATAATTTTACTTCACTCCTTTTATTAATTCTTGATACGATTTAAATAGCGCTTCACTGATATAGAGAGCTGTGAGTTTCTTTTTATTAATTAATTACACTTTTTAACACGTAAACTTATTTTTCGTCTCAAACGAATACGTATTAAATCTCTCGAGGACGCACAAGCAACGCATCCAGTTATGAGCACTGTCTGCAGGCAACTGACTAGAGTTCAGCCGTCTAAACTTGTAAATTTCTGTATTTCATGTCTCTGATTGACTAATCCTACTCCAATAGAATGCCTTCATTTAACTAAGCTTTTTCTGATTGTTGATTGGCTATTTTATAAACTGTCACTAAAATTACATTATTGCTTCTCCAAGATTCACCAGCAGTACTTTTAAACTTTCTTACTCATTATTGACTCAAGGTTACCTCATTGTTAGAAACTTTTAACTAATTATTCTCACAGCTCCTTCATTATTAAATTACGTAATATATTCACATAACATTGTTACACATGGATACAATAATATAAGCATATGCAATGACTGTTACATACATTTTACAAATTATTACATACATATTATTGAATTTATATACTATATAATTAGACTGAAATCATTTTAGTGTTGAAAATATTGCCTCAAATCTTAAGAAAACGCCAAAAAGATACAAGTGAAAAAATGTTGTAAGTGAAGATTTTGATTTTGCTATGTATTATTAATAATTTATTTATGGAGAATATTAATTTTATTTATGATACAACAATTAAAATTATTAATTAAATCTTTCAAATTCAAGAAAAAAATTATTTTCTGAAATGTTTATACTTATGATTAGCATTCTAAAACTACCCCAAAAATTTGCTTATCAAAGCTAAAAATTCTTTTCTGTCATTTCTGCCAAATTAAAAAACAAGCAAAAATTTGTTTGCAGCATTTTCACTTTCTCCACTACGTATAGTGAGAAGGAGAAGTATTGCATTCTACTCAAAAATTCGGTATCGAGGTTTGATTGGAAACGCATGTTTTGTGTGTCTGTGAAGAGTATAATTTAAAAACGAAAAGTCGGATAAATGCAAACTTGGCATTTAGGTTCAGTATCTTTCAAAGATGCGATACATGATTTTAAACAAAATCTCCCACTCCAGCCTACCCTTTACAAGGAGCATTTTTCGAAAATGTTCATTTTCTCAAAATAGGCTCTAACGATTTTGATTTTAACATCACACGTTTATGATATTTTTATGTCAAATGAATTGTATATCCTGAATTTTCTAGAAATGTCCCCATTCATTCTGAATGGTTTTTACATAACTGGTAAACCCTAGGAGATAGACAAAATTTTACTACACAAAAAATGTAGATCTCGTTAAAAAACACAATTTGTGTAATATGTTTTTTTTTGTGGAGCGAATCATTTCCGAGATATTCCTTGTTACAGTAGGGACGATGGTTCTGTGCCGGTGAAGCCTGGATGCGCACTGGTTATCTGGACAGTGAGCGAGCCCCAATTCTCGGGCATGCGCAGTGAGTGCATCAGTTCAGTCTAGCGGCAGCAGTAGTCCGAGTAACATCTCTCTTGCCAGCCGTCTGTTTATGACTTTAGGCTACTTTGAACTTTCTGTTTATAAATTAGTTACTATATGTTTCTGTAGCAGCGTCATTTCAGTTTCTGCATGGGGTAGGGGGGGCAAGATTTGTTGGGGCAGTTTTCCGAATTTTCATGTGGATTTTAACGATATATTTGGCCCAAAAGAAATTAGTCTTTTATTTTTTAAATGTGAAATATTTGTATAAAAAGAACAGATGTAATTTTTCTTTTGGTAGATCAATAATTTAACCTAATTATTTCTTATAACATAGGGGGAGGGGGCAAATGACCCCCTGTCCCCCTAAATGACGCTCCTGTGTTTCTGTAATTAATTTTGGATTGCATATTGTGTATTTTGGTGTGTTTATTGGAGGTTCTTGCCTTCTGCAAATTCTTATGTAAAAATAAAAAAAAGGTTAATATACCACAAAATGATGGGGGGGGGGTACAAAAATGGAAAAACTTAATTCCTAACTTGCCTGCCAGGTCTGTTGATAACGTACCGTACCGTAGTGTGCAGTTGGAAAAGGCCCCAACGTCTCATACCAAAATAAGATACAGCACTTGTCCAATTCCATGAAAGGATGCAAGTTTGGAGCTTTATAACCTAAGTAAGGGTCAAAGCCTGTTCCAAAAATTTACGTTGGTAGTCTGTAGGCCATGCACACAATGTTCCCCGATTACCGCCCTATTCATCGGGTCTTAATCCAGTAGAACTCATTTGGGCCGATATAAAGCAATGGGTAGCTTGGTAGAACACCCTTTTAAATTAGATGATGTTATTTGTTAAGCTTAGCTAATAACATGTTGACATTAATGTGGAAAAGTGGGAAAATGCCTGTCAACACGTTATGAAGTAGGAAGACAAATATATATTGAAGAAGAAGAACTAAAGCAAGGCCTGTTTGAAAATGTCGTAGAAGGTTTTGTAATCCAAGGTAGGGAATATAGCGACAGGGAAGGAGAAGAAGACTGGAGACGATGAAAGGGAAATATTTGAAGAAAATGAAAGGGAAAGTCTTGCGGCGGTGATATTTCTGGTGTAGAGTGTTTATCACACTAATAAAGTCCCTGCTAGTTTAAGACAATGCATTTGCGTGATAAGGTTTGTGTTTAATGAGTAAATATAAAAGAATGATAGAGCAATCTGAACATAGTGACAATAAACCAGTCATGCAGTGGTATGTTGTGTGTTTATGTCGTATCAGCCAAGTCCGTCTTCCAGCAGACAGAGAGCTGCCTGTAGGAGAGTAACTGACGTTAGGCATAGACTCTCTTCAGTGCGCTAGGAAAATAGGTCACCGGCACAGAACTATGGTCCCTACTGCATTTGTTTGAATTTTCCAATACTTATATTTTTTCTCAGATGAGAATTCGTAATTGTTTTGTTTTATGTTCTAATATGCAAAGAAAATGGAATGCTCCACATAGAAACTACCTCTTAAAATATTTAACTATCCCTTAAAGTCTACCACATCCCCCCTCACCTACAAGAAAAGTATCAGTAACATAGTTTCTCCAAATGCTTATCTCGATTAATATGGTGTATAAGCGTTTGTAAAAGTAGTTTGTACAAGAGTAGGGAAAGTTATGAGAGTGCAACACATTAGACTTTTATAAAAAGGTCCGTGTGTGTGTGTGTGTGTGTGTGTGTGTGTGTGTGTGTGTGTGTGTGTGTGTGTGTGTGTGACTGTGAACAGCATAACTCAAAAACAAAAAGCCGGATAAGTACATACTTGGTATTTAAATTCAGTATCTTTCAAGAATGCGACACAAAGTTTTTCAAGAAAATCCCCCAACCCCAACTACCCTTTACATGGAACATTTTTTGAATATTTTAATTTGCTGAAAAAAATGGTTCTCTCGATTTTGATTAAAATGCCATGTATTAAAGATATTTGCATGACAAATAAAATGTATATCTTGAACTTTCTGGGAATAGTCCTTGAAGTCTTCATTCCGAAGTAATTTTCTATAGTATTGTATAACTGGTAAACGTTAAGTGATAGACGAAAACGTACTGCACAAAAAATTTAGATCTCTTTAAAATACACAATTTATGTCAAATAAGGTTTTTTGTAAATAGCCATTTCTGAGATATGCGTTATTAATGGTTTGAGTTGTTCATCCCTTGGTCCTTCTTTAAATTCCTTTGAGCATTCGGTTGCATGGAAACAGTATGGCATTTGAGACTAGCATATAGCGTCCAGTTGTTAAACTTTTGAGTATTGCTGTTCTCTTTGTATCTATAACGAAATGTGTAATGTAGCCATTTCTGCAAAGCTTTATTTGGATTATTAGTAGATATGAATATAAGCTTCAGTAGGAATGGCTTTATACTCACTAATAAACGATAGAGGGTATAGGAATTCATGTGAACGTATCCATCGGAGTTTTTTTTTCTGTGGGAGTTACCTGTTTGATATCAAGTATTAAACTTTGTAAACTTTTAATTTTTCATCGTGTGGAGCGACTTGTTTATGATTAAATAATTGCTTGAAATATTAATACCTTCTAAACTACCGATGTTGCAATAAAATTTGGCGTGCACACTATTACTGGAATTTGAAGGAAATATATGCACAATTATGCAGAGTAGCAATTTCACCTATGTAATCCCTTAAGATAAGCACACTAGTTTTATACTGCTGCTACTGAAAGAATTTCATTAAGATGTTTTACTGGTGTATATCATTCTTAATGGTGATTTTTCTATTCAAGTTGCAAAAATATTCTCTAAATATTAACCAGGCATATACATAAGGACTTAAAAATGTTCTCGTAAGTATGTGTTTAAGCTCCGAGGTGAGTTTTAGGACATTTCCGCAGCATACGATAAGAAAACGCAGCAGATTTTAGTGCAGTAATCAAGAACTGCACCCAGCCTCATTGGCTGGCTGGCTGGCTGGCTTGTCATAAAACGAAACAATGCATAAACGGTAATCTCAGATATGAGCTTCGTCGTTAGTCGCTTGTTTTGAATAGCTCGTAAAGTTGCCAGCCCTTGTTTAACTGCTTTGAATTGATCTCGTGAACAGTCTAACAGCAAACAGGCATTTGAGATATTGTGTGACTTCATAACACTCATATGTGTTATGAGTTAACATTTGTAATATGCGCCTAAAATCACAAACGTACATCACAGAGGCAATTCTGCCTGGTTTCAAACATTTGTTCCTGCAGAACCTTGTTCGAGTCTTATTTGCATCCTTGTTCGAATTTTTGCTATCACTTTAATTTGCTGTTGTAGGTAAAGGTAAAAGTAAAGGTATTAACAATTAATGGTACTGAGGAACAGAAGGGGCCCCCGAAACCACGACAGAGCACCGGATGCAGGCTATCCTACTCCTTGTGCTTCTACTCTGACCCCTGGGAGGTAGGGATGAGGAGAGAGACCCGAAGGGCGACCATATTCCAATGACGATGGGCGCAAACATGGACGGGGTCTATAATGATTCTAGGTGAAACGACTCCAATGACGTCCCCGAAGGAACACCTACCTAAAAGAAGCCAGAGGCGGGTATTCAACCGAGTGGTCTCTGAACGACTTCAGAAAGAAACCTCCGGAGAGCGCACAGCCACCGTCCAGCCGCAGCCCGCCAAACGCCGTCTCCTGGTCCTACAACCCTAAAACATACAAGGAAGATGATAGGTACAGGAAACGAAGGGAAGGAGAGTTGTGGTAGAAGATGAAAAACCCCATCATTCGTCTGCCGACCCGGGGAAACCCGAAAACCCGAAGACTCAGAGTGGGCGGTCGCCGGGGATCGAGCCCGGGGCCTTCCGAATACGAATTACACACGTTACCACGGCGCCACCTGCTCAGTATAATGTAGGGAAAGGAACTCTGTATTCTTACCATGTTTTGAGATAGATATTTAATCGGGAATACGTGTTTTGGGGTCTCCTGAACCCAAAATACCTTTTAACAAAAAAGTGCAGATAACTTGTGTAAAATGAAAACTTGGATGAATACCGTATTACATCTATATGCCACCCTTTAATGATCCATATTTTCAACAAAACCCTTCCACGCTGAACAATCCTTTACAAGGACATTTTTGTTATCTTTTATTACCTCAAAAATTATTTTAATTATTTGGATTAAAATATCATACATTTGAGATACGATCATCAGCAACGAAATACTTACCTAATTAAAATTCACAACTTTTAGAAAAATAAAACTGTGTATGACATTGCACATTGCCAATATAATATTCTCTGATGATTCCATTCTCCAATATTTTAAGTCTTGCATTTTTTAACTGCTAGATATTATTTTTATTTTAAAAGAAAGGAAGGGCAGCAAATGCCCTATGCACTGCGACCAGTTGTAATCTATGTGCTCCCTTCATTTAATCCCTTAAGGTCTTTGCCTCCTTCGCAAAGTCTGCGAAGTCCCTTAGAAACTTCTTGAACTACTTGCAATTGCATGATTTCCTGATTAAAATATTTAACTTAAGAACTGTCAGATCTTCACAGTCACACAGCAAACGAGATACTGTTTCATTCACTCTCCTGCATCTTCTGATAGTTGATCGATTACTTTGTTAATTTTGTAGAGATGTCCATGCAACTGACGGTGTTTTTTAATAGACGATGTGGCCGTTTTGGTGCAGTTTCAGAGATTGTGTCCTACTTTTTATCATATCTTTGATAAGATCCTTGGAGTGCTTGGGTCCTGATAAAGACTTCTAGTACTCGTGTTTTTTCCTGATCCTTTTCCAGATTACTCCCCAGACTAGTCCACAGGATAGCTCAAGTCGAGGTTCAGGACCTACAAAAGGATTCTCTGCTGCTTTCTTCGCCAACTCATCTGTTTCAATACCATGGATTCCTCTGTGCCCGTCACCCACACACCTCCACTGAATTGTGCAGGGTCAGTGCAACTATAGCATCTATACATTCCCACACCATCTTAGATTGGTTATCCTACCCTCAAGAGCCTTTTGAAGTGCTAAGCCAGCATTGTATTAGTTTCCATAGATAACGCAAAGAGTTTGAAACCTGCTTTCTCTATCACTTTCCTACAGTAGATAGAGGAAGACTGTGTTCCATCCAAACATTAATTCGATATTTCACAGGAAATGGATGTTTTGAAGTCCTCTGAATAAATAATTACAAAGTGTGTATGTGTGTGTATGTGTATCCTAAAGCGTGGTTTAGAAACCCAAAGGCACTAAATGCCATTCTACAACCTTATTTGTGGTAGTGTTTATACATGGCAAGTCTGATTGAAATTATCCTTTACATACAAAAATCTACGTTATTTTTTGTTTTCATGAAAAGGACTGCAGCTATTTAGATTAAAATATCATATCCTTAAGATATTAATAATACTGGCTCCGTAACTCAGTCGGTAGAGCACCTGCCTGTTTTGCTAGGGGTCCCGGTTCGATTCCGGGCTGGGCGGGGGGTGGGAATTTTTCTCTAGCCAAGATTATTCCTTATTTTCCCCGGAGTCTGGAAGTATGAATGAGAGTGCGAATATGTGTATGATATAATGATTAAAACCCAAAGTGTAATAAACCCAACGACAAGAGTTACACGAGTTAACACCATTGCACATAGGCAATAAGTTCCAACGGAATGGCCGCTGATAAGACCAACGTAGTTAAAGGCGGGGTATAAATGGAATTAATAAAAATATTAATACACGAGATGAAACTGTATATCATGATTTTTCTACGAATTGACTGTCTATCCTATTATTCGAACTGAAACTTATATAACTGGGAAACCAAAACATTTGGCAAAAGCTTACATCAGCTAAAACCTATAGTTCGATAATATTTACAAATGTAGCATTCTGAATTTCCAAGATATTCGTTACTATCTGTTTGAATTATTATTATACTTAATATTTTAAGTAATATGTTTTTAATGTGCTAAGTCCGTATTGTTCCTGAGAGTTAAGGCAAAGAACGAAAAATCAGGTCCAGCATACAGCTGCCTATCTCTTAAACATTTAACTATTGCCTCAGTCTTCTGTTTGCTCTGTATATCTACAGTAAAATGTTAATGAAAGGATTACTGCAAACATTTATGTTTATTTAATAAAGTAGATACAAAAATTAGGTTTTTTAAATGATGAGGGTAGAGAAGTGTGAAGGTACACATAAGGTTTTGCTATGCATTTTGGATAAATATCCAAATTAATGCTTATAAGTCAGTTTATAAAGTTTATAAGTAAAAATAACACCTTTATAATATGTTTCTTTGTTTCTTTCTTTTACGCTTTTTCATTCAAGAGGTAGAGAGTACGATATAATTAAGCAGTTTTAATTCTCCCCAAGGGGTGGGGTATGAAGTCAATACACTTAAATGTATAGCTCATCACTGAGTTTTTAAATGATTGTACTATTGTTTTTTTGGTCCTAACCTTTAACAGTAGTAAGTAAAGTTCTCTTCATTAAAGTCAGTTTACTAATTCCAATTAATATTTTAATACTATAAATTAAGTGAATTATTTTCCAATAATGCGTCATTTAAAATGAGTATATTCTTACTCCTATCGACGGTAAATTTTAACTATGCGTCACAATACCTCTGGATGTTGCGACTAGATGTGAAAAACATTGGAAGCGTTTGAAATGTATATGTGGGGAACATGAGGCGGCTAAAAGGTACACGCAAATTAATTCGAGGTGCTGCCTGAATATATGTATAAAGGAACAATACTACAGTCCTTTTCCTTCACACTGTGGCCACCGCAAGGTGGCTCACCGGCCGCCACAGCTCGGATTCCCGCCGAAACAGTTATAGTATCCCGCAACCTACTCACGTTCTCATAGTTATAGTTACAATGATAATAAGCACATACCATATCATTGAGATGATGGAAATGCTCTTTTCTATCCGCATACTTCTGGCATCTTTTCATTCATACTGGAGAGTACAACATCCGTAATTCAATTTTTTTGTGCTTTCTCTACTACGTATAGTAAGTAGGGGAAGTATTGTATTCCACCTAAAAATTCGATACCGAGATTTCACCGGAAATATATGCTTTGAGTCTCCCTGAATCCAAAAAAAGCATTTTTGGAAACATGTCCGTGTTTGTTTGTGAACAGCATAACTCAGAAACGAACAATCGGATAAACACAAAACTTGATATTTAGGTTCACTATCTTTCAGAGATGCGACACGAAGGTTTTCAAGAAAATTCTCCCACCCCAGATTACCCTTTACATGGAACATTTTTCGAAAATTTTAATTTTCTCAAAAATGGCTCTAACGATTTTGATTAAAATATCATATGTTTAAGATAAATTTCATGAAAAATTAAATGTATAACTCGAATTTTCTGGGAATATCTCCAAAAGTATTCTTCATTATGAACGATAGACAACATTTTACTACACAAAAAATGTAGATCGTGTTAAAATACACAATTTATGTCATATATATTTTTTTGTTGACTGAACCATGTTCGAGATATTGCTTGTTATTCCCTTAAATTTTCCAATACTTATACTTTATCTCAAATGGGAAATCGTTATTCATTTTTTTGTCCTGGTAATGCAAAGAGAATGGAATACTCCATATAGCAACCAGTTCTTAAAATATTTGACTATCGCTTAAAGCTTACCAATTCCCCTTGCATCTACAAGAAAATTAACAATAACATTAACATCTCAATATCTCGATTAACATGAAGCATTAACATAAGCGTTTGTAAAAATAATTTGTACAAGAGTTGAGAAAGTCATGTGAGTGAAACAGATGAGATTTTTTTTTCATGCGATCATCAGAGTCGGCTGAATTTCAGTATTTGATTTTGCGAAATGATAGAATAATTTGACTCACGCTTAATATTCTTCTCTGACGAAGCATGGTTCCATTTCGTCACCAAATAACAGATATTGGAGTACAGAGAAAACCGATTTTATACAAAGATTCCCTTGTGTGACGCGGAAATTGATGTGCAGTAAATGCAAATTATTACAATTACTAATACTTATTTTTTCAGTAAATATTCAAGAATTTTATTATATGGAGATAAATACAAATAAACAGTATAGAAGCACCATTGGCATGTAAGGTGCGTAATAGTTATCCCTAAGAATAATAAGAGTTGTATTTTTTAAAAGAGAATAAACTCAGGGAGTTATAGAAATGACTTACACAATTTTTGAACACCTAACCGCGTTGAATGCCAGTCTGGATTTTTTCATAAGACTTGGCAACCGCGCATACAATTTAATACCGAATTAAATTTAATTAAAAAATTATGAAGATAGGGCAATCAGTAAAGAATTATGGCTCTCGCGATCCCCTGATTTAACTATGTATGATCTTTATCTATGGAGAAGATTGAAAAATAAGGTGTATGCAACAAACCCCACACACTGAAAAAAGTAAAGAAAACAGGCGAGAAATTCACTACGTCTCGAATATTGAACTTTCGAGTGTGAATTGTAGTAGTCTATGACGATTCTGGTCCCACGTTAGGGCGGCAATTTGCAGTGTTTGTTTTGGGCGCCAGTTTGCGGTAGTATTTCGCCTATTTTACGGCACAGGATTTGTAGGAATGGTCCCGGGTTCGGTACTAGCTCAGGGTTGTTTGCATGGATCTTGGATCTCGGGTTAGTGGTGAATACGGCTGTTTGTTTTCCTGCTCGTTTATTTACCGTCAACGTTTTAACATTTGATTCCTGCTATTACTTCGACACACACGCGCGCATTTCCTATTTATTACGCTTCATATCATCGCGCCTATCCGCTGACACTTTTCTGAAAAAACATCTCCCAGGAACTACCACAGCCAAGTGTGTATTCTAAACTTTTCTGACAACCATCTCCAAGGAACTACCACAGCCAAGTGTGTATTCTAAACTCTTCTGACAACCATCTCCAAGGGACTACAACAGCTAAGTGTGTATTCTAAACTCTTCTGACAACCATCTCCAAGGAACTACCACAGCCAAGTGTGTATTCTAAACTCTTCTGACAACCATCTCCAAGGGACTACAACAGCCAAGTGTGTATTCTAAACTCTTCTGACAACCATCTCCAAGGAACTACCACAGCCAAGTGTGTATTCTAAACTCTTCTGACAACCATCTCCAAGGAACTACCACGACCGAGTGTGTATTCTAAACTTTTCTGACAACCATCTCCAAGGAACTACCACGACCGAGTGTGTATTCTAAACTTTTCTGACAACCATCTCCAAGGAACTACCACGGCCAAGTGTGTATTCTAAACTCTTCTGACAACCATCTCTAAGGAACTACCACAGCCAAGTGTGTATTCTAAACTCTTCTGACAACCATCTCCAAGGAACTACAACAGCCAAGTGTGTATTCTAAACTCTTCTGACAACCATCTCCAAGGAACTACCACAGTCAAGTGTATTCTAAACTCTTCTGACAACCATCTCCAAGGAACTCCACGAACTGAGTGTGTATTCTAAACTTTTCTGACAACCATCTCCAAGGAAGTACCCCCACCAAGTGTGTATTCTAAAATTTCCTGTTTCTCTATTTCAAACGTTCTATATCTCCCCATTCCATTATCACCTGATTTATAGTTTCTTCCATTGGGGGCCTAAGGCTATCTGTCTTTTGGCGAACATTGACCCTTTTCTACACATCTGCGTTCCAGCAACCTAACGGGACACTTAACAATAGAGGGAAAAACAACCCGTTTCCGGCCGATGATGGCCTTGTCTCTGTCAACCCTTCGACAAATTTACAGTCACACTCGCTTTCCAGTTTTATTTAACACTATCCTAACTGCTATTGATATTTATTCTCCCTATGATTGTACTTTTATTTAACTACTCAAAACGTACTGCTTCAGAATGAAAATTTCCTGAGAAGATGCCAGAAATGTGTGGATAGAGAAGGACAACGTTTCTAATATCTCTTATGATAAAAGTATGTGTTTATTATCTTTGTAATTGTAACTGTAAATGTGAAAACGTGAGGCTTTTGCGCGGATATTATAACTGTCCGAGCGGGAGTGCCAGCTGCGGTGGTCGGCACTCGAGCCGCCATGCGGAGGACATGGTGTGAATCAGTGTAGAACTGGTAAGGAAGGGGAAGTTGAAAATGGCATTAGCAGTGGATGATGAATAGAAGTTGCTGTTTGAGACGCACCGACAAGACTATTCAAGGCCAAACGAGATATTAGATGACAGGCAATATTAAGAGAAGTGGTTCATATGCGTGCATAAATAGTTAAAGGGAAAAGATGAAAGAATGAGGAAGGCTAAGAAGGCAATGGCAGATATTATACATTCGTATTTGTTGAAAAATATTCGCGGAAACACAAATGTGAAGAACCATTTTCACAATAAAATTGTGTAACTTTTAATTTCTTTCTTACATCCTCTCATTTACTGTCATTACTTCCTTTTACAACATAAACATTCATATTTATTAACGTGCATAACCAACCATATTTAATACTTCTATATAAACGTGTGTGAATACTTTTATATTACAATTTACTTCTAAGTTGAAACAACCAAATAGGGTTTTTCTTCACCCAACGCTGAAATTCAGTAGATACACCCCATGTAGGCATTCCACGTTGCGAAGTACGCTAGATAATTCAGTAGGCATCTCTCTGGCTGAATCTCGACCCAAGCACAGGATTGTTACTTTATGTCCGATGTCGACCTAAAGTTCGCTCAGCATAAAGTAGCTTTTAGTTCGAATTCGCTTTCTTTATTTACGCATAAGGTGAAATACTGCGAATCGCCTCATCTGCAAAGACTGAAGCCCTAACCATGTTTCAATGTTCATGAAGTTATTACATATACTAAAGAAATCTGTGTTAATTGTTCATGCTTATTATTTCTTTGAATAAATTTGCAGTACCAGTTTAATTATATATTATTTAACGCTTCTTTTTAATGCAATTATGCAATTGTACGTAAAAATTAATGTGAATTAGTAAACGCTAGTGTTAAGCTTTTCTATATGAGCCAAAAATGAGACTCACTGAGTTCCAAATGTTTCTTAATTGCGCAACGAGATGGACTTCAGTTTGGGAAAACTGAAATATACGAATGGCGAATAATTTTTAAGGTTAGTACCAAGAGAAAAGAAAGTTATAAAAGTATTTTAACTTTAATGAGTTATAAATGACTTATATATTGAGTTTTGACTTTCATAATTTCCTAGTTATTGAGAATCTCCTGCTATTTATAGAAAAATGGAAAAGTATATTTTTATCATGTGCATATCTCAAAAGAACCAATAATTATAAAATTATCGTATTTGACATCTTGCTTTTCTGTTGACCCGAAAATGAGCTGTTTTTTCTGATTCAATATACAGGAACTTAAAACTGATGTGCTGCATTCACATAGCTTTCTCTACCCTCTATCGCTTATTAGTGGGTATTAAATTATTCTTATTAAAGTTTATTTTCCTGTATGACTCCTTTAATCCAGATAAACATTTACAAAAATAGTTACGTTAAGCATTTCATCATAGACACAAAGGAAAGAGCGATAGTCAGTGTTTTAGAACTGGACACTATATGATGGCTTTAAAATTCCATACTCTTTCTATGACATCACGAGAAACATCTGATAATCGACAGAACTTGAAAAGAGTGGTTAAGTATGTAACAATTCGAACCATTAATAATGAATATCTTGGACATGGCTGAAGCCACAAAAAAGCTTATTTGAAATAAATTATGTATTTTAATGAGATCTACATTTTCTATGCACTAAGTTTCCGTCTCTCACTTATTGTTTACCAGTTACACAAGATTATACATTTCTTTCGAGTGAAGTCGATTTCACAGGTTATAACAAGAAAATTCAACATATACATTTTATTTTTCATGTAAGTATCTTTAGTATATGGCTTTTAACAAAATCGTAAAGGAATGTTATAGAATAATCAATAATTTCGAAAAATGTTCCATGTAAGGGTAGTTTAGGCGAGGGAATTTTTTTAAAAATCTCCGTATCCTATCTGTGGAAGGTACTGAAGCTAAATAGCAAGTCTGGTATTTACCGGACTTTTCGTTTTTGAGTTATGCTGTTTACATACACACATACGGACCTTTTTTTATAAAATGTGTTTTTTGGATTCAAGGTGCCTCAAAACATGTATTTCCGGTGAAATCCGAGTATCGAATTTTTTGTTGGAATGCAATATCTTCTCTATCTTCTATGTACGTAGTATAGAAAGTAAAAAAGGTATTTAAATTGTGTGTAGACTTCTTCAAAGGCAGGTTTGCCACATCATTTTATTAGAAATCTCTAATTGTAATATTTTAAAGAACTTTTTTCTTCTAACCTTAAATACTTAAGCACAGATTAGGGATTTAGGATACAGAAGCGGTTGGTTAATTTGATTGTTTATAGCAGTTCCAGAATGAGAAAGCAGAAAGTCTTTTCTTTAAAAATAAAATGCATCTAATTAGAAACCTATGAATATCATAATAGCGACCATGCTTTTTCAGGTAAAAGTAAATAAAAGTAACCTCCAAACTGCATGTATGAGCGCTTTCTCATAAATTATATAGGTTACAAAACTGAAACTTTATCCTGCTTATAAGAGGTACGGAACTAAACTTCTGTGCTTAAGGTTCATATATTTTAAAATATTAAACATTTTGTCTGAAGCAAGATTTTCATTCGGTTTTATTAAGGAAAAGAAAAGTTAAAAGTTGAACTACTATTAACAATTCAGTTTTTTATTTTAGTACTGTTAATTACAATGTCTTAAGATGAAAATAACTTTCCTTAGGTAGTTTTGAGAAAAAAATGTACCCAAAATGTTAAACGTTTGTCACCTTCTACAAATATGTTTACTTTACCTACCACAACTATGCTAGGTAAGGAAGTGTTATATTCTGCCCAAAACTTCGATTTCGAGGTTTTACCGGAAATAAATGTTTTGAGGTAAGAGAAATACCCCCTCCAAACAAACAAGGAATTTTGGAAGTACGCGCGCGCTCTCGTAAAAGAGAGAGAGAGAAGGTGTGTGTGTTTGTGTGTGTGTGTGTGTGTGTGTGAATGAAAGAGACAGTGTTAGTGTTCAGAATCCTTCAAAGATACGGCATGAAGATTTTAAAGAATATTCTCTCCCACAGAAGCTACACTTTACATAGAATATTTGTGGTTATATTTAACTTATTCAAGAGTGACCCTCAGTTTTGATTAAAATACGATTAGTTCAGTATTTTCCATACTAAATAAGAGTTATGTCTTGAGTTTTCTGTTAATAGCCTATGAATTTCTGTTCATTCGAAATAAGATTTGTATAACTTTGTATAATAAATAAACCGGAAGAATTAGACAAAATCATATTACAAAAATGCGTGTATCTCTTTAAAGTGATTTAAATTAAATGTCCATTTCAGATATATTCTTGTTCATTGGTTTTAAATTATTAATACTGTGCTCAGATTTTAAGTTGTATCACCACTGACTTGTTTCTTGCTGTGTCGTACAAAGGGTATAGAACTTCAAGGACAGCTTACAGCAACCAATTTTTAAACAGATGTGTGACCATAGCTACAGTCCCCTGTATCCCTCTTGTATCGACAAAGAAATGTGTAAGGAAGCGTTTCTGCAATGTTTATCTGGATTTTTTTTTAAAGTTCCCTTATTGTACCCAGTTTATGTTACTGTGTTTTACTGTTTTTTCATACCACTTATTTCCGCAACACACATACGCACAAACACCCATGCCCGTAGCGGGACTCGAACCCGCGACCCTCAGCTTGGTGGAGCGCCGGAGCGACCACTGCAGCGACCACGGCTACGAGGGCCGGCATTGGATTAACATGTAGTAGATAGCAGCTAAGCTTTTGGAAAAGATTGAAGAATAAACTTTAGTGTTTACAGAAAGGCATTTGAATAGAATACACCAGACTTTTTGAGACTAGCGACCGAACAAATAAACATAAAATTCCACATGCTCCATGTATACGGATATTGCAGTAAATTCTTGCTCAGATCTATCATGTATACCCAGAAAGATATGTTTTCTGAGTTAATACTGACGCGGTTACTTGCTAATCTTCGTGTTACCTTGTATTTGGGTGGCCTTTAGGTCTTTCGGTATTTTAATTTAATAATGCTTCGGTTACTAATTATGATTCGGTGGAACAAGTATCTCGTGTAGGGAGTGTATCAGGAAGGAATGCTGACAGATAACACAAGTTTGGCTTTGAGATTTATGACTTATCTCAACTTAATCACCAACAAATGGATATGAAATACAACACGATTAACTTTTCAACATTGCCTTGCTGAAACTGTCTGCATATCTGAATTTTGCGGTGGTGTCGTGTGTGTATGTGTGTTAATAAAGTTTATGTACAATAAATTTGGAATTTTAATTAATTAATTAATTATTATTTAATTTATGCCTCGGCTGTGTCAGTGATATACGGTATAGCAAGTATCACAAAATAGGGTGGTACGGCTGCAGAATAATTTTACATACCTTACACCAGTTATAGTTGTAAATTCGTGCTTAATTCTTCACGGCAGTTGATTAATATATATCAAATAAAATTTTTCTGACGCATCTAAGTATGGAACTGTGTGATATTGTTCTTAACTACATTTTTAAAGGTCAAAATTTATATTTTTTGCACTCCACTAAATTCTCACATCTGCACACTCTGAGCTACAAATACTGAACTGCTTCACTGCTTGGGTACGTTACCTCTTAGCGTCCACAGCTTAAAATTTTAAATTTAATCTTTCTAGTTTCTGGTTGGCTAAGCTTACTGGTAGACCACCTTTAGTTTGACTTTGAATGGGTTTTTTGCACCCACGTGACTATTTACAGACTTTTTGGACGTTACACCAGTATTTTTCCATGGACTATTGGTAGCCTTCTTAGATTGCTAAGTTATTGTTCTCTCAAGGTTACACCTTATTGTTTGGCACCCTCTGCTTTCAGTTTGCTACAAAAACCCGCTTGCTTCTACCCTCACAGCTCCTACGTTACTAAACTAAGAAATACATTCACATAACAATATATACATATATACAATAAAATAAACATAATACAATGGCTGTAATATATACTTTATATACTGTAATATACACTGATTGCTTATAGGCGGGCTATTATTTTTATACTGTATAATTGAATTGATATCAGTTAAGCGATAAAAATACGCCTCAATTTCTCGCGTCTTTAAATCCTACGTGAACTACTATATATTCACCATGGAGTAAACTGAGAACCTGTAATGAACAGTGTAGCATGTATTGAGTAAACTGATGAACTGTGAGGCTCCTTTGTAACCTCCAAGGATATATACACTTCTGCCTGGGGTTGCCTATGAATTAAAACAAAATTCTGATTGGCTAAACTTTGGCGCGATACGTAGCAACTTTCTCAACAAATGACCGCACGAGTTGCTAGTTAACTCAAGCTTCTTCATTATGCCATCTTCTCACCCCCTTTTATTATATTGTTAACTGCCCTTGGCAATGGCTTTCCCTTTGCAGAGAAAAAGATTCAGCTTTGGCCTGCATTTCCAGTAATACATCTTAAAATTTACACACTTCAGATGTATACATTTGTACATTAAAACTGATTACTTTATTTACTTGTATATTTCCATGAGGTTTCATTCTTATTGTTTTTTATCTCTTTATAGTGGGTGATTAGTAGTATTGTTATCACGATACTGCTTCAATACATTCTACACAGGGACCACATGTCTCCCAGTTTCCTGAATGAAATTGGGACAATTTTATAAAAATATTTGCTTTTTATAGTTAAATATTACTTACTTTCTACTTCTTCTTCTACTCTTTTCAAGAATTAGATGAATGACTTGAATATCAAACCATCTCTTGTGTGGCTTCTCTCATTGCAGGTGGTTTATAGTTCATTATCTTCTTGGGTGATCCATTATCTGACATTTTATCAATGTGTTCCTTCTATTTTGTTTTATCCTTTTGCTAAATGAAAATGTATTCAAATCTGATATTATTTCACCAACTCTAGTACGTTCTATTACAGAACTCATATCTCCACAGAATGAATACACGCTATTCCCTTTTTACTTTCTCTACTACGTATAGTAAGTAGGGGAAGTATTGTATTCCACCCAAAAATTCGATACCGAGATTTCACCGGAAATACATGTTTTGAGACCCCCTGAAACCAAAAAATTTTTTTTGGGATAATGTCCGTGTGTGTGTGTGTGTGTGTGTGTCTGTGAACAGCATAACTCAGAAATGGACAGTCGGATAGACACCAAACTTGGTATTTAGGTTCAGTATCTTCCAAAGATGCGACACGAAGGTTTTCAAGAAAATCTCCCCACCCCAGATTACCCTTTACATGGAACATTTTTCGAAAATTTTAATTTTTTCAAAAATGACTAACGATTTTGATTAAAACATCATATGTTCAGATATTTTCATGACAAATGAAATGTATATCTCGAATTTTCTGGGAATGTCTCCAAAAGTATTCTTCATTGTGAACGACTTTGCATAACTGGTAAACCATAACAGATAGACAAAAAATGTCTACACAAAAAATGCAGATCGCGTTAAAACACACAATTTATGTGATATACATTTTTTGTTGAGTGAACCATTTTGGAGATTTTGCTTGTTATTCCCTTAAATTTTCCAATGCTTATACTTTTACTCAAACTCGTTATTCATTTTCTTGTCCTGGTAATACAAAGAGAATGGAATACTGCACATAGCAACCAGCTCTTAAAATATTTGAATATCGCCTAAAGCCTACCAATTCCCCTTGCATCTACAAGAAAATTAGCAATAAGATTGACATCTCGATTAACAT
The DNA here is from genome assembly GCA_030765065.1 of Deroplatys truncata. Classification (NCBI taxonomy): domain Eukaryota; kingdom Metazoa; phylum Arthropoda; class Insecta; order Mantodea; family Mantidae; genus Deroplatys; species Deroplatys truncata. The sequence continues at coordinate 67,317,545 of CM060986.1, forward strand.
GAAGCATATGGAGAATAAGCGTTTGTAAAAATAGTTTGTACAAGAGTAGAGAAAGTCATGTGAGTTTAACACATCAGATTTTTTTGTAATTACTCTTGATCCGGAATCATATATAAAAGAAGATACAGAACTTCATTCGTGATTATTTTATTCTTTCTTACTTTCTCTACTGTTTACCTATAGTCAGCAGAGGAGGTACCTATTCTATTGCACCTAAAATTCGATATCAAGACTTCATCAGAATATACATGTTTTGAGATCCATTGAATAAAAAAATTACCAAAATGTGTCTGTGTGTATGTGTGTGTGTGTGTGTCTGTGAACAGCATAACTCAAAAACGAAATGTTCAGAATCTTCCAGGGATGCGACTCCAAACCTTCCTTTCTTCGTTATTTTTTATTTTCTCGAAAATTGCTCTCTAACGATTTTTGTTCATATACCATATGTTTAAGATATTTGCATGACAAATAAAACAAATATCTCGGATATTTTGAGAGTAGCCTGTGAAGTCCTCTTCATTCTGAAATACTTCTATATAACTGCAAACCGTAAGCCATAGAAAAAACTTTTTTCACAAAAAATATGGAACTCTTTAACCCGTACAATTTATGTCAAATAATTTTTTTGCATAAAAATTTTCCAATATATTTTTTTTGTTGGTTTGAATTTTCAAATACTTATCTTCTCAAGAGGAAAGTCGCTATTCTTTTCTTTTTCTCCTGCAAAGGGAACAGAATTTGAAAGCTATCACCTAGTGACTTGCTTTTAAATGATTTGTATCGCTTAAGCCTATTGTATTTCGCTAAACCTCTTGCCCTATAAGGGAAGATCAATAAAGATGTTTCTGCAAATGTTTATTTCAATTCATATAAAGTAGAGAGAGGAATAAGCGTGTATGATAGTTTGTTGCAAAATGTGTAGAGAAAGTTATGTGAAATTAACACATCACATTTTTGCCTAATATTCTTCTACTAGTTCTGTAAATAGAATAGGATAGGACTAGAAGCAGAAAGGGACTTAGAACCTCGTCCTACGGATATCTTTTGTACCTAGCCCCCTGACGATGCCCCCGGGAGGGAGGGATGAGGTGAGATGGGGCAGAGGCCAGCCGGACCAGGGCCAGGGTCCCTACCGTTTGCAGATTTGAACTCCTCGGGTGGTGACTGGTACAGCCGACTCCCCTCCACCCCTGCGGGCTTACACATCCCTGGGGGCCCGGCACCCAAAGCCCGCTTGCAGTCTGGGGAACGAAGGTTTACACCTGAAAGAAACCAAACAGATAAAAGGTGAACTGAAATGAGATGAAATGAGATGGAGATTAACTGGAGGGACAGGAAATTCAGGGGATGCAAAGATCCTTTCCAGCATTCGCCTGGTGACCCGGGGAACCCACAAAAAACCCCATGAGACAGGAAGTCCAAAATCTTCAAATAACTTTAAATGTGTTAACTTAATTGACTTAATTAATTTGAAATTTAATACTTAGTTACTTTCATTGAGCAACGTATGTGACTCGCATTCAGGGAGTTTCAGGTTCAATTCCCAGCGACCGTCCACTCTGGGATTTTCGTGGTTTCTCCGCGGTCGGTAGGCGAATGTTGCGGTCGTTTCTTCTCTACCACGATTTCTTACATAATTTGCCTTTCATTTCGTTTCCTTCTCACCTTTATGTGCTTCTAGGTTTCGTGGCATATGGCGGTGCCGGACAGATAGTGCAGATGCCTACTAAATGGTAAAGGGTACTCCCCGTGGACATCAGAGTGCTGCTTGATTGCGGGGTCGTTCATCGCCCTCTTTCGGCGGCTCTAATAGTGAGACGGGTGTGCGAGATCGGAAATTAGGGACTTTCGCGTGTCTCTGTGGCCTATCTGCCTATGGCCTGTAGCCTCCTGTGGTTTCTTCACTTTGTCCCTTCCTCCTGAGTAGCTGTAACCTATACTTCGCTTTTCTTGTTGATGTGTGCATTTCGCGCGCGCACACACACAAGTGTGTTTTTTTAAATCCACTTTTCTTTTTAAATACATATTTTTGCCGAATTACAACACTTATGTTTAGGTAAAATCTAATGCTTTCTCGTTTAGGTAAATGTAATGCTTTCTTGAACTAACTTAGATAAATAAAAAAGCTTTGGCTCTTCTAGGATGGCATGGTTAGTGCAAGGAAATCCTTATGAGCACCCATGAAAACAAACCTTTACAGGATTATGCAGCTGGCTCTCAGAACTAGGTAGGGTTTAACTGAAGCGTTTCTAGCAGCGGTAATGGTCCGTAGAGTCCACGTGTTGATTCCTAGTTACACCTTGTCCAACACACATTTGGAGACCATAATAGCATAACTAAGCTCGACTAGATGTTCTCAAAAATATACTGAAAGCGTTTTCTGCAAATACAACCAAAACCGTAAGCCTCAAGTCCCAACTAAACTAGGTGCTTTCTAGTCCTTTGTATGCATTTACTCGATTTTGTAAGTAACCCTGCCCACATAGTTGGAGCAGAAATGTTAACATTTTGCGTTAGATTGCATGCAAGAGTGTACCAGTCGCTTCTGCGCTCACTGTTATGCTACCGATTTAACCTTGTTTACTGCATGATCAGAAAAACCGTATACACAAATTCATTGTATCGTAGAAAAATCTGATGTGATGCATTCACATGACTTTATCTTTTATTAATGGATATACAAACTAGTCTTACTAAAGCTTACTTTCATACCTATTTCATTTTAAACTAAATAAACCTAATTTTTTATAGATACAAACGGAATAGCAACAGTCAAATGTTTCAGAACTTAAATTGCGTTTTTATTTATGGACGCTCTTAACTACGAGCTATGGTCCTTAGAGTCCCAATCTACATTGGGCGTGAAAGACTGGTAATTTTGCTCAGAGGCCTCTTTATCAGGCTTGAGGTTCTTTTACGTGCCGTAAATCTACGACACGGGACCACCGTCTTTACTTCCCTTTCGAAGGAAGCCATGCTAAGGATTTTTAAGCCCGAGAAACCCGCGACCTTGGGAACTAGAGGCTAGCACGGTACCACTAGTCCACGGAGGACAAAATTTCAGAACTGGACGCTATACACTGGCCTTAAAATACCATACAATCGCGAGAAACATCTGAATGTTGAAAGGACATTAAAGAATGACCAAGAAATGAACATTTCGAACCATTAATAACAGATATCTAGGAAATTATGACACTAAAACAACTTTTTTGAAATAAATTGTGTGGTTTAAAGGGATCTACGCCTTTGTGTAGTACGTTTTTGTCTATCGCTTAAAGTTTATCAGTTATATAAGGTTATACAGAATTCCTTCCGAATGAAGAGGACTTCAAAGGCTATTCCTGGAAAATTCAAAATATACATTTCGAAAAATCTTCCATGTAAAGGGTAGTTTGGAATAGGGGTATTTTCTTGAACATCTTCGTGTCGAACCTTTGGAAGATATTGCATTTAAATACCAAGATTGGGGTTTATCCGACTTTTCGTTTTTGAGTTAAGCCTTTTACAGACACATACGTGCTCGTGCACATTTTTTTAAAAATGTTTTCTTTGAATTCAGGGGGCCTCTAAACACGAATTCCGTTGAAATCTCGATATAAAATTTTGGGTGAAATACAATACTTTCCTTATTTACTATACGTAGTAGAGAAAATAAAAAAATAGTCAGTTACATAGCGTTTATTGTGGGATTGTATGTTTGCAAATAATTTCAATAATAATTGCAGGAAAAGTCACCCTAAACCTATAAAAATCTGATATGTTGCATTCACATCACCTTCTGTACTCACAATTTTACAAAATATTCTTACAAAAGCTTAAGTATTCTTCTGTATTAATCGACATAAACTGCCATTGCACATTTCGTTATAGCTATAAGGTGGGCTAAAGCATAGGTGATTCAACGGTCGGGAACACCTCGCGCGCTGTGACCTGAACAGATCTATTATGGTTACCACCCCACAGGAGTAAGGGATGATGTGAAGGAAACCCTGGAGGCTACAGGTTAATGGCAGGCATGCCAAGAGACGCGCGGAAGTCCTAAAACGCATAACGTTAAATAGTTATGTGACCAATAAAATATAAATCTTGAATTCTTTCTGAATAGGGTTTGCAGTCCTCTTCATTGTGATTGTGTTTTGTAATTGGGAACCTGGTTTTTAACGCAATAATTTGAGCAGAAATGCGGGATAAAATCCTAAGAAAGGCTATTCTACTGCAATAAAAAGAAAAAATACATTTTTATGAGCCTAACATTTTTTCTCTGTGCTTAGAAATGTCTTTTACGGTAAATATCTCGTTATGTTTTGAGTACTGTGAATGGGAAAATGTCATATCCTAACGATATTGTTGGACCAATTTTGAAAAAAATTAAGCTTTTAAGCATTAGATAAAGGTTCTCAGAAGAAATGACTATAGAACAGCAGAAAAATTAACAAACAACATCCTATTTTGAGTTAGTGTCATGCCAAATAGACAACAGCATCCGGTGAAGGTGCAAGAAATACGCTTTGAAAGGGACTGTAGCCCTCCAGCACAGACGCTCTCATACTTGCTGACTCTGAAATGGTTTCTAAGGCGTCAGCTAAGTCGTTTCATTTAACTGCTGCAGTGACCCGTAAACGATCGTGTTATGGCATAATTTCAAGATATAGTAAACGCGATTGCAACCTACTTCCTGTTTTCTTTTCTGTAATGTAACACACATCTAACTGGCCAGTTATTCCCATACTACCTACTACGTAGTAGATACGTAGAGAAAGTATTGGATTCCATCAAGAAATTCGATGCGGGAATTTACCGAAAATACACTTTTTAGACTCCTGCGTTAAAAAAAAGGTGAGTGTGTGTCTGTGAACAGCATAACTCTAGAAAGAAAAGCATCTTCGAAGGATACGAAACGAAGATTTTGAAGAAAATTCCCTCCCCTTCCAGTTTACCTTTTATATAGAAACTGTTTCGTTAGCTTCTATTTTCTGAAAAATAACTCTCGACAGTTGATAAAAATATCACACATTCAAGATACCTTCATGAGAAAATGTATATCTTGAATTTTCTGGGAATAGCCTCTGAAGTTTTCTTCATTCTGAACACTTTTTTATCATTAGTAACAGACAAAATCTTACTATGTAAAAATGTAAAAAGCAAACAATTTAGTAAAATAATTTAATGTGGCGTTAACCATTTCTGAGATATTCTTTGTTATTGGTTTGGATTTTCAAAGACATTTTAAATGGTAAGTGGCTATTCTTTTTTTTTTCTCGTAGTCATGTAAGGAACATGAAATTTCAAAGCTATCAAACAGGAATTCACTATTCAAATACCTTAATTTGCTTTAGCCTACAGTATCCTTCTAAGTTAAAACAAATATGTAAATGTAAAATAAGGTTTATCTCGATTAACAAGTATTATACGAGAAATTATGATTTTGTAAGAATAGTTTATGGAAGACTCAGTAGAGAAAGTATTGTGAATGCAAAACATCAGATATTTTCATTTCTCTGTCTGCATACAGTTCTTTATATTTCCTGCTTGCTTCAGTGTTCATCTTGTCGACATACTGGACTATCTGGTGTTCGATCCCAAGGGATGAAAGTGGGATTTATCTCTGCTGTGTCGTTTTTATCTGAGCGGACTCGTCCATCCTGCATCCAAATGAGTTTCTTTCGCACCAGATTCACCAGGGAGGCTCTGACCACACTAGATTTATTTGAGTACCATGCTAGCAATCTAAGGCTGTTGCTACCTGACTCTATCATTAAAGTGTTTTGCACGATCGTATATCTTCTCGATTATATTTATACAAGAAGAAATTTTGAATTCCCTTTACAGAAATTCATTTCCAAGTAAACCCATATCTATCAACATAAATTTGATGGCGGTAGTCATATATAATATGCACTAAGACCGGAAGTAAAATTCAGTTGAATCCTTAATTTGTAACGTTTTAATAATCAGTAAGAAACCTTAGTCAATAGCGCACTTAGAACGAAATAACTTGTTATTTCAAACATTTTTGAAAACTAATTAACTGTTACGAAAGGTGAATGAACATTCAGGCAGTATTTTTTATCGCTTAACTGATATCAGTTTAACTGTACAATATAAAAATAATAGCCTGCCTATAAGCATCAATAATTACTATAAAATGTATATTACAGCCATTGTATTTTGTGTATTTATTATATATATATGTATAAATTATTAGATGAATGTATTTCTTAGTTTAGTAACGTAGGAGCTTTGAGGGTAAAAGCAAGCTGCATTTCGTAGCAAACAAGGGTCATAAAGTTGAAAGCTAAGGGTGGTTAACAATAAGGTGTACCCTTGAATAAAACAATAACTTGGAAAGCTAAGAAAGCTACCAACAGTCCATGAAAAAATACTGGTGTAACGTCAAAAAATGTTTGTAAATAGTCATGTGGGTGCAAAAAGCCAATCACATTAAGGGCGCTCTGCTAGAGTAGGTTTAGCCAATCAGAAGCTATAAAGAATTAAGTTTGAAATTTTAAGCTGTGGACGCTAAGAGGTAGCATACCCAAGCAGTTCAGTTCACTGGTTGTAACTCAGAGTGTACAGATGTGAGAATTTAGTGCAGTGCAAAAATAAGATAAATTTTGACAATTAAAAATCTAGTTAGGAACAATATCTCACAGCTCCGTAATTAGATACGTCAGTAAATTGTTATTTGATATATGGATTATTCAACTGCCGTGAAGAAGTAATAAAGATCTAAGAATTTACAAGTATAATTGGTGTAATGTGTGTAAAATTATTCTGCAGCCGTACCACCCCTATTTAGAGATGCTTGCTCTACCAGATATCGCTGACGCAGTCGAGGCATAAGTTAAATAAAAATCTAATTAATTAAAATTCAAAAAAATTATTACTCATATACTTTATTATTAACACACACACACGACACCGCCGCAACATCCATACCGCATTCTAGGTTTTTCAGGAATCAATGACATACACCCAATTTTCCATGCCTTTTCAACATCTCCGACTTAAACTATTTTTTCAATACTGGACCGCTATTATCGTCCATATTGAGTTTCCAAAACCCCCACTTGAGTGAAGACCTCAGCCATCAAATAATTGGCTCAAGCATTGAAGTAGATGGGCGTCAATTTGAAGTAGGTTGTATTGAAAGATTTGTATTGGGAGCCGAACTTGAAGTTCGTTGCAACCGCACGTATAGTACCTGCTTTCCGGTAGCCTTCGCTCCAAATGTACTTTCTGGTGGCCTTTGCCCCCCTCCCAAAATGTTTAAAAATATTAACTTTATAATTTGACAGTTTCTTTAACTATTATATATTTATATTTGCCTCGGCTGCGTCAGTATTATTGTTAGAGACATGTTTCTCTTTGCAGAGTTGTGGTGCGACTGAAGAATGTAAGCTTACACATATTATAAATTTACTTCACTCCATTTATTAATGCTTGACACAATTTAAATAACACTTCACTGATATATAGAGAGAGAGAGAGAGAGAGCTGTGAGATTTTTTTTAATTAATTACTTGCACTTTTTTAACACGTAAAACTATTTTCGTCTCACACGAATACGTATTAAATTTCTCGAGGACACATCTCGTGTCAGGAACACTGTTTACAACCAAGACGTCCAGTTATGAGCGCTGTTTACAAGCAACGTGCTTCTGAATTTGTACAATTTGCTATTTTTCAGTTTCTGATAGGCTAATCCTACTCCAATAGAACACCTTCATTTAACTAAAGCTTTTTTCTGGTTGTTGATTGCCTATTTTATAAATTGTCACAAAGAATTACATTATTGTTGCTCCAAGAATGACTAGTAGCATTATTACGCGTTCTAACTCATTATTGCCTCAAGGTTACCCGATTGTTAACAACTTTTGACCTATTTCTCACAGCTCCTACATTATTAAATTACGTAAGACATTCACATAACATTATTACACATGTATACAATAATATAAACATTTACAATGACTGTAATATACACTTTTTATATATTGTTACATACACATATTGCTTTAAGGCGAGCTGTTATTATATTTTTTTGTTATATAATTTGACTAAAATCATTTAGGTGTTAAAAAAATACTGCCTCAGCATTCATAGTATCTTACTAAGCCATCGTATTAATTTAGCTGTTGTATTGGCAGCATTGTGCTATTAGAAGTCCTATTCATTCAAAATGGTAATACACACGATACATTGTGTAAAATACTTGCGTAATAATCGTAGCCTTGAAGTTTGTCACGTCGTATGTTTAAATTTAATTTGGGAGATAGGTATGTGTTAGATCAGCTTTAGTTTAGATCAGCAAACAAAGAAGATTTTATTTACAGAGATCTCCTACAGAACTATACTTAAAATATTGAATAACCCAATTAATAAAGAAGAAAGAATAGAAAAACTAAGCACAGTGGAGACAACCTAAGTTAATTCGGTCTGACACGAGGGAGCGCCTTTGAACCCCTATATAATCAGATTATTAAACATAAAACAGTTTGAACTTTAGTGAGTAACAAGCCTTCCTGGAAAACTCTTATCTATACTTTATTGTGCACTTTCAAAGATTTACCCTTGTCCATGTCGATAGAATTAATATTCCTCATGTGTGCAATTAATGATTAAATAATAAATAAATATTCACTTCCTGACAATGTCTAATAAGCATTACTAATACTAAAATAAGTTGAGATAATAACAATGAAAGTCATAGAGACAGCATAGGGAAATGATTACAGAACAAGCACCGTATTATACATCCGCTACATGAAATGCATAACTTAATACAGAATGAGGCAGTATTTTTAATACTAAATGATTTCAGTCTAATTATATACTATAAAATATAATAACAGCACGCCTTAAACCAATATGTGTATAAATAACATATAAAATGTATGTAACAGTCATTGTTTTAATGTATATATTTTTGTATATATGTATAATAATGTTATGTGAATGTATTACATAATTTAATAATGTTGGAGCTGTGAGATATAGGTCAAAGGTTGCTAACAATGAGGTAACCTTGAGGCAATAATGAATTGGAAAGTTTAATAATGCTACTAGTAATTCTTGGAGCAACAATAATGTAATTTTTAAAACAGTTTATAGTCAATCAACAACCAGAAAAAAAGCTTAAGTTAAATAAAAGTATTCTATTGGAGTAGCATTAGCCAATCAGAAACGGAAATAGAGCAAATTGTACAAATTCAGAAGTCAGTAGCTTGTAGACAATATTCCTAACTGGACGCGAGAAGCGTCCTCGAGAAGTTTAATACGTATCCAGTGAGACAAACATTCATTACGGCGAGGATCGTATAAAGTTTACGTGTTTAAAAAGTGCAAGTAATTAATAAATAGTCCCACAGCTCTCTATATAAGTGAAGTGTTATTTAATCGTGTCAAGGATTAATAAAAGGAGTAAAGTAAAAATTATAATCTGTGTAAGCCTACATTCTTTAGCCTATCACACCCTGTTTATCTACAAATTAATACTGACGCAGCCGAGGCAAACATAAATATATATAATATTTAAAAAAACATAAAAAATAGAAAATTGATTCCTACACATTGGGGCGAAGGCCACCGGTAAATAAACTTGGGGCGAAGGCCACTGGAAATTGTACCATACGTGGAGCAGTTACTTCATCAAGTTTGGCTCCCCAACAGTTGAACTACAATACAACTCCTCCTAAAGTAAACTTCCTTAAAATAGGCTTTCCATACGTGATGCGAAACCCTCTTTCAAGAAAACGAGACCGCGTCTTGTCTTTTCAGACTATTCCTTGAATTTCTAATAATACACTTCCTGCACTCATATGGCAACACACTATATCTTGTATTAGTTGTCTTATTTTTGTGAGTAAGGGGTAGTTTGAGTTATACTATGTAAAGAGTTATACTCTACGCACACTTGGACCTCTGTTTAAGCTTGCTTTTTTGGATTCAGGGGTCCTCAAAACCTGTATTTCTGGTAAAATCTGATAACAAATGTTTGAGTGGAATACAATAAATAACATATTTACTTATAGACACGTGGTAGACAAAGTTAAGAGAAAAAGGATGGACATGGTTTTAACCTACGAGGGCAGTCCCAGAAGTACCCGACCTGACGTATATACAGCGCTTGTTGTTTCAAACAAATGACTATAGTAGGCAGTACCACTCTTATAAAGATTAAGTTTGAAGTTTGACGATGTTACGTCGTTTCGTAATTATTTGGTGAACTCTCTCAGTAAATTTGTAAACATAGATAAAACTAGTCATCGTTATGTGATACAATACTTTCATTTGAAAGGTCTCAGTCCAACTAATATTAAAGCTGATTTAGATTCTACAATGGGGGAATCTGCTCCTTCGTTTACAACAGTAGAATATTGCGTGACAGAGTTTAAGCGAGGCCATACGAGCTGCCAAGACGAACATCGCAGTGGTCGACCAAATGAGGTGACCACGCCAGAAAATCCACAAAATGATATGGGATGACCGTCTACTGAGCGCGCGAGCTAGCAGATATCGCTGGCATTTAAAAAAGTGCTGTACTTCGCATACTAACTGAAAATTTCGACATGAGAAAGCTGTGCGCAAGATGGGTGCCGTGTTTTCTCACAATGGAACAAAAGCAGCGTCGTGAGGATATTTCAGTCGAGTGTTTGGCAATGTTTTGCTGCAGTATAGCCGAGTTTTAGTGTCGATTCATAACTATGGATAAAACATGGATCCATCACTTCACTCCTGGGACGAAGGAACAGCCAAAACAGTGGATTTAAAGGAGAGAATCGGCTCCAAAGAATGTGGGACAGTTCCATTTGAAGGTAAGGCCATGGCGTCAATTTTTTTGGAATATGTGTGGAATAATGTTCATTGATTATCTTCAAAAAGGAAAAGCAATCAATGGCGAGTATTATGCAAACTTATTGCAGCGGTTGAATGATGAAATCAAGCAAAAACCGCCGCATTTAGTGGAAAAGAAACTTTTGTTTCATCAAGACAATGCACCAATTCACACATCCATTATTGCCATAGCCAAAATCAATGAGTTAAAGTTCGAATTGCTTCCTCATGCACCTTATTCGTCAGATTTAACCCCTTCTGATTATTTTATATTTTCAAAGTTGAAGAAATGGCTTGGTGCTAAAAGATTTGCCACAGTAAAGAGCTGGAGTCTGCAGTTGATGACCGTTTTGCAGAACTCGATGGTTCTCAGTATAAACAGGGTATGGAAGCTATTGAACACCGCTGGGAAAAGTGTATCGAGGTGAAAGGAGACTATTTAGACAAAGATGTTAGTAGCCTTATTATGAGAGTTCTGAAACAAAGGATATGCCGCCATCTGATAAGCTTCTTTGATCTATGCCGCTAGCCCCGCCCCCTCCCTTTGTGTGTTCACATGCCGCCAGGTCTCGTGTCGTTAGGCCCCGCCCCCTCTCGCTTTGTGTGCTCACCTAATGCCGGCAGTATCTGTGCTAACAGGTTCTACCCCCTCCCCCATGCGTTCTACTGTGGCGTCATGACTTGATGGAATTGTTTTCTCGAGTCCTGCTGCCCCTCGGCAAATTAATTAGGTAATGTTCGTCAAACATTTTTTTTATGATTACTAAGGTCTGCAGATTGCATCCTCGAGCAATTAAGTTTTTTGATTAATGAATTGTTGACTGGAGCTTGAGTATAAGTAGTCTGCTCACGGTAACAGTCTGTCATGTAATGAAACACTGCAGCCTTCTTGTATCTGGGGAAATCGCTTGTCCATTAGCTGAACATGTTAGACGCTTTCAACACATTAATAGGCTTTTAAGTTTACATTCCGGATCTGTTTACATACATTAGCGATCAACGACATACTTCCGTCTGGAGGTAACGGTGACACACATTAGCTGACCCGTTAGACGCTTTCACTCCATTAGCGAACAAGAGCCCGGCATGTAATGAAAAAACCCGTAACCTACTTCTGTCTGATGGTAACGGTGACCTCTATTAGCTGACATCTTTAGACGCTTTCACCTCATTAGCGAACAATGCCAGTAATTGTTTTCCTAAGTGCTCTACAATCTCTCACCACTTCAGCTTTAGTGGGGGAATTATATAAAAGCAGCATCTTCTCCAATGATTTTCACAGTATCGTAAGAACACTGCGATCTAAGCACTCTGCAAACTTTATTCTTTCAACGTGGAAATTACATCGAACAGCATGTCTGGTAAGTTGTATCACCAATTCATCTTCATTAAAAAGTTAACTTATTACTTAGTACATTTAACTTTTATTTGCGTTCTTGTTTTTAATGACGGCTCTTTATTTGTAAATAGCTGAGCATTCTAAAAGTTAATAGCTAGACAGTTGAATTTTTTCTGAAATGTGAACAGTTTAGTTAAGTATTCATTTTAGACAAGCTTATTCTACATTTAATAGCTAACTGCGCGAATTCTCAAAAAATGTGAACAATTTAGTTAAGTATTCATCTTGTTGAGAAATTATTATTCCAGATATTTAAATACAGGGTTTCACAGAGTGAATTATATTCCTTTCTAGACAAAATACAATTACTTGATTACCCTACGATTCGAATAAAGAATGTTCTGTATAAATATTCTTCCGAGGGTAAGCGGCGGTATTCGATCCAGGGACTTCATGTTTGCATGCATTGATCGAACATTCATCAGTTAATGTTTCATTCCTCTTGTGCATTTTATTTAGTAAAAACTTCCAGTCTGTTTCCATCACATTAAAAATTAACGTTTTTGCTTTAGAATATTACAAAAAGTCTGTTGCGCGAATCATTCACTCTAACAAAGTAAATGTTTACATTATATTAAAACATTTAAATCGGAAAATATAGTACTTAATGAACTTCATTAGTGAATCAGAACCTCAATTATACTTACACATATTATCATTTTTATTATTATATTATACAGAAAAAGTTAATAATTTTGTAACTTTCAAATAAATGAAATTTAGTTATGCAACACATCCTCTAATAAAGAATATGTTTTTTCTCTTCCTAATGCAGAAAGTTTGACATCTCAACTTAACACATTGGCTGAGGGTAGCATTTACCCGACCGTTCAAAGACTACAAGATCTTCAGCCAGAGGAGCCTTATAATATAAAATCCATAAGAAAAATTGATACGAGATACGGTGCTAGAGTGGTTGCGGTTTTAGACAATAAGCAAGTGTTTCTTCCGACAAGATATTCAACCCTAACAAGCCAACAGTTGGATGAAATGCCAGGAAAGTTTCAAATGGTATATCATGGTGTAGTACCATCCGGCAAGTTTAAGACATGTAAATTGTCTTTTCTTCCTGTTAAGGTTTGTAGAAATAATTCAGCTATCCTTTCAAAGCTTCATTTAGAGTTACATTTGTTGAGTTTATAAATTCACACTTCCTAGGATAACATTCATCTAAAGTATACATCACTGTGTAAATAACGCTTAGGATGTAGTCTGGGCGAGGACCTGCAGAAAGAAGTTTAATAGTCTATTCACTGATTCTTTACCTCAAAGCAGATACCTACAGCAAGTTGCAAATAATTTCCATTAGGGTAGCAGTTGTCAAAGCATGCATCACTGTATTAAAACAAATATGTGTAAATAATGTCTAGATTGTAGTCTGAGTGATTTCGTGCAGAAAGAAGTTTAATACCACATTGCATTGATTCTCCGCATCGAAGTATATACCTACAACAAGCTACAAATAATGTGAATGTTTGTTACAGGAATGTCCAGATGAATGTAAATGAAGAGGAAGAATGAGATAGCTTAAAACAACACGAACAGAAATGTGATAGGAACATCCTCAACATGAAGATTTGCAGCACCGTCCAGCATGGAACATTCGAGTGTGTAGAATATAGCAATAATATATAAATTATGTACTCATTATTACTGCTATACATGCCAATACCATTGATTTCATAAATAATTTCATAATTGTTTAAAGAAGAATGTATTATCTTAAAACATTGATGCTACATGAAATCTAAACAAAAAAGTTATTGAACTATTACTGAAAGAGACCTGAATAAATGGGAATCTAGAAGCCAGAACCATCTTAATATTGGACTGTATGATATGAGGTGTATAAAAAGATTAATAAAAATGAGGGCTATGTAATATAAACAACATTTATTTTTTATAAAACATTTTCCTATTACATTCCTTCACAAAAAAAAACCCGAACATATTTCCCAAAGACAAAAGTGATAGTCTAGACCTTCTAAACATGCAGTTATAGGGGGAAAGGATGCTCTCCTGAAACATTAGGTCTCTAGACAGAAGCATTTATAGGGGAGAGATAGGGAATACCAGGGCTGATGCTAGGCTAGTCAGATGCTAAAGGAGGGAGGGATATGCTTTATACGAGAGAGATAGGGAATACAAGGAAAGATGCTATACTAAACAGGACTTGAAGGGTAGAATATGAGCGATATAGCGAACCGAGGAGAGGTATTAGGATAGGAGTTTTGAATGATAGAGTAGGCGTTTATATGCGAGAGATAGGGAATACGAGGGTCGATGCTAGGCTAGACGGTGTTGAATGAGGGAATGCATCTTATATGAGAGAGGTAGGGGAATATGAGGAGACGTGTTAGGCTAGACAGGGTTTGAGGTGTGGAATATGCGTTTATATGGGAAAGATAGGGGAAACGTGTACATATAATAGGCTATACAGATGCTGAAGGACGGGAATATAGGCTTATACGGGAGAGATAGGGAAATACGAGGAGAGGTGCTAGACTAGACTGATGCTGAAGGAGGAGAGGATACTCTTTATACGGGAGAAATAGGGAATACGAGGAGAGGTACTAGAAGGGTAGAATATAGCGTTTTTATATGAGGGAGCTAGCAAACCGAGGAGAGGTATTAGGCATGGAGGTCTGAATGAGAGATTATACGTCTATATGAGAAAAGATAGGGAAAACGAAGGTAGGTGCTAGGTTGAGAGAGTCTTCAAGGAGGAAAATGCATTTATATGAGAGCGGTAGGGCATACGAGGAGAGGTGCTAGTCTAGACATGGTTTGAGGATTAGAGTATACGTTTATATGGGAGAAATGGAAAACGGGAGAGATACAAGGATAGACAGAGATTGAAGGAGGAGGAATGTAGGTTTATACTGTAATATAGAGAGTAATTCGATTATAAAACTTTCCTCATCCAGCGTTACAATACTTTTATATACTTATTTTCTAAACCTTACACACTTTATATTTGTTAAACAGTAGTGCGCGAGACGGAGAGGGACAAACAGTATATCGGTTTACAGTGAAGTATACGTCCTAACCTATTCCCACCTTGTTTGTTCTGGATCTTCTCATTGTCTATCATCATCTAACGTAACCACGTAACAAGACGTAACACAGGAAATCATACATATGGCACATTAATAAAAAAAATAAATAAATAAAGGTATATATAATGAAACATAAACAAGTAGACAGAGGGTCATTGATACACAGAAAACCAGGAGTTGTATGTACTGAGACCATAGATTAGTATAGGCAAACAACAAAGAAGTGAATTTATAGTGTAAATAACCTAATATTTTCAAATATTATTATAGTCTAAAAGTATATAACTTAATTATGTACAGAGTATTGAGAAATAAACGTTATTCATGATTCACTAATCTAAGATCACTGCAATTGTATTGAATCAATTCACAATTGTTAATGCCATTCAACTTTCATTTGTCTCTGATACATAAACAAATTGCAAAATGGAGAAGGACGAAAGTAATAAAAAGACTCAGGCAGCAAATTTTAAGAAAGAAGAGAAAGATATATGCCCGACATTGTTTTAGAACACAAATTAGTGTTGAAAATAAAATGACTGATAGCTCTGCTAAGCGTAAGGAAGAGACAAGGAAATAAATTGCAAATGAGTACAATTCTAGGAAGATCATCCAATGTGAATGAAAATCCCTGAAATGATATTATGAGAACATAAAGAAAAGAATGAAGCAAGCAAATACCATTGACAAGGTACGATTGTACAAAACTGGAGGCGCATGTATGTACCGCCTTTCTTAGACAATAGTAGCCAAATAACAATTGTTGCTCTTCTATTCAATCGCCAATGAGTTTGATGATGAAGTTGGATTCCATTCAGAAGTAATCATCACAGTGAAGGACATTGAAATAGTAAATCCAGGTCCAACATGTCCTTCAGCAATTTTAATAACAGGTAAGGAATTTGAAGAAAGAGAAAGTGTAAAGGTGGCGTCTGCAGTTCCCATACAGAACTTTCAACTCCATTGCCTGAAAAGAACAAAGATGGCATAAGGGAGGGTTTTTATGAGAGGAGACTTGAGTGTTTGGAAGAAGAGTACACAGTGAAAATGAAGATCTTGAAATTGGATCTAGAAATGAAAGAATCTCAGAAAAATTAAGCGTTGTTAATAACTTATACAACCATAAATATATTACAAAAAAGTAATGAAACAGGCAAGGAATAATATGGATAAAGAAACTGTTAAGCAGATCTACTACGCTTTCATTTATTTGCACATACTCAAAGTATGGAATTACACTTTCGGGAAATATTGCAGAAATAGACATGAAAAAGATATTTACGCAAAAAAAAATAAAAAGGACTTAGAATATTAGAAAAAGAAGATAAACAACATTCATGTAAACCAATTTTTAAAAATCAGTTTACCTGAATACATGTAAAAAAACATATCACTTTACAAAAAGTAATGCAGACATCATTTATTTTTTATAAACATTATCCTATTACATTCCTTTACAAAACAACCATACATATTTCCTAAAGGCAAAGGTGATAGTCTAGACATTCTAAACACTCAATTATATAATCATATACATCACACAGAAAGAGACATGCATTATCACTAAAAAAACTAAACATCTCAACAATGTCTGAATGATGTATTTTTATAAGTACAAGTTTTTGATATTTCAAAGTTCCTGTTAACCATGGCCGTAATTGATTAACACAATTTCTCGATCCTGTCATGCTATAACTTTAGAAGCTTTCAGCTTACTTATAATTTCTTCAATCTCTTGTGTGTGACTATTATTACCAGCACCCCTCGATGCAATTAGTAACCTCAATATATTTACTAGTCTATTCGGATTTTCAAGCGTTGATATCACTGAATCATCATCATATGAAGATTTCATATTCTCGCAACTTCCGATGTATCCAGATTTTTCACCAACAGTAGTCTCCAGTGAAGGACAGAGGCCTGATCCGGTATAACATTCCCCTCTATTCATCTTCGGATCTTCAAGTGCAGGAGAGAGAGTCGATTCAGCATAACATGTTGCTCTATGAAACTTAAATCTTGACAAAGAACGATTCTTAAAAATCCGCCCGCATACACAGCATCTAATAACGCGTTTTCCTCCATGTGTAATGTATGAAAAATCGAGTTTCTCATTCGTCAGTTGCACAGATTTTCTCGGGCAGTAGCTCATGCTAAAACTAAAAGAAATTAAATGAATACGTGAATGCTAACGCTCGAAGGAATTAAAAGCGAATGAATGAATTCATAACACGCACCTATGTATATATCCAGGATGAGGACGACGGAGGGAATTGCGATCAATGCATAGCAGGGAGAAAGGATACTCTCTTGAAACATTAGTCATCTAGACAACTATTGTTCACGGAGCCTGTAGACGTCAGGTTGAATGGGACAGACCTCAGGTTCAAATCTTTAAGGGCACGGACCCAGCCTTTTGCCTGTCATGTATACTAAACCATCCTAACAGCGTAACATTACGTTACAACGACACGTAACCAGAACATGGCGAGTGCGAGCATGGAAAAAAGGATGCTCTCTGGGAACATTACTGGAAAAGGATGCTCTCTGGAAACACTAGTCATCCACACAACGGATTGTCCCTAACATTTCCAGATTTCGGGTCGTTCAACATCGTGACGCGCCCCTGTCATCTACATTTCGACGAAATTTTACCTCCTGAATTAAAGTTTGGTGATCTGTATAGACCTGTACAACATGCATTACGCTATGTAACAGACTCATCACGTTATGTAACAACACGATCACGCTAGGTAACAACATGTTCACGCTATGTAACAACATGATCACGCTATGTAACAACATGATCACGCTATGTAACAACATGATCACGCCATGTAACAACATGATCACGCTATGTAACAACATGATCACGCTATGTAACAACATGATCACGCTATGTAACAACATGACCACGCTATGTAACAAAACGATCAAGCTATGTAACAACTGATCACGCTATGTAACAACATGATCATGCTATGTAACAACCTGAGCACGCTATGTAACAACATGATCACGCTATGTAACAAACTGAGTACGCTATGTAACAACATGATCACGCCATGTAACAACTGATCACGCTATGTAACAACATGATCACGCCATGTAACAACTGATCACGCTATGTAACAACATGCTCAAGCTATGTAACAACTGATCACGCTATGTAACAACACGATCACGCTATGTAACAACCTGATCAAGCTATGTAACAACAGGATCACGCTATGTAACAACCTGAGTACGCTATGTAGCAACATGATCACGCCATGTAACAACTGATCACGCTATGTAACAACATGCTCAAGCTATGTAACAACATGTTCACGCTATGTAACAACATTATCACGCTATGTAACAACATGTTCACGCTATGTAACAACATGATCACGCTATGTAACAAAACGATCAAGCTATGTAACAACACGATCACGCTATGTAACAACCTGATCAAGCTATGTAACAACTGATCACGCTATGTAACAACCTGAGCACGCTATGTAACAACCTGATCACGCTATGTAACAACTGATCACGCTATGTAACAACATGCTCAAGCTATGTAACAACATGATCACGCTATGTAACAACATGTTCACGCTATGTAACAACATGTTCACGCTATGTAACAACATGATCACGCTATGTAACAACATGACCACACTATGTAACAACATGATCATGCTATGTAACAAAACGATCACGCTATGTAACAACATGATCACGCTATGTAACAAAACGATCAAGCTATGTAACAACCTGAGCACGCTATGTAACAACATGTTCACGCTATGTAACAACATGATCACGTTATGTAACAACATGATCACGCTATGTAACAACATGATCACGCTATGTAACAAAACGATCAAGCTATGTAACAACCTGAGCACGCTATGTAACAACATGTTCACGCTATGTAACAACATGAACACGCTATGTAACAATACGATCACGCTATGTAACAATCTGATTACGCTATGTAACAACTGATCACGCTATGTAACAACATGATCACGCTATGTAACAACCTGAGAACGTTATGTAACAACATGACTACGCTATGTAACAAAACGATCACGCTATGTAACAACTGATCACGCTATGTAACAACCTGAGCACGCTATGTAACAACATGACCACGCTATGTAACAAAACGATCACGCTATGTAACAACTGATCACGCTATGTAACAACCTGAGCACGCTATGTAACAACCTGAGCACGCTATGTAACAATACGATCATGCTATGTAACAACCTGATCACGCTATGTAACAACCTGATTACGCTATGTAACAACTGATCACGCTATGTAACAACATGATCACGCCATGTAACAACCTGAGCACGCTATGTAACAACATGATCACGCTATGTAACAACATGAACACGCTATGTAACAATACGATCACGCTATGTAACAATCTGATTACTATGTAACAACGGATCACGCTATGTAACAACATGATCACGCTATGTAACAACCTGAGCACGCTATGTAACATCATGATCTCGCTATGTAACAACCTGATCACGCTATGTAACAACATGCTCACGCTATGTAACAACTGATCACGCTATGTAACAACATGATCACGCTATGTAACAACCTGAGCACGCTATGTAACAACATGATCACGCTATGTAACAACATGTTCACGCTATGTAACAACACGATCACGCTATGTAACAACACGATCACGCTATGTAACAACATGGACACGCTATGTAACAACATGAACACGCTATGTAACAATACGATCAAGCTATGTAACAACCTGAGCACGCTATGTAACAACATGATCACGCTATGTAACAACATGAACACTCTATGTAACAACCTGAGCATGCTATGTAACAACATGATCACGCTATGTAACAACCTAATCACGCTATGTAACATGATCACGCTATGTAACAACATGATCACGCTATGTAAATAGGGTGGACCATTTAAGTTGAGGCTATACAATATATCCAAAACTAAGCGTTGTAGAAAGAAATGTCTTTAATAAACTTGATTGATATTATGGCGAATGTAAATGCTGCTAGCCGTATTTCGTTTGGAGGACGTAGTGAGGGTCATTTCAGGGTCTTTTTAAATGGGACCCTAATTGTAGGTTCCCATTTAAAAAAATAAATTGACCCAAAATTACCCTCATAACGGCCTCCAAACGAAACACGACTAGCAGCATTTACTTTCGCCATAATATCAATCAAGTTTTATTAAAGACATTTCTTTCTACAACGCTTAGTTTTGGATATATTGTATAGCCTCAACTTAAATGGTCCACCCTATTTACATAGCGTATTCATGTTGTTACATAGCGTGATCATGTTACATAGCGTGATTAGGTTGTTACATAGCGTGATCATGTTGTTACATAGCATGCTCAGGTTGTTACATAGAGTGTTCATGTTGTTACATAGCGTGATCATGTTGTTACATAACGTGCTCAGGTTGTTACATAGCTTGATCGTATTGTTACATAGCGTGTTCATGTTGTTACATAGCGTGTCCATGTTGTTACATAGCGTGATCGTGTTGTTACATAGCGTGATCGTGTTATTACATAGCGTGAACATGTTGTTACATAGCGTGATCATGTTGTTACATAGCGTGCTCAGGTTGTTACATAGCGTGATCATGTTGTTACATAGCGTGATCAGTTGTTACATAGCGTGAGCATGTTGTTACATAGCGTGATCAGGTTGTTACATAGCGTGATCATGATGTTACATAGCGTGCTCAGGTTGTTACATAGCGTGATCATGTTGTTACATAGCGTGATCCGTTGTTACATAGTAATCAGATTGTTACATAGCGTGATCGTATTGTTACATAGCGTGTTCATGTTGTTACATAGCGTGATCATGTTGTTACATAGCGTGCTCAGGTTGTTACATGGCGTGATCATGTTGTTACATAGCGTGATCAGTTGTTACATAGCGTAATCAGGTTGTTACATAGCGTGATCAGGTTGTTACATAGCATGATCGTATTGTTACATAGCGTGCTCAGGTTGTTACATAGCGTGCTCAGGTTGTTACATAGCGTGATCAGTTGTTACATAGCGTGATCGTTTTGTTACATAGCGTGGTCATGTTGTTACATAGCGTGCTCAGGTTGTTACATAGCGTGATCAGTTGTTACATAGCGTGATCGTTTTGTTACATAGCGTAGTCATGTTGTTACATAACGTGCTCAGGTTGTTACATAGCGTGATCATGTTGTTACATAGCGTGATCAGTTGTTACATAGCGTAATCAGATTGTTACATAGCGTGATCGTATTGTTACATAGCGTGTTCATGTTGTTACATAGCGTGAACATGTTGTTACATAGCGTGCTCAGGTTGTTACATAGCTTGATCGTTTTGTTACATAGCGTGATCATGTTGTTACATAGCGTGATCATGTTGTTACATAACGTGATCATGTTGTTACATAGCGTGAACATGTTACATAGCGTGCTCAGGTTGTTACATAGCGTGATCATGTTGTTACATAGCGTGATCGTTTTGTTACATAGCATGATCATGTTGTTACATAGTGTGGTCATGTTGTTACATAGCGTGATCATGTTGTTACATAGCGTGAACATGTTGTTACATAGCGTGAACATGTTGTTACATAGCGTGATCATGTTGTTACATAGCTTGAGCATGTTGTTACATAGCGTGATCAGTTGTTACATAGCGTGATCAGGTTGTTACATAGCGTGCTCAGGTTGTTACATAGCGTGATCAGTTGTTACATAGCTTGATCAGGTTGTTACATAGCGTGATCGTGTTGTTACATAGCTTGATCGTTTTGTTACATAGCGTGATCATGTTGTTACATAGCGTGAACATGTTGTTACATAGCGTGATAATGTTGTTACATAGCGTGAACATGTTGTTACATAGCTTGAGCATGTTGTTACATAGCGTGATCAGTTGTTACATGGCGTGATCATGTTGCTACATAGCGTACTCAGGTTGTTACATAGCGTGATCCTGTTGTTACATAGCTTGATCAGGTTGTTACATAGCGTGATCGTGTTGTTACATAGCGTGATCAGTTGTTACATAGCTTGAGCATGTTGTTACATAGCGTGATCAGTTGTTACATGGCGTGATCATGTTGTTACATAGCGTGATCAGTTGTTACATGGCGTGATCATGTTGTTACATAGCGTACTCAGTTTGTTACATAGCGTGATCATGTTGTTACATAGCGTGCTCAGGTTGTTACATAGCATGATCATGTTGTTACATAGCGTGATCAGTTGTTACATAGCTTGATCGTTTTGTTACATAGCGTGGTCATGTTGTTACATAGCGTGATCATGTTGTTACATAGCGTGATCATGTTGTTACATGGCGTGATCATGTTGTTACATAGCGTGATCATGTTGTTACATAGCGTGATCATGTTGTTACATAGCGTGAACATGTTGTTACCTAGCGTGATCGTGTTGTTACATAACGTGATGAGTCTGTTACATAGCGTAATGCATGTTGTACAGGTCTATACAGATCACCAAACTTTAATTCAGGAGGTAAAATTTCGTCGAAATGTAGATGACAGGGGCGCGTCACGATGTTGAACGACCCGAAATCTGGAAATGTTAGGGACAATCCGTTGTGTGGATGACTAGTGTTTCCAGAGAGCATCCTTTTCCAGTAATGTTCCCAGAGAGCATCCTTTTTTCCATGCTCGCACTCGCCATGTTCTGGTTACGTGTCGTTGTAACGTAATGTTACGCTGTTAGGATGGTTTAGTATACATGACAGGCAAAAGGCTGGGTCCGTGCCCTTAAAGATTTGAACCTGAGGTCTGTCCCATTCAACCTGACGTCTACAGGCTCCGTGAACAATAGTTGTCTAGATGACTAATGTTTCAAGAGAGTATCCTTTCTCCCTGCTATGCATTGATCGCAATTCCCTCCGTCGTCCTCATCCTGGATATATACATAGGTGCGTGTTATGAATTCATTCATTCGCTTTTAATTCCTTCGAGCGTTAGCATTCACGTATTCATTTAATTTCTTTTAGTTTTAGCATGAGCTACTGCCCGAGAAAATCTGTGCAACTGACGAATGAGAAACTCGATTTTTCATACATTACACATGGAGGAAAACGCGTTATTAGATGCTGTGTATGCGGGCGGATTTTTAAGAATCGTTCTTTGTCAAGATTTAAGTTTCATAGAGCAACATGTTATGCTGAATCGACTCTCTCTCCTGCACTTGAAGATCCGAAGATGAATAGAGGGGAATGTTATACCGGATCAGGCCTCTGTCCTTCACTGGAGACTACTGTTGGTGAAAAATCTGGATACATCGGAAGTTGCGAGAATATGAAATCTTCATATGATGATGATTCAGTGATATCAACGCTTGAAAATCCGAATAGACTAGTAAATATATTGAGGTTACTAATTGCATCGAGGGGTGCTGGTAATAATAGTCACACACAAGAGATTGAAGAAATTATAAGTAAGCTGAAAGCTTCTAAAGTTATAGCATGACAGGATCGAGAAATTGTGTTAATCAATTACGGCCATGGTTAACAGGAACTTTGAAATATCAAAAACTTGTACTTATAAAAATACATCATTCAGACATTGTTGAGATGTTTAGTTTTTTTAGTGATAATGCATGTCTCTTTCTGTGTGATGTATATGATTATATAATTGAGTGTTTAGAATGTCTAGACTATCACCTTTGCCTTTAGGAAATATGTATGGTTGTTTTGTAAAGGAATGTAATAGGATAATGTTTATAAAAAATAAATGATGTCTGCATTACTTTTTGTAAAGTGATATGTTTTTTTACATGTATTCAGGTAAACTGATTTTTAAAAATTGGTTTACATGAATGTTGTTTATCTTCTTTTTCTAATATTCTAAGTCCTTTTTATTTTTTTTGCGTAAATATCTTTTTCATGTCTATTTCTGCAATATTTCCCGAAAGTGTAATTCCATACTTTGAGTATGTGCAAATAAATGAAAGCGTAGTAGATCTGCTTAACAGTTTCTTTATCCATATTATTCCTTGCCTGTTTCATTACTTTTTTGTAATATATTTATGGTTGTATAAGTTATTAACAACGCTTAATTTTTCTGAGATTCTTTCATTTCTAGATCCAATTTCAAGATCTTCATTTTCACTGTGTACTCTTCTTCCAAACACTCAAGTCTCCTCTCATAAAAACCCTCCCTTATGCCATCTTTGTTCTTTTCAGGCAATGGAGTTGAAAGTTCTGTATGGGAACTGCAGACGCCACCTTTACACTTTCTCTTTCTTCAAATTCCTTACCTGTTATTAAAATTGCTGAAGGACATGTTGGACCTGGATTTACTATTTCAATGTCCTTCACTGTGATGATTACTTCTGAATGGAATCCAACTTCATCATCAAACTCATTGGCGATTGAATAGAAGAGCAACAATTGTTATTTGGCTACTATTGTCTAAGAAAGGCGGTACATACATGCGCCTCCAGTTTTGTACAATCGTACCTTGTCAATGGTATTTGCTTGCTTCATTCTTTTCTTTATGTTCTCATAATATCATTTCAGGGATTTTCATTCACATTGGATGATCTTCCTAGAATTGTACTCATTTGCAATTTATTTCCTTGTCTCTTCCTTACGCTTAGCAGAGCTATCAGTCATTTTATTTTCAACACTAATTTGTGTTCTAAAACAATGTCGGGCATATATCTTTCTCTTCTTTCTTAAAATTTGCTGCCTGAGTCTTTTTATTACTTTCGTCCTTCTCCATTTTGCAATTTGCTTATGTATCAGAGACAAATGAAAGTTGAATGGCATTAACAATTGTGAATTGATTCAATACAATTGCAGTGATCTTAGATTAGTGAATCATGAATAACGTTTATTTCTCAATACTCTGTACATAATTAAGTTATATACTTTTAGACTATAATAATATTTGAAAATATTAGGTTATTTACACTATAAATTCACTTCTTTGTTGTTTGCCTATACTAATCTATGGTCTCAGTACATACAACTCCTGGTTTTCTGTGTATCAATGACCCTCTGTCTACTTGTTTATGTTTCATTATATATACCTTTATTTATTTATTTTTTTATTAATGTGCCATATGTATGATTTCCTGTGTTACGTCTTGTTACGTGGTTACGTTAGATGATGATAGACAATGAGAAGATCCAGAACAAACAAGGTGGGAATAGGTTAGGACGTATACTTCACTGTAAACCGATATACTGTTTGTCCCTCTCCGTCTCGCGCACTACTGTTTAACAAATATAAAGTGTGTAAGGTTTAGAAAATAAGTATATAAAAGTATTGTAACGCTGGATGAGGAAAGTTTTATAATCGAATTACTCTCTATATTACAGTATAAACCTACATTCCTCCTCCTTCAATCTCTGTCTATCCTTGTATCTCTCCCGTTTTCCATTTCTCCCATATAAACGTATACTCTAATCCTCAAACCATGTCTAGACTAGCACCTCTCCTCGTATGCCCTACCGCTCTCATATAAATGCATTTTCCTCCTTGAAGACTCTCTCAACCTAGCACCTACCTTCGTTTTCCCTATCTTTTCTCATATAGACGTATAATCTCTCATTCAGACCTCCATGCCTAATACCTCTCCTCGGTTTGCTAGCTCCCTCATATAAAAACGCTATATTCTACCCTTCTAGTACCTCTCCTCGTATTCCCTATTTCTCCCGTATAAAGAGTATCCTCTCCTCCTTCAGCATCAGTCTAGTCTAGCACCTCTCCTCGTATTTCCCTATCTCTCCCGTATAAGCCTATATTCCCGTCCTTCAGCATCTGTATAGCCTATTATATGTACACGTTTCCCCTATCTTTCCCATATAAACGCATATTCCACACCTCAAACCCTGTCTAGCCTAACACGTCTCCTCATATTCCCCTACCTCTCTCATATAAGATGCATTCCCTCATTCAACACCGTCTAGCCTAGCATCGACCCTCGTATTCCCTATCTCTCGCATATAAACGCCTACTCTATCATTCAAAACTCCTATCCTAATACCTCTCCTCGGTTCGCTATATCGCTCATATTCTACCCTTCAAGTCCTGTTTAGTATAGCATCTTTCCTTGTATTCCCTATCTCTCTCGTATAAAGCATATCCCTCCCTCCTTTAGCATCTGACTAGCCTAGCATCAGCCCTGGTATTCCCTATCTCTCCCCTATAAATGCTTCTGTCTAGAGACCTAATGTTTCAGGAGAGCATCCTTTCCCCCTATAACTGCATGTTTAGAAGGTCTAGACTATCACTTTTGTCTTTGGGAAATATGTTCGGGTTTTTTTTGTGAAGGAATGTAATAGGAAAATGTTTTATAAAAAATAAATGTTGTTTATATTACATAGCCCTCATTTTTATTAATCTTTTTATACACCTCATATCATACAGTCCAATATTAAGATGGTTCTGGCTTCTAGATTCCCATTTATTCAGGTCTCTTTCAGTAATAGTTCAATAACTTTTTTGTTTAGATTTCATGTAGCATCAATGTTTTAAGATAATACATTCTTCTTTAAACAATTATGAAATTATTTATGAAATCAATGGTATTGGCATGTATAGCAGTAATAATGAGTACATAATTTATATATTATTGCTATATTCTACACACTCGAATGTTCCATGCTGGACGGTGCTGCAAATCTTCATGTTGAGGATGTTCCTATCACATTTCTGTTCGTGTTGTTTTAAGCTATCTCATTCTTCCTCTTCATTTACATTCATCTGGACATTCCTGTAACAAACATTCACATTATTTGTAGCTTGTTGTAGGTATATACTTCGATGCGGAGAATCAATGCAATGTGGTATTAAACTTCTTTCTGCACGAAATCACTCAGACTACAATCTAGACATTATTTACACATATTTGTTTTAATACAGTGATGCATGCTTTGACAACTGCTACCCTAATGGAAATTATTTGCAACTTGCTGTAGGTATCTGCTTTGAGGTAAAGAATCAGTGAATAGACTATTAAAATTCTTTCTGCAGGTCCTCGCCCAGACTACATCCTAAGCGTTATTTACACAGTGATGTATACTTTAGATGAATGTTATCCTAGGAAGTGTGAATTTATAAACTCAACAAATGTAACTCTAAATGAAGCTTTGAAAGGATAGCTGAATTATTTCTACAAACCTTAACAGGAAGAAAAGACAATTTACATGTCTTAAACTTGCCGGATGGTACTACACCATGATATACCATTTGAAACTTTCCTGGCATTTCATCCAACTGTTGGCTTGTTAGGGTTGAATATCTTGTCGGAAGAAACACTTGCTTATTGTCTAAAACCGCAACCACTCTAGCACCGTATCTCGTATCAATTTTTCTTATGGATTTTATATTATAAGGCTCCTCTGGCTGAAGATCTTGTTGTCTTTGAACGGTCGGGTAAATGCTACCCTCAGCCAATGTGTTAAGTTGAGATGTCAAACTTTCTGCATTAGGAAGAGAAAAAACATATTCTTTATTAGAGGATGTGTTGCATAACTAAATTTCATTTATTTGAAAGTTACAAAATTATTAACTTTTTCTGTATAATATAATAATAAAAATGATAATATGTGTAAGTATAATTGAGGTTCTGATTCACTAATGAAGTTCATTAAGTACTATATTTTCCGATTTAAATGTTTTAATATAATGTAAACATTTACTTTGTTAGAGTGAATGATTCGCGCAACAGACTTTTTGTAATATTCTAAAGCAAAAACGTTAATTTTTAATGTGATGGAAACAGACTGGAAGTTTTTACTAAATAAAATGCACAAGAGGAATGAAACATTAACTGATGAATGTTCGATCAATGCATGCAAACATGAAGTCCCTGGATCGAATACCGCCGCTTACCCTCGGAAGAATATTTATACAGAACATTCTTTATTCGAATCGTAGGGTAATCAAGTAATTGTATTTTGTCTAGAAAGGAATATAATTCACTCTGTGAAACCCTGTATTTAAATATCTGGAATAATAATTTCTCAACAAGATGAATACTTAACTAAATTGTTCACATTTTTTGAGAATTCGCGCAGTTAGCTATTAAATGTAGAATAAGCTTGTCTAAAATGAATACTTAACTAAACTGTTCACATTTCAGAAAAAATTCAACTGTCTAGCTATTAACTTTTAGAATGCTCAGCTATTTACAAATAAAGAGCCGTCATTAAAAACAAGAACGCAAATAAAAGTTAAATGTACTAAGTAATAAGTTAACTTTTTAATGAAGATGAATTGGTGATACAACTTACCAGACATGCTGTTCGATGTAATTTCCACGTTGAAAGAATAAAGTTTGCAGAGTGCTTAGATCGCAGTGTTCTTACGATACTGTGAAAATCATTGGAGAAGATGCTGCTTTTATATAATTCCCCCACTAAAGCTGAAGTGGTGAGAGATTGTAGAGCACTTAGGAAAACAATTACTGGCATTGTTCGCTAATGAGGTGAAAGCGTCTAAAGATGTCAGCTAATAGAGGTCACCGTTACCATCAGACAGAAGTAGGTTACGGGTTTTTTCATTACATGCCGGGCTCTTGTTCGCTAATGGAGTGAAAGCGTCTAACGGGTCAGCTAATGTGTGTCACCGTTACCTCCAGACGGAAGTATGTCGTTGATCGCTAATGTATGTAAACAGATCCGGAATGTAAACTTAAAAGCCTATTAATGTGTTGAAAGCGTCTAACATGTTCAGCTAATGGACAAGCGATTTCCCCAGATACAAGAAGGCTGCAGTGTTTCATTACATGACAGACTGTTACCGTGAGCAGACTACTTATACTCAAGCTCCAGTCAACAATTCATTAATCAAAAAACTTAATTGCTCGAGGATGCAATCTGCAGACCTTAGTAATCATAAAAAAATGTTTGACGAACATTACCTAATTAATTTGCCGAGGGGCAGCAGGACTCGAGAAAACAATTCCATCAAGTCATGACGCCACAGTAGAACGCATGGGGGAGGGGGTAGAACCTGTTAGCACAGATACTGCCGGCATTAGGTGAGCACACAAAGCGAGAGGGGGCGGGGCCTAACGACACGAGACCTGGCGGCATGTGAGCACACAAAGGGAGGGGGCGGGGCTAGCGGCATAGATCAAAGAAGCTTATCAGATGGCGGCATATCCTTTGTTTCAGAACTCTCATAATAAGGCTACTGATGTTTTTTCCCAAATTTATTGTGTTTTATTTGTTAGGTTGGGTACTTCTGGGACAGCCCACGTAGCTTGCCTTTTCTGTTTTTCTTTTGTTTCATATTGTATTCACATTCATATTTGTTGTATATAATTAATATTATCTACATAACTGTACTTCTGTCTGCCTAATGGTAGACAGGTGGAGCCTACAACTTTAGGTGTAGTAATGTTTAAAACTTTTTAAGCGATGTTCACCTGTTGCATCCCTAAAATCAATTAAATTAAAATGACAACAGGAAATTGCGCTCTATACGAATTAAACTGTACAGCACACAACGTACACATTTCCTAAACTAAATGTGATTGCAGCAAATGTCACTAAGCTGAATTAACCAGCATTGTTTTGGGCTTTTATGCCCTATTGATTGCAGTAAGGATCTTGACGTGAATGAAGAATGATGAGGCAAACTAATTATTATGACGCAACAAATGAATAGACAGAATCCACTGGTGCTTAAACGTTTATGGAACTTGATTAATCAGAGTAATGAAACACTCCGACAAAGGCTTACCTACTCCCATTACTAGATAGATTTCAATAGGTTGATTTGATTTCTAACAGTCACACTGTCCCTCTTCCCCTTTGCTAACCTTCCCTTTCATTCGCGCTTTTTGTCTGTCCTTTTCAGTTTCCGCACTCGTTAACTAGTACAAAGGAAGAACTGCATTTCAGACAATAATTCAGTATCAGAGTTTCAGCGGATATGCGTGTTCCACCCGAAAATTCCACATCGAGATTTCACCGGAAATACAAGTTTTGAGGCTACCTGAATAGAAAAATATTATTTTTTAAAAAAGGTCCGTGTGTGGGGGGCTTAACATTTCAAATTTCACTCTCTTTACATGGAAAAGTTTTCAACATTTTGATTTTCTCAAAAATGGTTCCAAAATTGTTACTAAAATATGTTTTAGATATTTACAAAAACAATAAAATACATATCTTGACTTTTCTGAAAATAATTAGTGAAGTACTCTTCATTCAGAATGAATTCTATATGATGTATCGCTTATAAACCGTAAGATAAGGGCAAAAGCTGATGACATAAAAGTGTATAGGTATCTCTTTAAAATATACAATTTACAACTTTTGTGTCATTAACCATTTCCGAGGTAATCTTTGGAATTGATTTAAATGTTCATATATTTATTTCAAGTGCTAAGTCCCTATTCACACTCTCTTTCTCGGTCATGTAAACAGTGAAATTTCAAACTCAGCATATTGTTGTATACCGAGGTGAGGCCAAATTGCCACAATTGCTACAAAGCAATAATGTGTCCGAGGCAACAATGCAGACACATACGCTACAATATAGTAGCCACTTTTTAAATATTTAAATGCCTTAATTCTCCTATATCTCTCGAAAGTGTAATGAAACCATTTGTGCAAATATTAATCTTAGTTAACACGAAGTAGATAGAAGAGTTGTGAATGTTTTAATGTTATTTATTTAACATTATTGTAGCCCCACGTTGTGGCAGCCAATTTGTAATGGTATTATTTATAATGTTTATGTATTTGTGTTTACTCAACGTGTTGAAGCCATCTTGTGACGTGATTCATTTGTTAGGCTTGTTAGCTCCATCTGGTGTTAGCAATTTGCGGCAGTGTTAGTGTTCGTTTGAAAGAACGCTATTGTTATCTTATTTAATTTTGGTTTACTGACCTCCGGCTAGCTATTATCTTTTTTGGGTCGAGCACTTCTCTTTATACAGGTTGTGTAAACGGAAAGGAATCTTTTATCCAAAGATAACACTGATGAAGAAATTTGTTTTACACTTTTATTGTCGAACACGTTAACTATCACATTTACACATTGATCTTGACACTCGCCAAACTGAAACTGTTATAATAACTTCATTAATGATAATTCTTAATTCGTGTACTTCAACTTTTTGTATAATTAACTTTATAACACTTGAGATTTTTCATAACTCTGTTACGCGTAACCTGCAAATTGATATCCGAAGTGTGCCGTACAAATACTTTCGACGAACTGACGGGAATGCGACGTGTAGTGTACAAAGAATTTTGATGAACTGACGGGGTCTACCTTTAACCTACTCTTTTTATACTCATTCACCCAGATATGCCTAAAGATTATAACTGAGCTGCAATTGGCTAATAAAACGCGCCAACATTAGCGTCTATTTTTATATCCAATGAAAATTATGAATACATATGCTCTAGGGAAATGTTCCAGAAGATTCTAAAAGAAAAACGCGCCAACATTACGTAACTTCCTCGTTTCCAATAATGATAAACAGCTCACCCCCTCGCTGCATTATTGCACGCTATTATTGTCAGTTTCAGTAAGGCCGTATAAACTTACTTCTCAACAATAATTACAATCAATAAACATCTCAAATCAATGTCACATAAAAATGCATATTCATATTACAATCATTATTTACATTTAAGTAATTTGTGATACAAATTACTGCATCAGAGTAAACCTGTAAGAATATTATGTAGCAAAGTGGGTAGATAAAGGCATGTGAATGTAACACATTACATTTTTCTAACGTTCTTTTTGCATTAAGTATTTATTTAGGCCACTTTAAATGCTGATGGATTCTCAGTAACAAATGCCTTTACTGTGAGGCAGAAAAACAATGGGCGTTTCCACCTTAACTAAGCGGTAGAGGCAGAAACAGTTTTTTATATAAATATTGTGTGTAATTGCTAATAAACGATCAACAGAGAAACACTTATAGTTGTAGTACAGATTTTTTTTTACCTTTTCTCTCACGTACCAATTGGTAGAGAGGGTTTTGTGTTTCAACCAAAGATTCAATGTTAACATTTCATATAAATGCACGTTTTGATGCCTCCTAAATCCAGAAAACGCATTTTTAGAAAAAGTCCGTGTATGGGTCCATGTGTGTGAACAGCATAATTCATAAATGCAAAGTTCAGTATCACTAAAGTGAATATTTAAGTTCAAAAACTTCCAAAGATTTTGAAGAAAATCCCCTCCCCAAACTACCGTCTACATAGAAGATTTTTCGAAATTTTCGGTTTTATCTAAATTGGCTCTAACGATTTTGATTAACATACCATGTTTGCAAGGTATTCATATACAAACAAAACGTATGAATAGCCTGTGAAAGCTTCATTTAGAATAAATTTTGCATAGCTTTCTATAACCCGTAAACGAAAAGAATACACAAAAAGTACTACACAAAGATAAATTAGATCTCCTTAAAACACGCACTATATTTAAGACAACAGCCATTTCCGAGATTTTCACTATTGGTTTCAATTTTTCAATTCTTCGTCATTTATTTCTTCGGAAATACACGTTTTCAAGAAAATCTCCCCCACCACAAACTACGTTTTGTTGGAACATTTTTTTATGTTTTTTTATTTTCTCAAGTATGGCTTAAACAATGTTGATTAAAACAATATATGTTTAATACATCACCTTGTCAAATACAACTTAATTTTTGGAAAATAGTCTGTGACGTCG
Source organism: Deroplatys truncata (assembly GCA_030765065.1). Taxonomy (NCBI): domain Eukaryota; kingdom Metazoa; phylum Arthropoda; class Insecta; order Mantodea; family Mantidae; genus Deroplatys; species Deroplatys truncata. Next base: position 67,350,553 of record CM060986.1, read on the forward strand.
TCATTAGGGAGGAATATTGTATGATTTTCTATAACGGATAAACCAATAGGGATAAACAAAAATGTGCTGCATAACATATGTAGATCTCTTTACAACATGGAAGTTATTACAAATAACTTCTATTATAACATCCGCCATTTCAATATTATTTTCGTTTTTTAAGTGTTATCGCCATTCAGATGTTACTCGCGATGTTATAGAAAAAGTGATCCGCTTTTAAACATTTGATATCGCTTCGGTTTCCCTCAAAGAAATGTGATTAAACTAATGCTGCAAACATTTATCTGGATAACATGAAGCAGGCAGAAAAATAAGCTTTTGTAAGAATAGTTGTAGAAGCTGTATAAAAATAAAAGTTAGTGGATAGAGAAAGTGCTTGATGTAACACATCAGAGCTCTATTTTTTCTCTTGGATGTTCTTAGCTGGGCTACTGCAGGCAGGTGTATTACTGATATCTCGGCTGCTCGGTTGCTCTGCGATAATGAACTCTGTGTACAGCGGTAGAAGCCTGGAGCAATAAATTTTCTCTTTACGCGCATCTTCCCGAGTTCATTATCGCAGAACGCAACATTTCGCTACTGCGGATAAAATGAACGTATCATTTTAAAGAAATTAAGATAGCAGTGCCATTTGCTTATCTCGGGTATAGAACATCAAATATCGAAGGAGTAATTAAGGATTTAACGATAAAAGTAACGTTCTGTCGTTTTGCAGTTTTGCATTCCCTAATCCTTAGCTAAAGCAATCGATCCAAAAATTTAATACTGCGATTATTGAAGCCATATGGCTATGGAATTTAGTGAAATACTACAGTTTATTATTTGCTCTGTGTATTTTAAAGATTTAATAATTCTAATTAAGAACACTGCCTTTGAAGTTTCTGTTATATATAGATATTTGCTCTTTACAAAGGTTACTACAGGGAATATATCTAATAATATAATTAAAATAATTATAAGTTACACATTAATCCAACCAGTTGGCTCCGTGGCAACGTGTGAGGCTCGATTCGGGAGGTCTCGATTCCCGTCGACCGCTCACTCTGACTTTGGGTTTTCGTGGTTTCCCTTGTCGGTAGGTAAATGCTAGAGTGGTTTGTCATATGCCAAAATTTCCTTTCCCTAATTATCCTTTCATTCCGTTTCCTACCCAATGTGTTTCAGGTGTATTTCCAGGTTTTGTGGTGTGCAGCGGTTCCGAACAGATGGCGCGGATGCTTGTTCAAACAAAAGAGTACTCGCTATAAATACTAGAGGGCTGGCTGGTTGCACGGGTCGTTCATCTCCCTCTCTGGGCAGCTCCAGTAGTGCAACAAGTCTCGAGCCGAAACATTTACGGACTTACGCACGTCTGTGTAGCCTGTCTGGTGGAGCTTGTAGCTTCCTGTGTTTCCTTCGCTTTATTCCTGTCTCCTGGGAGGTGGTAGCCTCAGCAGATCTCACGTATGTCGCAGTGCTCGGTGTGTCATCCTCCTTTGTATGATCTATTGAGCGGGATTGGCTCAGGTGGTAACGTCTGACCCATGGATTTTTCGTGGTTTCTCAGGTAGGCAGGTAAATGAGGGTGGTTGATCTTCTTCCAAACTTTCCTGTCCCTCATTTCCTGTAACCATCATCTTCCTTATCACCTGTTTCTGGTTGTAGGATCAGGCGACGGTGGTCATCGGATTGCGGCTGGACGGTGGCTTGCGCTCTGTAGAGATTTCTTCTCTGGCGTCGCTGCGGGGATTGTTGAGTTTGGTATTTCCCCCGAGTGGGCTCCACCCGATAGGGACTGCCGGGGATTCGGTGACTTGTGGTTGGGACTGACGGCGCCGGATGCGTTCAACCTGGAAACGTTAGGGATACCGTCCATGCATGCGCCCGTCGTCATCCGGGTCTGGTCACCCTTCCTCATTCCTCCCTCCCAGGTATCACGTTGGAAGCAAAAAGGGTGGTTACGCCTACTTACGGTGCTCTGCCCCGGTTCCGGGGGCCCGTCCGTGATATGTACCTTTCCATTTACCTTACACCCTATACCCTAAGTTTCACATCTCTCAAAATACTGAACCGATTTCAACCAAACTGGCATACTTATTATTTATTAACTGAACACACATACTATGTGCACTAGACATCCCTATAGTCAACTACTGACTCTACCAACCGGCATAGGGCGTTAAAATGAAGAAGCAACAAAGACTGATACCACTTTCCTCCTAAACTATTGAAACGCTTTCATAAAACTTAGCTCAATCATTGCGTCTTACCCAGGTAAGAATATTTTGGGTTTTAAACATCCCTAATACATTTATCAGGGTTGATGGTGAGGCGAAAGCGCTTGATACTCATTTGTTTATATTCAAATAACTTTTTTAAAATCTTCATATAAAGATCCTCAAACATTGTGGAATCAGCATCAAATTACAGTAAAATAACAGTGACGTTTTAAAACTTGGTTTTCTCATAATCTTGTTTACTTAATGTTTTGTCAGTTCAAAATGTACATTTACAATAAAATCCCAATATCGAATTTTTGAGTGGTATAATACTTCCTCTACATATAGAGATACATTCCCTCTTACATAATTTAGTCACTTGATTTACAAGTTGCTTATTTATTGGAAGCAGTGTAATACTGTGATTGAACTATCTTGTGTTTTTTGCTAGCTGAGTACTGTCTACTTAATAATGTTTGTGATAATATTAATAAGTCCTGAGTTAATAGTTTATTATTTGTTACCAGTAGTGTCAGGTATTTATTATTCCATTTTATTACTACAATTATTATTATTATTATTATTATTATTATTACTATTCTATCTAAATTTTTGTGGATCAAAGTAATTACTGAATTGACAAATACATCAAAGTGTGTTCTTGGCAGCAATCATTATAGGCTTTGTTTCCATATCTACTTCAGAAGAAACTTTGATATAAATATTATGGCTGTTGTGTATTTCAGCGCTGCAAATACCAATTCCTATCCATCCCACCTCTAGAAAATCGAGTTGCTAAATCATATTATATTGGCTAGCCACTTCTATTTGTTTACAGGGATCAGAGTAGAGTCCAATAAGAAAGATTATTCCCGACTCTTCTTTCGCACTGAGTGTAACATCGCCCATTGCCTCGTGATTTATAAATAGTAAAATAATTCTAAAAGTTAAACTTATAGTTAATAATAAATATAAAATATCAAAGGATAGTTTATAAGAAAATATTCATTTTGAAAATTAATGATAAAGTTTTCTTTCCTTTGAAGTTTTAAAAATTAATTATTCTTATTTTTGGTTTACAAAATCAATGTTTTGCTTCTTGGGATTTATTGGAAGCTATATCGCGTCTCACGTTAAAAAGACAGTACAGATTAAACGGGACGCACTGTTGCCACATGCACTATACGTACGCTCGCAAATTTGGCACCCAACTTCGATTGACCTACCGATTTAATGTCATCTTGTGAATAATGCATCACCAAATAGTGAAATATCTGCTTTGATATTTAAGATAATTGTAAGAGATTTGTGCACTTTATGTCTTCTTTTTGTATTTTAACATCGAAATCGAATTTAAAGATATAAAAATATATATTATCAAAGCAATATGGAGATATAAAAGAATAAAACCTATAATATGGTAGGTATCATCATTGTTTACCCTTGACAAAATCACATTCAACGTGGGTTGAAGCTTTGCGAACAGCAATTAATGAACGAATCGCCACACTCCGCTTAGCGCTATTCTATTATATTGCGTTAAACTGCACGGTTTTGTTTCCTCCATCCTCTTTTACATTCTTTTTAGGGTCCTTAAAAGTCATTTCATTCGTTCCTTTTTTATTCTGAACACCCTTGTAGCCTTAGCTATTTCCTTTACTGCCTTATTAACATTCATTTTACTTCAATAATCCAACACATTCATTATTACTCTTCCTGTTTACCAACATTTTGTCTCCTTCCAGCTTCTCCCTTCATAATTATGAATATTTACGTAAAATATTATATAAATAACCTACGCAACACATGACACTATAAACGTACTCACTTCCTTAGACTGAGGTTAACCTTTACTGACTTCTACGTCGTGCCTGGCCTGTTAGCTGAATAGATGGATGACTTTTGTTTGTCATACATAAATGCAAGGAGTTATAGGATACCGGCTTCTTTTAAAAACTGCCACAACCCTCCTCAACCTGTTCTCTGGCTTGGTCTCCGTTGTAAACCCAATAACAAAAATGTTTCTCGCTGGCTGACTTTTCTACTGCATAGCTATAACATTTTCTGAAAATGTTTAATTTAAAAAAGTAATACGCTCATCTTATTAAAGGTAGAGAATTCAAATTGGGCAGACATCCCACACCAGTTTATTCTAGCCAAGAGAAAAATATTGTTGCATTATAACCTTTAGTTTATTAGTTATTGTGTGATAATCATAGAAACAGCTAATATCGGACTTTGACTGAAAACTTCGACTTCTTTAGAAATTTGTGCTCACAAAAATCTATAAAGTCTCAGAAAAAATACATAATTTGATAGAGAAAAATATCCTGCATAGGATGTGCTCAAAGCTGAAATTTATAGCAAATGAATATTTACAGAATACTTATTAACAACTTGGCGACAGCGCGAGAGTAAAAAAGGATGAGGCTAATGGCTATATGTATGCGTTAGATAGGGACATAGAGATCCCATTTATCTCCATACTGTTTTTGAGGTTCGGCAGTAGTTCCCGATATCCGTGGGAGATTGGATACGACTGTATGGTTTTCCATGCAGCCGGGGTTGCGAGACGCCTCAATGTCCTCCGGTACCGCCCTGGAGAGCCGGTAGAGGGCATGCTAGATTGCTGTTGGCACCACCGAGGTTATCGGTAGTTGCCCTTCGGGGTTGACGCGCGTAAGTGGCGTATCCACTTCCATCTCCGCGAAAGCGGGGGGGGGGGCTTTTTAGAATCTAGGTATTGGCCTCATGGGAAACCCCCACGGATGGAGAGCCACTCGGCTGGCGCTGTCCCTGGGATTTTAAGGGTGGGTTTGGGCTCTGGCTCTTACCCTGGTAGACCTTTGTTAAACATGTCTTTTGAGGTTGATACATGCTACAGTTAGAGAGAAATGACCAGGGCGGGATGAAATATAATGTTGGTTACGTAATTGTGAAAACTTTACAAAAGAAACCATGTTATTGCAATATGTGGGAATGGGCCATTTTTTCTACTCCCTGATCTTAAAATTGTTTTATTTTGTTAATTTTAAAGCTTAACCCACCAGTGCTAAATCTCCTAAATTCATGATAGACAATATCAACAACCATTTAAAATATCAGACTGAAGTTTTTACAGCCTTCCAAGCTTGATCTACTTTTAACCAATAAGTAAATTTATTAAGGAAGGTAGGATTATTTTCTTAAATATGTCATCTCTTGTTTAAAATGTATCAACAAATATTTTTCAAAATAACCAACATTTTACTAACACCAAAATAAATCCAAATCAGTACTTAGAGGTGGATTTATTAATCCTAAAATTTAATTTAGATGTCTTCAATAGTTTTTGAGAAAATGGGCCATTTAAACCAGAAAATGTGATTTACAGAAAAAATTGTTCAAAGCAAAAATGGGGAGAACAAACTAGCATATATTCGCAAAGAAAGAAACTATAAGGCTTGGGCAAACAGAATTATATATTTGTAGAGCAAAACTTTCTTTAAAAGATGGGCTAATGTTTACCACTCTGCTCTAAAGCGTGTAGGAGATATCTCCTTTTGTTCTGTAAAATGGTGCAGAATTTACAGTACAAAATGGCAAATGCAGCACCGTTTTTAAAAATATATTTATTTAAATTGCAAGTATTTTGCCTACAATTGTATAATATATATATATATATATATATATATATATATCAAATTAAATATAAAGCTTCAATTCATGCCTACGTACAAAAACTAACTTTTTTTGGCAATTTTCGCAATTTAGTCTCCCCATAAAGAAAACTGTTGACCCTTGTGTCATAAATAACTGTTTTACACCATCTTATAATATTATTTCCTATTTCTCTCCATTTATTAAGTTTTCTAAATTACTTAAAAAGTCTTATGTGTTGCATTCACATGAGTTTCTCTGTTTACTCAAACTCGGTAAAAATATTCATACAAAAGCTTATTCTTCTCTCTACTAAAGTTAAAGCTTCATTCCAAATTTACATATTTCTTTGTAGAAGATGAAAGAATACAGTACGAAAGCGATAGACAATTTTTTAAGGATGGGTTGCTATTTGATGGCTTTGAAATTACGTTCTCTTTGCACGACCACCGGAAAAAAAAGAAAAACGAATAACAACTTCGCATATGCGAAAAGTACAAGTACTTGAAAATTCAAACCAACTACAAAAAGGTCCGATGTGATTCAGTAACATGACTTTCTCTACCCTCTATCGTTTATTAGTGATTATACAAATCATTCTAACTAAAGTTTATTTTTCAATCTACTATGTTTTAATCCAAATAAACCTTTGCGGAAATACATTACACATTTCGTTGTAGACAAAAATAGAACAGCAACAGTCAAATGTTTAAGAACTGGATGCTATAAGTTGGTCTTAAAATTCCATACTATTTCCATGCAATCGCGAGAAACAATTGAATGTTGACAGGAATTTAAGAGAATAACCAAGAAATGAGCAATTGGAACCTTTATTAGTGGATATCTCAGAAATAACTTATGCCACAAAAACTTATTTGAAATAAATTGTGCGTTTTGTAGAGATCTATAATTTTTATGAGGTACGTTTTCGTTTATCGCTAAACCATTAGTTGTACAGAATTATACAAAATTCTTTCGAATGAAGAGGATTTTACAGGATATACCCAGAGAATTCAAGGTATACACTTTATTTATCATGTAAATAGCTTTAAAATATTGTTTTTTAATCAAAATTGTTAGTGTTATTTTGTATAAAATAGAAATTTCAAAAATGTTTCATGTAAAGGTAGTCTGGAACATACTAAACTTAAATAAATACTAAGTTTGATGTTGAGCCGACAATTCGTTTTTGAGTTATGCTATTCATCGACACACAGACACACACACCTTTTCGTAAAAGTTTTTTTGGTGTCTGGTGGCCTCAAAGCATGTATTTCCGGTAAAATCTATATATGGTATTTTTGGGTGAAATACAATAACTTCTCTATCTATTATATTAACTCGCGTGCATAAAATATGGTCCATAATGGATGGGAGCTGCTTATGTTGGTACTGACAAAATCCAGTCACACAGCAGCGTAATCACCTCGGTATTTCGAGGATAATTCTAGCCAATGAATTGGCAGGTACTTTACCTCCCCAAAAGTAGGTATAACCGAACTGCCGAAGGGTAACATTGCAATTTAAACCTTATGTTTTCATACTGTACTATAGTTTTGTTAATGCTGCTTTTTTATAGCCGTTTAGTAGCAGCAATAACTTAATCTCCGTCCCCATGTTGCTAATGAAAGCTCTCACGTATTTAAATGTCGTAACCAGACATGAATATTTGTAATTGGTTTAGCCTTTTCTTGTATTCCAATCGTAGCGATACTCTTTATTAGAGGGGTATCCGAATCACCCTCCGCTGCAAATATATTATAAAAATAGTTTATTGGATAGTTTGGTGGCCCCTGAATTGTTTTTCAGGCCAGTCGCATTGGGAACTGAATCCTTCCGGACGGAGTCAAAAATTCACCTTCAGTTGGTTACTGAGGATTTTGTTGAAAATCTTCACTTTGCATTCTTGAAAGACGCTGAACTTAAATACCAAGTTTGGTATTTTAGTAGATTTCGTTTTTGAGTTATGTTACAGTGTAGCATATCCGATATCTTTCCGGGATGACCTCTCTTTTCTCAGGGTTCGTTACCTTCATTTTTTACAGATTTTACAACCTCATGTGACAAAACGATACAACTCTAATGTTACCATGCAGTTTTGTTGTATGTTTAGGTGACAACAATGATAAAATCAAGTTTCATTATAGCCAAGTTTTATTAATTCTCTAACACTGAAATATATTGAGAATATGCTAGGGTGCAAATGTATGTTAATAACTTCATGAAAATAATTATGAACCCTTTGCTGTAACAATGAAAGATATTTATCTTACCGAGAAATAATGTGTATATTTACACGTTGCTATGCGAGTAGTAGGTATACCATATTCAATTTTTACTTCTCAACCTATTTTCTCTTTGTGATTATTAATTGTACACATATCATAAAGTATTTAATTACACCTTGTTGTCCTTTATTCGTCGGTATTATTGTAGAATATCAGTTTAATTAACCCTTAATATGTGGCGTTTTTCTTTTTTAAACCACCTTGTGAAAATTTTCCCTGCGTTGAATATTGATTCTCCGTAGCAACCGCGTGAGTCTTCTCATCCTGCGGATTGGTAACTAGGCAATCCTGCATTTTTCAGACAATGCGAAATGCAGGTGCTGACACCGCATTCACCAGCCCGCTGATTAAGGCTACGATGGTGGTCGTTGTTAACGTCCTCTAGTAGAGCAATGGTTAACATACTGGAAAAGCATGGCAAAGATCGGAAGTTTAAATCACGCCTGCAAATAACTGAATTTTTTATTCAGTTCTTGCATTTATTTATAATGTTCATTAAAGCATATTCTAACAAGTAACAATTTGTGTTATAATGAAATTTACATAATTAAACGAATTAAGTAAAACGACACTTCCATGCCAAACTATCAGGTCTAGTTAAATTTACTAAACATAAAAAGTACCTTCAAGTGGCAGTATAGGTATCTTCACCAGTTCAGGCCAATGCGCACACTGTGCTACGAGTGCAAGTTGAGACAGTATTATTAACACTTAAATAATTTCAGTCAAATTATATAACATGTAAATTCAATAACAGCCCACCTTGAAGCAATATGTGTATGTAATAATTTGTAAAATGTATGTAACAGTCATTGCATATGCTTATATTATTGTAAACATGTTCAATAATGTTATGTGAATGCATTACGTAATTTAATAATGTAGGAGCTGTGAGAAATAGGTCAAAAGTTGCTAACAATCAGGTAACCTTGAGGCAATAATGAGTAAGTTTAAATGCTACTAATCATTATTAGAGCAGCAATAATGTAAATTTTGAGACACTTTAAAAATAGCCAATCAACAACCAGAAGAAGCTTTAGTTAAATGAAGGTATTCTATTGGACTAGGATTAGCCAATCGAGACTTGAAATATAGAAATTTACAAGTTTAGACGGTTGAAATCAATTCAATTGCCTCCAAACAGTGCTCATAACCAGACGTGTTGCTTCTAGACAGTGCTCATAACCAGACGCGAGATGTGTCCTCGAGAAATTAATTACGTATTCGTGTGAGACGAAAATAGTATACGTGTTAAAAAGTGCAAGTATTAAATAAAAGAATCTCACAGCTCTCAATATCAGTGAAGGGCTATTTAATTTGTGTCAAGGATTAATAAAAAGGAGTGAATTAAAACTTAAAATTTGTGTAAGCCTACATTCTTAGTCGTATCACAACCCTGCCAAGACTTTCATGTCTCTAACAAATAAATACTGACGCAGCCGAGGCAAACATAAATATCATACTTAAAGAAACAGTCAAATTACAAAGTTAATAATATTTTTATTTAAACTTGGGGCAAAGGCCACCTGAAAGTACATTTGGGGCGAAGGCTACCGGAAACTGTTTACCATACGTGCGGTTGCAACTACTACAAATTCGGCTAAACAACAGTTGAACTACAATACAAACTTCTTAAAAATTGACGCCCAAAGCGTGGTGCAAAAACGTAACAAACCATCATTTTCAAACTGACTTTCCATATGTAGCAGTAACAACGTAAAGACAATATCTACTTCAAAGTCACTGCGGTGCAAAGGAGTCATTTCGGCCGAAATTGATACGACACGATGCAATGGACAGTGTTTATGGCACAGTCTGTACAACGCCGGGACAGCAAAACTTCTCAATCCGCAGGCTGAGAAGACTCACCCGGTATATATAACATTATACATAATTAATTACATGAACTATCTTAAATTTCTAAAATAGCACTAAAATAATCAGCTACATATCAAATCCTTTTAACATCACATAGTTAAAGCTAGTTACACTTATTAATCCACTAAATTTTTTGGGTACTTTAAAAAAATCACATATGTTTTACACCGTTTATCTTTCGTCTCATAAATTCTCTTTTGCCATTTTCAGAATAATTAAGCTAAACATAATTGTTTACTGGCAGTTGTTCATCGTGTTATTTCTGTTAGAAGTGGAGATGTCAAACAGAAAAAGTGGATACGCAAGACTCGATGACCTCTGAGAGAGCAGTGGGAAAGGAAGATTTGTCCATTACTACTAAAAGTTCAGACTGTCACACAGGCAATCAGTGGGTCTACCATCCTGTGCTCTTGTAACCGTAAACAACTCAGCATCTGTAAAGTTCTCCAGTTGAGGTTTTTGATCACCATGTACTACATGGTGTGAGAGAAGCATGTGTGAACGTGTTTGTCTACGTACCATCATAGAGATCGATGCAGCTAATTAACTCTCGAGAGAACACGTGTGACGTGTAACACATGTATAGGTCGGCCTGGGGTTTAACAAACATGTCCTGATTGCAACGGTCCTGGATTGACAAATTACTTTTTTTTTCTATATGCCTTACTGTTGAAGCGGGGACGCACATGTCGTTGGTCACCGAAAAAAAGAGGATAGAATATCTAGTGACAATGATATTGTATACGTTGGTATGTGATACTGCTTCATTTACGTTCCTTGTTGACAATGAACTCAGCACAAAACAGACATTCCGCGACAGTTTCGTTCCATACGTGCTTAGAGATATACTCCAAACTCTGTACTCGTTTTTTGGGCATAACTTTAAATAACTGATGAACGTGAACACTGAAATAATGCACAGAGGGACAGAATTGCCACACATTTTATTGTTTTTTTAAATGCGTATATCATTGCTCAAAGTATTTCCCATGGAGAATTAATGACTGTTTTCAAAGGTTATGGCTAGGGCTCAGAAGTTGAGGACCTATACATTGCCTAAAAATAGACATAAACTACCTAAATATCATAAAAGCATTCCATAACTGGAATAATAATGTAAAAATGTGATGCAAATGAGCACTTAATAATTTTAGTTTTAGTTACATATTTAAATAATTAATATAATACATGACTTAAACATCAGCATTATTGAAAGAGAAGTCGTGTCATTCCCCCCCAATTTAGATATTTATCGACTCTAGATATACATTAATACATTCATTGTAGTGGTGCACTTAATCTATCATGTAATACACAAATGTTATTCTTTCAAATAGAGTTAAACATTTTCGTTTAATAAGTACAACTTTCTGTTGGTATGAAGCATACAGTGCGAAAATCTGAGAGTAAAGCTCTTCTTCTTTCAGTCATAATTTTTTAGATTCTTGTGTTAATCATTGTTGTCTGTTCGAATTGAGAAGGAGCAGTAAAAATGCACTCAAAAGAAGATGAAGTTACAAAAAGACCTTTAAGACGTAGAAAGGCAAAAAACGGGTCGATAAAAACGCCCAGAAAGAGATGTTTATGAACTTTGTATTTCTTTTATTTTTCAAGAATGCGTTCCAAATTTTATTTGGAAATTTTAAATTGCAAAGTCACAAAATATTAAATACCCGTTGTAATCAAGCGCCCCTTTTATGAAAATCAAATTTCTTGTGTATCTTTTACTAAAGGTGGTTTTAAGCTGTGAATTACCTTTCCATGTGGAAGAACTAAGAATAAATGCATATTATTTGACTGCACCTTGTTAATTAAATAAACAAAACATACGGCGATACATTAATCTTTAACCTCTATATTCCGAAAATATTTATATTTTGCTAACCATATTCCCATATGTAAAAAAGACTACTTTATTAGATCTTTTAAAAATTAGCACACTTATTTAACGTTACCTAATATTTATTTACATTTAAATAAATCATATTGAAGTAGATGCTTCACCAATAATAAACAATGAACTGGTTTTAAAGTAAGCATTAGCTTTTTGTAGATAAAAATACTGACATTGATTTTCCTATTGATATGTTTATTTATGTCATCTAACAGCAAAGGTCTTATAGTAGCATGAAGTTGTAAATGTATATTATGAGTCGCCGGCGTAGCGCATTGGTTTCACTTCCGGCTCTCGTATTGAGGGTCCGGAGTTTGATTCCCGGCTCTGGGGTGGCGAATTTAAGCCAGCCATATCCACGCCTTTGCCTCTGACTTGCGCATGTGAAGTATCCCCAAGGTCCAACGTGGTTCGGAGTCCACGGGTAAAGCTGTATGTCCTCTCATTCCACTGCCATTCAGTATGACTGAAAGAAGATGAGTTTCACTCTTAGCTTTTCGCGCTGTATGTTTCATACCAACAGAATGTTGTTTTTATTAAGCGAAAAAGCTTAACTCTATTTGAAAGAATAAGATTTGTGTATTACCATTACCATTGGAGGCAACTGATTTTGCCCACTGGTTGTTTCCACCTCAGTAATATGTTGTAGCAGGATCTTTGATGCCTCAATGGTGCGACAATTTGGTACAGAAATAGTTGCTACTTTTTCCCGTTGTCTCCATTATCTGCTATTAATTCTGTTGCCGGTCTGCTCCAGTGGTAGGGCTATGAGCACTTTCACTCAGGGTATGCGCGTATGTATTGGAAGGACAACGCCAGTTTAAGTTTATTGTGAACTAATATTTGAGTTCCTGAATTGAGTTCCAGACCGTTTGCAGTGAACAAAATATATTGACTCGAATTGTAGCACTCGAAACTCTTAAAGTTGAATTATTATACCTGCTAACTATTTCCGCAATAAAAGAAACTAGATGCGTAACTCGCTGTGAGTCGCTAAAATGTTGACTAGGATCCCTTACGCTAGGTGCTGCTCACACAAGCGCGTCACTGGGCACTTAAAATATCACATCGAGCAAGTACCGCTGGTGGTACCAGAGAGAGTAACTACCTGATTTAATTTACACGTCTTCTTATTACTTAAGCCACGCCTACATTAGAATTACTCCCACCAACATCCTATCTTAACCGTTGCCAAATCTCAATCCGAAATCCGAATGTGATACTGTTACTAGGTGGGTCACTTTCTTTAGAATTTCCGTCGCCTCTCTAATTTCTAGAATTGGTCTACATGCCTCTGTAAGGTACCGAACTTAACTCTAAACTGCGTTCCCAGAAATCCTTAAGCTAACGCATTCTCTACTTCTCGGCTCACTAATGATTCTGGCTGATCATCGTTCCGGACAAGCATTTCAACTCTAGCTTGTTACATTATATATTGATTTAATATACGGAAAAGTACGTTTAAAATGAGGAAGGCCTACAATATTTCAAGAGTATAAATAAAGGATCTTAAAGAACTTTAATCTAAACTAAAATGTTGACCTTAAATGGCTTAGACGTATTTTAATAGTCTGCAACTGGACAAAGGTGGCATGCAACCGGAAATTCTAGGTTTGCCGGTTCCCACTTAAAATATACCCCCAAATTAAAGCAATACAAACCAAAGAGATGCCTCCGCTGTAACGTGTGAGGCTCGCATTTGGGAGGTACCTAGTTCGATTTCCTTGAGTGTTTCGTAGTTTTTCGTGGTGGGTAAGTGAATGCATAGGCGGTTTCACATTTAACGCGATTTCCTTTCCCATCTTATACTTTCATTCCGTGTGCTTCTCATGTTTCAAGTGTGCTTCTAGGTTTCGTGTTGTGTGACGATACCGGAGAATTGGTGCAGATACTTGTTCCAAGGAAGGGGCAATTCCCATGGAGACGAAGGCTGCTTGGTTGAACGGGCCATTTATCACCCCCTCTGAGCATTTCCAGTAGTGGGACAGAAATTCTTAGGGACTTCCGCGCGTCTCTGCGGTCTGTCTGCCTTCGTCTTGCGGTTCCTTCACTTCATCCATTTCTCCTGGCGGTGGTGGTAGCCACAGTCAATCTCCGTGCGTCGCAGTGCGAGTGGTGTTCCCCTCCGTTGTATACCCTACGCCATAAAACAATGCAAAAGCTACGGTTAAAAGCAAGTAAAACCTTGCGGAATCTAATGGAATCACAAAACAGCCAAGCACACAATGTAACGGTAAAACCCTCCTCATGTAGCTAGACTTGCAACATGCAAGGAGCTTTCTGGTGCATGTAATGAAACGACATATGGGTTTAGTTTAAGATATATTAGCTGAAGAGGAATACATGCACTTGGTTATGGTAGGCAGAATCTACAGTTACTGTAACAAATGTTGTCAAGAGTATGAGAAATGAATAAATAGTAAAAAATCAATAATTATTCAAAGCTGGAGCTGCGTGGACGATTGAGCGAAAACTCAATTGTCTATTTGGTTTACAGAAACGAAATTTGTGAAGGATACACAACACCAATTTCGTCAAGAATCCAATATTTGAAGACATGACTCCAGTTCTGACTATAAAATATAATTGCGATTATGGACGAAGATGTATAAATAATTAAATAAAGAAATAGTAGTAATATAGTCAAATAATTGCTATAAATGATTTCCTTATATTAAATCAATGTATAATAACACAAGTATGAGTTGAGGGTTTTGTCCGGAAAGAAGAAGATAATTTGGAATCGGTTAACAAAGTCATTGATGAGTCATGTAAGAAAGTCACGTAATAGCCGGATAGGAAAACATTAGCTTAAGAATTTCTGAGAACGCAGTTAGTTTATAAGTTCAGTATGCTTACACAGAAGTATACGTAGGCTAATTCTGAAAAAAGAGTAGTGAAAGGTATTTCCGAGAGTTTGGCTAGGCCAGCATGGTAACAAAGTTAAGAGGCACACTTAGGATTTGTGTTGGTTGCGCGCGAATAACCATGGTGGGGAGTGAAAGGGGATATACCACACACAGACACACCGGCGTAAAAATGAATATCAAACAAGAATTGTACATAATAATGTAATTCGGCAAGAAAGGTGTTAACATGTGTATCAGCCAAGAAATGTACAAAGTACATTGTAACTTAGATAAGTAAAGGACGGACGAGCTAGCTAATTCCAGGTAAAAGGTAATTCTAGGTAGAGCCCACCACCTTTCACTAAGCTAATGAGCACGGAACTTGAAGGAATAACAAGAAGTAGAAAGAGACAGATATAGAAAGGAAAAAGACAGGGATATTAAATTTGCTTCCGCACGAGTCACTGGGGCGTGCGTGCGAAAAGTTTTGGAGCAGAATATTTTATACAATAAGGTAACGCGGTCTGAGGATCAATTAGAAATGTCGTTACATTCTAAGGCGCGAAGGTGAGCGTCACTGGGCTTAGATATAAAAGGGGGAAGCAGGTCCCAGATTTTCACTCTCTTATATAATCTCTTCGACACTCAGTGGTACTCTCTGGACGTGTGTGCATATGGGTGGGGGAAGCATGTGCAGTTAGATTATGCTCCTAATTTATTATTATGGTGGGAATTGTTAAAAATGGGAAAAGCTAGCCGTCCATAATATTTTCTTGATAATAAACCACATTTTTAAGAGAAATGCAGTGTATTTTAATTTGTCTCACCTAAAAACCCTGGGATCAGTGAAATTAGTTAGATAGGTGATCTATTAGGAACGGAGAAATCATCAGCCACTGCACAGCGATAGACGGACCTCTGCAGCAGAGGGCATCAACACAGAGGACCAACGATTTCCCGCTACAAAAGACGCCCAACGTTTCCCGCTACAGGAGTAATGAAGTAGGCGCAGCTAAGGCGTGCAATTTTAAATCAGAGAGTTACTCTTATTCCGGTACCATCATCGGTACATACTGCACGTGTGTTATTTTAAGCGCCTACGGAGGCGCTGGTGTGAGTAAGATTTTGCAACTATTGCGCGCCTATAAGCATTTCAGCGACTCAGGCAGGTTACACTACTAATTTCTTTTATTGCGGAAACAGTTATTTCAAACCGTAACTTTGATACTGCAGATGTTAGCCGGTGTAATAATTCAGTTGTTCCAATTTCGAGTGCTAGATTCATAATCAGTTTCATCCTTTATTTTCATACGGCCAACAGCTCGCTTCAAAAGCTCAAGTTTCAGATCACATTAAATTTCTCAGTCAATTTAAACTCATGTTATCCTTTAACAATACGCCCACGCATACCCTGAGAGAAATATCTCATAGCTTACCACTAGAGCAGCTGGGGCATGAAACAAAAGAGCAATCTACGAGATCACGGCAGCAGAATCAACATCAAAGCAGGTAAAGTAAACGGCTTCAAAAGTGACGATCATCCTCCCGTATTAAAGAATGATGGCAAAAAGTATAATGTTGTAGCAATAGGAAGCTTGCTGACGAAACTGGCATTAAAGATGTAACGATAAGGCTGAATGGTGCTTTACAAGCAACCTAAGACGTTTTCTAATGGGGATTCGTAATGATCCAGTGCATAGAAAGTCAGTAACTGATGCCACGAAATGCGCCTTATGATACTGTTACGACTGAAGTTATGACTGGGGACATAACTAGGGAACCAGATGGTAGAACAGAGCACGTCACTTAGCTTGTTAAAGTTTGATTCATTTGTCGAACCATGCATTAGCAGTGTTGAGCTTGTGGTAAGTCTTACCTGGAAGACCTGCCGTGATGTGATGAAGGGAGCTGATACCTTGTTGATTTGTACAGCACATGTCTGTTTTCTTATCTTAAGGGGCGGCCCCACAACCGCCGCCCCCGGTGACGATCATCCTCAGAGGCTACATCGTCTCGCCATGCACATGCTGTTAGGCTAAGATCATGCTGACATGCAACAGCAAGGGGTGCTGTGTTAGTGTAGTGCATTCGTTAGTGATTGGGTTCCGCTGAGCACCCCGGTTAGTTACGGACAGACATTGCTAGTCTGCGCGCAGCGCGCGCAAACGTCATTGCGAGGGTTTCTGGGTACTGGACATACCGAAGTCTGACCAGGACCCAGGGGGTGCGGTTGGTTAATTTATTGGAGGTGGTTATAGGTGGTGTTAGTTCGTGGGTTGACGGACTGACTGACGAGTGACTGTGTTGAGTTTAGATACCATGCTTGAAATAGCGTGCGGTTTTGGTGCAAGCTACAAAGGCTGTGACGGACGGACAGACGAACTATGCGGTTTGTGGAGTGTGTAATCCCGGAATGAGGTGGAGGGGGAGGGTGTTTTATTGAATCTTACCTTGGTGGTGTTTGGGCTGGAGGTGTAAAGTACCTGATTTGTAGTGTGTTGGATGGACTTACTGTGTTGTAGTGGTTCGTTAATTCGTGGAGCCTGTATACATGCCTGGTCGTCAAAGAGTGCGCACTCGGCTGGCTGCCTGCCAAAGGTGCAGGTGCGGACCCGTGCCACTCGCAGGGGGGCCCTCGTCCCCCGGGGCCGCCTTGGCTGTAGTAGCGCAAGGACTTGGAGGACATCTGTGGAGTAGATGGTCGTGGAGTTCTAGAAGTTTGAGATACTGAGGAGGCAAACCTGTAATCAGTAGGAATTATTGAGGGTTTAGTATGCGGAAGAGAGCTAAGAGCCTTTGCGGAAGAGAGCTAAGAGTCTACCTCTAAGGAAATGATGACATAGTGACATCCCTTGGAAATGTCAAGGGAAGTAGCAGGCCGCTATTTCCTGTTGTATAAACACTTACTAAGGCTTAAGAAAAGTTAAGAAATATAAAATGTGATTCTCTGTAAAATTAGAAATTTGTGACAGGATAATAAAATGTTACAAAATACTGAAAAATAATAGGTCCCTTCATCACATACGCGACAATACAAAATATCATGAATTGTAACCTGAGGAATATTTGGAGAGAACTTGACAACAGGCTTGACATCATCGCGTTACAAATAATACTCGTTGAAATATGTTCTATATTAGAACTGTTACTCTTAGTATACCAGAAATATTGAAGCTTCAATGAAATAACCTCTTAATTTAAGGGAAGAGTAAAGAACCTATGTCATCGTCTCTAATGTTCCCATATATAAGCCTATAAACCTTCTGGATTACCTCATTACTCCAAGCGATTATTGAACCAATTTCTGAGGTGGAGGGTTAAATTAAGTTGAGTTTTATCTATGGACACCCCTTAACTACTATGGTGCTTAGCATCCCGTTCTATATTGAACGCAAGTCACCGGAAATTTGCTCAGAGTCCTCTTTTTCAGGCTTGAGGTTCTTTTATTGTTGTAAATATACGACATGGGACCAGCGGCTTTACTTCCCTTCCGAATTAAACCATGCTAAGAAATTTTACGCCCGAAAAAAACGCATCTCCATCCGCGGGTTTGAACCCACGACCTCGGGAACTAGAACTAGCGTGCCTCTTGACCAGGAGGACGACAAAGAGGTAGAGGGTGATAATGAGGGTAATTATGAGGATGGTGGTGGAATGAGAGGACCCACAGCATTTACCTTGGACTCGTTAGGCCTTGGGGACATTCCATTCGAGCAGGTCAGAGGTGAAGGCGTGGATAGGGTTGAATTAAAATAGCCACAAAGAGACGAGAATCGAATTCCGGACCCTCAGAACGAGAGCTGGAAACGAAAGTACCCCGGCGCCCCCATCCACTGCAATAGCCCACTGTCTTATTAACTATATAAGATATCAGACAGGAGTTTTTACAGCGTGTAAATGCATATATGCTAAGTTCACTGATCTATTTTATCCAATAAACTTGTATATTAAAGATTTTTCTTAATGATTATACAATCTTTTGATTAAAATTTATCAGGTCTGTTTTTTAAAAATTAATCAACGGTTATCACCAAAGTAGATCAACAATAGCACTTTGCGATTGTTGTTGTGATCGTAAAATTTAATTTAGAAATCTTTATTATTTCTTTGAAAATGGGCCATTTATACCAGAAACTGTAACTTACAGAAAATCTGTTAAAAGCCAAAAATGTAGAAAAAACACTTGCATTTATTTACCAACAGAGCACATGGTTTGAGCACATAGTAGCACCAACTTGTAGAAAAACTTTACCTTAAAAGCTGGGGTACAGTTCATTGTTCTGTTTCAAAGTGTATAGGTTTTTTCTGTGAAGTAGTGTAGAATTTATAGTATGTCTGCACTACAATTTTTAAAAAATATTCTTTAAATATAAGTGTGCTTACAATGATAAAATGTTTATCATATTAAAGAGGAAGTTCTAAGTCATTAGACTGCACTAATTGGCAACTTTCGTCATTTATTCTGACCTTAACAGTTTTAGGCATTTGTTTCATTAGTGATATGTGGGAGATCTGAAATAACACTGTGTTCTTCCCATGCAATGTGATCATGACAACTCTTTTTCCTAAACCGAAATAGCATATTTCTCCTTATTTTAATAACATTACTTTCGGACTAAGGCGGTACTAGAACTCCATTCTTTTGTTTTTAAGAAAAGTCGGAGAGTTCCATTATTCCTGAGATTGAAATCTTTCCACTCCGCAAACGTCGTCTTCTACGCAGATCCATAGAGCGACCCTTCACAGGACGAGTGATCGATTCCTTGCCCAGGAGCACTATCAATCTCTTCGTTTCCTTAGACTAACTAATCCGTCCAGGATGGACATCTCAGTGCGACAGTTCGAATGGGAATTAAGACGCGATGTCGCCCGTTATCTTGTCCTCTGTGCCGTAGACACCAAATCTCTTAACTCTCGCTGAAATGTCTAATGTCCGTCACCGAGCTGAGAAAGAAGATGCCGTTTGTAAAATCCCTACATCAATCTTCTTACGATTATGTTCGACTACTATAGTCAGATCAAAAGCTTGATATTTTTATAGTGTTGCCACCAGGAGATTGGGTTACGGAAACCAGAGGTCCAGAGTTCGTCTTTCAGGTTATCTTCCAGTGTTAGGTTATTTTACTTTGTCTACCCTTTGGGTTCCCAGAAAATGAAAGATTCACTGAGAATGAAGAAAAGTTAGAGACTATTTGCACAAAATTTAAAACATCTTGTTTTCGTTAAAATGTTAAAATTCCTTGAGAGTTTTATTATTACATTCCTAAAAATCATTTAAGATAAAATTTTGGATTTATTTTTACTCTCTCCAGTACCTTCATACCTATAGTAAGTAGAGGAAATATTGTATTTAACCCTAAAATTACGTATCTTAATCAAAAGCTCTTTTAGTATCAAGTGTATGTGTATGTGTGTGTGTGTGTGTGTGTGTGTGTGTGTGTGTGTGCGGGCAGCATAAATAAAAATGGAAAGTTGAATGTATACAACATTTGCTATTTAAGTTCAGCATTTATTATCATCCTTTTAAATACATTTAAAGGACATGTCCAATTACAAATATAAAATAATTTAACAAGTACAGCTTATAATTATACATTACTTCTTTTACATTGCATTTAAGTTAAGTTTACCTTAAATATTATTTTCACTTTACCTTGCTTTACCATGTCTAAATTCATCTATACTATAAAATTAATTTTCTATTAAGTATTCCTTTATTGTTTTCATCATTACATTTGGCTGGTTTATGTTCTTTATTTCTCTAGGTAATTTATTGAATAATTCTCTTCCTCTAACTTATATGGCACGATTATTTCGAGTTCCCCTTAGTGTTATTCTATAATAATAATCATCATTGTTTCTTAAATTATGGTTATGTACACTGGAATTTGTTGCATATTTATATTTATCACAGTTTTTATGCATTCATATATATATATATATATATATATATATATACACATGGCACTGTTACCAAGTTTTGATTCATAAACACCCACCTGCAAGTTTGTTTGTTTTCCAATTTGCTTATTATTGTAATGGATTTTTTTTGCTTTTTAAAGGCTTTATCCATTTTTCTTACATGCGAATATATAAAAGCATAATAAACCTGTTTCATTGTTTTATTGTCAATTATTTTAGTTAATTGTCTCATTACATAAATGCCCTTATTTATCTTTTTTCTAATTCATGCTACATGAGAATGCCAATTCCAATGTTTATAAATTATTACTCCAAGAATATTAGTGCAATTTATTTCTGATATGTTTTCCCCATCTATACTTAGTTTAATACTACTCGGGTTAAGTTTTGTTAATTCAAAGTTAATACATGCTGTCTTTTGTGTATTTATTATCATATATAAATTAGCATAATATTGTTTTATAATTTTTAAAATTGATTTTGCTCTAATTTCAACCTCTTTTGCTGTTTGACCTTTAATTATGACAGTCATGTCGTCTGCATATCCAATTGCGATGCCTCCATTTTCTTGTATGACCTCAAAATGTCATTTATCTTCCAAGGATACGACAGGAAGATTTTAAGTAAGTCTCCTTAACCCAACTATCCTTCACATGGAAGAACTTCGTTATTTTTTTATTTTCTTAATAATGACTTTAAATATTTTAATTAACATACCATATTGTCACATCCATGAATGGTTGGACATAGGGGGAATAGCGGTTTCAGGATAGAACATCTCAAGCTTGGCTTAATATTAATTACTTGGTTTATTAAACTTCGATATTTGCAATGTTGAGTTTTGAAACGGCAACTCTAGGCCGAGCCCGAGAACTGTAATTATAGATAATTTATTAATTAACTTTTATTGATGTTAAATCGTACTATGTAAATACCTTTTTCTCATACTGCTTGTATATTTTAAGAAGGGTGATTTAACGTTATGTATGTATCTAGGTTAATAATATTAGTAGAGTTATAAATGGTTTAATGTAAATAATTTAAGCGCTGTGTTAAAATGCTGTCCACGACGAAATGTTTTAGCTACAGGAATAGTGCCTTCGAAGGCAGAAAACCTAGTTTTATGACATCTCTTTGGTCGCTGTGCCATTATTCCTACAGCGAGGGTGTAACGCCTTTGTCCCTTTATTTGATAATTCGCCGTGACCAAGTGAGAGAGACAGATAGCTTAACGGTAAACTTGGGAAAAGCCGCGATTTATATTAAACTTGGACCAATGAGATCCCTGGAAGTTTATACGAAATAGTTAGACGCGTCGAGTGGCGCTAAAAATGGACCAATAGGAAAGGAAGCAGCCCCAGAAGCTTGCGACTATAAATGGATCTGTTTGGAGCAAATTCGGGACAGTTTGTCATGGAGTTTTAGCATTGCAGTTGGGCAGTTTTAGCAAGACAGTTTTGTCATGTCAGTTTAGCATTGCAGTTTGTTTGACAGTTTTTGTCATGTGTGGTCAGGGAGAGATGCTGCAGGATGTGTGAGATATCGCGCCAAAAAGGGGAATCAAGATAGTTTTAGAAACACACCTAAGATCCGCCACTCGTAAAGAGATAATAAGCATATTTAAACTTCGTGTCATATCCGCGCCGCATTTTTAACGGCGGTGGACAGTATTTTACGGCGACAATACCAGTGTTGTATACTACGAGTGTTAATTAAATAAAGAGAAACGGCAGTGTCATCTTTTCATAAACAAAGCACGTCTATGTCTTCCTATATCACCACCCGAGATCTACGCTTTCCTTTACCGAGGATAAGTCCATGCTCCCATATAGTTTAAAGAAAACTACTGCAGCTAGCCGAGGATAAAATTGAAGAGAACCAGCACACTGTGAACTTCTGGAACCAACGGGAGAAGCATCAAGGTAAGCCTACAGCAACGGACGGAGGAGGTGACTGCCGCAGTTTACATTGAAGAGTACATGTAGGATCTTACCTTGAAGCACTTTTCGTGTGTGATGTGGACGGGCCTGTGAACCCATCGTCGAAGATAGCAGATTAGGATGCTGCCAGGCAGCGATTCGACCCTGTCTAATGTGTCGGTCTCCCCCGAGCAGCACTCAGGCGCTTGCTTAAATAGGCAAGAACCGACTCAATCTTAATGACGTCTATATCCTGTTTGTGGTAAGCCGACGCCATACTTTAAGTATGATTGAGCGGATTTGTGTAGGATTGAGCGGAAACACGCGATCGGTTTCATGTTGCAAAAGGCAACAATATTCTAAGAATTTCCATGGGAAATGTCGCAAATGAAAAAGTCCCTTGGGCCAAACCTAGGAAACGAGGTAGCCCACATACGTCCTGTCACGTACACATCTTAAGAAAGTTGCTTAAGGCAGAAAATGTTAAATATGATTCTATCAGAATTTAGAAAAATGAGCCTTGTTAATGTTAAGACTCAAATTAATGTAAAATAAAAGGTCTAACATCACATGCGACAATATGTATAAGTTATTCCAATGACAAACAATATTTATATGGATTTTCTGCAAATACCTGCATAGTCTTCTTTATTTGTTAGAATTTTTGTAATGTTGCATAATGAAAGACTGCATTAAATAGTCAAAAAATACCGCAGGAGTAATATAGAACTAAGTAAAATTCACAAATTGTATAAAATCTTTGTACCAATTCGAAACATTCCAGGTCACAAGCTTATTTATTTCTTATTTTATTTATTAGTTTCCAAAAATATTGATCCTGAGGGTTTAGGGTTATAAATAATGCATAAATTAATTATTTGCATTTTACAAAAATAATTAAACAATAAAGTTAAATAGAGTGAAAATTAGCAGGAATTTCAATGATGATTACAAATGTTTAAAACATATTCAATGAACCTATAAAACGTTAACGAGCAGCATTTCTTGAGAAAGAAGTTGTTTAAAGGCTTCCGAAAATTCTTAGAACCATACATTAAGTGGGATTTTAAAAAATAACGATTCTTTTCAAGAGGGGACAATAAAAAAAGAATGTATTTCACAGTTTGATTAAAGCGTTATTTGTTATTGCAATCTTGAGTACGTTACATTTTCCATAATCTGGCATTATATGAGTAAGCTGAAAATGATTGGACACGATGTATTTACATTTTAACCTATCCTGAACAGTGATAAAAAATTTTTGCTTCGCAGTCATTACTCGTTCCAGTGGGAGATCATATCTTCTTTTAATAACATTTTGACATATGATATTGGACATTTCATTTGATTATCAATTGAGCTGGAATGGGAGGCCTGTTTGGCCAACTGGTCAGCTTTTTGTTGCCCTCAATATCAGAATGCTCACCTAAAACATATCTGTTCCTTGCATTTTGGAACCATATTCCTGAATATTATAGCATTACTATTCAAGTTGTACTTATCATTTAGGTGATTCAACGCTGCTTCGACTCACAGAAAATATTTTCACTTGTATTATTATTATCTGAATACCTTTCCATGCTTTCAATAAAGCGAAAAATTCGGCTTGAAAAACAGTACAATATAACTTTAGTTTTATTTGCCGAGTATACATTTCTCTTCCTTCTTCATATACTACAAAGGCACAACCCACCATAGTTATGTCCTCGATTGTGCGAGATCCAGCAGTGTAGATGAAGTGCTTGTAGATTTCTAATACTGATACAATGTCGGAAATAACAAACTCAGCTGGGTGCTCTACTGCAGTGTAGTGAGCATTAGGTTTGCTGTCCACATCGCCTAGTATGGCTGGTTGTCTTCATTGTTTTCGCAGTGGTAAGTACAGCTCTATTACCTGGATTCCAGTAAGATGCAGGGTTCGACTGCAATTACAAGGGCAGCACCTAAATAAATAATAGTAATGAGTTGAATTGTACTGGGGGATGCTCATGACAGTGATGTATCATTGATGGAATGCCGCTCTCAGGCAAGAAGGAAGTTTAGCATCAGTCGAAAGAGTACGAGATGCGCGGGTGATACGCAAAACAAATCCTCTCTGAATTTTGCGAGCTTATGTTGAGGCCATTGTTTATGTAGCACTCTTCAAAAACACTTGTAAATTTAGAAAATTCTGAAGTGCGAGTGCACCATCTAACTTACTTGCTTGAAAGGTCGTTTTATTTTCCTTTGTTTGTTTGTTTGTTTCTTTACATATTTTCTATTGCTAGAGCTTATTACCAAAATAAATGTTTTAATGTCCTTTCCGCATATTAAAACTCTTATTTTTTTAAATAATTACTGGATATCGTGAGTAACATAGTGAAGACAAAACAGTCACGTTTCATATGGATAGCATAATACGGCATCTATGTGTAGGAATATAATTTAAAAAAAAACATAATATGCCAATAAGATAACCGTTATGGTCTAAAATTTAGGAAAACATGCACAGTAACATAAAATATAATCTTACAATATTGTGATGAAGTAAAATTAGAATTGCATTATAAATTAATACGCTTATGACAATAAACCATTTAAATAGAATTCACACAAAAATACAAGTTAAGCTATACAATTTAATATTGTAGTATGCTTTTTATTGCATTAAAATTATGAGTAGTAGTACGTAGGCTGTAATTTTTACATGCTTGATTTTGCTTAATTTTATTAGTCCTGTGTTGCAATATACAGTGAATACATTGTGCACATTTTCAAATATAAGACTTACTACTGTTGGCCAATAAAGCCTTATACTTCGAAAAACTTATTTCTGTTTCAGCTGACACAGGAGGAGGACCATATTTAAAATGAACACTATAATTTTAACTTAATTCTAAATGATTAAGAAAAAACATTTAATCCAACAAAATCATTGAAATGGAACGCGATATATGATACCCTTAATTTTTATAACAGTTTTTCTAATGCTTAAGTCACGCAGTTCATAATACAGTATTTTACCACCAGTAGAAAACACTTCCCACCATATTGAGACACGAATTGTTATTATTTTACTGGAATACTTTGCACGTGTCTTTCGCAGTCCTGTGTCCAATTATAGATGGTAGACTTAAGTAACTATCTGTTTGTAGTGTAACAATAGGCTACAGAAACTCATTGATATTTCAGTGTGAATTCAAACGAGATAGGAGAAAAAAGGTAGTTTTTTTTTACCATCATTCAGGGAATAAAATGCGATGTGTAATTCTAAGAAATTTAATAACCCAACTGAATATAGAAGATATAACATGACAAAGGCTCTTTACCTCTTGTTAGCTGGTCGCGGGTACTTGGCTCCCAGCAAAGGTGATGATCCCTTCATGATTTGTTCCGCTACACAACCAGTACAAACACAGTCCTGCACTGAGATAGCTTTAATAAAATATATTCCTAACCCCCAAGGCACCATTCGGTCATGCATAGGTGCTGATAAATTCTTCTTATCCGCTCCTACTCTTCTGCAGGAGCACGAAGCATTACCGATAATTTCGGGGGTGCTTATGTGGAACCCTAACCATTCCCGTTACTTCCTTTCACTCCAGCATTTCTTTGCAATACTCTCCAAAAAGAGTGAAAATATGACAAATGTGATCTGTTGGAAAGAAGTTGCATATATTCGCAAAAATGGTTTAGCAAAAAAAAAAAAAAAGAAAAAAAAAATATATATATATATATTCAAAATTACTGTAATATATATGCTCCATTATGAAAATCCTAGCCCAAATAATGATTATATATGAATTTGTCATTGGTAAGGATATTAGGTTGAATGAACTTTTATTGAAACTCATGTTTTAAAAAAGAACAGATAATGCGGTGCTTCTGGCTAACCTTTGTGCACTTATGGCTAGGGCTGTATTTGGCCCCATTCTAGGTGTTTGGTTTATCTGCACGGTTTTTTTTCATTTCCACTACGAGCAGGAAACAAATAATTTAAACATTTTCCGAAATTTGCATGTGAATAAATTCATACCCCTGTAGCTGCAGTAGACACCGCTGCTTTAGTATATTTTAATACTGGTTTTACAAAATAAACAAGCAAAAGATTCAGGTTGGTGAAATGGGGTGCTTAAGAATAATGAAACATTTGAAGAGCTGAATGTAGCTGATATAAATATTGAAGCGATCCTTGGGGATGATGTGCGGAAGGGTAGCTCATGAATGAGATGGGGTTCCCAGAAACAAGACGTAGAAATTACTAGCTTAACTCCTTTAACATTTAATTAGAAGAACCTCGAGATGGGAGATATTACACCAGTGCAAGAATGCCATTCTGACCTGCGAATCATCTTCATTAAGGAAGGCTCGAGACCTTTATGATCCCATAAAGGTACTCATTCAAATTCTTGTAGAACTGGCAGACTTCCTTTACATATTTAATTGTGCATTATGGGAAGAAGACTTTTGTAATAAACACATACTTTTGCAACTATGACTGCTTCCACAAAACTTAAATAAGTCGTTTTTCCAAGTTTTTATGATCCCTGTATTTTATTTATTGGTAGTACGATATTATATTTGTATTATGCTCTACCCAAGCTTTTTACAGTTAGATTCTTACAAAATAGATACTTTGAGATTACCTAAATCCAAAAATAACTATTACAAATTTGTAGCCCTGTCTTTGGCCAGTATAATTAAAAAATGATAAATCTAATAAATACCAAATTTCATACCTGAGTCAGACACCTTTTAAGGATACCAGGCAAGCATTCACCCCAAAACTACTGTTTAAATTTTTTTTCTAATATCTCAAAAACCGCTCTAATTTCTTATTCGTTTGAGATACTAAGAGGAAAAATAAGATTTTTGTCCTGAATTTTATATAGATACGCTGTGAAGATTCCTTTATTGTTACGGAATTCTGTATAATTTTGTATAACTATAAAAACATGAGACAGAATTTAGTCCGAAAGATGTAGGGCTCATTGTCGCGGTTACTTTCGTGTTATCTTATTTGCTGAGCGCCTGTTATTGTTTAGTATTTTGAAATTTGAGTTCTTTGTCCTCCGGCTAGCTATTATTACTCAGTCGAGCAAATCTCTTGAACAGGGTGTGTAAACGGAAAGGAGTTGTTACTAAAAGATAACACCGATAAAAGAATTTATTTTTACACTTTTATTGCCGTCACACTTCATTAATTTCACATATTTACTCTTGATACACGCCCGAATGAAACTGTTATATTTTCGAATGTAACTATAATCACTTATTGGCCGCACATTATTAATTCGAGTATTTCACATTTTTGTAACTAACTTTACGACGCGAGAGATTCTGTAGAATTACGTAACGTGTACTTCGTGAATGATTCTGTTGAATTGCGCGACGTGTAACCCGTGACTGATTCTGTTGAACTGTGCGACGTGTAACTCGTGAATGATTCTGTCAAACTGCGCGACGTGTAACTCGTGAATGATTCTGCTGAACTGTGCGTTACCCGTCTCTGGCTTCAGAATTTATACTCCCTCACCCCGATATGCCTAAACATTATAACAGAGCTGCTATTGGTTAATAAAGCGTGCCAACATTATCGTCTATTTTATATCCAATCAAAATAACGAACACATATGCTTTAGGGAAGATATTCCCTCCATTTCTAAACAAAAGCTCACTACTCTAACGTCATTTGTTTGTCTCCTCTAATTAATAAACAACTCACCCCCTCGTTTTATTGTTAATCGCTCCTATTGTCAGTTTCAGTGAGGCCGTGTAAACTTATTTCCCAACAATGCTTATAATTAACAAACATCTCAAATCATTGCCATACAATAATCTTAATTTATACTACAATCACTCTGGCATTCACAGTGTTGTGATATAAAATACTGCCTCATCATAAAAACAGAATTTGTGGCAAATGAATTATTTTATAGCATTTTCCGTTTCCGAGATATTCATTAGTTTGAATATTTTAATATTTGAAGGAAGAAGCATACCTTAATATACAATTTGTGAATTATTGAAGCTAGAAGTATACGCTTATGTAGAAATTTTGGATATTAAATTATTTTTCTAAGTACAATTTAATGTCAGTATTGGAAAGGTAGAATCAGATGACTGAAAAATTCAATGCCATAGCCGGGATTTGAACCACGGATCTCCCGGTCTCCGTCCGGTTGCTCTAACCACTGAGCTACCATGGCAACATGCCGGCACGCCATTAAATTCTCCAGCTGATTCGCATTTTTCCCGGTAAACCACAAGGAGATCTCAAATTGTATTGAGATGTCATACCCCAATATTAATTGACCTAATAGTGGTTGCAACTATAAAGCCCGGGACTTAAAGTACTTACAAAGAATGTAAGTCGCCATTGGGGTATGACATCTCAATACAATTTGAGATCTCCTTGTGGTTTACCGGGAAAAATGCGAATCAGCTGGAGAATTTAATGGCGTGCCGGCATGTTGCCATGGTAGCTCAGTGGTTAGAGCAACCGGACGGAGACCGGGAGATCCGTGGTTCAAATCCCGGCTATGGCATTGAATTTTTCAGTCATCTGATTCTACCTTTCCAACCCTGTCCAACACACGGCTTGTGTGAAAGAACAATTAATTCCATTAATGTCAGTATTGTTTACAATTTAGCAACAAATCCATTTTAGTAATTACCTTTTTCACTTACTTTCAAATGTTTGAGCTCCTTTTATTCTAAGAGTATTGAATGAATGTCTACTGCTTTTTTATTGTATTCTTGAAAATTTTTAATAAATTTCAAAATTTGAATGAGTTTAATTGTAGAATAAATCATTGTTTTTAAGCTGCATATAATTACTGTACCTTCAAGCAATTTTTCAGCTTAACTAAGTTACTTTTTAGCATGAAGTAATAATTAGAATTTGAAGAACACAAAAATTTGTGCTTATTGGTGAATATTTGATGAAGCTGAAATGTCTTTGTGGTGCAAAATGTTAAAAAATTATATCCGAGAAATATATTTCTAAAGTTGAACTAACCTTTTGAGTTTCTAATTAACCAGCTTCATTATTGGTCGCCAAACTTTAAATTACTTGTATCATGCGTCTAATAGACCAAAAAATAATTTAAAATGAATAATAAAAGGTGCAAACTTCCATATTTTTGTCATTTTGGAGTATGCCCAAAAATGTCATTCTTTTATTTCTCCTGAGCTAATGCAAGAGTATGTAATGCCAGGACAGACATATACAGAGGCGTAGTTGATAAAAAAATTAAAACTTTAATAGAAAAAAGCCTTCGTTAAATTAACGGCATTTTTCTAGTTTGGCGGGAACAAAACTGTTTTCCTATTCTAAAACTGATAGCACTGTATATACATCGCGTGTCTTAGACAATACCGCCAAAGGTGACAGCAATAGAAACTGTATTTCAGATGGCCCAAATGAGTGCAATATCTACCAGTTTAGAACATAACTAGAAACCCTATTTTGTAATGAAATCAAATGGCCTGAAGCGGTAGTATAAAATACTTCACATGGTCAATAATTCTCATATTACAACACACTTGCTGCTTAGAGTACGGAAAACATCCTATCCAATTTTAGTTCCAATTGCTGCTCAATCTATAAATATAAAATCGAGCTATTTAAGTATTTCAACTCAGGATTAATTCGTCTTTATAATTTTAACTTATACAAATTGTTTAAAAACTGCATTCCTATACATAACGCGTGTTCAAACCTGGCGGAGGGTGATGGATTTTTTCGGACGTAAAAATTCTTAGCATGGCTTCCTTCGGAAGGGAAGTAAAGCCGGTGGTCCGGATCGTAGATTTACGGCACGTAAAAGAACCTCATACATAACCTCTCAATATTTTTCTGACTACGCTACCGGGCGCAAAACAGCTGACTGTCGTCTTATTCGCTGTGTGTTGTTTGTACCTTCTGTATAATGTGTGTTGAAACAGCTTCTGGAAACAGTGAAACAGGTTTGTGTGATCAATTTATATAATAGAGAAAAGAACAAGTGACATAAAGGGTCTGTGATTGTAACACATCTTCTTGTACTTTTATTTATGGTCTTAGGTTGTGTTTCTTCCTCTTAAATGAACAGCTAACTTTTACGACTGGCATAACAAAGATTAAATTGAAGTTGTAAAAACCTTCAATCTCACGACTAATACTTTCACTTCTGTAGCCTATACCTTTGGTTTGTAATTGAATATTCAAACATTTTCTTAAGAAAAATGGTTGTTGAGTAGTTTAAGGGAAGAAATAAATACATGATCTGTTATCCTACCCCAAATTATTATATAAGACTGTACTAGGAAGAGGGTGAATCTTTGAAGGACTAAGTACAGTATCTAGTGGACATTTTTAGAATAAAACCAAGGAACAGTCGCATAAGTATGTGTCTAGGGTTCGTACAAACCCAGACGTGGTTTTAAGTACATAGAAGATCCTTGGGAGGGCCTTCCCTAATCACTTACCTTTCTGTCTTCTGTATGAATTTTGAATTCGTAATTTTGTAATATTTTAATCTTCTGTTTAAATTCTTATTTTATTTATCTAATGTTGAATTCTTAATTTAATATAATATTTGACTACTAGAAATACACGGCAACAAATAACAATCAATAGGCTGTCCAGTGGTCAGCGCTCTGGCCTCTCAGAGCAGAGGTCGCGTATTGAATCCCCCGCTGAGACTTGGGAAGCTTTTTAAATTAAAATAATTTCTACCTTCCACAGAGTGTAGAAGTATACCTGTGATGAGTGAATGTGAGAGAGTGTGAGAAGTTAACGTCTTAAACTTTAAGGAGCTACATCATCAGTTGTTTCTCAATTCAGAAGTCTCCTATATGACTATAGAAGTCAGTAGCTATAAATAATAAAACGGAAGCAATAATTATGAAAGACGACCTGACAAACTACTAATCGGCCACGATATGTATGCGCTTGGAGAAGGGCGCTGCTGCTTTTTCTTGACAGTGCGAACGTCATCAAGCCTAGGAATCAAAGGGCAGTGGTGGGGCAAGGCGATAGGGGAGTGTATAGTTGTACAATGAAAACAATACGACAATTGCAGACCTCGGCCTCGCTAGTAAATGCAACTCGGAACTGCGGATGTTCCCTTTACTTAACTGTCCTTCCGATGCCCCGCCCCCCTTTTCGGTAACTGTTTATTTCCTCTTCCCTCCGCACGCACTCATACCGTGGCCGACTAGTACTCATTTCTGAACCTCAATAATTCCTATAACATATAGACGTATGTAAAATATGATAATGTATCTTCATCGTAAAAGCAAGAACTAACATAAGTAAAATTTTCTGATGTGTTGCATTCACATAACATTTTCTACTGGCTGTCGTTTATTTTATATAGCGTCTACAAACTATTCTTCAAACTTATTTTAGAAATAAACGGTTCCATAAATAGTTGTATTACACATTTCGTTATATGTACAAAGATATTAACGATAACTAAATCTTTAAACTGGTCCTATATGTAGGCGTTAACAATCACATACTCTTTCCATGACACCGCGAGAAACAGCTGAATAGCGACGTTTTAAAAATGACAAAGTATTGAAAAATCCAAACCAATAATAATGGATATCTTGGAAATGGAAAGTTTTCATAAATGTTTCTGTAAAGCAGAGGTGGGCAAAGTGTGTGCCGTAACTCAAGAGTGTAGTCACAACGCTAGCTAGCTTGAGGCAGGAAGGAGGTTGGAAGTAAACAGTTCAGTGGTGGAGTTCGTGATGGCTTTATCTAGTAGACCGATAGTTCTTCGGAAAATGAAAATTTGTGCAGAATGGGAGAATGAGGTTTTTTGCTGTGTAGAAGGAGAGAATGTGAAATGTTTAATTTGTTCATAAAGATTACATGGCGTATTTAGAGCCAACATCCAAAGACACTACGTTAGATATGATTCAAATGGTAAAATTAAAAGAATGTGTTGCGCAGGGAGCTTATTAGTTATTATTACTATTATTATTATTATTATTATTATTATTATTATTATTATTATTATTATTATTATTATCTATTTTAGGAATTGTACATGCGAAACTATTGCAGGAGTTAACTACAAAGAACATTGTACAAAAAGTACCGAAAATTGATGACTGTAAATACAAAACTAAATATGCTAGTCAGGTACTTACCTGGGAGATCATTCGGTTTCTAAAAGCTTTTCAAGAGTATGAATTTCTAAAAGTAATTCCCAATTTCAATAATATTAATTTATGTCGAAGAACCATTACAAAATGAGTGGAAAAACTTTAAAAACTTTAGACTTAAGCACAGTATAATAGTGAACTAAACTGCTGTCGGCCGTCACTGCAGGAGCTCTATAACCGGAACTCGCCCCCCTTCCGTCTCAGCAATGTCTTACTTCTGTGTTTCTTGTGAGAGTTGTGTTGTGTTGTCAGCACAAAATTAACTTCTGATCCCCCTCTGCTGTAAGGCATGGTTTGGGAAGGAAGTGTTTTCTAGAAACCCTTTATGTCGTATCCTTAGAACATACATAATTTAAATAGAAAGTTGGGTATTTATCCGTGTTTTCGTTTCTGAGCTATGCTATTCAACACACACACCCACGGACCTTTTTCTAAAATGGATTTTTCTTTATTTATTTATTTAGGAGGCTTCAAAACATGTATTTGCCGGAAATCTCGGTATCGAATTTTTGGGTGGAATGCAATACTTTCTCTGTTTACTAGCCTAGCGGTGGGGAAAGTAAAAAGTAAGCAAGTTGATGGGCTAGCATCTTGTGGTATTAGTGAGGCTAGTTCAGTAAAATTACATACTGTGCAGCTGCTTGAATCATGCATGGTCTGCGTTTTCCATTTTTGTTCATAATCGTAAACCGTAATATTATTGCCTGAAGCTACGACAAACGCTGAGTAGGAAAATATCAACGCCCACAGTTGAGAGACATACTTAACATCGCCTTTAACGATACCATTAAGGCTTCTGGTAGCTAACCAGCTCGCATTTTGACAGTTGTTCCATGAGGGAACTGTAAGACCCAAGTTTCGTGTGCTGTATGAGTTGATCGCCTTAACAAATAGGATTTCAAGAAAGCAACTTCAGAATTGTCAAAGAGTGTAAAATACGTGATGGTTAACATGCGGTATATTAGAATCAGAATCATCGTTATATGCCTGCGGATGAAAAGAGATTTGGTACTTTACGTAATCTCGTGTTAGTTCATGTAGAAGGTTTGCAAAATTTGTTACAGTGCGGAAACTGCGGGTAAGTATTGGCAAAACAGTAGTGCTTAAGATAGGAAAAAAGTAAAAAGAAACTGATAAGGGAGATCAACAAAAAATTATTTTGAGGCTAGTCTGATTCAAAAGTGATTAAACCCGTTAATTTCAAGGATGTTAGTGGTTTGTTGCTCAAATTCATTTCTCATTTTGCTAATGGAAGAGAAGTTTCAAAATCCTCAAAATAATATATTATTTTTTATTATTATTATTATTATTATTATTATTATTATTATTATTATTATTATTAAATGATGATGTTACGGAAGTACACCTTTTGAGGCTCATTGAACCCTTAAATAGAACAGGTGTGTGTGTGTGTGTGTGTGTGTGTGTGTGTGTGTGTGTGTGTGTGAAAGAGTGAGACGGAGTATGAGATAGAATAGGCTACATGGCGTTTAAATTACTGTCCCTAAAGTGGGTGTTACGGTTTATCACAAAGTCAAAAAAACTCAAACTTGTTGATTTATGAGAAATTTCACTTGAAA
Source organism: Deroplatys truncata (assembly GCA_030765065.1). Lineage (NCBI taxonomy): Eukaryota > Metazoa > Arthropoda > Insecta > Mantodea > Mantidae > Deroplatys > Deroplatys truncata. The sequence continues at coordinate 67,384,863 of CM060986.1, forward strand.
CTTTAAAGAGTAGAAGTTTTCTGAACCCATCGGTTAATTAACATTTCTATAGTATGCTTAAGTAGTTATAACAAGTTTTAATTATTGTTCACCTGAATATTAGATAACAAGGTTCTTGGCTCTAAACCGCGATACCGGAGTTGTATTCTGGCTGACGCAAGCTGCGGCTTTTATTCCAAGTTCTTCCTCAGTCCATAAGCTATAGCCCTTAACATCCCCACTTTATTTCACACTTCATTTAATGTTTCATTATATCCGTCCATTTATGGACATTTTCCTATAAAAATGTATCTGACGCCCAATCTGTGTTGAAGATTAAAGATTTGGAATTGTAATTTGAAAAAGGTGTTACCTAAATAAATTTCTCTTACACACTACATTACAAATTATTTTCTGTAGTATATCAATGTGTCTTACACCAAATTATCTTCACATTAAAATCCTCATCATCCAGAAAGTTGTGGCTTGTTAGGATCTCATACAGGTAAAAGAGGCTCCAGATAACTCTTCCCATGGGGTTGGTGATGTGGCATAGCTTAGATATTCTACAACTCATCCAGTTGTTCTGATAGGTGTGTGTAAAATTGAGAACAGACCCCAGAGCAAGTTCTGCCATTGTAACTTCATTTTGTATATAGTCCCATCTCGTATTTCCTGCTGTGGTTCTCATAAATCGTACTTTATTTGCTGTTATTTTGCTTTCTTCTATCCAACTTTAATGTTCATGCTTCACTACCATAACTAGCCTTGATACTGTTTCTTGCTGAGTAATGTCGGAGTAGGACCAGGACTAGGGACGGTTTCATTATATTGTTGATTATTCCCATAACTTTAGAATACTCTACAATTTTATTTTTTATATCCATATCATCCTAAAATGTTAGATTATATCCTAATTATGTGAAGATATTCACTCTCCCAGAAATCTTGTTATCCAAACATATTTTACTGGGACAGGGTAATTCGCACAGAAGGCCATAATTTTGGTTTTCTCTATATTTATTTTCATATTATATTTTCCTCAACATTGTCTAGATTATTAACAAGGTATTGTAAATAATTTTTATTACTAAATTTCTGCAAATTCCAATAGATCTATTTTTAGATTTATATTGTTCGGAAAGTATCCATGTTGTTTTTTTCTCCATTATTGAATAGTTATATATGAAATATTATGAATAGAACGGTGAAAGAGGCCACAAATATGCTTTACTCCTGTATTAATTTGTAGCCAATCCGAATTTTGTTATTGATTTCAACTGCGAATAAATTTCCTATATAAATATTATATATGTTGTTTATAAATTGTTATGGTACGCTGTCTTAATAGAAAGTACATTGAAATAAAATTAAATAAACAATATTTTAATTACATGTATCCACTGAAGTATTCACTTAATACACAGGGTCCTGTAAATAAAAATAATTATTGATTTTTTGAACAAGATGCAACATACGGGTTTGGAAAGAGGGGAAAACGTAAACAAAAAGTGAGAAAGAAATAGAAAAGAAAGAGATATCCAGTCATACATTAGGATAACAATAGTTGTGGCTTCTACTAATAATCAAATTAGTAACATATAATTCTACTAATAATTCTAATTATTAAATAAGAAGTAAGAATCTTTGCATTTGGAATTATAATAATTTTTGCACACTTCAGAAAACTTAAACATATTTGAAAATTCAAACCAGTAACGATTATATCGGGTATTACTATTGAAAATATATTTAGCTTGTCATAAATTGTGAATTTAACGATATATAGTTATATTGTGTAGTAATTTTTGTCTATCTCTTATGATTTATCAATAATGCACAGGTATACAGAACTCATTTAAAATGAAGAGGAGCTCACAGGCTATTTGTAGAAAATTCAAAGTTTTCATTTTATTTGACATGCAAAACTCTTAACATATGGCATTTTAATCCAAAACAATAAATCCAATTAGAAAAAATTCAAAACAACAAAACGTTTTGATGCAACTGATAGTTTGGCTAGGAGAATTCTTGAAAATCTACCTGCAATATCCTTGGAAGATGCTGAATTTAAATGCTAAGTTTAGTCTCTTTTTTGTGTTGTGAATTATGCTGTTTCTAAAAACATACACACATACACACACATATCTGCCAGCGCGTACGTACAGCGATCTTTATCTAAATTAAAAGTTTTTTATATATGGATTTAGTGGGACTCGAAACCTGTATTTCCAATGAAGTCTCGATAAATAATTTGGTTTGAATGCAATACTTCAGTGCACCTCGATAAAATCTCTATAACGAGTTTTTTTTTCTTAGAGTAACATTTGAAAACCATTAAGTCCAGAATTTTTCAAACGCCAAAGTAGCTGGTTTGAATGCTCTAGATTTGAGTTTTTAACTTAAAGAATATTGAAAGATCCGAAAAGATTGCCGATATACATTTATGGGAAATGCTACGTAGCTTGTAACCACTAGGAATAAACTAATAAGCAATTCGGTGAAAGTGTTACAGAATCAAATGAGCAGCCTCAGAGATATGCAGTTAAATTTTAAATTTAGAATTCTTCCCTCGTTAAGTCACGTTTTGTATTTTACTGGAATATTAAGAACCCTTTACCGCGACATTTTTTTTTGAACTTCTGTTACAAGTGAATACAGAAAGGAAGATAGAAGAAAAGGGAGGGAGTGTGAAGAGAAACAGTCAAAGATTTTGTAGCACCTTGCATGTCTACACTTTGAACTGGCTGACACCATATTTCTACTGTTTGACACTGAAAGGAAACCTACAAAGTCGGCACAAGGAGAGTGCCAGCCGTAGCTAACTGCTCGGGGTTTATATCCTTTCTTTCCGGTCTACGGCGTGTTTTAAAGATCTAAAGCGGTCAGTTATAAACGTCTTTTGCTTTCTGGTCGCAGTCATTTCCCACAAAACAAAGGACATATTCCTGCTTCACAGATGTGCAAGCCAACGGAAATGTAACATAGAGCATAGACTTAGGCTATAAAGCGCGTTTGATGGTTATAGATATTCCTCCTTAGCTTTGTTGAAAGGCATACTGTCAGCTTCGCTAGCATCTGTCTGTGAATACAATCTGGAAGATTTAAAAAGGAACTTATAATTTATTGATTATTCTTCTTCATTAATGGATTACCCTGCTCTTTGTAAGACTTACACCCTCAAGGACTTAAAGTCTATGACTTGATTCAGTAGCCTGTCAAGGAGCTAGCAAACTCTAGACTATAGCATATCCATGATGGTAATCAGCCCAATGCCTGGTATGGCGCTGAAGAAGAAGGAAATGAAATGTAGTGATGAAAGGGATGATAGGAAAATTCGCGGACCAGATTATTCAACCCGGCATTCGCCTAGCGACCGAGAAAAACCACGAAAATATTTTCTCTAGAGCTATCTGTAGTTCGCGTAGGAAGTACTGGATTTCTAGACAAAAGATCCATGTATGCATATGTTTATGGTGAACAGCATAAGCAAAAAATGAGCAGTCGAATAAATAACAAAGTTAGTATTTAGGTCCAAGGATGCGACAGGAATATTTTCAGCTAAGTCCCTCAACCTAAACTACCCTTTATTTGTAAAGTTATTCCTTAAGATTTCATTTTTCTAAAAATGGCTCCAGTTTTGATTAAAATAGTGTAATACTACTTTGTGTTTAAATGTTTATATGAAAAAAAATATGTATCTTGAATTTTCTACAAAGAGCATATTGATACCGTAATTACTGACGGGAATATATAAATAATTAAATAAATAAACGATTGTAAGATTGAGAAATACTTGAAATAAACAATTTTCGTATATTAAATCAGTGTATAATGTAATAAGCCTGAGTTGAAAGATTTGTCCGGAGAAAAAAGTTATTAGTAACAGCCGACTAGCGAACGCGTTAATGTATATATATATATATATATATATATATATATATATATATAAACGTTACTGGAATTTCTTTAGAGAACGGGTTCAGTAAGTTTGCAAAGTCACGTAGGCAAGAATGCTATAAATTAAAAGGGGAATGGCATTCTGAGATTCGGGGAGATTCCGCATAGAAACAATGTCAGATACGTATAGTTAGAGTTTTAAGATTGGACCCCAAGAGATGGGACGTTGGTAGGGGTAGCGATAGGTAGGTGGAACTTAAGTTAAGAAAAGGGCGTGCATTCTAAATCACAATTATTTATTTACTTAATTCCGTGATTTACTCGTGTGATGACCCTTGTGAATATGAGTTTCAATTTAAGCACTATAGCGTCTACTGACGGCTTGAGTGAGTAAGATTTAGCGGCTAGTGCGAGGGATTTTTCAGAGTAATATTTTTGCGACTTGCGACAAATGACGCTTCCTTAATTATTATTATAAAGTAATTAATTCGTTAATTCAATAGTTGGCGACTCTCTTCAATCAGAACGTTTTATTCAACACTAAAACTTCTCAGCTAACTAAACTGGTGTTATCCTTTCAAAATACACTCGCGCATACCCTGAGATAGGGAACTCATAGGTATATCACTAGACCAGCTGGCGCACGAGACAGCGCAGAACGAGCTACGAGATTTAATGATATAAAAGCAACAGAGCAAGTAACATTAAATGTAGTAAAAATTTGAAACAGGGAGCGGCATCAAAAGCTGTCGCACCGAGAACAGCTTCACTAGAAGTCGTAATGAGCTTTGTATATTTCCTAACTAAAAAAACAAAAAGTATATAAAAGCGTACTGCATAAAATGATGTGGCGTATTATTAATTTTATTGTCATCACCAGACACTCTGTTGTACTGTATTGTTGCTACCAGACGTAGCATTATTGGGTCTCCTTAGATATATTTGGCATAACGGCGTCTGGTAGCAACAATACACCACAACAGTGCGTCTGGTAATGACAATAAGAATAATAATACGCCACAATATATAAATATCGTTAATAATCTAATTTATGCGCATCACACTGGTTGTGTCAATCATTTCCGAGATATTCGTTGTTATTACGTATTTTATACTTGTTTAAGCGCTTAGCGCTATTCGTTGTTTATTCCTTGTTATTATTGTGAAAAAAGTGAAATTTCAAGGCCAACATACTGCGACCCGTTTTTATAATATTTAACTATTACTTTGGCTCTTGGTACCCCCTTGTACCTACAAAGAAACATGCAATGAAACCATACCTATAAAACCTTTATTTAGATTAAAATGAAGTACACAGAAAAATAAACATTTTAGGAATAGGCTTACAGAAGATTTTAGAGAAAGTGATGTGAATGTAACAAACCATATTTTTTACTTGCAGAACGTGCTTGCTTTATTGCGCTAAATGCGCAATTTCCTCTGTTTTTCACTCCCCGATTTCTAATTGTTTCTCTGTTTCCCCTTTTCTCCCACTCTTTCTCTGTCTCCCTCCATTTGTTCTCTTTCCTACTCTCTCCCATCATTGTACTCGCAACTCTTTCTCCTCTCTGTACAATATAGATTTAATGATATAAAATATTTCCTGAAAGTTGCAAATCAGTTAAACCAGTTGAGATTGCTAAAGAAAGAGGGGGAATTAAAACAGCATTTGTTGTCTCTTGGATCCACGTGAGAAAGAATTAACTTTTAAAATTAATAATATTCCCAGAGGGAAAATATACCGCACTGCATTAACACCAAGCCTTGTTGAAAATTACTTACCAATGACAAGCTGCATAAAAATATTCACACAATCAATGGATTGTGTAGAACTTCAAAATACTTCAACTCTGTAGATACCAGTATAAACTTAGTATATGTGTGGAAATGTGATTCACGAGAAGCGAAACACATATTAATTTTATTTATAAAATAAATAAAACACCATGATTAAAAATAAACATCTAACGATACATTATAAAACACTTCGTGTTAAACAACCAGTAACAAAATCGATATAATATCTAGGCTTTTGTATTACAATTTCTTACACATTCAAAGAAAAAGTAGTAATTTTACTATACATTGCTTTTGTTAAATAAAACATTAAACAAGTAGAATATCACTTGGAGTCTCGTTGTCAAAAATATGTAAATATAACAGAAAGAGTACAATACAGTTTTTAAAGAGATTTGAACACTAACCCAGTATTTAAGTTAAAATTCTTTTAAATTGTTGATTTTTAAAACTAAAAATTTCAGAAAAGATACTGTGGGATTATTATTTCTGATCAATGTTTGGAGTTCGTTCATCGATGGCATCCGTATTATTGAAAACACTGTATTTTTTGTAGCAAACAGATTAAGCAGAGTTTCCCCCCCTATTTCCAGAACAAATACATTTTATAATCATAAGAGTTGGCAAATTATAAAACATTTAACTTGCATAGCCAAATTATTGCGATGTTGACACTTTCAGTATGTTTAAATTCCAATTTAACATTGGAGAAGTTAATGATTATTTGTTAGTAAAATTACATTAATGTATGAAATCTTGCACCCATCTTTTTTTCTTATATTGTTCCTTTTTTCCTGTGTTCTGTAGTACTATGTACAAATACATTTGTTGACTGAAATTGTAATGGGGCATCTGCTTGTTATGTTCGTAAATAAATTATCATAACCAGTGATTGGTTAAAACCATCGGCTCAGACGATAAAGGATTAAATCTAAATCATAAGGGTTTTTACGAGCTTTGGGCCGTCTGTCTTCAAATTTCAGATACATTCCAGACAGCTTGAAATGCTTACAAAGAAATATATCTGTATAATCGTCTGCTTAGATCCATTGCTTTTCACATTTTCTGCAGATTATTTCAATTTATGCAAGAATCAGTCATTAATGACGGTTATGCAAAATGAGTAAACGTGTTACAGGGATGGTAGATGCAGAAAAAAAGTAAACATCTGATGTGCTACACTCACATGACTTTATCTACTCTTGTACAAACTATTTTTACAAACGATTATTCTCCATATGCTTCATGTTAATCGAGATATCGAGATGTCAATCGTATTGCTAATTTTGTTGTAGATGCAAGGGGAATATGGTAGGTTATAAGCGATAGTCAAATCTTTTAAGCGTTGGTTGCTATGTGGCCCATTCCAATTTCTTTGCATGTCCAGGACAAAAAAAATTAATAACGAATTTGAAAAAAAGTATAAGTATTGGAAAATTTAAGGGAATAACAAGCAATATCTCGAAAATGGTTCACTCTACAAAAAAATGTATACGACAAAAATTGTGTATTTTAACGCGATCTACATTTTTTGTGCAGTAACATTTTGTCTATCTCTTATGGTTTACCAGTTATGCAAAAGTCGTCCACAATGAACACTTTTGAAGACATTCCCAGAAAGTTCGAGAGATACATTTCATTTGTCATAAAAATATCTTAAACATATGGTATTTTAATCAAAATCGTTATAGCCATTTTTGAGAAAATTAAAATTTTCGAAAAATGTTCCATGTAAAGGGTAGTTTGGGGTGAAGGGATTTTCTTGAAAACCTCGTGTCGCATCTCTGGAAGATACTGAACCTAAATACCAAGTTTGGTGTTTATCCGACTGTTCATTTCTGAGTTATGCTGTTCACAGACAGACACACAGACAGACACACACAAGGACATGTTTCCAAAAATGCTTTTTTTGGATTCAGGGGTCTCAAAACATGTATTTCCGGTGAAATCTCGGTATCGAATTTTTGGGTGGAATAGAATACTTCCCCTACTTACTGTACGTAGTAGAGAAAGTAAAAAGGGGGTTCTTTTCACGCAAACCTATGATCTGATGATTTTATAAATATAGAAGTGTAGATATGGCTGATTTATGTGATATTGAACACATGCGTTTTATTTTCTATGCTTATCTAAAGCATATGATACTTTTATCAAACTATTTGAGCCATATTTGGTAACAGGGAAATATAAATTTATCTTGACTCTTCAATAAGTTATTCTCACACATACGAACAATCCCCACAATCTGATTTGGAAATAAAATAAGCTCTTATACATTAGAGATATATTTTATATGAGAAATAATAGTTTAGATTAAATAGCATTTCTAAATGAAGCTAATGGGGTCATTGAAACAATGAATGAAACGTTACATTTATGCATGAGTTTAACTGATCTATCGTTTTAATTGCAAGAGTAATCTATTTATGAGGTATAAATTGGAACATTCAGCTGTTAGATTAGTAATTTGTTGGTTAAATATATTAATCCTCAGTGCATGTGTTTATATGCAATTGATATAATTGCAAAAATTTAATATTAATTAATTTTCGGACTATTCCATTTGCACATAGCATAGCAGAAAAGTGATCGTTTGCCGTGAACCATTATAAACATAATTCGCAACATAACTAACATATCAATATGTAAAGGTATGTCTTATATTACGAATAAAAACTATGGTGTGTTACTGATACCTATTTTGAATGCTTCTTAATAATTGTGGATATCCGAACGAGTTAGCTTGCAATAGTAGGTCCTGGATTCGATTCCCGGGGGGAGAGAGAGAAAACTATCTTCAACATAATATAAAAATCGGTAAACCGAAATTTCAGAATTAACAACTGAGAGGATTTTCTGCAGACGATGTGGCATTTCTGAAATGTTTAACAAGTGGCCTAGAAGCGGATAATGTTCAAATTCACCAGTTTTGTCCATATTTCGTTATATATTGGTGTTCGAGGTTCCTTGCATTATTTTAAAGCTGTGTGTTCTTTATCTTATTAAATTCTTACGGGACAAAACAAGATATAACTACCTTAAAAGATTACTTGATTATGTCGGAATTTTTTTCGCTGCCTAAAAGTATTTGGAGGCTGTGTTAGTCTGGATTGCTCAGTTGGTTACGCTTTGGCCTTCTGATTCCAAGGTCGCCGGCCCAGATCAATGATCTTTAAGTATGCTTGAAAGCGACAACCCCCTGACAGTAGATTTACTAGCAGGTAAAGGAACTCCTGCAGAACGAAACCCGGCACACCGATGGCGTTGATATGATGTTGGCAATTGACAGCGTCGTCAACAAACAGTTTTTTTTTGGGAGGGGAGTTGTACTTGATTTTCAGAACTTAGAAGACTAAGAGGGTTAAGGATATCAGTAATTTAAATATCCACCGCTGTTTCACGTACATTTCTGTGAATATAAATTAATTTTTCATACTTAATTGTGAATATCACCTCGCGAAAACTATATTATAAAGGTTAAAAGGGAGGCTTTAGCATAAAGATAGTAATTTGAGATTAACAAAGCTACATGTGTAATTCAAGTAAGCCAACTCATTTATTCATAGATTCAGGATTCAAGGGGTGAATTAAGCATATGATGAAATTAAACATTTCAAGCCTTTTTAAAGTAAATTTGCTCTTTATTTCATATATTCACATTACACAGCATGACTTCAGGCGTTTAATATATCTGTTCCGGGATGTTACCGTTTCCCTGGTTTTGCTGTCGATCCATTCGATACTGCAAATCTCTGAACTTGTCGATCAGATTGATGGAGAAAGTGATCACAAACTGCACCTGAAAATGAAAAATATATGTAACCTTCATATTACTTTAAGTAGCTGTTGCCCTTTTATCTATAGATTCTATAAACAATTATTACAAAAGCTGAATTTTCTATTCACTTCATCTTCATCGAGATAAAGGCCTAGGAGATAATAAGTAATTGTTCTTTCACACAAGCCGCATGTAGGACAGGGTTGGAACGGTAGAATTGGAGTGAACAATTCAGTGCCCTAGCCAGGATTTCAACCGTGGATTTTCCGGTTTCCGTCCAGTTGCTCTAACCAACTGAGCTACCATGGCAACATGCCGGCACGACATTAAACTCTCCAAGTTATGGGATTTTGCTACCACGATGGTTAATGGCTGAATAATGTGTCCGGCCTAGAAGAGTAATCCTCTGACCTCTGTGTCGTTTCAGGACACAGCATTTTTCTCAGGGTCGATCCTTATCTCCCAGGTTTCATGAAAACTGTAATTGTGGGTAATGTCCAAGTATCCGGGATGCAGGTTTAGGGTGCACTGATGCAAAACATAATTATTCACTTCAACGGCACTGTCTGAACCACTATGCCACTTGCAAGATTATTATGAAATAGTAAAATATTCCGTTTGCTAGTCTGTCGTTCTTTTGTTCTTCACTTCTCCGACACACGTGCGCACTTATCTTGGTTCTCCCGCGGCGATTATTGTCTATAGCTTAACTTTCTTTAAAACGCTTTAATTAATCACACAAATAATAGTTCCTGTTTAATTAATTTTAGGTGCCAACTATATTTCACTATCTTTCTACCACTGTTATAACACTGCGAGGAACTAAAATCTCATATCGCAAGAAATAACTGTTCACATACTTCTGAGCAGCACTCCGGCCGACCTGTTACACGTGCACAGAGCGCCAAAGAATGTCTTCGGCGGATTTTGTATCGTTTTCTGGGGTCTTTTGAGGCGTGTCCTATCGCAGAGCGTGGTGACTTGATAACACAGCAATAAGGGAGAAAAGAGGAGAGGTTGATGTCTTGGCTTTTTCTGGTGTTATTGAAACCAAAATATGTTTATTGTCTCAGAACCAGTCATGCCGTATACTAGCAAAATTACTCGTGGATGTATCGTGGGTATGTGGGAGGCTGGTCGTTCTGTTACAGAAATTGCAACGGCTGTACATAAAAGTGTTTTAAAGTAAATTAATGGATAAAAATATTCTAGGAAAGTGGGGAAGACGGTCCACATACTCATCAGAAAGTGGGCACCCCGTAAAACATCCGCAGATGATGACGTTCGTTACTAAATGCAAATTACTCTTTTGTTATAATTGACTGATCATGTTTAGAAACTATAGATAAATATGTATATTATATGGTTTACCGAATATGACATACATGTTATAGTAATAAAGTTGGGTTATATTTTTGTCTCTAATCCTGTTGTATTCCTATGATTAGCAATATTTTATTAAAGGTATATTAACCAATTATAGTTTCAATTAGAGGGAAAACATGCTGCTTTATTTATTTATTACTTAGTTATGTTTGCTTCTATGCAACAACAAGCATCAATATCACTGTGAAAATACAGTTCTGTTTATTTTTGTCATAAAAGTGCTGCCTTGCTACGTATTTAATGAATACCACTCAAGCTTTAATTTGCACCCCCCTGAAAGTCTTCTTACACTACACATTCTACATTTTCCTAATCTGGGCGCTCATCAAGTTTACCCCTTAGCTTTTAACGCTTTTGAATGCACTCACTTTACCTCTTTCTCTTTTATTCAATACAATCGAGAGCGTAAACATATATTTCGTTTCTACGCCATTTTGTAACCTTTGTTGTGGTTATTGGTGTCACTATTTAGCAGAAGGAATGGCGCACCCTTGTGCATTCCGCGTAATTTTCCTAACATACTTCAAGAGAAATATTAAAAATAGTTACTTACCGCTGCTTGAGTCAGCAGCATTTTCTGAAGAAGTGGTAGATAGTCTTCCAACAAAAACTTATTGCATTCGGGGCTTCGCAATTCACTACCAGCTTCTTTTACAAACCTGCAACCAGCAAATACGTCTACCATTAGGATTAAATTAATATACCACCATACAATCTACACCTTAGTGTCTCGAAGTTACTGAATATATCCAGATTTTCCCAACGGTGACTAACACATTTTAAAGGCAGCTCTCCACTGCCTCCACAATCAACACACAACACTCAATTCTAAACATGAACAACTTTAACCCTGTTAATCTATTCGGGTCAGTATGCACCGTAATGCATATTGATTTATGATTTTTAATTAAATAAGATAAAATATACTTATGAATATCTGTGACTCTGTTTACCATTACAAAACCAATTTGTTTAGTCTCGAACCGTAATAGCTAACATACATTGTGCTCGGGTTAATATGACCCAGCAGAAAGCTGTAGTTTTCTTACATATGAAGTTAGTATTTATTACTGTTATATTACGGCATGTATTTTTCTATTGTAATAAACCGATTGTGGTCAACCATGAGTTGCATATTCTTACAACAATAGCTAAAAAAGCATTGAGAATTGTGAAGAATGTTTAACAACCTGATTCAATGTACAGATTCAGGAAAATCTGTAAAACGAGCGCGCTGTTAAGTACTGCCTATCAAGCAATGCCAACAAAACTAATATCTTGGGTAAAACCTGTAAAATGGATACTTGCAAAAATCATGTTACTTACTTGTGCCCAAAGTGCAAATATTGACAAACAGTGATTTTCTTACTTTCTTTATGTTCCTACGTTTTCATATACATTGAGAAATGTTTTGTGGTAATGTAAATTCCTAAAGAAATTAAATGTTTCATATAGTAAAAATGAAAACATCAACAACAAAATAAGAAAAAAATAATAAAAAATGTGTCGGTAAATAAACAAAAAACACTAATAATCGTGTTATAGGATGTATTTACACTCCCTGCTACGATTTACTTATGTTTGTATGTTTATTGTCTCATTTATGTTATCGCTTTATTGTATAGTAGGGTTAATTCACATTTGCAGTGTAAAGAAATATGCCTGTACGTATATTTTATTTGTAATAACTTTAGACTTCCGCACCCGAAGAAATATAACAAACGTTAAAAAAAGCAGGAGTAAAGGTTATTGCACTGTGTTATTGTTCATAAAAGTCTTTGTTAGTTGACACTCAAATAAGACACAAGTAACTAACACTAGGGAGAGTCCGAAATAGTTCACAAACAGCGATTTGTTACTGTATTCTACCATGTTATCCCGAGTTGGTCAATCAGTTTAACAGAAATCTGTTAGTGTTTTAACGTAAAGTAATTCGCTCCAGCTCGAGGACCAATATAATTACTTTATAAGCTTTACATTCACGCCTCTCAGAACTGTATATATTTGAGGTGCTTGTCAAAATTTCAAGCAGATTTGTACTCCAAAAGCAGGAGGAACCTGTGCTCCTCGTAACAAAATTTTCGCTCCAGAATTACTTTAACAATATAGCTCAGTTTTGAACATACCACGCGAGTAATATATGTGCTAAAAGTGACAAGAAATTTGCTGAGAGATTAACTAAACATGCAGAAGTCTGTTATACGCTGTTAGACAAGTGAGTAAGTGATGCGCTGGCAGAAGTTGAAATGTAACCATGTACTTTGTTTAACATACAACTTGTAAGGTTGGTTGTAGGTTTCCTGTTACAATTCGGAACAATAAAACGAAAATGTCTGTTGAATTTTATATGCTGTGTCGTCTACAGTTATTTTGTTAGTCAGCTGAGCCTTTGCGTTAACACGCCCTGAAGATCAACGAAAACATGTTTATACCACAAAAATAATTACGATAGGTATTCGAATAATCCAGACTACAGGATCTTCAATGAGTAGCAGAGGTGATAAGCAACATGTCATCAGGAGGTAACGGACTGCATTCTACAGGTAAACATAAACAAAAGGGAAACGACGACGCATACTAAATAATAAAAATATATTGGTAAATAAATACAAATACTAATAATTGTGTTATTTGTATATTTTGAGTAGGATTCTGTATGTTTTGTTTCAATAACAGGCGATCGTGTCATAATGACCCGAACACTTCGTTATAATAAATGCGAGCAGTGTATCAGGGTTAAAGCGTTGGCCACACGGCAGGAACTTACTTGTACAGTACAGTTTGCACAAACAAGACCGAACACCTTGCGTCCATGCGATGCAAGTAAATTTGCGGAAACCTCAGTATGAACTTGATCTTTGAAAAAGGAGGTTGTCAAGGTTAAAATAATTTGGCCCGAAGATTTAGTTATAAGCACTTCTGTACTGTTTATTGATAAAAAGAAGGGATATCAAAGGCTCCCGATCGAAATGGTACAAAAAGCGGCTTCTGAGGAGAAAGGTAGACTTGCATATAAATTTAATGAAAGGCTTAAGAGAATATCCATGGCGTAATTATTTCAGAATGGACGAATGCATATAACAAATTACTACGTTTGGTGACTTCTGCAATTGAATGTAAGAACATTGCGATGCGCTAATCTCTCTCTCTCCTCAGTAAATAATCAGTTTCGGCTTTAAGGTTTTTAGCTACTGCAAGATCAATCAGAGATTTCAGATTTAATTCTTTATTACCTTTTGGTAAGACATATTCTTCTTATTCCTAAGGCATGACAATGATTTATATAATCTGATAAACTAGGTGATACGTAGTTTGGAATGGATGTGTACATCATACATTAAACTTTTCTTTAGGCTGAAGGCACGGCTTATACACTGTCACACATTAACATTTTGCGCAAACCAAATTTTCAGCACTCCAAAGTTTACGCAGGCCGAGCTTTCTGATTTGTGTGAGCTACCGTCTTGTGGTCCACATGCACGTTTTTCCCGATACCGATACAAACTAATTTGAGCAAGTAAGCGTGCGGTAAAGCCTGCACGACTAACCGATACATAATAGCATGTAATGTGAAACATGTTGAATCAAACGTGAGTTGGAATTTTCATCAACATTCCTTTTCCAATACACTGTAATGTGAGACAAAGTGTAAACATTTTGTGTTTGTTAATTTTGTTATGAATATTTAGCTTTTGAGATCAAATTGTGTGCTTGGTGGAAGAGGCGCAAGAATAAAAGAAGAAAGTTATGGGTGCACCCTTTTCTAAGCAATAGAAACAGTGTAAATACCATTTTGTCTGAACTTAAAGTTGAGAGTAGATTAGGCTTTAACAGTGTTCTAAGAATGTCAAAAGAACGTTTCAGTTTGTTGCTGACTGTAATTTCATCAACAATTGCAAAACAGAAAACGAATTTCAGCCATATCAGTTTAACCGAAATTACGATTATCTTGTTTTTTTTCATGCCCTCCTGTGTACACTCAAAACTATGGTCAAACTCGCGTAAACATTTCTATAGGCTTTTAGGGATATAATCTAGGAGACACTTGCATGACTCGCATTAATTGTATTGTCTTTCTCTTCGCCCACTCCATTTTCCTCGCTAATAAGTAACGAATGATTTGCATGTGCTAGTTGTCTATATCATGTCTGGCCGAAGTTAGTCAAGTTTGCACGAAATTGGGAATACATGTACTAAACGTGTTCTCCACTTTACTTAGCCAAGACATGTTGAATCAACATGTTACGAAAGACTTGTTGGTCAGTGGAGACACTCCTTTACCGCCTACATCCGCTCAACGAGTTGAATCAACATGCTTTGTTGATTGTTGTGGCAGCGGAGAACCGCCTTAACAGAGAACAAAATAATGTTTTGTTACCACTAGCGCAAGCAAATAGAGGTTTTTGGCAGGACTTTTTGAGGCAGTATTATAAGCGTAAGACATAATAATTATAAGTAGGAATAATTCATTAGATCAGACGAAGCGATTTACCAAAAATCAATATCTACTAAAGGACCATGATGACATCTAATTGATGTAGATATTCTTAGATGAGTAAATTATAAATAAAATAAGTAGTTCATATTTGTGTAGCATGTTAGAATTACGTCGAGAGCGAAGAATTTCTAAGGCATGATTGGGTCAGAATTGGTGTAAGTGGAGCAATAACTTAACTATAAGCTTCTGCTAAAATCCAAGAGGGGAAAATGCTCCACTAGCTATTTTGTGTCAGAGGAACGTGACGTTTTGGGTTTAGTTTCTTTATAACGAGAGAAACCGGGGAATCACCGCGAGGACATCACATGATATGAAATTATAGGCTAGTGGGAATTGAATATAGTTAAAGAGATGCGATGGATTTAAATATAAGCGGGAAACTTTAGCCAATGACGATGGAGCTTGTGAGAGTGATTAAAAACTATTTAAATTGAAGTCAGATTAAGTTCGGGACATTTCCAAGTCAGTGTGAGTAATTAAAGGTGTTTGCGTATCCAACAAAGAAACTTGCTCTTAATTTGTATTAGTGTAAAATTCAAATAATTAGGCAAGTGCAGGAATTTACAGTTATCATCGTATTGATAGCAAAATGGTTACTCAGAAATAGCTCAATGCTGTTATTGGTATTAACAAGTTTGTTGGTTATACTTTAAAAAAAGTTAATTGCTTATAATTTTTAATACAGATAGTCTGATATTAAGAAAAAATCCTGGCTTTCTTAATAAGCTGCCTTTTATACAAATTATATCAGTGAACTTAAAATGCATGTATCTAAATCGTGTCTGATATATCAAATATTCTCTGGGGTAATAGGTCATAAGGCTAGCACATTTAACTCTGACGAGAATGAGCTATTCATCTCCCCTTAAATATTTATGGTAGAGCCTTTCATAATGTTAGAGAAAATTTATAGCATGTGTAATACATTCTAAACCTTAGCTTTAAAAAAAATTTGATGTGTTACACTCACATGACTTTCTCTACTCTACTAGTTTTACAAACACATATTCTCCATCTATTTCATATTAATCGAGATAAACATTTGCAGAAACGATCTTTTGACGTGCAAGGAGAATTACATTTTACACATAGCGACCGGTTCCAAAAATATTTACCCATCGCTTAAGGCCTAATATGTTCCCCTTGTTTTGTATTTGCAAGGGCAATATAAGCACATACATATCTCTTAATAGCTGCTTGCTATGTGCAGCACCATTCTGTTTGCCACAAATTAATACTCTTTGCATACCCAAGACAAAAAATGAATAACGAATTCCCATTTAGAAAATAAGTATTGAGAAATTTAAGGGAATAACAAGCAATATTTCGAAAATGGTTCACTCAACAAAAAAACCTATATGACATAAATTGTGTATTTTAACGCGAGCTACATTTTTGTGTAGTAAAATTTTGTCTATCCCTTATAGTTTTCCAGTTATGCAAAAGTCGTTCACAATGAAGAATACTTTTGGAGACATTCCCAGAAAATTCAAGATATACATTTTATTTGCCATAAAAATATCCTAAACATATGATATTTTAATCAAAATTGTTAGAGCCATTATTGAGAAAATTAAAATTTTCGAAAAATGTTCCATGTAAAGGGTAATTTGGGGTGGGGTTTTTTTCTTGAAAACCTTCGTGTCGCATCCTTGGAAGATACTGAACCTAAATACCAAGTTTGGTGTTTATCCGATTGTTCGTTTCTGAGTTATGCTGTTCACAGACAGACACACACACACACACACACACACACACACACACACACACAGACACACAGACAGACACACACACGGACATGTTTCCAAAAATGCTTTTTTTGGATTCAGGGGGTCTCAAAACATATATTTCCGGTGAAATCTCGGTATCGAATTTTTGGGTGGAATACAATACTTCCCCTACTTACTATACGTAGTAGGGAAAGTAATAAATGACAGACTGACACAATAGGCAAATTCCATTAACAAATTTTCACTGTAGCATTCAGACTTCGGTTTTCGGATATTGGATCACATACTTACCAGATGTTTCCTCCAGCAATAAATTGGGACAGTTCAAAGCTCTGGCTGAAAATACTTTAACATACCACACCATAGGGAATACTGCATAATGATAAAGGTAATTTCTAAGCATATCTAAAATTATATGAAAAACCAAACCACAATCTTTTATTTAAAACAAATCTCATGTATTAAGTTCACATGAATTTCTCTACACTCTATTATTTATTTCTGGATATAAAATTATTTTTAGGAAAGTTTATTTTTCTATCTACTTCATTTTAATGGAGATAAACCCTTCCGAAAATAGGATCTATTACAAATTTCGTTATAGGAGATACAAAGGGAATTCCTAAGAACTGGTCGCTTTAAGCTGGCCTTAAAATTCCATATTGTTTCCATGATATTGCGAGAAATAACTTAAAATTGAAAAAAAACTTTAAAAGAATAGCTAAGTTTTGAACAATTCAAACCATTGATGATGAATATCTCGGAAATGGCTGATGCCACAAAAAAGTAATTGGTTATAAATTGTGTCTTAAAGAGATACACATTTCTTGATCAGTACGTTTTCGTCCGCTTAACGTTTACTAGTTATACAAGCTTATGCAAAATTCTTTGTTATTGAAGACTTATTCCCAGAAAATTCAAGATGTACATTTTATTTTTCGTGCAAATATGTTTAATGTCAAAATTGTTTACAATTTAATTTTCAAAAAACCTTCCATGTAAAGGAAGGAATTTTCTTAAAAAGCTTCGTGTCACTGTCCTTGAAAGGTACTGAACTTAAATGCGAAGTTTGGTATTTATCCGATTTTTGTTTTTTAGTTATGCTGTTTTCACACACACACACACACACACACACACACACACACACACACACACACACACACACACACACACTCTGTCTATCTCTCTCTCACGGGCCTTTTTCTAATAAGACATTTTTTATTCAGAGGGGGCCCTAAAACATGTAAATCTCGCTTACGAAATTTTTGGTGAATGCAATAGCTTCTCTACCTAACTATCTATTAGAACGAGGTAGAGAAATTTGTTTCTTTTCAACTCAAATAGTACTAGATTTGCAATTGTCTTTCTCAAGTATGAATGGAGTCACTAGAAATCCTATTTTAAAGATAACCCTTTGAATAGTAATTTCAAATAAGCTGGAAGGGTAGAATCTAACGACTGTAAAATGCAATGTCATCACCGGGATTCGAACACGGATGTAGCCACTGAACTAGCATGCCAACATGCCGCTACGACATTAAATTCCGCAATTCGTACCGTCGTGTAACCATGGTAGTTCAGTGGTTAGAGCAACCGGACGAAAGTCGGGAGATCCGTGGTTCAAATCCCGGAGATGGCATGGCATTTTTCAGTCTCTGATTCTACCTTTCCAACCTTGTCCAGCACACGGCTTGTGTGAAAGAACAATTAATTCCAATAAATTGTTTACCCTTTTGGATGAAGTCATGTGTTCCTTTTACGCTATTTATATCATAATAATTTGACAGATTTTATGAAATTAATTATCAATTCATTCAAGCTTGTAACGAAAGGAGAAATTTTAACTAATGTAGGTCTTAGACGATGCAGTTGTAATATATGCATTAACGATATTGTAAAGGAATGCAGAATTTTAGTTTACTGTTTTCAGAAATTAAATTATCTTAGGAATTTTAGTGTACATGAATGCCTTAGATTTGCGAATGAACAAATAGTTAATGAAAATCAGGTAGGTATAATTATAATTTAAATTGTGTAAATTCTACAAGTTTAAATTTTTGGTTTAGAAAACAAAAAATGACTTTATAAATGTAAGTGCCAATTAAAAGGTTGAAATAAATAGTGAGTAACACATCGATTTTGAATATCTTGTTAAGAACATTTTAAGAACGGTAAAATGTTTTAATACAGAATTAACAAATTTTAAAAAATCTATAGATTCTACATTGAAAGGAAGAAGCGTTCAGGAAACACTGGAGATAGTTGTAAAGTCTGAACGGGAGTATTGCCTAATCCGTGAACTGGAGTAGTACGAGGAGGAGTAGTAGAAGTAGAAGACGTTTTTTCTCTTATATTCTGGCACACCACAGCATAAGTTGGAACATATGGAAACATTGCTCAGCAAGACATATTTGCAGCTTATTATCGCCGAGCTTATTAGGTTGACATGCCGCATGTCTCTGTTTTCGCGGTTACAACTCTGTGGATTACTTTGCCACAATTAAATTTCTCCCTTAGGCAGTCGCTGCTCACGGTTACAGCTTACAGCAAAGTATCAACTACAATTAACCGAGCAACATTATATTTTCGTGATTTTTAATAGTTTCTTTGTACTGAGAGCAGAAAAAAAACGTGATAACCGTTCAGTCATGCCTTCGTCAGGTTTAATTATTAACAAATAAGGAAGTTTGAAATATGGCACTAACGCAGTGACCGGGACGATAAGATAATACTAATAAATTCAGATCTCAAAGCCCTTGAAATATTTAAAAATGATGAGAGAAGTAAATTACATGAAAGTACATTCAAAAAGTAAAATTTAAGGGTGTGAATTAACCTTGCATATTATTTCTGCGAATATTTCTATTTATCTCCGTTTTACAGATATTTTAAGTAAGTTACAACCACCCCAGTAGTCTAAAATTTGTACAGACCAAATGCTTTTTAAGGCTGCTTAAGTATTATGGTAAATTACCTTGTAAAATTGTACATACCACCAGTAACTGTAAACGAAGAGGAGCTTCAGTATTGCATTTACCCTCATCTTTGATCCTTGGGGTATGATGCACCTGTAACAAATTTTTTGTAATAGAATTGACATTTTAAGTGATAGCAAATAGCACACTTCGGAGCAGTGACCTGTGGATCTTAGAAGCGAAGGTCATACTTTAATAATGGTGTTCACATTACTTTCTAGAATTATTGGTTTGTGTTAGCAATGCATTCTAATATCAATCATGTATACAGTTATTGTGAATAGAAAGATGTATTGTTAATTATCTGCCTCTGATGCAGAGTGCTATTTTCAGTACAGCAAGATTATTATAAAATATTGCAGAATATTTCCACTGAGGAATTTTTAGGAATAGGTGTAAGCCAATTTTTGTCCATATTAAACAGATACGGTTTTCAAATTAAAATCACAATTACCTATGTGCATGTTATAATCGTTATTAATTTATATGTATTATAGATAAAGTAATAATAATATAGAATAGCAATAATTGGCGTTTAGACTATTTAATGCCTTTAACGGGCAAACATATAGTCATCAGTGATGTTGGCTTGATGTATACAAAACAAAAATCAGATTATCCTTCTCAAAGCCTGGATGAGTATGGGATATAAGTTTAGCATTAAACACACGACACGATTGTTTAAAACAATTAAAAGAACATCAACTATGAAAAGAAGATGTGTTACCTATAAGAAATTTTAATAAAGCATAATACCTAATGAGTCACCTTTTTTACTTATTCTACCACGTACCTGGTAGATATAGAAGGTATTGCATTCTACCTAAAACTTCGATACCGAAATTTCACCGGAAATGCATGTTTTGAGGTCCCATGAATGCAAGAAAAGAATTCTTAGAAAAAGGTCTGTTTGTGTTATCGGGTGTCTATGCTTGTCTGTGAACAGTGTAACTCAAAAACGAAAAGTCAGATAAACACTTGGGGTTCAAGTTCAGTATCTTACAAAAATGCCACACGAAGATTTTCAAGAAAATTCCCCTACACAAGCTACGCTTTATATGCAACGTTATCGGAAATGTTTATTTTATAAAAAATGGCTGCATAAATTTTGATTAAAATACCATTTATTAAAATTATTTCATGTAAATAAAATGTATATCTTGAATTTTCTGGGAATAATCTGTGAAGTCCTCTTCATTCGGAAGGAATTTTGTATAATCTTCTATAACGGTAAACGTTAAGCGATAGACGAAAACACACTACACAAAGAAAAGTAGATCTCTTTAAAACACGCAGTTTGCTTCAAATAACTTTTTCTGTGGCATGAGCCATTTCCGAGATACCTGTTATTAACAGTTTGAATTATTCATTACTTAGTCATTTCTTTAAGTCCTGTCGATTTTCAATTCTTTCTCGCGATGTCATGGAAACAGTGTGGAATTTTAAGGCGCCAGTTCTTAAACATTTGACTATCGGTATTGCCTCTGTATCTTACCTTGCACATAATGAAATGTATAATGCAGGAATTTCCGGAAAGGCTTATCTCGATTAAAATGGAACAGGAAAATAAACTTTCTTAGGAATAGTTTGTGTACCCAGTAATAAACGATAGAGAGTAGAATGTAACGCATTAGATTTTTATACTTACAAAACTTCACTTTAAGTATGTAAATACGCAAAATCTTTATAAACGATTATGTACATAATATTTTTTAATCTTATCTAGGACTAATCTCAATTTTATTTAAGCACCTTTTAGTAGGAAATATTACTTTTAAATATTGCTTTTCGTGTATAAAATACTTTCCAATTATATAAGAGAATAGTACGAAATGCTATTCAAAACTAACGCAAAGGAAGCAAAAAATCGTTATTATTTATTAAATATGACACAAAAATCAATTCAATAAAAACGTTATGACATTTTCAGCGTAATTAAGGGCATCAGTGCATTTCGGAAGCAAATGCTTCAGCAGTCAATCCAGATTCCATTCCTGTCCACCATTTCTTAAGGCATTTAGAACATGGATTCAACTTATTCATTACTAAATGAGAAATAGAATACACTTTAAGTAATCCCGTCCCATACATTAACACAGCAGCCTTGTTTATTTACAAGTCACTATCACTGACGGTGTATGTACACGCCACTTTATAGAGTTTGACTATGTCTACACATATTATGCAGGTTTCAAGGAACGTTTCTTTCCCTCCCTCTTTATTTTTAGTAAACAAAAACCTGTCCAATATTAATTAATTCAAGATTTAGTAGGAGATATTAACCGCATTGTAATATAGTTTTTTTTTTGATATCCGAAAATTGTAAATTGCGAAACCCAAAGAAGTACTTCTATAGTAAGTGTGATCTAAGGTATTCTAAGTTATTTGATAGCCTATGATACATCAGAAATGGGTGCTTTGAATGCTGTCCTGACTTCTAACAAAAGAAGAATCTAATTGTTACATTCGTATGACATTCTCTACCATCTATCGTTTATTAGTTTATGTGCAAAGCATTCTTAACAAATTTTATTTTCTATCTGCTTAAAGTTAATACAGATAAACTTTTGCAGAAATAGCTACATTACACATTTCAAATGCGATAGTCAAATGTTCAAAAACCGAATACTATATGCTGGCCTTACTTTTTCCATGACACTGTGAGAAACAATTGAAAATGGACAGAAGTTTAAAATAATTGCAAGAGTATTAAACAATTCGAACCATTAATAATGAATATCTTGGAAATAGCTGATACTACAAAAAGAGTTATTTGAAATAAACTGTGAATTTAAAAGAGATCCAAATTTTTATGTAGTACGTTTTAGGCTATTGACGTTTACCAGTTACACAACATTGTATAGAAAGCCTTACGAATGAAGAGGTCTTCAAAGGCTATTACCAGAAAATTAAACATTATTACATTTCATTTGCACCCATTGTTTAGAAAATAAAAAAAATCGAAAAATGTTTCATGTAAAGGGTAGTTTGGGGTGGCGGAGTTTCTTAAAAATCTTCGTGGCATATCTTTAGAACCTGAATAACACACACACAATTTAAGATCCATTGTCTTAAGTATACGTTATTTTAATAACAATCGCAGCTTATTCTTTTGAGAAAATAAAATAATAACATTTTGTGTGTAAAGGCTATGAGGTGGTAAATTTCCATTTGCGTTACATTCTGCATGGATACGAAATTGGGAATACATTTGAGGTTTCTCCTTTGGGTTAAACTCTTCATAAATACATACACATTGGCCTTTCTTAAAAAAATACATTCTTGAAGACAGTTGGATCTCAAAATAGATTTCCGGTGAGATATTGTTATCGAGAAAGTAACAATAGAGTGCTGAATTCAGTAATTTCAAGTTAAAGTTTATTTAAGTCATTTGATAATGGTAAGTAAACTTCCTTTGTTAGTAGATTTGTGTGTGTGTGTGTGTGTGTTTCTTTTTTAAATGTTAACACTCTTTGACCGAGCAGGATCATATTGGACTATGAATGAATGGAATTAGCTCAAACCTGCCCGGGGTCCTTAAGACCTTTTCCGGGTAATTTGCCCCAACCGAGATTCGCACTCGGGAGCTCGGGAAATTGAAGTTGATATGCTACCCTCACATCATGGAGTTGGGCAATTGGATAAATTGCATAACTGCTATCTAAATACCATGACGAAAAGATGAACAGTGGCACATAGTTTACCATCTAGAGATGAGAGAATAATGCTTATTATAGAGTATATTTAACCAATAAAAGTTTCTTACCTTTTCCCAAAGAAGGCTATGCCTGAATAAAGCAAAGGATGTACGTTCGAGCTGTTGAAGCTTAACAAAGAAGACTGGCATTCGATATCTTCGTCTATTACTCACTTTGAGGTTGTCTGCTGTAAAATGATTCATAACGTCGCTATGCCTTACTACCAATCCCATGGCAGGGGTTTAGGAAGTACTATATATACCTCGTGAGCAGTGGCGGCTCCGAGATACATTTTGGGTGTTCACAAAATGTTCGATTCACATACCCCTGAAAATGTGAAATAGCATCCACTGCACAGTGATTATGATTATGAACAAACTTATACAACTGCAGCCTCTTTCAATAATAATAATAATAATAATAATAATAATAATAATAATAATGAATATCTTGTCTGACAAAAGAAAGGTTTTTTTGTGAATTTTTATTATTTTCTACATAATTAAGTCACTTTAGAGCAACAACGAAGTAATGGGTAAGCTTTCGCGGTACTGCTTACGCTACACTCAATTTGCATTATTTCGCCAGTCAAATATTAAAGCACCATTAACACTCACCAAGTCTCATTTTTGATGCAGGAAAACTGCATAATTTCTACTTATAAAATGTTCTGTCCCTCCATATAGTGCACAAAAAGTTAATCAATATAAATACACGTTGTATTCAATTGTAGCTACACGCTAAATAGAGAACTATAGGTACTGCATCATGGTAACGCTAGTTATTGCCAAAGAAATCCATGCGTCTTTTTTCGATCGCACAAATGTATTTATCACTCTATGATTGAATATCATATGAAGTAGGTTGTTCTCCCACTATAATTTGAAGAAGTGTAATCTTTACGTTACTATTAGCCCCACACTTTGGGCGCCAATTTGAAGTAGGTTGTTTTGTAGTTCCACTGTTGGGGAGCCAAACTTGATGAAGTAACTGCCCCCGTATTGTAAAAGTTTCCGGTGACCTTCGCCCCAACGTACACTTTCCTGTGGCCTTTGCCCCACTTTTAAAAAAATCAACTTTTTATATTTTGTCTCTTTAAATATTATATATATATATATATAAATGGTTGCCTCGGCTGCATCAGTATTGATTTGTAGAAACATGTATCTCTCAGCAGGGGGTGTTGCGGCTAAAGAATGTAGGATTACACAAAATATAACCTTTACTTCACTCCTTTTTTTTAATCATTCACACGATTAAATAACACTTCACCGATATAGAGAGCTGAGATAATTTATTAATTACTTGCACTTTTTAACACGTAAACTTTATAATATTCTCGCCGGAATGAACTTTATATGTCTCACAGTGAATACGTATTTAACTGCTCCGGAACGCGCGTCCGGTTTGGTACGCTATCTTCTAGCGACTGGCTTCTACCGCCTGAATTTGCAAATTTCATCTATTTCAAGTCTCTGATTGGCTAATCCTACTCCAATAGAATACCTCTATTTAACTTTCAGCTTTTCTAGTTTTTGATTGGCTATTTATGAACTGTTTTAAATATAACATTATTGTTAGAAGAATTACTAGTAGCATTATTAAACTTTTTAATTCATTATTGCCTCAAGGTTATTTCATTGTTACTTCATTGTTAGCAACTTTTGGTTCTATTCTCACAGCTCCTACATTATTAAATTACGTAATACATTCACATAACATTATTATACATGTATACAATAATATAAACATAATACAAAGACTGTAACATGCATTTTATATATTATATTATACACATATTGCTTTAAGGCAGGCTGTTATTATATTTTATATTATAGAATTAGACTGAAATCATTTAACTGTTAAAAGTACTGCCTCATATAACACAATATACCATAACTCTCACAGAAATCCATTATATATGTATATATAATAACAAACTTTTTATTGTACAACTATAACATACATCAGATTCAAATTTTGCTGTAGAGTGTGATTAGGTATAATGTTAAGTATGCTACCATCTAGCGGGATTTATGCCAAACTGAAAAGCGAATGGGGCTTCCCAACTTCCCGCCCTTGCAATCTCGCATAAATGAAACTTCTGCAGTAGTGTGCTAGCACCTTGTTCATTGGCGTAAAGTTGTTGCTGAGAGATGGATGATAAAGGCCAGTGCACGTCTTCAAGTGTGCACAACCGTATATATTTCACCCATAAGGTAATTACCTAATACCAGTTGCGCATGCGCAAAAGCTCCTAAAACCGTGTAGAAGTCCAGTTGTGCACGCGACTCTGCTGTCATATCTCATCGAGTTTAGAGGAGAAGGGATAAATTTTTATTACCGCATCGTGTAATAGTATTGGAACAAAAAATAGCCAATAATCTGCAAGGTGTCAAAAGCTAGGGTGTGTACGTGCTCTTATGATCTTACACAGCAGCCACCAGTACTCCTGAGAAGTGAAATATTTTACCTTCTAGTAAGTAGTTATCCGTTGTGAAAATAAGAATGATACAAACAAATAAGTATAGGCCAGTATTAACAAGGTATAGTGTACTTGATCTGTCTCTTTTATATGGTTTAGTGTTCAGGAAAATAGCGTAGTGGGAGGAGGGGTAATGATAAATGAATAAGACAGCCATACATTTTTTTTCATTTTTCTGCCATTTATAGATATTTAGGGTATAAAACTTAGTTGAGTACCAATTTAAGGTTCGCTTAAGTTTATATGGATATTGTGTTTGTTACTTCTAAGCTAGTAGGACGAATAAAAAGCTTTTCCATAATATGCACTAATTATAAAAAGAGAAACTTTTGTGTGTGAGTAAGGTAACCTCTATACCTCTCAACCGATTTCGAAAATTATTTCACATTGCAATAATCTATTCCTTCTTTTGAGCATTGGCCATAAACAATATTCTAATTTCAGTTTATAACTTAGTAAAACCAAAAACCGAATTAAAGACCTATGCGCTAGAATACGAATACTTTGAAGTTATACCAGAATGTACTGGCGAAGAAGTTTTCAGTTTTCGTTGAGATTTCCATGGGAAGTAAAGTAGTTGCAGTTACTCCACAGAAAATAAATGTAAAATAATATAAATGTCACTAATATTTCATTTCAAACAATATTAAGGCAAGTAAGAAAACAGATACGTAAAATAATATAAGAGAATCAAATCTTCTCATAAAGCTACGATACACGTGTGATAACAGAATAACCCTCATGAAAGGAAGTTTTGTTTTATTTCATGTAACTTGTACCTAAGGTGTAATAAAGTTCATTAGCATATGCTAAATAATTGCATAAAGAGAGAAAAGTTCTAACATTAGAAATCTGTGAACCAATATTTTATAATAAACAACTCGGAAGATTATTTTCTCAATGGTCACAGACTGTCTCTTTAAAAGAGGTTAACTTGGTAGTTAAGTCGGGAATGTTCATATTCACCAGCTTCAGTCTGTTGTATTGTGTATGTTAAGAGTTTTTATATTACGTGAAAATTATACAGATTTGATGTTATTAAATTAGTATGGTAATGATATTGACAAAAGAGAATGTACAAAGGTTTAAAATTTCATCCACTGTAATTTGTTAGAAGTTATTCTACCATTCCCACCGATGATTGTTCTACCATCACTGGTTACCTGTAGGTTATGCAGCATTTGCGGAACTTGAAAGACTGTTGGGAAAGGTTACCCTTCACATTCTTTTCTGTGAATATTAGGGAATATTTCATATTTTGTTATAAACACTGGATGGACTGGACAAAATTGCAGTAAGTGCTAAGGGTAGGGTTAGCCATATAAATTCTGTAAATCATTGTACAGCAATTTCATGCATAACGTGGTAAGGTAAATTAAATTAATTGATTTATCATTTCTGTTTTAAAAGCTAAGCGTACAATATTGGACAAGCCTGCTGGTTTTCTATAAACAGCCTAAGAGGTGTGTTATGTAAGCATAAGGGATTAACAAAAGCTTACTACAGGATCAATTTATACAGGGTGTTCCCGAATTCCTGCTCACTGCTTGAAATATTATCTCGTAGTTGTGCAGGGCGCGCCGCTAGTGTTGCTTGTATGTTACAGGTATTTCAGGGGTGGTGCACGAGTTGTGATTCTGTACATACATGTATATGTAAAGTACAGTAGGTATGTGTTACAGATATAAAATCTGCAGACAGGAACGGATTTCGAACTCGGAATCTCTTCGTTAGAAACCACCGCCCAAACCACTTGTGCACTAAGACACCAGATGATATGTGGGCTACAATGTAACTATCTTAACAGGAAATCTTCAGATGTGTGATTCATGACAGACAGAACTTATTGTAATTATTATTATTGTACTGTAATACACTGCGGAATATTAGGTACATTAGTATTAATATTATAAGCATATATATACCATACGAAGTATACAGTTAATGATAACACAGGCTGTCAGCTAGATGAGTAACAATTAATTGTTAGTACACCAAATACAACTGCCTTGCAGTACACTCAGTATAATCGCCTGGGTTGAATTTTTCAATACTCTGAAATGCGGTTATAATATCAAGGCTATTTTTTTAAACAGTTCCTGTCTCAACCTCCTGTGTTTACTTGTGGTAAGCATTTTTCACAAAAAAAGAAAATTTAGAGAAAAATAAGCTTTTGATGATATACCCAGAATATAATAATATAAATTATAATACCTACGTAAATTCGTACGACTCTTATATCACATTTCTTCCTCTAAATATTTCGTAACATTATATTGTATTTTCATTGAATTATTTTAGTTCATTTTAACAATGAAGGTTGTACGACCAAATAACTTAAGAACATCAAAGTAATATTAAATTACAATACAGTGAATCATAAGACATGAGCATTATAAGTGGATGCTTATAAAATTGGCTGTATTAAATGATAGTTTTCATTAAATTTTGTTACTAGCTGCTTCCGGTCTTGCACTGTAGCCTTTTGAAACTTGAATGATATTTAACTCCCCCGTTTTATAACATTATTGTAAAATGATCTATAAGATTTTTATGACAAATCCCTTCATAATTGTAATTTCAAACAAACCCGCCTATTAACACATTAATAGTCCCGGATATGCAAAAGGATGTGAAATGGCGGCGGAACGTCTCACTTCCTTCACCTCCCGCCGACAGTCTTCCAAGTTCTGAAAATGTTGTATAGCCTGTAAGTATCCTTTACCTGTGGAACAATAATCAGTTGGAATAGTCGAGTAACTTGATAGATAGTTACAGTAGGTGAAATTTTCAGCCTTTATATCTTATTTTGGTCCCTAATTACTTAATAGGATAAACGGTACACAGTATTCACATAATACATAGACCCTTAACATATAGTTGAGACTGTACAATATATCCAAAACTAAACGTTGTAAAAAGAAATGTGTTGAATAAGTTGCTTGATATTATGGGAGAAAGAAAATACCATTAGTCGTGTTTTATTTGGAGGATGTTGCGACGGTCATTTTAGAGTCATTGTGAAGTAGGTGTTTTGTTGTAGGAGGTTTTACTGTTGTTGGAGTTTTGCACCACGCTTTGGGCGTCAATTTGAAGAAGAATTGTTCTTGGAGTTTATTTATTTAGCTCCACGTATGGACGTCAATTTGTAGTCGTTGTTTACCTAATATGCTACTGCGTATGAAAAGCCGATTTGAAGATGTATTTTTGTTGTTGTGCTCCAAGTTTAAAAATATTATATTATTTAACTTTGTTCTAGCCTCGACTGCGTCAGTATTACTTTAGAGACACGCTTCTCTTAATCAGGGCATGGTGCAACAAGAATGTAGGCTTACACAGATTTTAAGTTTAAATTCACTTCTTTTTATTAATCCTTGACACAAATTAAATAGCACTACACTGATATCAAGAACCGTGAGGTTATTTTATTTAATACTTGCACTTTGTTAACGCGTATACATAATTTTCGTTTCACACGAATACGTAATATTTCTTTAGAGAACACATCTTCCATCCGGTTGCTATCAAGGTCTGCAGGCAACTTAACATATTTCAACCGTCCAAACCCGTAAACTTCTGTATTTCTAGTCTCTGATTGTCTAATCCTATCCAATAGAATACCTGCAGTTTACTAAAGCCTTTCTTGCTGTTGATTGGCTATTTTTAAACTGTCCCAAAATTTACATTATTGCTGCCCTAATCATGACAAGTAGCATTTAAGCTCTCAAACTCATTATTGCCTCAAGGTTACCTCATTGTTAGCAACTTTAAACTATTATTCTCACAGCTGTTACATTATTAAATTACGTAATACATTCACATAACATTATTGAACATGTTTACAATAATATAAGCATCTGCAACGACTGTTACATACATTTTAAAAATTATTAGATACTTAGTTTTAAGGCGGGCTGTTATTGAATTTACATATTATATAATTTAATTGAAATTATTCAATTGTTATAAATACTGCCTCAATTGACTCGGATAATTGACCCTAATTATAGGTTCCCGTTTAAAAAATTAAATTGATCCTAAAATGACCATCATAACGCCCTCCAAATAAAACACGACTAATGGCGTTTACTTTCGCCCATAATTTCAAGCAACTTTTATTAAAGACATTTCTTTCTACAACGTTTAGTTTTGGATATATTAAATGGTCCACGCTGTATAGATTATGTGCTCCCAGGTCACCAAGTTAATCTCTTCTGAAAAGACATATAGCTGCGACCGTCGAGAATTACGATTGTCTAAGTTGTTAATGTCAAAATATCGGTTCACTGATTGCTGTTTATGCAATTATTCAGTATATACTGCTAACGATGTTGATTACACCATAAGTGCAAAGCAAATAAAGCAAAACTTTCTTACATGAGAATTTTTAAAATGTTTTGGCATTGGTATCGCATGCGTATCATGGCCTTATACACAGATTCAATTCTCATTTGTTTTGTTATGTCTCAATTTCTAAATCGTGACCATCTACGAGTACATAATATATATTGCTTGCAGTTGTCTTATTTTGCATGCATACTGTGTGGTGTAACAAAACTGTTTTCTACTCCAAGACATTATGAAATAAAAATCAAGTCCTGGAAGCATGCTCCTTAATAACGCCAATGTTTTCGTATTCAAGTACAAGGGCTTTGTAAATGCTTTTTAATATTTTAGTAATTTATGAAATGAAATTGGATGGTGATTTATAGTTCCTTATTCGTCAGAACGATTTGGGCTTTTCAATAAAGAAAAAGTGTTTTTTGAGATTATGCTACATACACACATGTTCTGTCTTTATAATATTAATACAAGTACATATAAGTTTGTGTTGTGTAAATAACGTAGTGTGTGCGTAACCATACCAGAATAGATCTGTAATTCAGTTTATTGTCTCCATTTGGTGTACAAGTGACAGTCCAGTAGAATAAGTTCTACCATAAGCTGTACTTGCAGATTGATACAGAACAAGAGTAAATCATGATTTAGTAGATAGGAGTGTGTTAGTTTACAATGAGCAGTTCTAGGAATCTCTTGGTTTCTTCGTCGTATACTTACTTATCTCAAACATAATATTGATTCAGTTTTTAACATGACTTTTGTCAATAAACCAATGATGGTTCACAATAAAATTATTTAATAAATAATAAAATAGTAACCTAGTTACTTCCGCACTTTCAGCTCAATCAGTAAATTGGGGGATTAAAATATATTAATCTGGGAGTTTCTGATTATGTCCAACCTACCGGTTAATAAACTGTGAACATTTTACAGCGCTACATTCAGTGGACGTCAAAACGATACATTAATTAAAGTGGATAAATTGATCATGCCTCGAAGTTTGAGCATTGGCATTTCATACATTGGAAAAAAATGCTTCTACTTAAGTACCATAATTTATGGATAAAGTTAAACTAAAGAACTAAATTTTGAGCGAGTGCAAAGTGCCATTTTACTCTTTTGATTAGAATAATCCATATTATTCTTATTACTTCAACAAGCGCATCTCCATTAACATTTTGGACGACATTTATAAGCACTGTTTTCTTAAATAACTCTGTATGGCCAGGTTTATGGCCATTTCTATCACGTTGAATTGTCTTGCCAACATGATTTCTAATAAAAAAGTATAATAATTTATAATAAATAACTAAAGTTGTAGGTCGGGTTAAGCCGGATGAACATATAAATAAGATAATAGAATCAACATAAATTAATCTAAATTAAAACCAAGGAAAGCAACACAGCGGTATTCAAGAACACACTTTAAACAGTGACACATTTGCTTCTTTCGTGGGAAGAGAACTGTTTTTTTTTTGTTTTTTTTTTACTTTCACCATTAAAATTGGTATAAATTAACTAATAATTTAAGATGACAATTACATAATGAAGTAAAAGTTTTTACGCATATTTCCCCATCGATACTGTCAATCAAAGCATTAAATTCCTATTTTTAATAAATTGTAAGATTACTTTTAGCTAATCAGTCACATTAACAGCAGATTATCATAAATATAAAATTCAGACGTTATTACACATTTTTTACGAAAGTAGTAACAAGAATCAAATAACAATTAATTCACTAAAATAATAAAAAATTCTAAAGGTCACTACTTGGGTTTCCATGCCAGAATACATCTTTGGATAGATAATATATAGGCTGAATGCTATGTAGGAATGTAAAATTATTTCTTATATTTAACAACTATTCTACTTGAAGCATTACTTGAGCGTTCTCGGTACTGCGGGTGTTAATTTCCTCACATTTCAAACAATTAATTCGCCTTTTAACACGTGCTTGTTTAATCGAATTATAATATATTACTAATGTGTCTTGTCTTCTGCAACTACATTTCCTAGAAAAAGTAACAAAAAATGTAATTCGAGTGGTGTGTAAAACGCTCCCCATAGTAAAAAATCTGATGTGTTACACTCACATGACTTTTTCTACTCTTGTACAAACTATATCTACAAACTCTTATTCTCCACCTATTTTATATTAATCGAGATAAACATTTGTAGAAACGATCTTTTGGCATGCAAAGAGAATTATATTTTACACATAGCGACCAGTTCGCTTAAGGCGTGCTATGTTCCCCTTGTTTTGTATTTGCAAGGGCAATATAGAAATACAGTAGCCTTTAAGCATAGACATATCTCTTAATACCTGGTTGCTAGGTGCAGCACCATTCTCTTTACCACAGATTTATGCCCTTTGCATATCCAACACAGAAAATGAATAACGAATTCCCATTTGAGATCATAAGTATTGAAAATTTAAGGAAATAACAAGCAATATCTCGAAAATGCTTCACTCAACAAAAAAATGTATATGACATAAATTGTGTATTTTAACGCTATCTACATTTTTTGTGTAGTTAAATTTTGTCTATCTCTTATGGTTTACCAGTTATGCAAAAGTCGTTCACAATAAAAAATAATTTTGGAGAAATTCCCAGAAAATTCAAGGTATACATTTCATTTGTCATGAAAATATCTTAAACGTATGATATTTTAATCAAAACCGTTAGAGCCATTTTTGAGAAAATTAAAATTTTCGAAAAATGTTCCATGTAAAGGGTAATCTGGGTTGGGAGATTTTCTTGAAAACCTTCGTGTCGCATCTCTGGAAGGTACAGAACCTAAATACCAAGTTTGGTGTTTATCCGACTGTTCGTTTCTGAGTTATGCTGTTTACAGTCACACAGACACACACACACACGTTTCCAAAAATGCTTTTTTTAGATTCAGGGGTCTCAAAAAATGTATTTCCGGTGAAATCTCGGTATCGAATTTTTGGGTGGAATATAATACTTCCCCTACTTTCTCTACGTAGTAAGTGAAAAGTGAAATTTTAAGTTTTTAAATTTTATATGTTGTGATTTCGAATATACTGGTTACAATAAATATAACAGTTTATACAACACAAAGCTCTTTGTTGAATTAATAATTAGAAAACAGTATATAATTTAATAACTCTGAATCCAAAACCATGTTTGATAAACAGAAATCCTTACCTACCTTCATCCACCTTCAAACATACTGCACAAAAAGTTGAAATAAATCTAACAAAAATTACACATGAACATTTTAAAGTGCCAAAACCGAAAGAATTATCTTCAATAGTGTTTAACGCCAGCTCTTCTTCATATGGCACCATAAGGTGACTTTGATGATGCATGAAATGAAATGATAGTTGGAAAAGGAAATTTGGAAAGCAAACGTTCCAGACCTAAGTTTAGGGAACCGCCCTGACATTTGGTAATTATAAGGACTGAGGAAAACCTGAAAAAAAACCTCAGTTTTTACCCGGCGGGGTTTAAATCGCGGACCTCCCGTTCACGGGCGCGTGCCTTAACGCATGTGAATTTGAAAAGAAAAGCAACGTAAGAGAAGAATATAGTATAAAAATAATGTTTTAAAACTTTACGCTTTATTTGCAAACATCCTGCCAAAAGCACTAGACCCAATGAATATTAAAATATTTAAGCAAATATTTTAGAAATTTGGTAAAAATCCGCTATTGAGACAATTTATTGTAATCTGTGAAATTTGACCAAAATAGTGAAAAATTAAAAAGACACGTTTCTTGATAATAAAATAGTATGAATTCTAAACCTTAGCAAATACAATTTTTTTCGCTTGGCGCATTTAAACTATTAACTAACTGAAACTATAAATGGAAAAAGCACATACTTATTAATAGGCACGTCCAGCTTTAAACGTAGCTTTCTCGCAAATTTTTTCAGCATTTTTCCATACTCACAATGCTCCACACGATGCTATGTTTTACTAATTTGTTTCAAAATTCGTGTATGTCTCTTAACATAACATTAAAGACAATGCCCTTACGCTTTTGAAATAATGCTGAAATATTAGTTGAAATAAATGATTAACTTTTCTTAAAACAAGAATTTGGAAGAGTAAAAAGCAATACCTATTCTACAATAAATAGGGGTTGGTATAAAGAACTCCGATATAACAGATATGTTTATGAACTCATTTACTATTTAACCTTAATTTTTAAGTGATTGTTTTATATAATGCAACTTGTGCAACATTTCATTAGAAAAATGAATTTACCCCCAAAAATTAATATACAAATAACCGTGCAAACTAGAATGTTGTAACAGGGCAAAAACATTATTGTTATTGTGTGTAATAACTGGCATGCATTTCGGAAAGGTATCTTACATACTGTTATTTTTAGAAATTTCACAAGTGCATTATCTTTTTGAAATTTGGTCAATCTGTATCCACACATTTTAAGTTAAATAATTTTTTTTTATTTTTTCATTGTCAAAACAAATGTATTCCTATTTAACTGCTTCATTAAACGTTGAAAATGTATTTTCGTTGCACATGCATTACTGAAGTGTTTTAAGATTCAAATACCACTACGAACGTATGAATCATTCTCACAGTGCTTAACAGATTCGACGCACCTTTGGAAATTCGGTGGACGTTCTATTGTCTTAATGGGTTTCATCTACTTACAAGGAAAAGTATGGTTATCAATTATCTCTCTTACAATGTCTACTTATCTCCAAAATTATCGGATTTCATTGCCAGTATTCAAGAGTGTATGGAACTTAGGCTAACATATTAAATACGAGGGGCGTCCAATAAGTAATTTTCCCTATTTTATAAAAATCATTGCTCGCAATTGATCATGTTGAATTAATTCTATTTATATTGTACAATCCTTCGGTTAACTTTCTAAATAGCAACATGTTTCCAAGCATTTTTGGGGACGTGACACAAGTTTTTCCAAGCCAGTGTTGTAACAGGTCGGGTCCTGTGCTCGCAACCAGCTGTTCACTGATTTGACTTTATCATCGGTGTTAAAAGTCCTTACATTTGAGTTGAAGGAACATGTGAAAATCACTTGGGGCAAGCTCCGGTGAATATGGAGGATACGAGAAAACTTCCAAGTTGAATCTTGACCCAGGCGGAGCCCAGAAGATTTAACTGGGAAGTTTTCTCGCATCCACCAGATCCCTTCCCAAGTGATTTTCATATGTTCCCTGACTCAAAGGTCATCATGGAGGTATCAGTGACAGTAATTTTAATCGGCGCATTTGATGCGCTGAGCGTCTTTTACTTTAGTGCTTCTATATTGTCTTTTTAATGTGGGTTATTCTCCCCGGCTGACATATAGCGCTCATGTCCCTCGCATTCTACAGTTCTTGACACGTTGTTGTACTCTTTTATTGACAATGCTTTTAGTGTGTTGGTTTTTAGTATTCACGTTTTTGTTTTTTAGTGTTTTAGACTAAGCGGGTTTGTGTCCCGTATTTTAGTTTTGGGTTTTAAATTTTATACATTGTAAGGGCGCTGATGGCCCTAGATGTTTAGCGCCCTTAAACCCCATATCATCATCATCATCATCATCATCATCATGGAGGTAAGCACTTTAACACCGTGACGAAGATAAGTCAGAAGTCCAGAAGTCGGGTCCTGTGCTCGTAACCCCAAGTGATTTTCACACGTGTATAATGTTTTTTTATAAAATAGGGACGCCCCTCGTATTCGTGCTCTCAAGTTTCAAATGAAACACATTATAAGCGAATGTAACTGCTACTCCAACTAAAGGATCAAGCACTATATTCCTACAGATCTTCAGGTTGCGTTATATGAATTTACAAATTAACATCAGTTTTTAAATTTTTAGAATACTCTAAACTAGTCAATTTATTTTAAATAAATTGTGTGAAATTTGTTATTGCAAATTTTTTGTTTGAATTAGTGTGAAATAATTAGTGTGTAAAACTATTTTGATGCCTAATCCTTGTTAGCGTTAGACATTATAGCCAATATAAATACACAACTTCTTGTCATATTGTACTGTTAGGTTATATTAAACAAATATATTAAAAGTAACTCAAACCAGCATTATTCATTTAATTTAAGAGCATTACAATTATATTTATTATTAGTATTAATGCTATTACTATTATTGCTGTTATTAATCAATTTTTACAATTTTCATGTCTTCTGACAGACAAATAGGATTAAACTAGACGTCCTTTCGTGTTAACAGAAACCATACTGTACTATGTGCCCATTGCTATTCTCTTAATTCTCTATTTCATGGTTTTCTTAGCCACATTCTTCCATATTCTTGGAGTTAGCTGTTTTTTTCTCTGTTTGATTTGCATTCATTCAAAAGCATTCTTTGGCAATCTATCTACACGCATCACGTATCCATACCATATTAATTGTATCATTGAAATGTATTATATATTTTTGGACAGGATTGGCTAAAAGAAGAGCTTCTAACACAGTGCACACTAGCTAAAATCTTAAGATAATCGCACTATTTCACACTTATTCATTTTGGCCAACTAGTTTCAAGTCCAATCACATGTCAGTTACCCTTTTGATTTGCACATGTTTAATAACTCGACTTGGTTTGTTTAGGTTTTACTTTTTATTGTCTTTTACATTATTAATTTTTCATGGGCTCGCATTGTCTGTTCACAATACAAATAGTCATATTTCAGTATATTACTTTTTTGTAGGGTTAACCTATACTTTATATTGGTAGCCTTCCGCTTTGTTTGATATAAAATGTTATTCTTTTATATAGTATAATACATAAAGATTAAATGGCGGAAATTGTGAATTCATAAGAAACTGAAATGGATGATCCAGGTAAAATTACAGAAGTGGCAGAATAACACTAGAAGTACTTATTGAAAAATTTCAGAAAGCAATATAATACAGAATTTAATCGCTTCATTGGCTGGTGTAACGCAAAACATGTTGAAAATAATTTCACTGAATATGACAGCTAACAATCAACAAAACATCAACACATCTGACATTTCGCTTTTTTAAGACACTTCTCTTGTTTAAAGAACCGCGTTCTAAATGTAATTTCTGTCAGTTTCAGGAATTAATATTATGTTATTGGTATTTTACAAATTTGAGTGCTGTCTAAATATATGCCATACATGTTAAAAGTGGCTTTATTTTGCTCAGAGAATTACAAAGAAGCATATCTATTCGCAAAACAAAACCCTACTTTTGCCCCTTGTAATCACAATGTACCATTTTAGTGTCAATTTCCTGCCTTATTTTCTCATTCTTAGTTATATCTTTTCTACACACTCGAGCTGAGTGTGTAGATCAGTAATCCATTTCTAATGTGCTTTGTTTGTAGATGTTTTTGAATTGCCATATTTCTACACCATATAATACAATTTTAATACAATACACTTTTAATAATAAAATTGTAAATGTTTCTTTTTGTTCCTCTTGTTACTTGTTTGTCACATTATATACCATTCAAATTTGAGCTGGCAGTTTAGCCTTTCCTTATTTTCTACTTAATTTTAGTGTCTTTTCTTCCATCATTTCTAATTTTAACACTCAAATAGTTTATTTCGTCATATTGTTTAATAAGTTCTTTATAAGTTTTAAATCTTGTTTCTCTCTTCCTATTATCTTATACTTTGATTTTTCAAAATTAAATCCTTATCCTAATTTGTTATATTCTGCAATTAATTTACTACACATATATTCTAAATTATCATATTCTTGTATTGATTTAAGTTGATTATCTGCAAAATGTCATGAATATTATTTCCAAACATTGCACCCGTAGCGCTCCTTTTTTCCAGTTATGTAAAGCTTGTTCCAAATAAATGTTTAATAATTTTGTGGATAAACAACATCTCTAAAGTAATTCTTTAGTGAAGAACCTGGTAAGAATCTGTTTACTTTTATCCTCACTATAGAATTTCCACCTATAAATGAAACATTACTACTAAATTTCAATTATTTCATTTAAAGTAAATAGATTGTCAATTCTGGATATTCCAGCTTAAAATCCGAATTTTTCCTATTTTAAACTCTTCCATATATCCTATTTATGATATTATTCAGTAAACCCCTATAAGCTTTTCCATAAATTTTATTCCCTTTTTATGTATCCACTTTACAGGTGTGTTATCACATTTAAACATTTTTCAAGTAACTGTCTTAATAATTCCATAATTTTCTTGCAGAATGTTTTATTAATTCTGTAGAAATTCCTCTATATCCCGTGGCTTTATTATTATATAAATGGTCTATTTGTTGTTAAAATTCCTTAAAATATGTTTCCCAAGTTTTAAGCAAAATGAAGTTTACATATTTGCTATTGTATTATTCGTTCTTAATCTTTTCCAGGTTTGTAGCAGGAATACCGTGCAGTGTTTATCAAAATGTTTAAGAAAATGTATACGATAATTTAACATACATTGATACTTCCTAATATTTAATTTTATAAAAGTTGCTTAAATTCTATATAATTGCTGAAGAAGGACAAATGAAAATGAAGAACGTTGTAAATAATCCAAATTTAGGAAAGTACATAAACAAACTGTATTTTATTTTACGTAGGTAATTCATAATAGTTATGGAATATTTAAACGATTTTTTAAATATTTCATTAGTGATAAGTATTATGAAATTTAAAATTCACTTGAAAAGAATGACATGCAAACATAAATATCTCCGTTGCTATGGAGAATCACAGAAGCTAAGAACGTTAACGATAAATGGCATTAAACCAAAACGGACACCATAAATTACAAAGTTAAAATACGTGGTATATATATTAAAACGACTTACAAAAGAAATGTACGGTAAAGTACAGAATCAAAGGTATTTGTATACATATTAATTATAAAAAGCAAAACGGTTTGAGAAACAATAATTAACTTGATACTCTTCTTGTAAAACAAAGCAAAGACTACATGTTTTGTGTATGGAAAAACCATATATTATTGTATTGTTCTAGAAGAAATAAGAATTTTTATTTAATTAATTTCAGTATAATTACTTCATAAAATTCTCACACTAAATGCCCTTTAGAGAAAATAATAAAGAGAAATAATACCGAAATTGACTTCATTATTCTTGTCATCCACAATCGTTATCCTCCACAATAACACTTGATCCACCGCAGTTTCCCGGGTTTGTCATTTCTACAAAACTGTGGCGGTGAACCTTGAGAAAAAGAGCACAGGACAAAAACGTATTACATAACATGTCACACTGTTACATGGTATCACTCCAGCAGCGCACAAGAATGGCAACCAACTCAGCAACAGCTATAAACTTCCATGTTCTTTCTTCCTCCAATGTAGCTGTCAATTTTATTTATTTGTCAACACTTCACATAGGGAAGCTTTATATTAAATATTTCATATAGAATTTAAAAACATGTATCTGAGAAAGTGAAAGATTAATTCTTTTAGTTGTAACAGCCTATGATTAAAAATGTAGTATTATGACCAATATATATGCAGTAAAACTTTAGTTACGTTTTGGAGTTGGCTAAACTACCTTTAGTTGGCTTAAATAATGTAAAACTGAGAAAACATGAAAGTAAATTTTCTTGTGGAGCTGAAACTGTTTTATTAGATTATTTACTGAAACTAATTGTGTATTATTTAATACAAGAGAGCAATAAACGAAAACAAACACATAAATAATACATTATTGAAGTTCTTACATGTATTGTTATTCATAATTCAAACTAAAAAAATTCAGAGTACTGGTGCTTTACACTGCTTTAAAAAAATCACCAATTTTCCTTACTTTGATTTTCTCATACAGTCATACACTCATTGATTTTATGCACTAATCACAAAAATGTCATCATTTAGGCTTTGCGATGATAGAAATCTTCATTTAATTTCTGAATTTGAATTTGCCTCATTGACATTGTGAACACTTCCATTATTTAGGCCTACTTCTTCATCACCGTCATCATTATCATAAGATACAACCTGGGGTAGAATGATCTCGCCCGATCATATTAACTATACGGTAATGCGTAGCAATAATGGTCCTGAAAATATTGTTGCCTATGCATACTGTTCTTCACTGGGACAGCAAGCAAAGCAGGCAGAAACCATGCATAATTTATCTTACAGCACAAGCATAAACTATAAATGAAAGTAAATCTCCTGGGGTCCTATAACGGAAAAGCGTATAGTTGATCTAAATATTAATGAACAAATTTCGGTGCCTAAAAATGTAGAGTATATCTGCAAAACACGTGAGTTTGAACTGCATATGTAATAACTAAATATAATATTTATAAATATATACATCTTTTAAATTGAAACTTATGGTCAAAGAAAAGAGTTTCATAATATAAGAGCGAATTAATAAACAAACGTTTGATCTACAAGAATATTTTAATAATCAATCTGAAATCATAATACAGTAAATTACTACGATTACATCGATTGCATCCATTGTCTAGTCTATTGTTGGATTTATTTGTTTACATAATTCATAAGTCCGAACAGTAAGTATCAAGGAAGTAACCATATTGCTCATCATGTTGAAGACATGTAGGCTTAAACGTTCTTATCAACCATCTGCTTCACCCTTACTTCTTTGTGGTCCCTATCCATCCTTTCTAAGGCAGGAGTATAGGTTTTCAGGTACTCAGTAATGGAATACTGTGTATGCACGGCAACATACAGGTTGCAAAGAACGCAAAAAATCTGAAAAAACAGAAAATAAAATGAAATTTTCATATTGTGTAAAAAGAAAAAGTTAATCACATATAAAACAGAAATGACGTTGTTAATGTGGGGAGATGTTGAGCATTGATGTTATTTTCACACACACACACACACACACGCACGCACGCACACACACACGCACACTCACACATATATGTATATAAATGAATAATCCTGTTACATTAATATTTATAATACTTTCTGAAGTAAATTTTTGACTATCTAATCTTCTCTTTTAACAGTTTTATTTAAACACACTCACACATTAATCTTTCTCTAAAAATCTTTTTTGGGTTCTGAAGTCCTCAAACATGTATTTCTGATGAAATCTGGATATGGAATACATACTTCCTCTACCTACTATAAGTATACTGACGTATATAAAACGTGGCCCATAATAGAGCGGAGTTCTTCATGTTGGTACTGACAAAATCTAGTCCTACCCCATATCAGTGCGACCACTCGGTTTTTCGAGCATAATTCTAGTTACTGGATTGGTACGGTGCTTTATCTCCCTAAATGTATGACCGAAATGCCGAAGGATAACATTATAATTTAAAGCTTATATTTTCATACGAGTACTACACTACCGTTTACTTAATGACATCTAATAGCGGCAACTCAACTTTCGTATTCTCTATGTTGCTGATAAAAGCTCTCATATATGTGAATGTCGTAACTGCCATTCAGTTTAACTACACATGCAAATAATACTTAACTCTTTCCTCTAGAAGATCGAAGGCCTTGTGTACCAGCCGCACTTTTTCTTAGAGGTGGTATCCAAATCACCACGTCATTACACATGGATTATAAATATCGTTAATTTGTTAGTTTGTATGTCCCTGAATTGTTTTCAGATCAGTCAGATAGTTGGGTGGAGACACAAGTTGGTTACCTGAAGGAAAACGTATGGAGGGAAAAACATTATGGCGACCTAGGGAAATGAGCCACTTTTTATGCACGACAACGTACATAGGTAGTGGAGAAAGAAGTAGCATTTGGGGAGTTCATATTAAAATGAAGTTAGCTGAAGCTGTTAGTTAAATGCCCAATTTTGAGATACAGGAAACGATTTTAAGTCATTTGCAAGAGCACAGTTAGCTTTGGTGTGGTAACTGTTGTGTAATAAACTATGATTCCATAGGAGAGAAATATGCATATAGTATACTGACCTCTATACAGGATACATGTATTCATGACATTTTAACAAATTTCATTCATTCATCCTCGTAACCTAGTTGTATTTAATTACAAGAAGAGCTTACCAGCATATCCACCAGAAATAACATGGGCCGCACATACGGCTCTGGAATATCCCAATTGCTCAAGGCAACGTGGTTCACCATCCTGTAAACAAATTGGCTGTCATAAATAATTTGATATTAGTATATAATTATTATAATGTTTATATTTATAATTTTATATTTATTTTATATTGGTAATTTTTATAATTATTATAAAATATATACCAATTTGATATATATATAAATAATTTGAATTATTTGGTAAAGTTTTCACATTAATATCTTAATTATAAGTGAACCCTTAAGACATTTCATATAATCTATTATTGCAATCCTCTGGTCTCTTAAATTCCATTGAATGAGTGTTCAAACAGCTAGTAATGCAATCCGTTCAATCTCTTAAATTCCGCGATATGAGCGTTCAGTGTACATTTAAAATAAAGAACAATTGAACAATACAATCATAGCACCATACTTTAGTTGAATTCCAGAGATGATTCTGGACTCTGCAAATCACTGTGAGTACGTATTTTAATGGCCATTGTTTACTGTTTTCATTCATTTTTGTGAAAGTATGTTTAATTTTTGGTGTTTTGATCGCTTCTAATTACTTCCTTTTCGTGAA
Source organism: Deroplatys truncata (assembly GCA_030765065.1). Taxonomy (NCBI): domain Eukaryota; kingdom Metazoa; phylum Arthropoda; class Insecta; order Mantodea; family Mantidae; genus Deroplatys; species Deroplatys truncata. The sequence continues at coordinate 67,427,993 of CM060986.1, forward strand.
TAAGTGTTGTGGAGGTTGTTTATTTGATTTGATTATTGTTTTAGAAAGTTTGAGATAGTAATTAGTGTTTAATGCATAGGTTATCAAGTTATGTTACATCATGGCTAGACACAGGAAAATTACTATTGCTCCTATGAACACGCATGTTAGTCGGATAGAGTTATGTTGGTCTTAAAAGTATATTATGCAACGAGAGTATAATGGTAGTAATTAAAACGTGAGTATTATTATTATTAACTGAGCGAGCGAAGACATGTTAATAATTACCATACGAGCGTTTTAATCGCCATTATAGTCAAGTTTCATACAACTGTTTATGCTCGACCATGTATCTAAATTAAAGGTTTCATAAGTATTTGTTTCTGGTTTGAGTGATGTATTATTATCGTTATTCCTTTATCTATGGTTACAATACAATGACCTTGTAGCACCTGACATTTTCTTAGAACGAATTTATACCTTTTAATACTCTCCAATCCATGAATTGTGAATAAAATTTCACGTACATCTTTCTTGACTTTTGTGGCAACAAGTTATTGGTAAGATTGAGTGCTTTTGTCGTAATTTCTGGGGGCGTAAGTTGAATGTCACTGTTACTAGTGTCAAATATTTTGACTTTTTTTTTAAACTCGCGCTAGTACCGTTGTCGATCGAAACGAGAATAAACGATACTTGCGCTTTCACAATGTTATGTGGCCACTTCTGATTGGTCGAATACCAATACTTTAATGAACAGGTGTACTTTAATGACGCCCATTAAAGTACTGCTACCAGTCGTATAAGTGCTACATTTTGGCATGGTCGAGCATAAGGCAGTTTATACGTTCATACTGGTACATCTCACGGGTCAGATAGACCTACGTGCTTATATAATAAACTGCAGTCCATATGTTTCAGTCTATATTCATCACACTGTACTTTAAAGTTAATGCTATTTTATAAGATTTGGAAAGAAAAAACAAACTAACAACAAAAATCACACAAACAAAACATAATAATAATAATAAGAATAAGAAGAAGAAGAAGAAGAAGAAGAAGAATAAAACTAACTTGTTCACAAGCACACGTTATTGTTTATGAAAGAAAAAAACAAATACCCGCTCCTAAGCCACTAACCCCCTTCCTATCCTTTTCCCTATTCTTTACACTCCGTTCTGAGCTCCATAATTACTTTCTCTACTACGTGTAGTAAGTAGGGGAAGTATTGTATTCCACCCAAAAATTTGATACCGAGATTTCACCGGAAATATATGTTTTGAGGCCCCCTGAATCCAAAAAAAGCATTTTTGGAAACATGTCCGTGTGTGTGTCCTTGTGTGTGTCTGTGTTTTGTTGCGTGTCTGTGTGCTTGTGTACAGGATAACTCAAAAACGAACAGTCGGATAAACACCAAACTTGGTATTTAGGTTCAGTATCTTCCAGAGATGCGACACCAAGGTTTTCAAGAAAATCCCCCAATCCAGATTACCCTTTACATGAAACATTTTCGAAAATTTTAATTTTCTCAAAAATGGCTCTAACGATTTTGATAATTTTATGACAAATAAAATGTATATCTTGAATTTTCTGGGAATGTCTCCAAAAGTATTCTTCATTGTGAACGACTTTTGCATAATTCGTAAACCATAAGAGATAGACAAAATTTTACTACACAAAAAAATGTAGATCGCTTTAAAATACACAATTTATGTCATATATATTTTTGTTGTTGAGTGAACCATTTCCAAGATATTGCTTGTTATTCCCTTAAATTTTCCAATACGTATACCTACTTTTTCTCAAATGGGAATTCGTTATTCACCTTTTTTTTTTTGTCCTGGTACTGCAAAGAGAACCGCATAGCAACCAGCTCTTAAAACATTTGACTATCGCTTAAAGCCTAGCAATTCCCCTTGCATCTACAAGAAAATTAGTAATAAGATTAACATATCGATATTTCGATTAACATGAAGTATATGGAGAATAGCGTTTGTAAAAATAGCTTGTACAAGAGTAGAGAAAGTCATGTGAGTGTAACACATCAGTTTTTTTTGTAAAAATGTACCAATCGCTTCCCCCTCCCCCTTCCAACCGTCAAGATCCAACTACCTTTGAGTTAACAAAGGAATCTGGCAGATAGATACTTTCTCCTCAACTGTTCCGTCTTAGTGCAATGCGACAGAGTATGAGCGAACTTTCTTCCTCTCTACACCACGGACAGTTTTTTATGCCTTCTTCGTTATTAAATTTGATCGCTTGCTATGATCTCAGTCTTTACATGAGAAGAGAGAATTTGCTTAATATTCAATAAAACACGGCCAAAAATAACTTGGTTTATGAAACATATGTTACGTGAAACTTTAAAACCAATTATCTCAAAACAATATTTTTATGCACCTTCGCATGCAATTGTTCATGGTGTTCTTTAAGAGTTAAACAATTCTTATGAAATTTGGTGAAAATGTTCAGCAAGGATGGATAAAATCATGGAAATTCTGATACTGGCTAAACGAAGAACAATATAAATTTTTGTTTATTAGCCTCTAACAATTCTTAATTTAAACTTATTTAATTTAAATTCAAATACGAGCATTTTTTTCTCTGGAACTATAAAACTTAGAAAAATATCTATGCTACATACAATAATAAAACTGCGCGGGTAGCAGAAAATATTTTTGGTTTGTGGATAAATGTATTTTTTTAAAATAGCAGCTTCACTAATGAACGCCTAATTCCTGTAATGTATTATTTTATTACAACCAAAACATTCATTCTAAAAACCTAAAAAAAATAATTAATTACTATTACAGTGTCTTCCAAATACTCTGTACAGGATTAAAAAAGTCCAAAATTGTAAATATTTAAAATTTCAGTATCAAATCCTCTTAAAACTCATAATTGTGCAATAATCCAACTAATTTAACATATTTTAGTATGAATAAATTTAACGTACACTAGAAAAAAATAAAACAAATCTGCTGAAATATATTCACGTCATTTTCTCTACCAAATACCACTTCATAAACATACCTCAGAACCCTCAGAACGAGAGCTGGAAACGAAGCCACTGCGCTACAGCGCCGCAGCAACCTGCTAAATTCATTAAGAATTTCTCAGGAACTATTCAGATATCAGACTGAAATTTTTAGATAATGTGTATAGAAGCCTACTACGTTTACTTGAATACATTAAGTGTGTTTATTCTGGAATATAGGATAATTTAAAGGAAATCTCCGCACTCCAAACTACCCTTTATATGGAAAGCTTTTCAAAACGTTTTATTTTTGAAAAATGGCTCTAACGATTATGGTTAAAATGCCATATATGAAAGATACTTAAATGACATATAAAATGTATTTCTTGAACATTGTGGGAATAGACTATGAAGTCCTCTTCATTCTGAAGGAACTTTGCATAATCTTGTATAAGTGGCAAATGTTAAACGATAGACGAAAACGTACCGCACAAATATTTAGATCTCTTTAAAGCTTACAATTTAATTCAAATAAAATTTTTGTGTCATAGCCATTTCTGATATATGCGTTATTAAAATTTCGAAGTGTTCATTTCTTGGTCATTCTCTTAAAGTCCTGTCAACATTCATGCGATTCCATTGAAGCGGTATGGAAGTTTAAGACCAGCGTACAGCATCCACTTCTTAAACATTTGGCTTCTCTATTCTCTTTGTATCTATAACGAAATGTGTAATGCAGCTATTTCTGCAAAGTTTATTTGAGTTAAAATATAGTAGATAGAAAACTAAGCTTTATTAAGAATAGTTTGTACACCCATTAATAAACGGTAGAGTAGAGAAAGTAATGTGAATGTATCGAATCAGATTTTTTTAAAAGTACTAAGTCGCCATTGGATATAGAAAGTACAAAGTGTGTGGAATGTCAAACCTAACATATAGCCACCCGCTTTTTGAAGCCCTGATTATTGCATCAGCCTCTTTATTCCTCTTGTTAGCTACAACCAAATGTATAATGAATCCGTTCTGCAAAAGTTTGAGGCGAGAACTAGATAGAAAAATAAGATTTCGTAACAAGAAATTGCAGAACAGATATAAAAATAAAAAATAAGTCGTTTCAACTTAAAACATACAATTTTTAGTGACAAGATTAGCTTCGTGTGCTGTTTTTCTTAAACATTGTCTGCCGTCTTACAAGGAGTTGAACTCAAGTGTGAAAATTGATATAACTCTACTTTCTGTTTTATAATTACACACAATAAATTTGTACAATGCACACATACCTAAATTAATTTGGGAGTAGGTCGGTCAGAGCCTAGAACCCTGATAAAATCTAATGAAATCTGTCATGTCTTAAGGTAATTTTAAACCAGAAAACCTAAATATGAAACATATATTTAAGAAAAAACATGCTTAAAATATTAAAAAAGTAATGATGTATAAACTATAGAATTTATTTTACAAAGCTGAAAACATTAAATGTAATCTTTCAAAAGTTTAATGAGTGTAACATTAAAGGATTTTAACGTTAGCTAAACCCCTAAAACGAAATTTAAAAAATTGACTGGACTGGCAATAGGTATTCTCAATTTTGTCGCATTAAAATCTTTTCTTGTTAGTTTGTTTTAAAACGTTTAAACTTTACTGATGTGCAGATTTGAGCACTGCATTCCAGTATTAAAAAGCATATTAAAACTATAGCAAATAAAGTCAATGATTTGGACCAAAAGTTAAATATCAGTGCTGGATGAAATAATACTAATTTTAATAACTGTCTTCTTAACTGGTAAGAAAATTGATGTTCAGCATAATTCTCATCACACTCTTACATTGTTCATTTCATAATAATTCAAATTCCTTTAGAACTAGTTCCTATTTCGTTTTGAACAACGGAATGTGCTATCAAAACATAAACTCCATATATTAGTTAATAATATAAAAGTACTGGTTTTCCAAGGAAAGAACCTTCTAAGATCCAAAATAGTAATAAATAAGAAAGTACTAGAAAAACTAAACAAATAATTATTAAAATGTATTCTGACATATCTAGACATCAAAATTTAAATAATAAAGTAGGTAAATACCAAAATAATTCTGGAATATTAATACGAACACTAAAAAGAAGAACAAGAAAAACTATCTTACAATTTTAAGACAGTGGCTATTCCAAACCTAGTGTATGGTTTTGAGACATGGGCTATCGGAAAGAAAAAATTATAAAATAAATGGGGCAGAAATCCGATAACTTAGAGCTATTAAAGGGAGTACAATAATGGATAAAATAAAAAATGAGGATTCAGAGTGAAATTAGGTATTGCTCCTATATATGACAAAATAAACATTATAGTGAAAAACGAAGAAAACATTTGCAGAGGATGGACAAAACCCGATTACCAAAACGACATGGGAATACCAAGCATATGAGAAAAAGATATTGGAAGACGGGTGAGAAGATGGAAGGGGACATGAGGTCGGAATACGAGGTACTTTCTAGTCCATGAAGGGATAATGATGATGATTATGATGATGCTATAGAATTCTTATAATAATCCTAAACTAAAAAAAATACGAATCTTAAAAGAATTATCTATACTCACAAGCATATGAGGATGCTGATAAATATGAGCAAAAACCCCCACACGGTTTTCAGCATTGTTGATTCCATGTCACTTTGTTGTTTTCTTATCTGAAACAAAACAGTTACTTTTAGTTAAATAAATACATATTTAAGGAATTAATATGTGTTTACATTCACATGTTTACTTTCTCTATAATGTATCTGTGGTTGGTAGATGATGTCGATATACAGATTTTGAAGTCCACGGAATAAAAAATTGGATGTGTTGCATTTTCATGACTTTTTTACTCACTCTTCTACAAATTATTCTAACAAAAACTTATTATTCTATTCCTTGATAATACCTATAAACCTTCATTACTCATTTACACACTTGGTTGCAGGTATAAGAAGAATATAATAGGCTAAAGCGATTGTCAGATCTTTTCAAAGCTGGTCCGTGATGTTTTTGAGAAAGTAAAGGAAACAACAACAACAACAAAGAAATAAAGAAAGGAATAGTGATTTGTAGTTAATAAAAGTATAAAATATTTGAAAATTCAAATCAGTAACAAAGAATTTCTCGGAAATGGTTAACACAACAAAAACATTTACTGGATATAAATTGTGTGCTTTGACGAAATCTACATTTCTTATGTAGTGCGATTCTATCTAATTATTACAGTTTACCAGTTATAAAAAATCATTCAGAGCTTATTCCCAGAAAATACAAGATATGCTTTTCATTTGTCAAGAAAGCATATGGTATTTTAATCAAAATCGTTAGTCATTTTTGAGAAAAGCAAGGTTTTCGAGAATTTGCCCATACAAAGGTGGAGGCTTTTCTTGAAAACCTTTGTGTAACATCCTCGGAAGATACTGAACTTAGACTTTTGAGTTACATTGTTCACACACACAGACTTTCTTCTGAAACTTTTTGATGTTCCGGAGGGCTCAAAGTTGTATTTCCGGTGAAATCTCTTCATCGAATTTTTACATGGAATACAATACTTCCTCTACTTACTGTAAGTAGAGAAAGCAAAAAACTCGCAATCGTAGATGTGTATGTAAGGGATAGACAAAGAGAGAGAGAGAGAGGGGGAGAGAAAGGAGGACAGCATAACTCAAAAATGATAATTTGTAAAAATGTTAAACTTGGTATTCAAGCTCAACTTCTTCCAAATATGCGATATGAAATTTTTTGAGAAAATCTCCCACCTCACACCACTATATACATGGAAAATATTTGTTATTTTTGGTTTCTTAAGGACTTTGAAATAGCATATGTTTAATATATTCACATAACTAATAAATTGTATATCTTGAACTTTCTGTAACTGGAGTCCCTTTATTTGAGGGCATGCTGTATAATTTTGTACATTTATTAAACCTTAAAAGATAGACATTAATGTAAAGGATTTGGTAATCTGAAGTGTTTTCAAAATATTCGATATTGCAAGTTCAGAGTTCCTGAGCATCATTTAATGGACATACTTTAAAATAAACAATTATAATTGAGAACGTGCAGAGTTTATAAGTTTAAATATTTCTAATGCTTATCACCTGAGGCATTTCACATATGGCTTGATTTTAATTTTACGAAAATTGTTATTTGGAAAGTTAGGTACATAGCTTTCTTGTTATTATCCTTAAGCGCAGCGTGCACCATGTTGGGGTAAATAATTTAGGAAGTAACATTTATCAAAGAATTCCGTACTACGAAAGTAGGTTACTATGGCAGCAATTTACTTCAATTACAATTTTATCTTTTAGTTACGACTACGGAAGTAAGAGCTACCCCCGGAGTATTGTTTTGTTTGCGCAATTTACATGAAGCAATCATATCTAAGGTTATGTGCGATAGGAAAAGGGGTGAAAACGTTAGCGGAAGAGAGAATGGTTGTTGGTAGAGACAATGAAAATTAATTTAAACAATATAGAGTGCAAGAAACAGATGTAAAGATACTGGAAGATAAATGCCTGGAAAGTCGTGACGAGTTTAATACTTCGCGACCGGAAGCCTACTGAAGAATATTGTTTCAAAAGAATGTTAAGCTATACATTCTTTGGAAATAACGTTCCTAATGATATTACTTGCGTGCTGATGAAGAAAGAGCCTTTCTGATTTCGGTAAATTTCACCGTTTTCACCGGTTGGGTACAAAATAAGAACATTTGTGCAGTCAACCCACTATTTGGGAAACCCACAAAAGTGAAGAAGAGTTGTCTTTTATTTCCTGAACACTCATGTTTATTTGTTTGTTTACCTTAAAAGCGCTCTAATAGTAAGATGAAAGATATAACCAGCAGGTGTGTGGTGAACATTTATAACATTCTGAAATGTTCTGGTACGAAACACTCGCAGGACCCACAATAGCTGCAGTTTGGATGATACAGCTGAATTCATGTTGTGAGTTCTGCTGTAAATGCTCTCCAAGCAGGTTCAAAAAGAATTTAAAACATTCTTTTATAATACTGATATGTTTCTTGAACACACACACACACACAATCTCTCTCTCTCTCTCTCTCTCTCTCTCTCTCTCTCTCATGTATCTCGCCGTACCCGTACTATACCTACTATGCATTCCCATTGTTTTCTTAATCGAGGTGATTAATGCATTATAAGTAATCCATAAACACGTCAAAATATCTTCCTCCAAATTCGATACGATCTTGTAGTTCAACCGACAGGTGAGTTACTCCAACCAAGTCGCGAGAATAAATTCTTACTTTTATTTAGTTCGTAGTAATGTACTACATGACGGTGCTTCCCGACATATACTTGGATAGTAAAAATTGCTTTTTTAAAAAGTTTTGCAGAAAAAATGTAGCACACTTTAGAGCATAAAATAAGGGCAGTGTTTACGAAACTACTTGTTTCGCTGTTTGTAGGATTTACAGCACTGCAGTTAGTCTTGGTTTTTGTGTTACACCATTACAAAATTAAAAGAATTTTGAGGTAGAGAAAATTAAGTGTACATGTTGAAATAATATAATTTAAAAACACACACACACACTTTTTCAGCAATAAACAATCTCCGATAATCTCTCCACACGTCGAAATTAAAAAAGACTTATGCTTAGCTATAGCGGAGAAAGTGTTTAACAGAAACAATCTTTTAGTAAATTTTCACCAAAATGTTTTAACTCACCTGAAAAGATTTTCTCCTAGTCACAACTCTAAGTCTTCTTGCAGCCAACTGGTGACAGAACATCCGAACAACTTTTTTTTTACAGTAATGTCTCGGTCAAGGTGACGTTTATGGGCGTGTTTATTAAGTAACGCTGTTTCCTATTCGCTAGAATTCAAAATGGCCGAATTCAGAAATGTTTCCTCCTCTATAATGACACAACAATTTTTTAATATCTATAAGCATACGTACATTTTTGTGAAATTGTTAACTTTTTAGACACTCAATAATAACACTAAAACGCTTGTTATTAACATACTTAATGAAATACTTTTTGCTGCTTCTAGCAAGAGGGTATCATTTAGAATTTCTTTCCGGACTTTTGTTAGTGGTTTATCTGTGGAATAGTTTTGGCTCCAGCGGTTCGTTTGCAGCAATCGACTCTTACGGTTAATTCATGCATTATTAGTAGATTCATAAGATTCTTCACGATTCCGGAACCGTTGTATTACACAATCTGTTCATGAGTCGTCCACCTGCCGATTGCAATATCCCGGTTGCTCTTGTTCACGGTTCTTACACGGATCGTCCTTGTTTGCAACCCAAATACTAATCATGACTTTACGTTAGGATTAGGATAAAACTTATAAAGAAGCTAGAATCTTTCTTTGTCATAAAAGCAGTAATGTATATAAAAGCATCAGGTTATTATTTTCAATATAGTATTGGGTATTACATTTGGCGACCGAGTGTGTTGGCTCAGGCGGAAGCGGGTTTGATTCCCGTTGGATTGGCCACTCCAAACTCGGTTTTTCTTTGCGTTTTTTTCGTGAAGAATGCTGGGGTGGTTTACATACTACCATTCATCCCTCTCATTTCACAAACCTCTTCATGTTTTAGGAGGCGTCAGGCGTGGAGGACTGCTATGTGCGGTGGATATCTTTTGAGGAGAGAGCTGTTTCTTACCTGGCACGTAACCTTCTGCCCGAACGAGGGGAGTGGGAGCATCGAAAGGACGGCCTGGGATGTTCAATCCAGGAACGTTAGGAACCCCGATGCGCTACGCTGCCGGCATTGGTTTTGGCCGCCTTTCCTTCCGGAGATTTATTGGGTGCAATGCTGAAATCCTTTTCCTTTTCTAATCCCTCCCTAATACATATGGGCAATTTTCTAAATTGTTTGCAAAAGAACTTTTGTGTAGAGGGTGTGCTTTATAAAGCCATTTAGAGTTTCGTTTGCAATACGGTATTGAATATACCTATAATATGATAGTGTAAAGTAATTACAACATAAAAACGTATTATGATTATGATTATTTCATAATTAAACTTATTTACCATCTATCATTCATCACTACCGCAGTGTTCGAAGTATTATATCCATTTCATATCAACCTATCGTTGCTATGACATCATAGTACGCAATTTGAGTGCGCTCATCGTACTCAGCAGTATGCTTGGATTTCAGCTTGGTACCACAAAATATTAATTCACTTCGGCTAAGAGAAGGAAAAAATATGGTATCGCGAATCATGTTATTATTGATGTGACCTGTGATTCTTTCCTTGTAATCCTTCATATGAACGATTCGTACATTAATCGTCCCAACTGCACTACTGTGGAACACAAAATAATCTCATTTTATGTTATAAATACGTCATGTCATTTAAAGGTGCTCATGCAACATGTAAACTGGATGAATAATTTTCAAGGAAACTACAGAAATCTATCAAACTCGTGTGAATAGAATTTCAAACGAAATTTTTAGGTTTTTGCACATAAATGCTGTTCACACCTACTAAAATGCGATTGCAATATTTATTAAACTTCCTAAATTACAAAAGAAGGAAAAATAACAATTAATCTTTAAAATGGAAGCGACAAATAGAGATAAAGTAAAATTACTGTTTGGAAATGTTGTGTCAAATGTCCTATTCGTCCTGAATGCCCTCGAATCTGCATCCCATTTAACATTTGTCAACGTCATTCATTAGGAATGGTTTTTCGCATTACAAATACTAAAAGAATGCAGAGAGCAACACTTGTATTGTTCATAAAACAGGTCTATTCTTGATACAAATCCTCAAAATTGCCGCCCGCAAAACATTTTTCACCGACTCCCCGTTGAGGAGTGGTTATTTTTATAGACCCCTAAACGAATAAAGAGAATAAAAATTTTATTTTTACTTCACAAAAGGATTGAGAATACAGTCCCGTTTGTGTTAAAAAAAATGCAAAAACGATTCCCGAAGAACACGTTCCTCTTTCTCTTTCCTTAGGAGGGGATTTTTAGTGATATCACGCCCACAGTATTTTTACTCTTGTCCTAAAGAATGTGTGTCTCAAATTTTCCACTCCTATTGAAAATACTCCAAAATAGCTCCCATCCAAAATTTTTAATTTCATCTTCCTTTACGGAAGTCTATTACTCCTAAAATAACAGGAGCAACTTTTATCTTCTTATTTACAAAAGTATTGTGAAAACAGTCGCATTTGTGTTGAGAATCCTCAAAATCCTCCCGCCACACATTCTCCAACCTGTCTATCTTAGGAGTGTTTTTCTGTGATATTACCCCTATACCATTTTAAGACTTGTCCCAAAGAATATGTGTGCCAAATTGCTCGAATATGTGCACGGAAGTTGGAGCCTATAAGAGCACACACACGCAGTCATGTACATATATTTACGTAACTGTATTTATATACTTATTTATTCTGATGGTTACCAACGATTATTTATAAAAATAAAAAATTAAATAATTTAAAAACCTAATTTAAATTTCAGAAATATATATATTTTTTCTATGTAATAGTTTCTTCATATTCTGTGCATCTAACAACCATAATAAAATTACAGATTCTGAAAATCTGAACCCCTCTAAAGGGTTATTTGCCTAGGAGTTATGTATACTTTAGTGTTCCTAATTTTTAGGAGCTAAATGTTTGCACTTTTCTCTCCCTAGCTACTAAAGGCATGTTCTTAAATTTTTGGTGCATACACAAAAATACATGATTAAAAATGGAAATATTTTCTCACAAGTTAGCGAACTCTAATGTAATGAATTAGATTATTACATACTTTTTTCTTCTCTCATTTAATACTGGAATATTAATTAAAATACAGTTCGGTTATATAACTTAAATCCATTAATTTTATCAAACTATATGTTGCTATATATTGAATTTTCAGGTAATAATCTACAAATCCTTATTCATTCTGAATTATTTTTCAATAATTTTTAAAATGTAATCCTACTTCACAAAAAATCTCGTTAAAGCACACCACTTATGTCAACTTAACCATTGCCGAGATATTCCTTCTTATTGACGATCGCTTTAACTACTGTATTGTACAACGAAATCTGTAAATGCGAATGAAGGTTTATTTGGATTATCATAAAGTGGCTAAAGAGGTAAGAGTGAGTAGAGAAAGTTATGTGAATACAACACATCAGAACTTTTTTTCTTTTTTAGAGTGAATGCACTATTTCCAAAAAAAAAAGACGTAGAAATATTAAAAATACACATTCTTCTGAAAAGGAGAGTTCTTCTGTTATTTTTTAAAGCAGTGATGTCTATCTGGGTTGATAATTTCTTCTACCATTAATGGAAAATAATTGACATGTGTATGATAAATGGCTGCTGAACTATTCATTTAGTAAATGATTCAAAGGATGCCGCCATTGGTAAAACTATATTTATTTTGATTCAGGAACAAATTAATATCATACCTGCTGAAAAGTTACACCACACGTTTTGACAAATAAGATTTGTACTCACCATCCGTATGAAGTTCTATTCAAAGTTTACTCTAAGATGGCGGCGTACTGTTTCCAGAGTAGGACCTAGAGAATTTGCTGCTTCTGCTTTTTCTTTCCCTCCCATGTACCTAGCAAGCAGATAAGATATTGTATTGCACGAAAACTTCGATACAGAAATTTCATCTGAAATATATGTTTTGAGGCCGGCTGAATCGAAATAAAGCATTTTTAATTTCTCTTTTACGTATAGTAAGTAGGGGAAGTATTGCATTCCACTTAAAAATTCGATACCGAGATGATTTGAGGCCTCCTGAATCCAAAAAAAAAAAAAATTTTGGAAACACGTCCGTGTGTGTGTTTGTGAACAGCATAACTCAGAAACTAACAGTCGGATAAACACCAAACTTGGTATTTAGATTCAGTATCTTCCAGAGTTGCGGGACGAAGGTTTTCAAGAAAATTCTCCCACTCAAACTACCCTTTATATGGAACATTTTTTCAAACATTTTAATTTTCTCCAAAATGGCTCTAACGATTTTGATTAAAATATCATATTTTTAAGATATTTTCATGACAAATGAAATGTATATCTCGAATTTTCTGGGAATGCCTCCAAAATTATTCTTAACTGTGAACGAATTTTGCATAACTGGTAAACCATAAGAGCTAGACAAAATTTTCCTACACTAAAAATGTAGATCGCGTTAAAATACACAATTTATGTCATAACACATTTTTTTGTTGAGTGAAACATTTCGAGATATTGCTTGTTATTCCATTAAATTTTCCAATATTATTACTTTTTCTCAAATTCGTTATTCATTTTTCTTATGTCCTGGACATGCAAACAGAATGGAATGAGCCACATAGCAACCAGCGCTTAAAAGATTTGACTATCGCTTAAATACTACCATATTCTCCTTGCACCTACAAGAAAATTACCAATAAGATTAACATCTCCATTAACATGAAGCATATGGAGAATAAGCGTTTGTAAAAATAGTTTGTACAAGAGTAGAGAAAGTTATGTGAGTTTAACACATTAGAATTTGTTTTGTCCTGGTAATGCAAAAAGAATGGAATACTCCACATAGCAACCAGCTCTTAAAATATTTGACTATCGCTTAAAGCCTAGCAATTCCCCTTGAATCTACAAGAAAATTAGCAATAAGATTAGCATCTCGATATCTCTATTAATATGAAGCATGAAGAATTTGGAGAATAAGAGTTTGTAAAAATAGTTTGTACAAGAGTAGAGAAAGTCATGTGAGTGAAGAACATCAGATTTTTTATAAAAGCATCGCAATTTTATCTTTTTTGAGATTTGCTCCATCATTAAAAAAATTATTGCAATCTCTAGGATAAATAGCTACTTAGCTATTCACTCAGTAGATTATTCAATTAATGCAGCATTTTTAAGATAATGCCAAAACTATGATGATTCAGGGACAAACTAGTATCACACTTGCTGTCAATTTACTCATTCTCAGTGACAGAAAATATGTGTTCTCACCTGTTGATTTTATATTTGGAATCAAACTTTTCCACAAAGATGGCGACTCAGCACGAAACAAGAAAATATTAGTTGAGTAGAAGCTGAGAAATGCAGTATAAGGTTGGGTAAAAGGATTTCATTGGTTGAAAAGACGCGTTTGGGGTGTGCTCTACATATCTAAGAATTGCTCTTATTGGCTGGAGTAAACATTTCCAAATATGAACAAGCTTGGTGAGGCACGCATAGATGATGTGTCATACTTCCTTGGAAAAGTATTTAAGCTTTCTCCCTTTGTGGCGTTAAATGAAAGTAAGAAATTCTTGATGTGGAAGTTTATTAACTCTTAATTTCTTTCAATATCTTTACTTGCATTTCTTTGATTTAACTTAAAATGTAACCATATATCTATGCATTAACCTATTTTAGGCACAGAAAGTATTGCATTCCACCCATAAAATCGATATAGATATTTTGTTAGAGGGGTACAATTTGTTGTCCACCGAACTCTTGCAAAAAGCTTCCTTATTGAAAGAAACATTCACAAACGTGTGGATAGCATGGATAAAAAATAAAAGGTCCTACACCAACCAGATTTCACATTTGGGCAGACGCTGTTTAAACCTATTATGCGGTCCTTATGATGCCAAGATATAATGAAACTTCCCGCACCCCAAACTGTCCTTTACATACGCAAATATTGGTGAATTTCATTTTCTCAGAAATGACATCTAACAATGTTGACTACAGTACCATACGTTAAAGATGTTTGCATGGCCAATAAAACATTTATTTTAAATTTTGTACACATTTGTGCAAATATTCATTTAATTATACCGAAATAGAAAAAAATTATGTGTTACACTCACAGACTTTCCCTACTCTTGTACAAACTATGTTTACAAACGCTTATTCTCCATATGCTTCATGTTAATCGAGATATCGAGATTTTATCTTGTTGCTAATTTTCTTGTAGATGCAAGGGGAAGTGCTAGGCTTTAAGCGATAGTCAATTATTTTAAGAGCTGGTTGCTATGTGGCGTATACAATTCTCTTTGCATGTCCAGGACATAAAAAAAATTAATAACGAATTCCCAAACAATTGCTCGAAAATGGTTTACTCAATAAAAAAATGTATATGACATAAATTGTGTATTTTAACGCGATCTATATTTATTGTATGGTAAAATTTTGTCTATCTCTTATGGTTTACCAGTTATGCAAAAGTCGTTCACATTGAAGAATGCTTTCAAAGATATTCCCAGAAAACTCAAGATATACATTTCATTTGTCATGAAAGTATCTTAAATATACAATATTTTAATAAAAATGGTTAGAGCCGTTTTTGAAAAAATGAAAATTTTCGAAAAATGTTCCATATAAAGGGTAATCTGGGGTGAGGGGATTTTCTTGAAAACCTTTGTGTCTTATCTCTGGAAGATACTGAACCTAAATACCAAGTTTGGTGTTAATCCGACTGTTCGTTTCTGAGTTATGCTGTTCAGAGACACACAGACACACACACGGGCATGTTTCCAAAAATTCTTTTTTTGGATTCAGGAGTTTCAAAACATCTATTTCCGGTGAAATCTCGGTATCGAATTTTTGGGTGGAATACAATACTTCCCCTACTTACTATACGTAGTAGAGAAAGTAATACACTGTCGTAGGAATGCATAATTAGTGCAATTTAAATCAAAATAAGCGATATTAAGTAAAGAAAATCGTGTGAATGTAGCACATCACAATGTAGTAGAATTATTCTTTCTTATTTCCTTCTCCGGAGAGCGTTCTATTGTAGCAGTTATAAATAATTGCTAATCATGCCCATCAGGAAATTTTATAATGCATTTGGAGAAAACGTAGATACCGATTTCAACGTTCAAGCATGTAGCTCACCTATAAAAAAGTTTTTGAACTGCTTTATTTCTCAGACAGCAAACCCTTTGCAGGGTCATTTAGCAGTATATCAAATATGATATTTAGGGTGGACCATTTAGTTGAGACTGTAAAATATCTCCAAACCTAAGCGGTATAAAAAGAAATGTCTTTAATAAAAGTTGCTTGATATTACGGGGGAAGGTATATGCCATTAGTCATGTTTGGTTTGGAGGACGTTATTTTCATTTTAGGATAAATTTAATATTTTTAAATGGGAAACTGGAATTAGGGATAATTTAAATTGACCCTAAAATAACCATCATAACGTTCTTCAAATAAAACATAACTAATGGCATTTACTTTCCCCCATAATATCAAGTGAATTTTATTTAAGACATTTCTTTTTACAACACCTAATTTGGAGATATTGTACAGTCTCAACTTAAATGGTACACCCTGTATAAAATGTACTCATTATATTATTTCCTACTATTCTCTAGATGTGATTGAATCACGCTACAATAAAACAGAACATTTATAACACAAACCATGACATTTCCCCCTCCCCAAATATATATTGTATACATAGGGAAATATATTATGTCCCCCCGCTTTTTTACTGCAAATCAAGTTGAATGATGCTCACATGAGCCCGGGGCCCATAGAACTAAAAGTTACGCAACATTCGTCTTCTCTGTGTGACACACTCATGCCAAGATTTGAACAATCGCTACCGCCTCGTCTATGTGAAGCAGACACCACAGAGGCGGGCAAAATAAATATTGTGTGATCTTTTATAAGCAAATTCACAAGAGCTTCAGTAAAGCGTATCTGTTTGATATCCGTTTATGATATAAGGAATATATTTTTTCCCCTGTATACAAGCGCAAAGGTTAAAAGTACGATGTGTTACATTCATATGATTTTCTCTACTCACCTTATACAAACTATTCTGCAAAACCTTATTCTGCCTCCTTATTAATCGCTTTAAACTTCAGTTACGTATTTGCAAATTCGTTGTAGGTATGAGGCGTGTTTTTAAAGTAAGGACCGCTTTAATAGTTTGCCGCTGCAGCAATGTATTATTTTTAGTATGCGCGATCACTTTCTGCATTCATTAGGAAGCCAGATGCAGCTATGAGCGATCGTCACTTTATGTTTGCCTGTTGTTAGAGTGTTTCGAAATGCTCAAAACAATCCTATGAAGTCAAATCAGTGATTCGTGTTTTGAATGCGAGAAATGTTACGTCTGCAAACATTCATCGCCAATTGTGCGAGGTTTATGGGGAAACAATAATGCGTGATGGAATGGTTGGGAGCAATTCGACCACCCTCCCTGCACCCCAAATTTGGCACCAAGCAAATTTTACCTGTTTCTTCATCTGACTAAGCTCCCCGTGGAAAACATTTCAACGACGATAGTATTGTGCAGACTTGGCTTTCATTCCAGGTGGCATCATTCTTTGACGAAGGCAAAAACTGGTTTCCCGTTACCAAGTGCCTGAATAATAGTGGGGACTATATGGAGTGTAAGGTATAAGGTAATGAATGATAACACAGTATTTGCAAAATAACATTCTGTTATTTTTTAAAACATTATCGGTACTTGCTTTTAAAAAAAAGTCCTGTATTAGAATGTAATAATCGGAGTTTTAAAAAGCTGATAGCTATGTAATGATTGAGAAATTCCATGTTATTTGCATGATCACCTGAAAAGCGAATAGTAACTTAAGGAAAGTATAAGTAGCTGAAAATTAAAACCAATAAAAGAAATATCCGGGAAATGATAACGCCTCAAAAAGCTTTATTTACATAAATTATGCGCTTTAATGAGATCTAATTTGTTATGAGGTATAACTGTATCTATTTTTTTAGGGTTCACCAATTATACAATAGTCATTAAGAATTAAGAGGACTTGACAACTGTTTTCAGAAACTTCAAGATAAATAGATTTTATTGACCCTGCAAAGGACTTAAACATATGGTATTTTAATCAATGTTGTTAAAACCGTTTTAGAGTAAATAAAAATGATGAAATAACTTCTATGTAAATGGTAGTTTAGGGTTGGAGGAATTTCTTGAAAATCTTCCTGTCGCATTCTTGGAAAACTCTGAACTTGAATGCAATGTTTGCATTTTAACCTAACTTTCCTTGTGGGTTATGCTGTTCACAGAAACACACACAGAAAGAGAGAAATAGAGAGTGAGCGATACACCAATGAACATTTTATGAAAATGCTTTTTTTTAGGATTCAGGGGACCTTAAAACGTGCATTTCCGTCAAAACTCGGTATCGAAGTTTTGGATAAAAGGAAATATTTCCCCTACTTACTAATAGGCAAATAGTAGAAAAAGGGAAAAGAAAAGAATATAAACAAGCTGCTTTTATAATTTATGGGGCGTCGTCGTCATTTCTAACGCTCTCCATACGGCATATGACCTTAGGGAGAGACCTCATTTCACCAAGCTATAATTGGGCTCATTTCTGAGGTGAAGGCACCCTCGGGCGGAATCCGTCGCCTCCAATAGTATGATGATCATAGTGATAGAATGAGAGACCTGCAGCTTTCACCGTGGACTCCGAACCACGTTGGGCCTTGGAGATACTTCACAGGAGCAAGTCAGATGTGAAGGCGTGGGTAGGGTCGACTTAAAATTGCCACCTCAGAACCGGGAACGAACCCGGACCATTAATACGAAAACCGTAAATGAAACCGCTCCGCAACTGAGGTGCCCTATTATTTAAGCTTTTTTAGAAAAATGTGTGTATGTGTCTGTGCGCCTCTGAGTTTGTCTGTGTGTTTTTGTGTGTATGTGTGTGTGTCTGTGTTTGTGAACAGCATAACTCAAAAACGAAAAGTTGGATAAATATCGCATTTGATATTTAGATTCAGTACCTTCCAAAGATGTGACACGAAGGTTTTCAAGAAAATGCCCCCAGCCCAATTACCCTTCACATGGAATATTTTTCGAAAATTTTGCATTTTTAAGAAATGGCTAACGATTTTAATTTAAATATCATATATTAAAGATATTTAAATGATAAATAAAATGAATATCTTGGTATTTTTTGGGAATAGACAATGAAGTCCTCTTCATTCAGAAGGAATTTTGTATAATCTTCTGTAACCGGTACACTTTAAGGAATGGACGAAAACGTACTACACAAAAAATGCTGATCTCTTTAAAATACACATTTACTTAAAGTAAGCTTTTTCTGTTGTACAAGCCGTTTCTGAGATATACGTTATTAAATTGTTCAATATTGTCATTCTTTTAAAGTCTTACAGATCTTCAATTGTCTCTCGCGATTGCATGGAAACAGTGTGGAATAGCGTCTAGTTCTTAAAGTAACGCTGTTCTCTTTTATAACGAAGGAGTTATTTGTTTTCTTATAACGAAATATATAACGTATTGGTAGTTATTTTTGCAAAGGTTTACTTGGATTAAAATGCATTAAATAGAAAACTAAGCTTCAGTAAAAATAGTTTGTATATCCTCTAATAAAGATAGAGGGTAGAGAAAATTATGTGAATGTATCACATCAGAATTTTTAAACTTCATTAAAGGAAATAATACATAAAATATTAGGTTAATAGAAACTGCCTGTTCCCACAAACGTTTTGTAATTGAATAATTAATTATTGTTAACACCAAAGTTGCGATCTGTTTTCGTAAAAAGCAAACCCGAGAACTACTAAGTTCAAGTGCTGTATCATTCAATCAATACAAATCAGAGTATAATATGTAACAAAAAATTGCACTCAAAGTTTGTGCTAGCTATTACTGTGCCGATAACATGGGAATATTCACTTTCAGCATATCAAAGGATATAGCTTTGCTAAAGAACTGAATCGCTATCCGTGTTTTGTAAGATTCTTCCTCTTAAGCCTTTCAATGAATCTTTTTATTACTTTCTCTACTACGTATAGTAAGTAGGGGAAGTATTGCAGTCCACCCAAAAATTCGATACCGAGATTTCAACGGAAATACATGTTTTGAGGTGCACTGAATCCATATAAAGCATTTTTGGAAACATGTCCGTGTGTGTGTCTGTGAACAGCATAACTCAGAAACTAACAGTCGAATAAACACCAAACTTGGTATTTAGGTTTAGTATCTTCCATATGTGCGACACGAAGGTTTTCATGAAAATCCCCCACCCCAGATTACCCTTTACATGGAACATTTTTCGAAAATTTTAATTTTCTCAAAAATGGCTCTAACCATTTTTATTAAAATATCGTATATTTAAGATACTTTCATGACAAATGAAATGTATATCTCGAATTTTCTGGGAATATCTCCAAAAGCATTCTTCATTGTGCACGACTTTTGCATAACTAGTAAACCATAAGAGATAGACAAAATTTTACTACACAAAAAATGTAGATCGCGTTAAAATACACAATTTATGTCATATACATTTTTTTTGTTGAGTGAACCATTTCGAGATATTGCTTGTTGTTTCCTTAAATTTTTCAATACTTATACTTTTTCTCAAATGGGAATTCGTTATTCTTTTTTTTTGTCCTGGTAATGCAAAGAGAATAGAATATTCCACATAGCAACCAACTCTTAAAATATTTGACTATAGTTTAAAGCCTACCAATTCCCTTTGCATCTATAAGAAATTTAGCAATAATATTAACATCTTGATATCTCGATTAACATGAAGCATATGGAGAATAAGCGTTTGTAAAAATAGTTTGTACAAGAGTAGAGAAAGTCATCAGATTTTTTTTACATATAACAAGGAGAGCTCTGGAGTAGCGCAGTGGTTTCGTTTCCGGCTCTCGTAATGAGGCTGACGGATTCGATTCCCGGCTCTGCGGTGCGATTTTAAGTTGGCCCTATCCATACTTTAATCTCTGACTTACTCATTCTAAGTATCTCCAGGGTCCAACGTGGTTCGGAGTCCATGGTAAAAGCTTTAGGTCCTCTCATTCAAACGCCATGCTCATCATTTTACCATCTGAAGCAGCGGATTCCGCTCGCTAGGTACCTCCACCTCAGAAATGGGTCCAATCATCGCTTGGTGGAATGAGGTATCCCCGAAGGTTAGGCCGTATGGGGAACGTTACAAATGACGATGACTTATAAAATGAGTATATTTTACAACCTGTACAAGTGGACCAACTGTTTAGGCTGGCTTGCATTTTTCTAAACTTGTGCAACTATTCATTGCTTCTAATTACTACGTTATGTACCATTTTGATATGCTGTACATTTTTAAATATTGGTATATCAATCAATAGACATTTTTGGAAAGTTGGTCCAGAGAATCTTCGGTTCTCCGTAACGATGCTTCACCTCTTCGGCTACCCTGGCGAGCTGCTCTACACGCATTAAACCTAATCCCAGTAAACCATTTAGGTGCTCTCAAACACTTGTAAAAGTCCACTGTTGCAAGTGTTTTTAATATTCGGGCTTAACCTATATTAATGTTAATGTATGTATTCTTTCTTATTTTACACTAGTGTGTGTAGTTACTAAACTGGAAAGTTGAATACGACTTGAAAATTGTAATGATCTGCCTGGGACTTCGAACCACAGATTTTTGGCTCACTGTTTCATTGCTCTTATTGCTTGAGCTATCATGGTATATTGAATTCTTCATATGAGTGGAATCTGATTCAAGTGTATCTATATTAAGCGAGCGGAATGCTGTGAACGGCATTCGGGAGGTCCCGTATTCGATCCTCGGCGACCCCCACTCTGTTCGGTTTTTTCAGGAGTATTTACCGGGTCGTCAGGCGAATGCGGGTGTGGTTTTCTTCATCTCCCGAATTTTCTGTCCCT
Organism: Deroplatys truncata; assembly: GCA_030765065.1. NCBI lineage: Eukaryota > Metazoa > Arthropoda > Insecta > Mantodea > Mantidae > Deroplatys > Deroplatys truncata. Next base: position 67,449,566 of record CM060986.1, read on the forward strand.
CCATTTCGTTCCCTTAAACATTTCATTCATACTTCATCCTTTTGGTCTGCTTCAGGGTTGGAAGTGTCAGCGATGGTGTTTCGGTGCAGTGTGGCAGGGAAAAAGGATGCTCTGTGTAAACTTTCTCCATCCCTCTTCCTTCGGCTGGTTGACGGAGTATAAGGACCGCCCCTTGGGGGGAACGTTGGGCTCTGTGTGGGGTAGGGTTACCAGTCTGCCTTCCAACTGCCGGGGCGTCTATATCTGTAAACTGTAGGAACTCTGTCATTGCTGTGCCCTGGTTCCGGTCGCCGGGTGTCTCCCTTCACCTTATCCTCCCTCCCGGGGGCGTCCCCTCGTGGGACGCCGGTACAATATCCTCATTCTTGGGTCGGTGCCGAATCCCCTCCGCTTTACAATTCTGTCCTCAGATGCGAGGATTTAACGAGCATGCGGATATGTTGCCTTGGTAGCTCAAGCGGTAAGAGCATCGACAGGGAAAGCCGAAGATCAATGTTTGGAATCCCAGCATGTCATGAAATTTATCAAGTGTGATTCAACGTTCTGTCATATTGCATACGCACCTTAGCGTGAAAGAGCAATTATCAAATACAACAGACCCTTTATCCACTTTCATTTACTTTTTGATAAATTATTATGAACGCTCATGCATATTTGTATTGATAATGACATATGTTGCAATTGATGCAACCGCTTTTAAATTGGAAGCAAAGGTTAGTTGATAAGCTGTGACATTTGTGACGCAATAAAAACAGCTATAATGCGTTTATTGGCTTTATTTTCATAGTTTAAGACGGTGCTGCTATGTATACTTGCTGACTTTTCTTAAATTGTTTTTGATAGAGGTCCTAGGTTTAGAGAGTTGCTAAGATACAAAATGTGTGTTCACAAATATTTTAACACCTTTCACAGGACCTGTATTTGCTTTCTGCAGTAATAATTTATAATGATATTCACCTGTCTCAAAATAAAAGTCTTCATAATGGCCTCTGCAGCAAAATGTTACAATGTGTAATTAAATTCTAATATTTAGAGCTTAAAACAATAAAAATATAACTGCCATGTATGTACTATAACAAAGTGTATACTTTAAAATACTTGGAGCTTACTGTTAGTTCAATTATATTTGTAATACAAAATTCATATTTTTTCAGCGCCCTCTCAGGTTCCTCTTTCTGCTTCAGCAAATTATTTTGTGTAGTCTCACTAGCTTAGTAGAATGAAGAGAAAGCTAAGACGAGAACGATGTAAGATACCTGAAAACGATAATTAAACAATGACGTGGCTAGAATAAATTAACCTTCAAATTCATAAAAAATTATAGTACATAATCCCAAATCCACAGAACTTAGAAAATATAATAAAAGACTCCTCTCAGCTTCTTTATAAATTATCAAATACTGCATAAACTAATATATACATTTAAATTTGTATTCCAAAATACAAGATGTAGCGTTTCTATCTTCTCAGTCGTTTACCCATATAAGGCAGAGGAAATATTGCATTGATCATAAACATTCCTAATGGAGATTTTGTCGATGATATTCGTTTCAATGTCCCCTGCACATTCACAATGTGGTTGTGCGTGTACGGGTGGGTATGCCCTGCAAGGCAAACATTTTAACGAAAGTCTTCCACGAAACTTCTCAAACAAGTGCTCTAATGATTTTGGTCAGAATTTTTAAAATTTTATTTTCTCTACCACCTACCTGTTGTAGGTAGTGGCTACATTGTCATCGTGCCTAACGCTCCCCATATGACCTGTGACCTTCGGGGATTACTTCATTCCACAAAGTATGAAGATGGTCTTGGGGATATTTTGTATGAATAAGACTGAGATGAAGGGGTGGTTAGGGCCGTCCTAAAATCGCCATCTAGAGCCGGGAATCGAATCCCGGACCCTCAGTACGAAAGTCAGAAACGCTGCACTATCCCGGCACACGAGGCTACATATTAAAACATTTAATGTTAATAATATTTTATATTATAATTTTTGTGCAAATCGAAGAATAATAATATGAAATTTAATTATTAATAAACTTCATGAAGAATTTAAATTACTTATTGCAAAAGGTTAAAATTCCATTTAAAAGGTTGTATCCCATTAAAATTTGATACTGTGATATCACAGATTCATGAATTATAAAGGCAATCCGCGCGCATGTGTCCATATGTATGAATAGCACAACTAAAAGATAAAACGTCGGATAAATACTAAAATTTTGTATTTTAGTTTAACATCTTCCAAGTAGACTATACGGAGGTTTTAAATTAAACCACTAAGTCTCAAGCTACCCTTTAAAATGGAAAACGTTTAGTTCCTTCAGATTTTCTCAATAACAAACCATGTTTATTAAAATACCATATTCATATGATTAAAAATCTCATGCAATACGTTCACACGAGTTTCACTACCCTCAATATTTATTAGTGCTATCCAAACTATTCATACTAAAGATTATTTTTCTATCTAATACGGTTTAATCCAAATAAACGTTTCCAGAATTAGCTACATTACACATATCGTTATAGATACATACATTTAAGAACTGGACGCTATATGCTGGCCTTAAAATTCAGTTATAAAACAGTTATACAAGATTATATAAAATTTCTTCTGAATGAAGAGGACTTCAAAAGCTAAAATTCAAGGTAAGCATTTATTTTCCATGCAAAAATCTTTCATATATGGTGCTTTAATCAAAATCGTTAAAGGAATTTTTTATGAAATCAAAGATTTTGAAAATTGTTCCATATTAGCGAGTACTTTTAACAGCCTTTTAGGGACTGGAAATTCTAATTAAATTATTTTTCCGATTTTTGTTAGTAACACAGTAACAGAGGATTTACTAAATTCCATTATTCTCAAATTTCACTTTAAAAACAGAAACTTTGCAAGCTGCAAGTGCAAGGTAATTGGGAACGGTTCAATTTATTAAAGCTGATCTCATCTAAACTGTTTTCGTTTTTGATAAAATTTCTCTACTGTTATTCTAAATATTCTCGTCTCCATTTTGGTTTTAAAGTTTAAGATGTGAAAGTTTTGTTTAATAATAGTTTATCTTGGAGTGCAATTGAACATTTTCTCTTAGAAATTTGTCACTCCACTGAAACTGGGGGAAGATAAAGTTATTAGCTTAAACGTAACAAGCTACATTTCAAGAAAACAACTATAAAATATTTATTTTCTACGATTTTGTGAATAAAGTGGATTTCACTACACTTGCATTGCTCTCAAATAGACATTATGAGTGTACACTTGTTTTTTCTGAAGCAATATTTCTTAACATAGTATAGAAATATTGTAGCATGAGTAACAGAACCTTTGTTAATTTTTTCAATAATTATATAAGTTTCATACAGCAAAATGTTAGCATATCTGAAGACAACCTTTTACCTAAATACAACAGTAAATATTACAAGTTTTGATTAATTTTGAATTTTTAGAATTATGCATAGTTTCTGGAATGTCTGCTAAGTTAATGAATGACTTGTAATGCAATATATACAGTTAAACTGTTGCTACATTAATTTAAATGTCAGTTAAACTACGTATATAATACGTTAAATAAAACTTCAAATGTAATTATTTCAGGAGATGATCGCCTTTATGCTTCTACTTCTTGCTCTCTTCTGTATCTTCTTGTTTCAGTGCTTCTTCATCTTGTGTGATCTCAGCATTGACCATGCTCATCCAGACACCATAAAATAGAATGATGTATCGAGCCTGAAAATATAAATTAAACAACAACATGGTTAAAATCTGGAACAAAAGACGTCTAAAAGTGCTGCAAATAATAAGTAACTGGTGAATGCCTAATGGCTTTAATCAACAAAAAGGTAAAGATATACGTTTTGAATATGGAGCAATGATAAAGAGGAGCTGCGCTGAAATTAGTTTTGCTTTTTTAAATGCCCAAGCTTGACACCTGGAATTTCACTTCACCGCAGACATCTATATTCTTTTCATATTCCTTGCTTCTGTTGTTAGTATGAAACAATGGGTGATGACAATAATTATATTATCTGTTAAATTTATAATTATTTTTACTTTCCCTACTACGTATTATAGTAGGGGAAGTATTGTATTCCATCCAAAAGTTTGATACCGAGATTTCACCGGAGATATATGTTTTGAGGCTCCCTGAATCTAAAAACAGCATTTTTGGAAACATGTCCGTGTGTGTGTCTGTCTGTGAACAGCATAACTCAGAAACGAACAGTCGGATAAACACCAAACTTGGTATTTGGGTTCAGTATCATCCAGAGATGCAACACGAAGATTTTTAAGAGAACCCCCCACCCCAGATTACCCTTTACTTGCAACATTTTTCGAAAGTTTTAATTTTCTCAAAAATGGCTCTAACGATTTTGAATAAAATACCATAAGTTTAAGACATTTTTATGGCAAATGAATTGTATATCTCGAGTTTTCTGGGAATGTCTCCAAAGGTATTCTTCATTGTGAACGACTTTTGCATAACTGGTAAACCATAAGAGATAGACAAAATTTTACTACACAAAATGCACATCGCGTATAAATACACAATTTATGTCGCATACATTTTTTTGTTGAGTGAACAATTTTCGAGATATTGCTTGTTATTCCCTTAAATTTTCCAATACTTATACTTTTCTCAAATGGGAATTCGTTATTCATTTTTTTGTCCTGGTAATGCAAAGAGAATGGAATACTCCAGATAGCAACCAGCTCTTAAAATATTTGACTATCGCTTAAAGCCTACCAATTCCCCTTGCATCTATAAGAAAATTAGCAATAAGATTAACATCTCGATATCCCGATTAACATGAAGCATATGGAGAATAAGCGTTTGTAAAAATAGTTTGTACAAGAGTAGAGAAAGTCATGTGAGTGTAACACATCAGATTTTTCTCTCTATAACACCATTGCTGGAAACGCCTTTGTGGTCCGCTGAAGGAACGAATGCACTCCCTATTTCTTCATTAGTAGTTTTGAAGCTTCCACTTCAGATTATCTCACAACTCACTAAATCACCGCTAGGATACGACGCGGTTGACACCTCATATTAAGATTCAGCAGTCCTCTGGTCATTTTTTTCTGTTTCTTCACTGTATCCATTGTTTATTAATGGTGAAATTGATTAATTAAGTTGTCCCTGGCTATTAGGTATCGGTCGAGCATGGTTATGAACTTCAGGTCGTGTGAAAAGGTTGAAGGTTGCAAATTATTGCACTGTGTTAATCTTTGGAATTAATTGTTCTTCCACACAAGCCGTGTGTTGGACGAAGTTAGAAAGGTAGAATCAGACGACTGAAAAATTCAATGCAACATGACCGAGATCGGGAGATCCGTGGTTCAAATCCCGGCTATGGCATTGAATTTTAAAGTCGTCTGATTCTACCTTTCCAACCTTGTCCAACACACGGCTTTTGTGGAAGAACAATTAATTCCATTATTTGACCTAATAGTGGTCGAAACTATGAAGCCCAAGACTTTAAGTACCTACAACGTTGTAGGTCGCCATTGGGGTTTGTGGGATGGACTTTATTGTTGGGCGCCTTAGTGGGATGGACTTTATTGTGTGTTTTCCTTTTATGTACGGTATCGGTGTTTTTGTAGGGGGAAAAGAAAAGGTATCGGTCAGATGTCGGAAGAGCATGGATACAAGTAGGTTCTCTTGATCTCGGGTCGCGTTAACCGATGACGTTTATATGGTTTTATTACGTTTTATTCTGACCTCCTTAAAATCATTCCCATAACCGATCCGTTCACACAAATAGGTTTTATGTCCGATCACACAAATATATCGAACTATGCCATCGCCAAATCAAACTATAGCCACATGATACCCTGTGGTGTTTCACACGTCTGCTCACATCGAATTCCAGATCACAAGTGTCTGCATTTACCCTTCGGTTCGCATTCCTGAAAGTTTCTTAACCCTAACTCTGCCTGCCTAGTTTCCCCCAATTCACACATGTGTCGTTACAATGGGCATGTTCAAGCCGCATTCCAATCCCCTAACGGTACGTTCATTTCCCGTCGTATACCTACTCTGTACAGTCTTATAAAGATATGTTGTATGTTTCCACACTTTTCTAGGTGGTTCACAAGTAGACTATGTATAATCGATATTATGGCTTCAACGTATCGTTTCAATATGCCCCCACGAGGAAATCGCTGTCGCTTCGAAGAAAACGACAGGGATTTTCTCGGAAGTCTCCATACCTAAATTTTGCGTATCATTATTCCTATATCCAAATGTAACTTAGAGTAGATGTACTTTGTGTGTCGGATCGATTTTGAGAATATACGATAGCATTTAATTACAATAAATATACATATATATACAACATCTTTGACATTACACTGCACATATGAAACGAAAATTACTACTAAAATGATGACAGTTTAGATAACCACAGTATTGACTGATTACACAAAATTATAGCGCTGATAACTTAGAATGAAAACAATTATTTACAAGCATTTCAAACATGGAACAGATATCTTGAATATGTACATAATTTACACATTTATAGGTAGACGAGATAGGCATTGTTAAGGCGCTAATGCCTATGAAATTGTATGTTGGTTGTGATTTAATGTATGTTTATTCCTCTTCTTCTTTTTATTTCACAATCACGGGCTCACAATTGATAGCGGCACACGCAGTACTGTTCGTTTATCACAAGCACTACACTCGCCACCAACTTTCACTGGCCGACTGGGCCGTATACGACAAATTTCATTGCCTTTGTCTTCCAAATCATTTTTTTAATACTATAACATACATAATGAGTACATCACTAATAACTGTGTTTGATTGGATATTTGGTTTACAAAGAATGATTTATCCCTAATCAACTGTGCGTGCCATCTAATTACACTGCCTTTTTTTTTTTGAAGTAAATGATTTTTTTTTTTGTTGCAACCATCCTGTCCTTTTTGTTTTATTATGTGTGTGGTTGATAGTACCTCCATGTACCCGCAGTTACTTTATGTATCCGACGACGCTACTCTAAATTCTTTGAAAGGTTTTAATAAAGCAATATTGTATCGCCCCTTTGCTTTCCCCGTTTTTATATCGGTAATTTCAAATGCCTTAGCGTTAAATTTCTGAGTGATCACGCATGGCCCATTCCATAAGTTTTCCATTCTATGGTATCTTTTTCCAATTCGTGATGAACGAAGGTTTTTTTTGTATAATACTTTTTCACCTACTTGTGGGTCCCATATGTTACTGTTTCTTTTAGTACGCCTTTTTCGTGCTTCTGCGCGTTCTTTTAGCCTGTTAAATGCTTTTTGAAACATTTCTCCGTCCTTTTCGGCTTCTGCTGCGCTAATTGGTTCAGGTAATTTTGGTTTTATGTTGCGGGCTATCTCTCCTGTTTGTAAGGTCACTGGTGCATATCCCGTAGATGGACATGGGGTATTATTTATTACTGTCTGCACGTATTCACAATAATTTGGCCAGAGAGAATGCCGCTTATGGCATATCACTCGAAAAAAATAGAAATATCTCTCATAATTCGCTCGCAAGGGTTACTTTGGGGGTGGTATGATGTGGAGTTATAAACTTTTATCCCTGCTTCCCGAAGACGACCTAGAAACTTCTCTGACTTGTGAATCGAAACGTTATCAGCTATGAGAGCATCCATCTTACCATATTTAGGCACATAATTGTCCATGATTTTTGCTACGCATAACGCGCTAGACAATTTCTTCATTGGATAGATTTTGACGAATTTTGAAAAAATATCTACCATTACAAACATGTGTCTCATACCTCCCCTACCTACCGGTAATGGTCCATGGGAGTCAATGGCAACCAGAGCTCCTGGTCTGTCTCTTAATATCGCTTGCGGTGGTGAATCAAATTTCACGTTTATTGGCTTAGCCTTCTGGCAGATTTCACATGTTGCTGTCAGTTTCCTTGCCTTATGCCTTAACCGCGGTATATAAAAATACTCGCCCACAGCAAGGGATGTCTTTTCGCTTCCTGCATGTATCAGTGCGACATGATACGCATTGATAACCAAATTTTGTAATTTAGTTGGTACGTATGTTATCCATTTGGGTCTATCTCTCCCCTGTAATTTATACAACACATTTTTAGGGTTCCTGAAATGTCTTTGTTTATTTCTGGCGCTGATTCTATTATTTGACGTAACCTTCCATCTTTATATTGTGTTTTTTTAACATTTTTCATTTCAGCTATTAGCTGCTTGTTTAAGCTAAGATCCAGTTTGAGGACCGTTACCTCTCTTTGTGTACCGGTTTGGCACTCAGGTAAATTCTTGCCTGGGCTCAGTCGGGAAAGAATGTCACTAAAAATGTTCTCACTTCCAGGAATGTGCTTAATTTCCACGTCATAGGAGGTTATTTCATAAATGTATCGTGATATTTTAGAACTCGTTAATTTACATGTCTTTATAAAAGACAGGCTAACGTGATCTATGAATATAGTAATCTTTTTTGTTAAAGATATATGTTTTGAATTTCTGCAGTGCATAATAAATTGCAGATATCACCTGCTCCGTGATGGGTGCAACTGCTTCTGCATGTGTCAAAGGTCGTGAGCATGTGGATATGACGTGTAGGCCGCCATTATTGTCTCGTTGCGTCAATACAGCGCCGAAAGAAATAGTTGAGGCGTCGCAGTAAATCTCAAATGGCTGGTTCATGTTTGGCCTTTCTAATAAAATCGCCCGCGCAAACAGTTGTTTTATATCTTCAAAGGCGCGTTGCTCGTGTTCAGTCCATCGCCATCTTGTTCCCTTCTTCAGTAATGCCCGTAACGGTGCAGTCTCTTTCGCAAAATTGTATACAAATCTTACTTGGTAATTTAGCATGCCAAAAATCCTCCTGAGCTGCTTCAGATTTTTCGGGGCTGGTATTTTCTGTATGGCTTCAACCCTCTGTGGATCAACTGATAGGCCGATAAATTGTGTTTTAAAGAGTTTTAACTTTATTGTGTAATTTGTTTTCGTTTATCGCTTAACGTTTACCAAGTATAAAAGATTATAGAACTTTGCTATTCTCTGAATTGGCTGAGGCTATTCTCAGAAAATTCAAGATATGCATTTTATTTATCAGGTAAATATTTTTAACATATATGTTAAACAAAACCATTAGATCCATTTTTAGAAAATCACAATTTTCGAAAATATTCCATGTAAAGGGTAGTTGGAATGGGCGATTTTCTTGAAAACTTCGTGTCACATCCTTGGAAGATACTGAACTTAAATACCAAGTTTGATACCTATCCGACTTTTTGTTTTTTAATTATGTTGTTTACAGACTAACGCAAACACACACACACACACACACACACACACACACAGGTGGCCTTTTTCTAAATATGCTTTTTTGGATTCAGGGGGCCTCAAAACATATATTTTCGGTGAAATCTTGACATAGAATTTTTGGGTGGAATAAATACTTTTCCTACTTACTATACGTAGTAGAGAAAGTAATATATGAAGATAATATATGGCAATAAACTACACATACATTCATTGATTATTAGCACACATTGATAATTTGCTTGGATTTTAATATATAACAATTATGAATAAATTCCTGCTTCAGATATCCAATATATTCATCATTATTTACAGTTACACTGTCTCTAATCTGGAATTCTCTACCTGCTGACCTGTGGGATTGCAGGTTATTGTAGAAATTTAAAATTTAATTTTTTTATTATTATTAAAGAATCGAATTTAAGCGTTAGTGCTGTCAGTGTGAAATAACTTCTCTAAGCAATGGACAAAATTTCTACCACATTCTCTCACTCACTCACTCTCTCTCTATTATCCTGTTCGTTTTCGTATTAGTTTTAAACCATCTTTTGCACTTACTGTATTAAGTTTTCTTTTAAAAATGTTATATTTTTTTCTTGAGAGGTTTAACTATATTACCATATTATATTTTTTTTCAATGTACCCTCTTTATAGTATTTGTGTTACTGGTAATGTGGAAAACATGCCTTAACTATATCAAAATAAATGAATAATAAATAATTTCATTAAATTATCTGCTGAAGATAGGTGCATGTTCAAAATAATTTGCGAAACACAGTCAATGAGTAATTGCATCCCCCATAGGTGCTTTGTTTTAATTGTTGTATACTCAATAGAAAAAGATAATTTGCTTTTCTGTTTCTCATTATATATCTCTAAGAAAATAGAAAAGCTGTCTTTGAAAATGTGTATACTGGTGAGCATAAAATGTGGCCCATAACGGAACGGATCCGTTTATGTTTGTACTGACAAAATGTAGCCTCACTTACTATCCGCGTGACCACCTCTGTGTTGAGCATATTTCTAGCCACGGATTGCCAGGTACTTTACCTCCCCCAAAGTATTGCCGAGCTACCGAAGAATAACATTGCAATTCCACCCTTATATTTTTATGCAACACTATCGTTTTCTTATTGCCGTTTAGTAGCTTTAACTCTCGTTTTCATGTCGCCGATGAGAGCTCTCATATATGTAAATATCTTAGCTGTCGTTTAGTTTAGCCAGACTTGCAAATGATTCTTCATGCCTTCTTCTACAAGAATAGTTGATTTAGCCTTTCCCTATGTACCAATTACAGCGAAACTCTTTCGTAGAGGTGATATTTGAACACCCTCAATTTCACATAAATTATAAAAATGTTTATTAGTTAGTTTTTATATCCTTGTCATATTGAAATGATACCGGCTGGGCGGAATTAAAAGTTGGTTACCTCAAGGTTGAAACCTTACGGACAGAAAAACATTATAGGAATCTAGGAGAATGAGCCACTTTTTATACACGCCAGAGTACGCATGTTCATGAAAAGCAAAATGATATGTGTGGTCTACGTGGATAAATATAAAGCAAGACAATACACGTTCCCAACTTTATTTGCACAAGGTAAATATGTTTAGTAAAACCTTGTCAATTTTGAATTGTTTACATCTATTTCATTATCTTAATTATACACACCTGGACTGTTCTTAAAATTCCTCCCACACTTTATTTCGAAAAGCTCATCCCAGTTGTTCGGTCTTCCTCGGGGAAAACCAATCACGATACATAAGGTGAATTACCCCGAGGTTTTCTTCATTATGTGCAACGCGTTAAGTCTTAGGTCTGCCTACGTCGCTAGCGTTATTGTTCATACACGTAGGAGATAAACTATGGATAAACACTCAGGAAAAGCCGGTTTAAGGGACACAGGTGCTACGGAATGACGTCCATTTCAAAACCCTAGCACCTTTTGCCAGAAACAAACCAATTTTACAACCGAGTTTTACTTTCTCTACTACGTATATTAAGTAGGGGAAGTATTGTATTCTACCCAAAAATTCGATACCGAGATTTCACCGGAAATACACGTCTTGAGATCTCCTGAATCCCAAAAAAGCATTTTTGGAAATATGTCCATGTGTGTGTCTGTGTGCCTGTGTGTCTATGTGTCTGTCTATGAACAGCATAACTCAGAAATGAACAGTCGGATAAACACCAAACTTGGTATTTAGGTTCAGTATCTTCCAGAGATGCGACACGAAGGTTTTCAAGAAAATCCCCCCACCCCAGAGTACCCTTTACATGGAAAATTTTTCGAAAATTTTAATTTTCTCAAAAATGGCTGTAACGATTTTTATTAAAATATCATATGTTTAAGATGACAAAAAAATGTATATCTTGAATTTTCTGGGAATGTCTCCAAAAGTATTCTTCATTGTGAACGACTTTTGTATAACTGGTAAATCATAAGAGATAAACAAAGTTTTACTACGCAAAAAATGTAGATCGAGTTAAAATACACAATTTATGTCATGTACATTTTTGTTGTTGAGTGAACCATTTTCGAGATATTGCTTGTTATTCCCTTAAATTTTTCAATAATTATTTTCTCAAATGGGAATTCGTTATTCATTTTTTTGTCTTGGATATGAAAAGAGTATTAATCTGTGGAAAAGGTAATGGCGCTGCACCTAGCAACCAGCTATTAAGAGATATGTATGTGCTTAAAGGTTACTGTATTTCGATACTGCCCTTGTAAATATATATTCCCCTTACATCTACAAGAAAATTAGCAATAAGACAGAGTCTGCAAACGTTTATCTGGATTAACATGAAGTAGATGGAGAGTAAGCGTTTTTAAAAATAGTTTGTACAAGAGTAGAGAAAGTCATGTGAGTGTAACACATCAGATTTTTTAAAAGTATTACTAGGCAGTTTTCTTTACCATCCACCTATGAAATTTCAAAATGAGAAAACGCCTCTCATCTAGATATACAGTATCAAAATCACACAAAAAAATTATGGAACTAAACAACTACAGATGCTACGACTACTACCATTTCCGACACATCACAGTACTAAAAAGTCTGATGTGTTCATTCACATAAAATTCTCTAACCAAAAAGTACCTGTATCTAATTTTGGTACACAGAGCGCCAAAGAAAATCTCACTGTACCTCGCGTCTACGTCACATTATTTATCGTTATACATATCAATAGTTTATAACAAAAAATAAACAGAACTTTATTCTCACAGTGATATCAATATTTGTTGCTGCATAGAATCACACATAGCTAAATAATAAATAAATAAAGTAGCATGTTTTCCCTCTAATTCAAACTACAATTGGTTAATATGCCTTTACTAACATATTGCTGATCATAGAAATACAACAAAAATAAAATCTGATGTGCTGCACTCACATGTCTTTCATTACTCTTGTACAAACTATTTTTCCAAACGCTTATTCTCCAAATGCTTCATGTTAATCGAGAGGTTAATCGTATTGCTAATTTTCTTGTAAGTGCAAGGGGCATATGGTAGACTTTAAGCGTCAGTCAAATCTTTTAAGAGCTGGTTGCTATGTGGAGCATTCCATTCTCTTTGCATATCCAGTACATAAAAAAATGAATAACAAATTCCCATTTGAGAAAAAGTATTGGAAAATTTAAGGGAATAACGAGCAATATCTCGAAAATGGTTCACTCAATAACAACAAAATGTATATGACATAAATTGTATATTTTAACGCGATCTACATTTTTTATGTAGTAAAATTTTGTCTTTCTCTTATGGTTTACCATTTATGCAAAAGTCGTTCAATATAAAGAATACTTTTGGAGACATTCCCAGAAAATTCGAGATATACATTTCATTTGTCATGAAAATATCTTAAATATATGATATTTTAATCAAAATCGTCAGAGCCATTTTTGAGATAATTAAAATTTTCGAAAAATGTTTCATGTAAAGGGTTATTTGGGATGGGGGATTTTCTTGAAAACCTTCGTGTCGCATCTCTGGAAGATACTGAACCTAAATACCAAGTTTGGTGTTTATCCGACTATTCGTTTTTTGTGTTATACTGTTCACAGACACACACACAGACACACACACACACACACGGACATGTTTCCAAAAATGTTTTTTTTTTATTTAGGTGTCTCAAAACATATATTTCCGGTGAAATTTCGGTATCGAATTTTTGGGTGGAATACAATACTTCCCACCATACGTAGTAGAGAAAATAATAATCCAATTTTATTGCCCTAATATGTCATATTCGGTAAACCATATACATTATTTATCTCTAGTTTCTAAACGCGATCAGTCAGTTATAACAAAAGTGTAGTTTGCATTTAGTAAACGGATATCATCATCTGCGGATGTTTTACGGGGACTGCCCACTTTCTGACGAGTAAGTAGACGTCTTCCCCACTTTCCTGGAATATTTTTATCCAGTAATTTACTATAAAAACACTTTATGCACTGGCGTTGCAATTGGTGTAACAGTGCGACCAGCCTCCCACATACCCATGATATGTCCACGAGTAATTTCGCTGGTATACGCCATGACTATTTCTGAGACAGTACACATGTTTTGGTTTCAGTAACACCAGAAAAAGCAAACCTCCCCTCTTTTCTCCCTTATTGCTCTGTTATCAAGCCACCACGCTCTGTGATAGGTAAGGTGAAGGACGCGCATCAAAAGACGCTAGAAAACGATACAAATCCGCCGAAGATTTTCTTTGGTGTTTGTGCAGTGCAATATTCTCTTTACTTCGGGTATGTAAGCACAGAGAAAAACGAAAACAAATTTAATTACTACACTTAGTGCTTGAAAATAAGAAATAAAGATGCATAAAGCTCACCATTATTAAAGCCATTCGGACATACACTCGAGGAATCGAGCAAAAACGTGGAGATTCAGTGCTGGATTCCACATCGTATCTAAAGCAAGAAGAGCATTACAAACATTCAGTACACTTACATATGAACACTAAACATCCACCATCATTTTGTTTTCATAAACAATATCAAACTCTCTCAAGGAATAAAAAACATTTTGTGATATATTTACATGAATTTCTCTACCCTGAATCGTTTTATTAGTGTGTATACAATATACTCTTTCTAATGTTTATTGCTTTCTCTACTACGTATAATAAGTAGGCGAAGTATTGCATTCCACCCAAAATCCCGATACCGAGATTTCACCGGAAATACATGTTTTGAAGTGACCTCAATCCAAATAAAGCACCTTTGAAAATATGTCCTTGTGTGTGCCTGTGTGTCTATCTATGCGTCTGTGAACAGCATAACTAAAAAAACGGATAAATAAGACTTGCTAGTTTCGTTCAATATCTTCCAAGGATGCAACACGAAGATTTTCAAAAAAAACTCTCTAACTTAAACTACCTTTTATATAGAAAATGTTTCAAAACTTTTTATTTTCTAAAAATGGCTGTAACAATTTTGATTAAAATGCTATATATTAAAGGTTTATTTGGATTAAAATGCAGTATACAGAAAAATAAGCTTGAGTAAGAGTAATTTGTATACCTACCAATAAACGATAGGGGATAGAGAAAGTCATGTGAATATATCACACAGATTTTTGTTTATCTTCTACATTAAAATCCAAATAAACTGTTGCAGAAATAGCTCATTACATATTTCGAAGAGGAATTCATAGGCTATTCCTCGAAAATTGGATATAGATTTTATTTGTCATGTAATTATATTTCATATATGTTATTTTAATCAAAATCGTTAATGACATTTTTTTAAAAAATCCATTTTTTTTAAAAAATATTCCATATAAAGGGTACTTTGTGTTGGGGAGTTTTTCTTGAAAAACTCCGTGTCACAAGTTTGGAGAATATTGAACCCAAATTCAAAGTTTGCTGTTTATCTGGTGTTCGAGTTATGCTGTTCAAAAACAAACAGACAAACCGACACTCAGGCACACATACGGACATGTTTCCAAAAATGATTAATTGGAATTCAGGGGGACTCAAAACATGTGTTTGCGGTGAAATTTCGGCATAGAATTTTTGGGTGGAATGCAGTACTTTCCCACTTATTGTACGTAGTAGAGAAAGTAAGAAATAGAGAATGAAAGAAAGTGCTTGGTTTGTTGCACGATAAGGAAAGGAAAATACAACTGTTTGGTATTGAAAGCTTTTCTTACCAGTGGTATCAGGGGTATACTCAAAAGTTCAATGTCATAGTTGGGATATGAGCCAATTTAATGTTGTTCCCACATGTTACCACAGGAGTTCATTTGGTTGAGCAATCGGAGGGAGACCGAAGGATCCGTGGCTTAAAACCCATTTATGGCATTGGATTTTTCGTTGTGATTCTCGTTTCCAAATTTTAATGCGCTGTGTGTTTCAATATACTCCAGATTTTTCGTGTGTTAAGTGTTGTCTCTCTTATGATTTACAGAGTACTCATTCATAATTAAGAACAATTCTAGGTTACACGCATAAAATTCAAATCTACCTTTATTATTCATGTAAATATTTTCACCATGTGGTGTTTTTATAAAAATCGTTACTCGTTTTCAAGAAAGTGAAAAATAATCAAAAATGTTCCACTTATGCCGTGAGGCTGTATTTTTATCACTTAAATGATATCAGTCTAATTATATAATAAAATATAATATAATAACAGCCTCCCTTAAAGCAATATGTGTATAATATTATATATAAAATGTATATTACAGCCATTGTATTATGTTTATTTTATCATGTACACGCATCAAATGTTATGTGAATGTATTACGCAGTTAAACAATGTAGGAGCTGTAAGAATAGAAGCAAGCTGCTTTCCGTAGCAAACAGAATTACAAAGTAGAAGCCAAAGTTGCTAACAATAAGGTAACCTTGAGGCAAAATAAATTAGAAAGTTTAATAAGGCTACTAATAGTTCTTCGAACAATAATAGTGTAATATTTAAAACAGTTTACAAATAGCCAATCAAAAACTAGAAAAGCTAAAAATTAAATAAAGGTATTCTATTGGAGTAGGCTTAGCCAATCAGAGACTAGAAATAGAGAAAATGTACAAATTCAAACGGTAGACGTACCCAAACATGTTCGGTACGGGCCAGTGATTGTGAGACATGAAAATTAATTGCGGCGAGGATAATATAAATATTTAACTGTTAAAAAGTGTAATTAACATTAATCTCAAAGTATATAGTAGGATACATCAGTGAAGTGTTACTTAGTCGTGTGAAGGATTAATAAAGGGAGTGGAGTACAATTATAATTTGTAGGCCTTGTTCTTTAGCCGTACCAGTGCGTTAAGCGATACATGTTCTGCAAATTACTACTGACGAACCTGAGGCATACATACATATATAATATAAATAAGCATTAAAATAAAAAGTTGGTTCTTAAACGTGGGGCGAAGGCGACCGGAAAGTTTGTACGTGGGGCGAACACCCTTAGAAACAATCTCCCGCGAGTTTGGTACCCAAACGTGACTTAACACCTTGCTTCAAATTGGTGCCCAAACGTGGTGCAACCGTAACAAATAAAAACTCCCGCAACCGTCTTTTACTTTGACATGAAGTGTAATATTTATTTGAATATAAATTATGCTGTTCAGACACAGCGTGAGGATCTTTTTATAAAATTCTGTTTTTTTCGGGGGGGGGGGCGTAAGATCAGTGTATCTCAAAACATATCCTTTCAGTGAAATTGCGATATCGAATTTTTTGGTAGCTGAAAGAGAATGTAGAATTAAAACAAGATTTCATATCATTCATTCATCCATTGAGAAAAAAGCTGACTATTTGTAAGTTGGAAAGGTAGAATCAGATGACTGAAAAATTCAATGCCATAGCCGGGATTTGAACCACGGATCTCCCAGTCTCCAATTGGTTGCCTAATCACTGAGCTACCATGGCAACATGCTGGACCGCCATTAAATTCTCCAGCTGACTCGCATTTTCCCGGTAAACCACAAGGAGATCTCAAATTGTATTGAGATGTCAAACCCCAATGGCGACTTACATTCATTGTAAGTACTTTAAGGCCCGGGCTTTATAATTACAACCACTATTAGGACAAATAATGGAATCAATTGTTCTTTCACACAAGCCGTGTGTTGGACAGGGTTGGAAAGGTAGAATTATATGACTGAAAAATTCAATGCCATAGCCGGTATTTGAACCACGGATCTCCCGGTCTGCAATTGCTCTAACCACTGCGCTACCATGGCAACATGCCGACACGGCATTAAATTCTCCAGCTGACTCGCATTTTTCCCGGTAAATTGAATTTTTCAGTCATCTGATTCTACCTTTCCAACCCTGTCCAACACACGGCTTGTGTGAAAGAACAATTAATTCCATTATTTTTAAGTTCATGTGCTACTCTATACGTAACGAGTAACGCATCTGTTTGGTAATCCATAGGGTACCTAGTCAGATCCTTGATTGGATAAGGATTTTAATATTATTTTCCTGGACTTTCCCTCTACGCTTCTTTGCCTTCCCCGAAAGAAAGGCTACTCACTGATCGTCCTGAGCTCATTCATTGCCTCCTTAGCCCTTTAGCCCTGAGATGCTATCAGTCAGTCGGTCAATATCGTTGAAGTATTGAGCTTAATATGTGTATTTCTTGGTAGCTTTTCTTGCCCCGAACGCTTTTCGTCAATGAAATTGTTTCTAGTACATCTCAGAGTAACAACAGCTCAGAAAGCAACACCAAATTAACTTTTAAATACTCTAAGTGGAATATTTTGTAAATTAAATAGTGAAGCTTGTGTTACAGTATTTCTATTTATTTTACAACATACATATAAACCAAACTCTGAAATATTCTGTGCGAACTATAGTCTACTACTGGGATTAGAAGCAGACTATAAATCCTCTTTAAACTTTAAACTATAAATCCTCTTTGCTTTCTTATTTACATTCCTAGCTGCTTCATTAATACACTTCTTTCTCTATTTACCCTCCTCGTTGTTATGGCTTACATCCCCCAGGACTTGCATCATTAATACACTGTGTACAGAAAATATTCAAAATATCTTACATGAATTCAACATAGAGATGTAGTACCATCAGTATCACTGTCAGCAAGGCTATTTCATGTAACGGTGGTGCCATTTTCTCGTACCTAAAAGAGAAGATAATATAATATCCTTGGATTAATATTTTGTGAACTAGTTTTAGATAAAGGTCTATAAAAATATAATCCGATTTTAGATTTTACCTAAAATTCAAAATTCGTTGTCCCCACCAAAAAGGTTCATTTCCATAGATTGCATCATATATCTAACTTAACACTACAATCCACACAAGCCTTATCCCCTGTATAACTGGTTTGAAATAAATTCCAAGAAACAAACCATGGAATCATTTTATGTTCTAAACGAAGGAAGGTCTGAAAGGACTCTTAAGCATTGCAAGTAAGATAAAAAATTATAAAAAATTAAAATACTAGGTTTTACAAAATAAAACAGATATGAATTCTCAACTTTAAGAAAACTTATGGTTTTTACCAATTTGCGCATTTAAAGTAGGAATGGATTCAAGCTAAAACTGGACAGGCGCATGCTTATTCTAGGGCACATTTAAATTTAAACCTTGTTTTCTCACAAATCCTTGTTCGAATTTTTCCATACTCGTAACACTGCCAAGATGCAATCTTTTACTAATTTGTTTCATAACTTGTTATACTGTCCCTCAAAAGTACATTAAACAAAATGACTATAAACTTGTTTTAAAATAATGATCCAGTTTTGAATTAAATTAATTGCTTGAAAAATCAAGCATTTGGGGAGTAGAAAAGGTAATACTGTTTCTGCAATAATTAGTGGTTAATATGATAAATAATTTTGTAAATCCCTTAACTCTAAATTCATAATTTTGTATGTGAATATTTTTAAACGTTTATCGTAGTGAACATTTTTATTATAACAACGAATTTACAGAATAACAAACTTATATTTAAATAACCATGTAAGAATTTTTAAATATGTCAAAAATATTATCGTTATTGTGTATAATAACTGGTATACACTTCAACAAAGTATAATGTACTTTGGGTTCTCACAAATGCATTACTTTAATGAATTGTGCACTGATTGATCTAAATAACTAGAGGTGGGCTAAACCAATGTGATGTGACTATAGACTTGCTATTATAGACGGAGGGCTGCGTGAGAAATTATTTATCTGCGGCGCTTAAATGTACAGCGTGTTCCACACCAGCCCTGGTGAGCCAATTTCTTATTGATTTGAATTCATATACGACACCCCCCCCCACACCCCCCCCCACACACACACACACATTAGCCTATGGACAATGGTCAGACCTTGGTGAACGGCAAATGAGGAGGAGTACGGAAATATTACATCTGAGAGGAAAAGAGGAGAGTAAAAGAAACGCTACCTAAGTGGAATGCTTGAACCAGGTAAGGGCTGGGGTAGTAGAGGAGATTTGGGATTTACATAAACCAATCCGCATTATATAAACACCTTCCATTCACTCCACTGCACAACGGCCACACACACACACACACACACACACACACACAAATATATATGTAATCGAATATGATATACATTCAATGGGATGCAACAGTACAAGTTTGCTGAACTATGTAATAAATCGTGAAGAACCGAATCCATTTGATAGGAAAATGATGAAGAGCCTATTATTTCAATAACCACTTTGGTTCATACCTAAGCATTTAGGTACCAGAAATAGTAATAAAATTATTTACATGAAATATGTATGTATTCATATTATGTATGTATTATATATGTATACTATTTTATTATAAATTGTGATTTACTTATGATATAAACTATATATAGAAGAAAATTGATATTATTAAACATAAAATATTATTATTATTATTAATATTATTATTTCTTTATTACTATTGTAAAATGACACCCATGAAACCCGATACTCTGTCTAGAATATTGCAAGGGAGGAGACAGAAAGGTTACACTTGGAGAGGGATAAGATAATGGACGTGCATAAAAATTGACCCATTGCTCTAAATCGGTAGTGATTTTCTTTCCGTGAGGTTCCCACCTTTAGGTAAACAAACTTTGGCTCATTCAGCCAGTATAAGTTTTCTAATGACTGGCTTTAAAAAACTTCACGGACGCAAAAGCGAAGCAGTAAACGATGTTTAATCGATGCGTAATGAAGGGGTGGTTTTGATGCCGCATCTATGAAAGGGTTCCCTACAATTGGTGCACAAGGGAAGGAAGGGATGAGGAATTATTTGCATGTGTTGCACTGGACCTCAGCTACGACATTTTTATAAGAGCTTTCATCTGTAACATTGACATAGAGACGGAGGTTAAAGTTATTGCCGCTGTTGCACGGCAATAAGAAGACTAGTATTATGAAAACAAGGTTTCAGTTGTAATGTTACACTTCGGTAGTTCGACCATATTTTGAGGGAGGTAAAGTACCTTGTCAAATCAGTGGCTACAATTACTATGCATAAAAAATGGAGGTGCTTACACTAGCAGACGGTGGGTGCAATCCAATGGCTAGATTTATGCGTGAAAAAAGAGGAGCTGCACTAGTAAGAGTGTGGGTGTATAATTGTCACTACAATATAAACAGCTGCGTTTCATTATATGCCATATTTTATGCAGGTCAGCTGACATGTTCCACTACCAACAACCAACGTGTATATGTGTACTGTTTTTCACAAGATGCATGTCAATGTAAGCAGAATTGGGTGTTCTTTATTGTTAAAGAAAGAGGTGAAAAAGTAAGATATGTTATATGAATATGCAAACATAATTTTTACATAAATTATTACGTTGCCAAAGTTCATACTTTAGTGAACTGTGTAATCATAAGTGCTGTTCAATTTCTCTTTCTTTTTCCTTCTGTTTGAAAATGTTGGTTCTTCATTGTGTAGCATGAATCACATTATTGTTACATGGTCAACGCCATGTCAATGCCTTTTTATGCCAATCCGGGTTTTTTTATAGAAATTTTCTCTTTCCGTAACTTATTACGTTATTGTATTGAAATATCAAAGCAGAAAATACTCAAATATGTATCCAATAATAAATTAAATAAATAATCTGGTGTTCAAAACTCACCCGACCCTACCCATTAATTTCAAACTCAGGTATACTTCTTGTATGTTGTATTACTCATGTAAAAGTTGCTTAACATTTCCATAATCAACTTAGTTACATGCAACATGCATAAACAGTATTCAGTAGTTTCTGTAATAAGTCATTGTAACAGTACATTGGAAAGAAGAAAAAGGATCAAGAACTTTCATGCATGTTTCTTAAGTTAATGCACTTAAGAGTTATAAAAATAAAATCTGATATGTTAAATTCACACGACTTTCTCTATCCTTTAGTGCTTATTAGTGGGTATACAAATTATTCTCATCAAAGCTTATTTTCCTATTTAACCCATTCTAATCGAGATAAACCTTTCCGGAAATAGCTCCATTAAACATTTCCTTACAAATACAAATGGAATAGCGACAGTCCAATGTTTAGAACTGGACCAATACGCTGGCAAAATTCCATACTATTTCCATGAAACCATGAGAAACAACTGAAAATTGACGGAACTTGAAAAGAATGACAACTATTGAAAATTCGAACCATTAATAGTGGATATCTCGGAAATGGCTGATGTAACGAAAAAACTATTTGAAATAAATGGTATGTATTAATGAGGTCTACATTTTTTGTAGTCGCTTAACGTTTGTTATTACACAAAATTCCTTCGAATAAAGAGGACTTCAAAATATACATTTTCTTTTTCAGGTAAATATATATATTTAATGCGTGATATTTTAATAAAAATAGTTAGTGGTGGTTTTTGGAAAATCAAAAAATTTCAAAAAATATTCCATTTAAAGGTACTTTGAGGTGGGGAATTTTCTTGAAAATCTTCGTGTCGCATCCGTTTGTACTCAACCTTAATACCAAGTTTGGTTTTTATCCGACTTTTAGCTTTTGAGTTATGCTGTTCAGAGATACATACATATATATTATAAAAATGTTCTTTTGGGAGGGGGATTCAGGGGTCTCAAAACATTTACTTCCGGTGAAATCTCGGTATCGAAATTTTGGATGGATTGCAATACCTTCTCTACCTACTACGTACGTGGTAGAGATAGTATTAGCACGCAACAATTTACAGACATTTTGGAGATTGCTAACAATAGGGGGGAAAACTCTCATAAGTTACATTCACATGGCTTTCTCTATCTTCAATCGTGTATTATTGGATATACAAATTATTTTTACTGAAATTTATTTTCCTATATACTTCATTTTAATCGAGAAAAACCTTTACAGAAATAGTTACATTACAAATTTCGTTATATATGCAAATAGCATAGCGATAGACAGTGTTTTAGACTGGACTCTATACACTGGCCTTAAAATGAATACTCTTTCCATGAAACCGCGTGAAGCAACCGAAAATCGACGGGACTTTAAAAGAATGGCAAATATTGAGCAATTAGAAACTTAATAGCGGATACTCGAAAATGGCCGATGCCACGAAAAGGTTATTTGAAATAATTTGTGTTTTTTTTATACAGATATACGTTTTCTATGTAGTATATTTTTTGTCTATGCTTAACATGTACCACTATCTTCTTTTTCTCCCCGTTTGAAGGATTTACAAGCAGACGAACTTATGAATCGTACCTAAAGAATAACCAGAATAGATGATCAACTCGAAGCCTGCTATGAGAGCGAGGAAGTAGATGATATGAACTGACGGTGAAATGGATGAAGGAAAGGTAATGATGGAGCAGTTGATGAAATGAATGGCGGGGTAAGCTAAAGAATCCGGAGAAAATCCGCCCAGACGCCGTTTTGTCCACCACAAATTCCACATACGGTTCCCTGAAATCGAATCCGTTGGTGAGAGGCGAGTGCTTTATCCCCTTGGCTACAACGCCGCCTCGGAAATAGTTAAGACCACAAACATCGTTGACAACAATGTTGTGCTTAGCAAGTGCACCAAATTTTGTTTAAAAAACAGCAAAACTACATCTTCATGACAAAGTTTAGCAAAATCAAAGGGAAATTTGATGAAACCAACAGATACGCAGTCCCCAATAACTTTAAAGGATTTTAACCCCCCCTCCTTCTGGGGAGAGGCATTAAAACTGAAAAAGTTCTAAAATTTTCTCGATATTCATATTCAACGAAGAGGCATTGAAATTGGGTGACATGAATATAAAAACCTCCCCAAATCCCCTCCCAGTTTCAAATTTCTTAGAAGTATCTTCTAGTCTATATCTGTCCAAAAGAACAGTGCTTTTTAATGAGGAAAGGGTTAACGCACAAACATAAAAATATTTTGTCTTTATAATATTAACATAGTCGACTTTATGAGTATTGTATTTATAATTTTATTATAGTTTATTTTTTGAATGCTGTACGCTCTCATTTTCATCAGAATGGCTTGAGGTTGGATACTCGTTACCTTCGTGCAAGAAATAAACACAAAGTAAACAGTTATAACTGTAGATTTAGCTTCATCAAGGAAACATGCTTTCATAAATGTGGAACACTTTATAAACTAAATCTTGGATTCAAGGGCATTGAACATAAGTAATTATCAAACAGATGTTTTTAATTTGGTGCAGGAAGGACCATTTTACTCAGTAAAATGAAGTTGCATTTCATTCAACTAATGCTGTATTACTGTTGGCGATTACCCATTCAGGTATGTGATTTTGGTCAAATAAAATTGATTTATTACCTACTCTGAGAGAAATTTTAGCCTCCAAAATGGAAACTGTGGATTGTTAAGATTTTTCACAATTCCATTGTCTTAAATAATAATAAACTGAAAGCAACTAAGATTAATGTCTCAAAAATCGATATTATTATGAAATCTTCCGATTTTTGTTCACTTTGTATGCTTTACCAGTTGTAATATTTAGTAAGAATGAAGAGGGCTACATAGGCTACACATTTTATTAATATAGCAATATTTCAACCAAATGATATTTTAACCAAACTCATTAGAATAGTTTATGACAAAATAGGAAATAATACAAAATTTTCCAAATCTATAATTAGTTATTTATGGAAGTATTTCTCTAACTGTATATTTTTGAATAGGTAAAAGTAACATAATGGCAGACAAAATTACTTACCTATAAAAACAACAGAAGAAACTAAGTAATTTAAATTATTATACAGATTTATAATTCCTAATAATAATTTCATTGAAGTAAATTAAAGCAAAACTTTTTGTTTTAAACGGTTTTTTCAAATCCTAGAGTTTTATAATAGAAATAGTCTATCTGGGCTGACAATTTGTTTCACCCCAATAAAAATGCTTCATATCTAATCATAACTAATTACTCAGTAAAGTAATCATAGTATGCCCTAATTTTAAGATAATGCTAAACCTAATTGAAATTTTGGTCCAAGAATAAACTAATATCACACGCTGAAAATTTACACCATATGTAATGACGGAAAATATTTATGCTCACTTGTTGGTAGTAGATTTGAAATCAAAGTAGTCCTCAGATAATGGCAATGCACTCTTTCCGAAGTAGGCAATAGAAAAGTAAAAAATCTGATGTGTTACACTCACATGACTTTCTCTACTCTTATAGAAACTATTTTTACAAACGCTTGTTCTCCATATGCTTCATGTTAATTGAGATATCGAGATGTTAATCTTATTGGTAATTTTTTTGTAGATGCAAGGAGAATTGGTAGGCTTTAAGCTATAGTCAAATATTTTAAGAGCTGGTTGCTATATGGAGTATTCCATTCTCTTTGCATTACCAGGACAAAAAAAATCAATAGCGTTCACAATTAATAATAATTTTGGAGACTCTAACGATTTTGATTAAAATATCATATGTTTAAGATATTTTAATGACAAATAAAATGTATATCTCGAATTCTCTGGGAATGTGTCCAAAAGTATTCTTCATTGTGAACGACTTTTGCATAACTGGTAAACCATAAGAGATAGGCAAAATTTTACTACACAAAAAATGTAGATGGCGTTAAAATACACAATTTATGTCATATACATTTCTTTTGTTGAGTGAACCGTTTTCGAGATATTGCTTGTTATTCCCTTAAATTTTCCAATACTTATACTTTTTCACAAATTCGTTATTCATTTTTTTATGCCCTGGACATGCAAAGAGAATGGAATGCGCCACATAGCAACCAACGCTTAAAATATTTGACTATTGCTTAAAACCTACCATATTCCCCTTGCATCTACAAGAAAATTAGCAATAAGACTGACATCTCGATTAACATGAAGCATATGGAGAATAAGCGTTTGTAAAAATAGTTTTACAAGAGTAGAGAAAGTCATGTGAGTGTAACACATCAGATTTTGTTTTTTATTAATTTTTATTAATTTAATAGAGTATGAATGCTGATGATTCTCTTCGCCAGTAATGCAAACTGCTTGACATCTGTACTATAAATGGCTACTTTGTTATTCATTCTGTAGATTATTCAAAGAATGACTAGGCTTAGCATAATGCTGAAATATGATGTATATTGTGATGTCACTTGTTTTTTCTTGCTGAAAATTGACACCACACTAATACTGAAAAGACTCGTACTCACCTTATTTGGAATAAAAGATGCCTTTAAAAACAGCGATGCAGCACGAAACAAGAAAAGTTGAGCCTGAAGAGTTTTGATATCTGCTGTATAATGTTGGGTACATACGAGCATTTCATTGGTTGAAACTGACGTATTTGGGGTGTGTTTTACATATGTAAGAATTGTTCTTATTTGCTGCAGGAAACCTTTCCAAATATGGACGTGGTCGGTGAGCCACGCTTTGATGACGTATCACAGTGTAATGACGTGTGACTTCCTTGGAGAGGTATTTGAAGCTTTTCTCTTTGTGGCGTTAAATAAAACTTAAGGAAATCTTGATGTGGAGAGTCTATTTATTTCCAAATTCTGACAATACTTTACTTGTATTTGCTTTGTTTTATCTAAACATGCATTCTTATATTACTTTCTGTAGCACTTACCAATTGTAGGAAGAATTGATACGGATGATTCCCTAAAGGTATACATGTTTTATCTATTAAATTCTCCAAAAAACCTCTTTAGATTAAGATACATACAAACGGGTGCCTGTCTGCCTGAAAACAACGCAGCTAAAAGTAAAAATTCGGACAGATACCAAACTTATAGTTGAGATAGACGCTGATTAGGCAAAGATTTTTAAGAAAATTCCCCCAACCCAGCTACTCTTTACGTCGAAAATTTTCGCTGGTTTTAATTTATTTTTCAGAAATGACTAACTATTTTGATTAAAATGCTGTACGTTAAATATCCTTTCATAGCTAATAAAATGAACATTTTAATTTTACTGTGAATAACTTGTTAAGCCCTAAAGTTCAGGGAATTTTGTATAACAATTAAACTATATCATAGAGACCAAAACCTTCTGTGTAGTACATTTTATATGCATTAGGCGTTTTAAAAATTCGTTATGTCTTTAAAGTTTCCAGGCAGCATCTATAAAGAATCTTACTTAACTCTTCTTTGTAACCCATGGGTTCACTACTGACTACTGACTAAAGACAACATTATTTTGTGTCCATACTGCTTAGTTGAGAGTATTTCTAGTATAATTTTGTCACAATATAAATGTCAATAGAAGAATTACTTGTGATAGGAATACTATAATACAAGGCGTGTTTTTAAAGCAAGTAACCGATAATCTTTTTAAAAATATCAGAACTTGCATGGGGGTTCCCCTCCCCCCATGCAAGCTTGCACATCCCACTGGGGGGGCCCGGAACTCGGATACCGCCCCTATTCCGGGGGGACCAATGTTTCATAGAGCATCCTTTTCCCCTGTCATGCAACGCCGAGACTCCTGAAACATCCAGGCAGATGAAAGGTGAAGTGAAGGTGAAATGGAGGGGTAGGAAATTCGAGGGATGTAATTAAACTTCTTAGCATTCACCTAGCGTCCCGGGGAAGCCCCGAGAAAAAACCCATAACGCAGGTAGTTCGGCGGCGGGAATAGAACTCACGACCTCCCGCATTTGGGCCACAGACGTTACAGCCTGAGCCAACCCGCTCGGTATCCTGCTAGGTAAAAAAGTGTTCTGTTTGGCGAAACAAATACATTCATTAACTTGTAAGATATTTATTCATGAGCCTAACCTTTGTATTTTGCTACACAAAGGCTACGAAGCTGCAGAAAACTTAAAATTACAACAGGTCGACTTGAAAGTAGGATGGACCAAAAATATATCTTAGAAACTTACGGCAGGGGCGCCTTATGGACGATCGATTTCCAGTTCAAAAACTTCTGAGGTTAGAATTAAGAAATTATTCAAACCTCGTTCTCTGAACATTTTTATTTACCTGTAGTAAGTAGACGAAGTATTATATTCCACCCCTTAACTTCATATTGAGACTTCACCGGAAATACATTTTTGAGGCACCCAAACGCAATAAAAAGCATATCCTAAATTTGGAATAAATATCAAACTGGACACTTAAGTTAGCATCGACCAAGGATGCTACACGAAGATTTTGAAGAAAATTCCCCACAGAACGAAACCCTGTAGATGAAACATTTTGATTTCTTCAAAAATGGGAGTAAGGATTTTGAAATAAAATACCACATGTTAAAGATATTTGCAAAACAATAAAATGTAAATTTTGAATTTTATGCAGAAAAGCTATAATAGAGTTTTCTTGTAAGTCAAAACTATATTTTTAAAAATAATATTTTACGTAATAAAAAATCGATTTCTCACTTAAATGCATATTTTAACTTCTTGAGAATTGTAGTACTTTACTGTCGACTTTTTCAATTCACATTACTCCGCACCACTCGTCGACATGCCACGCAAAAGATGGGAAGGATGCTCCCCGAAAACGTTTTGCTATCGATAAAATACAAAATGTTGGAATACAGCATCCAATAAGGACATAAAGATTGTAGTATAATGTTCAATTGTACATGGTACCAGAAAATATTCCATACGCATGTGTTTGAGTGAAAGCTACGTGAGTTATTTTAAATTCGAGCTAACACTTATAGAACAATAAAGGATATCTACCTCAAAACAAGATTCGCATATTCTTGCAATTCGTAGCAACACTCCTTTCAGGGAGGGAGGAGGTAATCCAGTTACTAATATATATTTAATAAAATTCAGTACTACAATTGCTGATAAATTATCACTTGTAATAGGTAATATGTATTATTTCCACATTAAAAAAAATGCGTATTTTTAAAATGGGTTAAAAAATTACCTACCATTGGCTTGAATAGGTTTTTCAAGGTAAATTCCTCAAATTGTTGAATATCTGAATAATTCCTGCAACAAGCCATATCTAATGATCCATTTTGCTTTATATAATTCTAGAAAAATATTTCCTTAAATGTAAAACCTGTTGAGAGATGTTTGAAACGCAAGTTATACATAATATAAACAAGATTCTAGTGCATAGGATTTACATTTGCGCATTACATTAGCCTGAAAATGTATGTACCTTTACCTTAAATAGTATCGGAGTAATGATCAAAAGCATTTCTAAAAATAAACATTACAGAAAACTAGCAAGAAACAAAACACCTACTCTATTTAAAGGATGACGCTGGTGATATACCTTGACTGGTGATATGTCTTGGCGTTAATGAATTGCTTCTGTAATTTATATTAGACATAAATACATTTTCACTACGTCAAAACGCGACGACCGTTCTATAAAGCAAAAATTAATTTAAAAAAATGTAATTTTTCACCCCTAAAGATCTGTCTGCATTTTTAAGTTTCACCTGCATTTAGTAGTATGAAATTTAGGAAAAAGTCTTATAGGGTGATTGCCTAACTTTTTATAACTAATGGCATTTCATAGTTATCTCTTACTTTCTATACTGTTCGCATACAAATGATTTCTTCGCTCTACTTTACTTTCGTAGTAATAAACATGTTTTCCCAGAAATTGTTTGAAACTAGGCTGTAACAGTCCAATTAACTTTTTTTGTTATATAATTAGATTACCATGCGAGGTGACTACGCGGTAACGTGTGCGACTGGCATTTGGGAGGTCCCGGGTCCAGTCTCGACCGCCCATTCTGACCCATAGATTTTCGTGGTTTCCCCGGTTTGGCAGGCGAATGCTGGGGTGGTTCATCTTCTACCACAAGTCTCCTGCCCCTAAATTTCCTGTACCCATCATCTTCCATGTTTCAGGTTGTAGGACCAGATGATAGTGTTCAGCGGGTTGCGGCTGGGCGGTAGCAGTGCGCAATGTTATTTCTTCCTGACGTTTCTTCCAGGGACAGCTCAGTTAGTAGACCCCTTCAGTAGACTCCCCGGAGGCTCGGGGCCTATGGGTGGGTCCGGGGGTTGTTGGGAGCGTCAATCTGAAAACATTAGAAATCCCAACCATGCTTGCGCCCGTAGTCATCCGGATCTGGTCGCCCTTCGGGTCCCTCCCCCTTATTCCTCCTCCCAAGGATCACGGTAGAAGCAAAGGGTCCGGATAGCCTGCATGTGGTGCTGTGGTTTCGGGAGCCTCTCCGTTCTTCAATACCTTTATATTTCTTTATATAGTTGCATTACTCAATAATAGATGACAGTACGTTTGTATAACATGTTAGGTTTTATTTGTCATTAGCTCATGTTAAATAGAAAAAAACACAGAATTCCTAGGGTTTCATGAATGTATAAATGTTAACTATTGTAAATTTCAGAACGGGTAAACTCAAAATAAGAATACAAATATTTAAAAAAAATGGCTTAGGTAAAAAATAGTTAACGCAAATTTTTGTTCTAATGAGCTTTTATTTCTTATACAGTAAGTTGTTATTAATACTAAGCTTTCCAGTTATACAAAATTATATAAAACCAATAAGAAGGATTCAACACATCAACCACATAAACTGAAAGACATGTATTTATCTGATGTGCCAAAATATCAAACATATGACATTTTGTTCCAAATAGTTTGAGCCGTTATTTTGGGCGGAGAAAAATATTGCACATAAGACAAAGTTAGATATTTACACCACTTTTTGCTTTAGTTATGTTGTCCCATAGGCGTGCGCAAATATTAATCTAAGATGGTCTTTCTTGGATGCAGGAGAACTCAAAATGTGTATTTCATGTTATCACCCTACTTAGATAGGTATTAGAGAAATAAAGAAGAATATTTACAATAAATAACGAAAATTATTTCCAAAAGCATTTGTTGGAAATACAGTTAGTTTAGTTACAGCATTATGAGAAATGATTTGAAGTACGTGATTCTGTGTAATTAATTTGAGCAAGTACTTAGAATTGCACCGCCTTAATTATTAAACAGCGAATATCAAAGCAAACATACTCCAGACTGCTTGATTTTCAAAAATAAAACTTAATTAATCAATGTCAAAATAGAAATTACTGCAATCCGAACCTCTTGATTTAGCCCAAAACATCCAGATGTGTTTAGTGACCTATATTTTTTGTTTCATTCTGTGTTTTGCTGCATCACAAACCATGACGTATATCCCTATAAGTTACTATACCAAACACAACATTATGAAAAATGATTGGAAATTACTGCTGCAATTCTATTTAATGTAAAAAACGTTTAAAATTACAAAATCTCCATTATTTAACATGAACATTATTAATCATATCTGCTCTAGTGCTTGAGGTTCTAAAAACAAAATTATTGCAATCCAAACCTCGTGATTTAGACAACACTATCCATATGTGACCCTTTACATTTTTATTGCATTTTCTCTTTCCATACATCATCAGCCAAACTGGCTTACATTTTTGGTGAACTATTAATGTAAAAAACATACCATTCTTAAAAAAATTATTTGAAATAGCTGGTATTTTATTAATTAATGTAAACAAGTGTATTAAATTACAACATCTCCATTCTTTACCTCTGAAGATTATTAACCAAATATTCTGCAGAATACACAAATTTATAAAGAAAAACAAAATACTAACCTTACTAAAGCAATGTCAAAGAAAAATTACTGTATTCTGAACTTTTTGATTTATATACCACCAATTAAATGGGCTTAGTGAGAATCCACTTGTTTTGTTTCATTCTGTTTCCATACAAGAGCACCCAAACATGGCTTTACTATTGGGGTACTGGTGTATGTTACTGTAAAAGGCACAGAAATATGAAGAATTATTGGAAATGTGGTGCTATTTCATTTAATGTATACAAATATTTAAAAGTGTACAATCTTATGAGTTAACTCTGAATATTGCTAAAAAAACAAGTGTTAGTGCATCAAAGTCAAAAGAAATAGCTGCAGTCTAGACTTCCTGACCTAGATAAAACTATGGCGTAGATGGATTTAGTGACCAGTGACAATTTACATTCCTTTTTTTCCATTCTCTGTTTTCATACATGATCACCGAAACATGGCTTGAACTTGCAATACACTATTATTGGAACAAATATAGCATTATAAAAATGATTTGAAATTCCTAAAGCTGTATTAGTCAATGCAAACAAATATTTAGTTACAGTATCTCCATTTCTTAACTATGAAGATTATAATTAAAAAAAAGTCTTAGTGCATCAAAGTCAAAAGAGAAAATAGTACACTCTAAACCTGTTGATTTAGACAACACCATCCAGATTAATTTAGTCAACATTACATTTTTGTTTCATTTGCTGTTTCCTTCTTTTCAATACTCTCTTCTTCTACGAGTCTTCATCTTTGCATTTCTCTACCTCCTTACAAGTGCCTACAGTGGTTCTATCAACGTGTGTTGGTTCTTGCATGTCTTCAGGTTGAGGCAGCCTCATGTCGAAGGCTATTGACAGGATTCTCATGGTTACAAGCACCTTGAATCAGGTAAGGTATGTTGGTGAGTTACGTCATTATGGTAATGAACACTCTTTATAGAAATTAACAGAATTCATTGTGACCACCACCACCACTACTACTAATACTACTATTACTACTACTACTACTTTTGAGATTCTTTTCTTTCCTTCTCTTCCTCTCTATCTCACTTTGCCTCTCTCAATCCCACTCTCTTCTTTCATACTTTGCTCTCCATTTTCGCTCTCATGCATTTGCCTTCTTTAAATTTTAATGCAACAATTTTATTTTACAAATAAATTGACAAAAAGTTTTTAAGATAATTTTAGATAGCCATTTATCTCTGAATAACCAAATTAATAACTTTGCATCAGACTAAACGAACCATGCTTTGCCATTAGATATTCAAAAATCTATCTTGACATAAAGTATTTAATAACAATTCTTTAAGGTTTAGTACCGCGATTTTAATTCTATAACATTTATTTGGGGCACCGCAGTTGATCATCAAAACGCTAAGGATAATCTTTAATCTGACAACTGTGGACTCCTATTCTTTAGAAAGCACAAAATACTGGTATGTTATAGAGTAGATCTATTTTATAAAATAGTAATAACCGCAATAGTAGTGATGATTATAATAATAATAGTAATAATAATAATCAGAACAATAATAATAGGGAATTGTTTAATTTAATTAAATGCTTAATATGCCACGGATGGCTCCCTCCTTATACTAGTTTACTGTATCTGGCCAAACGGTGGAAAAGTAAATAAGAGAACACCTGGAAGTTGGACTAATGAAAGCTTCCTTTGCGCCTGGTATGACAATGAAGCACCTGGTATTATCATCGCCTGTGTTACCTGCAGTTACCAGCACTCAATAGATGGCGTGCTTTCAGCATATATTGTAGCGTATTAAGAATTTGGGGGTTTCATTGTTGTTTTCCTTTCATCTTGACTGGGATGACGTCACTGTGGCTGATGCCACATAAAAGTTATTTGAAATGAATAGTGTGTTTTAAAGAGATCTGCACTTTTTGTGGAGTATATTTTGGTTTATTGCTTAATGTTTACCAGTTTTACACGATTATATACAATTCCTTCAAGAATAAGGAGGGCTTCACAGGCCATTCCCAGAAAACTCAAAATATACATTTTATTTTTCATGTAAATGTCTTTAATGTGCGTTATTTTAAACAAAATTGTTATAGCAATTTTTAGAAAATAAAAGAATTCAAAAAGTGTTCCATACAAATGTAGTTTGGGGCGGGGGGATTGTTTTGAACATTTTCCTGTCAAATGTTTGGAAGACACTGAACCTAAATACAAAGTTTGGCATTTATCCTATATTTCATTTTTGAGTTATGCTGTTCACATACACAGACACTTCCGGTGAAATTTCGGTATCGAATATTTAGATGGAATACAATACCTACTGTGTACGGTAGAGAAAGTAGAAACCAGATCAAGACGTGAGAGTACACAGAGATAGTGATATATATTCAGATCACTTTCTAATAATCGGAACTATTACTTATATAAGTAGACGGAAGAAATACTTATAAAATCGATTAAGATTCAATGAAGAAGCTTTTATCTGTTAGAACAAGAAAGTGTGAGATCTCTTTATGAAAAGAGTAGGGAAAGTCATGTGAGTGTAGCACATCAGATTTTTTTTACAATCAAAAAGTTCTGAAAATAGAATTCATAATACTATTGCAATATTTCACGCTAATAGTTCTTCTTCGAAATATATTTATCGTAATTCCCTACAATTTTATATCAGAATTGTATCTGAAATACTCTCTTGAAACAGTAATTTTAAATTCTCTTAAAGTTTAGTAGAAATTCCGATTATAAGGGCATGCATTAATGAATTTATAATATCCTGCAGTTTAAAATTATGCACTAGCTACCTACTACACAATGTCAAGGTTTAATTTTGATATAATTTGCTGGCGATTAGGAAACAATATAGGAATTCTTACTTCACATGGCTTTCCCTATCCATTCTTCAACAAATTATTCTTAGAAAAGTTTATTCTTATGTCTACTTCATGCTAAGCGCAATGAAACAGAAATGTTTTTAATGTATTTCCTTATAGGTGCAAGGGGAATAAAAAATACAGTAGGCTTAAGTGATAATCAAATCTTTTAAGAAGGGTTCGGTATGTGATGGCTTTCAAATTCAGTTCTCTTTCCATGACCAGAGGAAAAAAAGACGAAGAAAAAATCTGACCCAAACTTAAATTCAGATATTTGCAGTAAAATAAGCAGTTAGTAAAATAATGTAGCAGACGTTTTCTTCATTGTCTCGTAGTTTCTATTGAAAATTTGAATCAAATTAGAAAAGAAACTAGCTTTGAATGCAACAAAACGCCGTAAAAGTTAAATTCGAAAAAATTCTTTCAAAGTGTACAACATGTACACAATCTTGTGTGAAAGAATATTAAGAAAGCCACATGATGTGATTTGAAAACCCCTTACAGTTAGTTACCTTTTTAATTTAGAAGTAGAGATATAATTTCTGAAGAGCTTGGTAAATTTATACTCTAGCAAGAAGGTAGATTCCTAAACTTAAAGTATTACTAAAATAACAGTTTTAAGGCTACATAAATACGATAAAGTTATGAAATAATTCCTTTGTAAACCATAACTTTAAAAAATGGTGACATCTATTTCGTTGTTATCATTAATTTACATGCAAACCGATTTAAACTGCAATATGTAATAAGTAGAGATTATAAACTAAAGAGAATGTAAACGGACGTGAAATTAAAATTTAGTATTTTGTATTTTTAAAACCTTGCCGTAACTTAGAAAAATTACAGGGAATTTTTTCTACAAAGATATGAAAAATTATAGAAATGGATAGGAATTTCCTGCCGCGATAGTTCTTGTATTGTTTTAATATTGAAGTCATAGATTAAGTCGGTTTATGCTTGCAATTTTGAGGTCTTTCCCTTGGTAGTTTCGAAAATGTTCAGTTCAAATTTCAGAAAAAATTAGTCCATGGTTATGAATTTGAATACATTTATAAAATAATCTGAAATAAACAGAATAGTATTTAGAGTGCTAAACAACTGACCAAAATACAGTTAACATTATGGAATAGCTTTTGAAAAAAGTGCAAATGAAATTATTGTAAAAGTTAGTATTAAAACACTTATACTACAACAAATCCAAATTTTCAAATTTGTCACTTAATATTTCATAAGAGTTGTTCTAAAATGACATCATATACAACCTTTCAGCCTTAATGTAATTTTATACAAATACTGGTCACTAATATTTCAAAGCTAAAGTGAACTATGCAAACAAAGTATCAGAAATCACAACATACCTATACATTTTTTTCAATTTGGAAATAAATAGCTACTTAATGTTATTTTTTGTCATTTATGGATTTTTCTGAGCATCTTAAGCTTGTTAAGCTAAACATATGCCCCAGACTTACAACGATTTGTATAACATGGCGTATTTAAGAGTACACAGTACCGAAATTACTATTTTTTACAAATGTCAACTAATTTAGTGGATATTCGCGGACTTCTTTCAGTGTAATTACATAATAATTAACTGCCGTGCTATTATAAGCCTAAGTTTCCAAGAAAATAATTTTCAAAAAATTAAAATTCGTCATTTTTGAAATGCATCCTTGGTGAATACTTTGAAAGCTTTAATGCCGAGTATTATTTTTCAAATATAGTTCTTTAGGGGCAAGTTTAAATTTTGTGTAACATTATATCTTCCTGGGCAAAATGAAGTATGAAATACTTTGAATTTTCTAAAAATCATATATGAATGTACCATTAAAGCTCTGAATTCAAAAGTACGCTTTGTATGAAAAAAGCTTCCTTATATCTCTTCCTTTATCTTCTATGAACTACTGAGTGTATGAATCAAACTGAAGGAAAATGTTATTTTTACAAGTAATATTTTAGAGTGGCCAAAATGTAAGAAATCAAGATTTAGAGAAATTAAAATTTTAGGATTTCCAGGCGCTATTTGTACAACCTGCACACGCTCATTTAAACGCCACTTTGACCTTTACTTGTTCAAAAAGCAGAAAATCTCAGAGAACTCAAAATATGCAATGATTGATGATTTTTCTAGCAGATTTGTTTTACATTTAATTTTGGTCTAAAATTAAGTATCTGATACCCTTAAGGAATTCACAGTAAGAGTAAAATACATAAGGAATTCGTTGCCTCATTAACGCCGTGCTATTCAATTAATTTGAGATCTGCATATGTTTCTAAAGCGTTTCGTGGTGTACGTGTTCTTGGCTTATTATTATTATTATTATTAATATTAATTAATTAATTAATTAATTTTTGTAGTTGCAGAAAGGGGCAAAAATGTCACAAACAAGTGCACGTCAAGTCTGCATAAGCGTTTGTTATTCTCTTCCCTTATTATAAGGGAAATATTTACAGAAATTATGGTATTAGGTAAGCCTACCAGAATGGTGTAGTATATCAAATCCAAAAGTCCATTGATGATCTCGCATTGGCTGAATGGATGCTCACAGCGTTTAAAGTTGTCAGGATCGCCACTGAAACTGAAGGAAATATGTTAATACTCACGAAATATTCTTTGTGGGTAATCATTCATTTAGGCTACAAAGAAAGCAATCAGAAGTAATAAAAATAGAAGAACAAAATAAACTAAATTGCTACATCTGCAATAAGAGGTTCAATTTCTCTTCTTCGAAATCATATGTATATTAATCATTTTTAGCATGTTTATGGCTTGTATTCCAATTCCATCGCTATTAATTATTTACTATATGACATTTTCTAAAGGGTGGCGCACATAAAAGTGGCCTTTCTGCAGTTTGAATGCAAACACGGTATTTCAGTTATATATTATATAAATGTTACTGTAATATTTGTATTATGACATATATAAAATGGCATAGCTAAAAAACTTACATAAATGACAATGACAAAGCTTTTTTAGCGTTTGGTTGTTTTTTTGACTATTATATTAAATGATAAATGTCGACTTTACATTGTTAGTATTACAATTTTATTAATCTAGAGAGTTTATGTGAAAATTATGTTTTACTCTGCCCTTGATGGCAGCCCTTAAATACGGAGAGTTGCTATTGTGATTGTTTCGAAAAATAAATAAATGGAGTGAATCCTAAAGTTCATTATAAACCTTCATTTAGTGAACTGAGTGATGCATTAACCGTCAATCATTGTCTCCCAGTATTTGTTATACTGAAATCCTGTTAATACATTTAAACTCAATTGTAAGGTTAACTCATACATTACAAGGAATTATGGGTACACTAGTCTCATTTTTACAAATTTTCACAGAAAATTTTCTACAACACATGCTAGTTTCTATAACATTTTATCAAAATGTGTCAGAGACGTGAAATATAATGCTTACAAAAGTTTTGTAACGGGGAGCCTGCATCTGTATGTTAAAAAATTGCAAATGAATTCTTCGTCAGCCTTAATACTTAAGCATACTTTAGGTGTATAGGAAATAGTGATATATACCATTTTATTGTAATGCACTAAAGTTATTATTTTTGTTATTGTTTTATTTGTATTTCAAGTCACAGCAGAAAATAAATCAAACAAAATTATATAGATCACAGTTTCAAAATGATTGCATTAATAAACACATGTGAAAGGATAGAAATCTAATCGGGACTAGAACCCTAGATTTTGGCTATTCGGTCGATTATATGTTGAGATACAGGACGAAATCTTGAATGCACTTTAATAGTCCTCATTTGATTCAAGTTAAACCTTCAGGGTTGGAAGAATAACTAATAGAAATAAT
Organism: Deroplatys truncata; assembly: GCA_030765065.1. Lineage (NCBI taxonomy): Eukaryota > Metazoa > Arthropoda > Insecta > Mantodea > Mantidae > Deroplatys > Deroplatys truncata. The sequence continues at coordinate 67,487,470 of CM060986.1, forward strand.
AAAAAGAATAATTAAATTAGCAAATTAAACTTAGAGTTAAGATTTTCATTTATGATCTTAAAACTTAAAGAATTTGTCGGTATTACAGTCTAAACTCAAAATCTCATAATTATAAGGAATCTCATAATTTCAAAAACTTGGGTTTTCATACTTAAAAAGGCCACTTTCAATGTTTTAGGTACACTCAATATCCTGGCTTAATATTTAACAACTATTAGAATTAATTTGTGTTTTCATAATTTTTTTGGCAATAACCCTGTATAATCCCTAAGTTGTAAAACTGCATCAGATTTGAAAAACCAAACGCTTCGACCGGGATGTAAACTAAGGATCGTGAATACGTTTCGATGCTGGGTTACTACATCGAGATCAAAGCAAAGGATTCATTACATCACTATCAGAATTCTACTACTCCGCTTATGTGTGCTCTTTCTTTCTAGCCACTTCTTTCTTCTCTTGTTGTCATTCTTTCTGTTTTTGCATCACATCAATTAAGTTTATATTTGAAAATTCGACAGTGAAGCCTCTTTATGATATATTTAAATTTAAAAATGGTTAGTTTAGAAGATAGTAAACATATACATAAAGAATGGAAGAAATAAAGATGGATATTATGAAATTTAAATAGTTGTATGTTTAAATTACAAAGAAAATGTATATTTTATTTATCTTAACTATTTTCATATTGAAGATAAATAATACCCCAATGCTTCTTATTTCTTACATTTCACTCAATTAAGTATAAACAAGTCAAGTTTAACTTATATTAATGCTGTATTAAGAATTATGGCAGTGAAATATTATAATAATGTAGTTTGAATAAATATCCTTCAATTTTTAGAGCTGCTGAAAAGATTCCACATGCCTTAAGATTTACATTTAAAGGTTTTATAACCTAGAGCTTTATATTGCCTTCATTAGTTAAAAATTAAATGGAATCAAATAAATGTGAAACAGTTTCCCGATTTATTATTTAACAGATTATATTCTTAAATCCAGGAAACGTCATTGCAGTTTCATTATAGAATTACTTGAATTTTGTTACAGAATTCACGTATTAATGGACTGTATAATGTAAATATGAAGAACATCTTATGTTAAAGTTTTAATAGTTGGAGTGAAAATAATGAGGTGACCTTAAAGTAACTGTTTAAAATTCTTTTTAAAACCCAAATAGAGAAATTAATTTTTTTTCTCATAAGTTTTCATAATATCCACAGAGTAATTACGTAAGTAATTTAATACTCCCTTACCTTGAAGTAAGTTAAAGCTATAGCCTAAGTAAAATCTAAATAGTGTGTCATTGAATTTTTATGACAAACAATTACTTCATTTTTAATTGCAAACTATGTCCATACCCACATACGAACACTGTTAGTAATTATTAGATTTTATAACGCTTAACTGTGGTGGAAGAATTGATTCCATCAAAACTTTGGTATCAGGATTTCAAGGAAATGAAAATTTGGATATTTACTGCACCTATGTATTTCTGTTGTCTGTATGAAAAGCTAAACCTCTAAAACGAAAACATGTGTGAATATCAACCTTTGTATTTATGTCTCAATAAAGCAACAAAAACATTTTCGAGAAATTCCTCTACCCTAACAACCTCTTACGTAAAACAATTTTCGCTGTTCTTTTTTCTGGAAAATACCACTTGATTTGATTAAAGTATGGTATTTTAAGATAGTAACATGATAAATTAAATGTACATATTAAATTTTCCCTGAATGGCCAGTGAAGCTCTCTTATTGATTTTAATATAAATAGAAAACCATTATGGATATCAAAAAATATGCAAGGAAAAATGCAGATCTCGTTAAAATACACAAATTGATATGAAATAAGATTTTTCTCGAATCTTTAGCTGTTGTTTGTTTACATACGTTTGCAAACCTTCTTTCGAAGTTCTATTCTCTTGTGTTGATGCAAAGAATAGTTTATACTAGCCAAACAAATACAGACCAATTATTCACAGACGTATGCTTTTGTGTATGTATTATAAGGAGTATATTCTAACAATTTTTAGTTTTAAAAATAATTACTAAACATAAAAACGCACTATTTTTCGTATAATTTTAGAAACTATATATATATATATATATAATTTATACCAAGGAGAAAAATTTATATTATTCACGTCAGATCTTCTACCTCTTGAAACTCATCAAAATACACATTTCCAGTGAATTGTTTGATGAAATTAAGTACTTAGTCTAACACAGATAAGCGTTAGAGAAATTAAAAAAATACTTTAATTGAATTATGTTTATACACAGATGTAATATTAATAATTCTCTAGACCTTGATCTGGTACGAAATGCGGTTGTTTTGTTATATGTATACCATATAAAGCAATTTAAACGCAGATACAGCAACGCTTAGCCATTTAGTTGTTGTGGTTATCTAATGTTGGCAATTATAGTAATAGATAATTAAGATTCAGTAACTAAATGCTAAATATGCTTACTCACCTGATCCTGGTAAACAGAAGCATCAGAACTACATATGCCATTCCAGCCATTTTTTACCTGAAATTTTAAGTAAAATTTAAGCCTGGTGCTGAATTATTATACTTCATTTGTTTTATACGTACAAACAATCAAGAAATTTCACCTAACCCTATGTAGCACTTGTTTATTTCCCTGTTTTGAAAGTATAATTAGCTATGTTTTACAATTTTATAGAAATGTTTTTGTCCATAAAGGTATTTTATGTATTCATCTGAATCATCCTGCAGACTTTTATTTGTAATTTTGGAAGGAAGGAAGTTTAACAGTTGCCAGCTATATGCTCTATATTTTATAATGTCTTAAATAAAAGTATTACGAATATGAATTCAAACTGTTTTTTTTTATTTTTGCCTGCAAGGGCAGCTTTTAAAAATGTCGATGAACTATATAATTGAAAGGTAGGGCTGGGTAGTTGTAATATAACCTGTAATTATGTTCCACATGCTATAATATAATTGACCAGATGAGTAAAACACTTCTGAAATTGAATGCACTTCAGGGTAGTTTTTGGGAATTAAGGTGGTATATAGCTTTAGTTGGGTCCTACAGTAAAATTGTGCAAAATTCTGTGTAGGTAGGCCAAAAAGTATTGATTCGTATGTTGGGGTTTAAGTTACCAATAGAAAACAAGGATAATGGAAACCTGTGAAAGTTGTAGGGCAGCCATAATATTTATCAGAATCTAGAACCCAAATATACCATTTTTGTCAAAATCATAACAAAAATATACCCTTATAAAAAAGTTCAGCGAAATCAAAGCAAAATTTGGTGAAATGTACACGTATGTAGCTCTATCTTTCCAGTAACGTAACTTACAATAATTTTAAGTATTCCTTTTGGAGTGGCAGTCTTTTAAGTTGCATGCTCACAGAAAAATACAAAAAAATATTATATTCGTATTCAACGAAAGGGTATTCAAATTGGATGACATGAATATGAAACTGTTTAAATCCCCTCCTAGTTTTAAAATTCTTTTAAAATATGTTTATGGTGTATGACCGCACATATGAACAGTGATTTTCAGTGGCGAAATTATTTCCTCTGTTTGCAATATTTGCAGTATTGACATATCGTGAACATTTTAAGTCACTGTTCTTGCAACTGAGAATACTTATGATAATAATAATTTTATTATATATAGATACATACTTTTTCACTTTTGAGCGTCCTTATTTACATTCAGCATACTTGAAGTGGATACACATTACATTTACACAAGAAATAAACAGAAATGAAATAGTTCTAATTGTAGGTTTACTTTCAGCAAGTATATATGTATTTATAAACGTGGAAGTAATTTATAAATTAAATCATGGATACAAGGGAATTTAACCTGAGGAATTCTTTAGACAGCATGGACTAAAAGTAGAACCTTTGTCATTGTGCGTAGAAACCATGCAATATAATTCGTCCTGGGACAGTAGCATTTGACTAACAGCAAATGTAATTGCTGGACATATTTTAATAACTAAAAGCTTTAAAATAACTAAAAGCTATAAAAGTTTTTATATCACTCCATTGTGACCAACGTTTTTTTCAAATTCAGTCAGATGATAATTACCCTCTGTATTTGCATATATTTAATAATTCGACTTTTTTTGATTAGCTTTTACTTTTCATTATGTGTTTTTATAAGGTTAATTTCTCATGGCGGCCACATTATCTGCTCACAATTGCAAATGTCATACTTCAATTTATGCAATTTTTGTGGAGTTAACCTACACCTTATATTTGCAGCTTTATTTTTTATTTGGTCCAAAACATTATTATTTTATCCAGTACAACCTACATAAAGCAATTAAGAATTCGGAAGAAACTGAAATGGAAGAACCAGATGAAATTATAGAAGCAGCAGAAAAAAAATAACACTAAAACCACTTCCCCAAAGAAATATGATATAGCATTTAATCGCTTCATTGCCTGGTGTAAGGCAAAACATGTTGACAATAATTTAATTGAAAATGACTGCTAGCGAACCAATAAAATATAAAAACATCTGACACCTCACTTCACAGGAGATTTGATCTTGCTTTTAGTCATTTCTCTTGTTTCAAGAATCTCGTATACACGTGTACACATTGTTTTATTGATATTTTACAAATTAGAGCGTTTTCTAAAAGAAGTATGTGCCTCATTGTTAAAAGTCGTTTTATTTTGCTCGTAGGATTGCGAAATAAAACCTTACTTTTAACCTGGTATCATAATATATTAAAACTAAACTATTAATTTGGTATAAGAAAGACAATTTTACTCACTTAATGAGTTTGAATCAACTGATGCTATATCACTACTGGTGATGTCCAATTCAGGTACGTCATTTTGGTCAAATAAAATTGATTACTTCCTACAATAAGAAAACTTTCAAGTTTATAAAATGGAAACTGTTCTTAGGATTTTTCACAACTTCAATGCCTTAAAGTGTATGTTTCGAAAATCGACAATATTATGAAAACGTTATAACTTTTGTCCATATTTTATGGTTTTCCAGTCATAAAATTGACTAAGAATGAAGAGGGTCGTATTTTATTCATATACCAATATTTCAACCAAATGATATTTTAACCGAAATCAATAGAGTAATACGTTACAAAATAAACAGTAATAAGCATGCTACAGTTAGCTGTTTGTGCACATATTTCTCTAAATGTATCGCCTTGCATCCCTAAAAGTAGCACATACACAGACACAACTAACTTTCTCTATAAACGTTTTCTTCCAACCTGGAGTTTCAAAACGTTGACTGCATAAATGGCTATTTATATATTCACTTAGTAGATGATTCAAAAGGTAATTTATCATAATTCTTAAGCTGTAATGGATATTTTGATTCAGAATCAAACTAATATCACACCTGTTGAAAATGTACACTTCACTTAATGATAGAAAAGATTCGTACTCACCTGTTGGTATTAGATTAGGAATCAAAGTTGTCCTCAAAGTTTACGATGCAGCAAAGGCCAGAAAAGGTTAGTTTGTACAAGTTTCAGTAGTGCTGTATAGGTTTAGCACTAGGATCTCATTGGTTGAAAGTGACGTATTTGGGGTGTGCCTTAAATTTGTAACGATTGCTTTTATTCGCTGCAGGAAACGTTTCCAAATATGGCCGTGCTTGATGAGCCGCGCATTGATGACGTGTCATACTTACTTGGAAAAGTATTTAAGATTTTTTATTTTTATCTTTTGAGGCGTTAAACGAAACTAAGGAGATCTTGACTTGGAGATTTTATTTGCTACTAACTTCTTAAAATACTTTCACTGCCATTTGCATTATTTTACCTAATAATGTATGCATATATTTGTTTTCCTAGCACTTTATAATGGTAGGTATAAAGAGCATTGCATTCCACCCTAGAATTCATATAGAATTTTGCTGTAAGTGCACATTTTATTGTCCACTAATCTTCTCCAAAAACTTCTTTATTTAAAGATACACACGCAGACGTGTCTGTTTCTCTGTCTGTGGAAAGCATAATAAAAATATCTGATGTGTTGCACTCAAAAACTTTCTCTACTCTTACAAACTATTTTTAAAAACGTTTGTTCTCCATCTACTTCATGTTAATCAAGATAAACATTGGCAGAAACTAATCTTATTGCTAATTTTATTTTAGATACAAGGAAAATATGAGCTGGTACTATGTGGAACATTCCATTCTGTTTGCATGTCCAGGACATAAAATAAATAAATAAATAAATAAATAATAACGAGTTTCCGTTTGAAAAAGTATAAGTATTGGAAAATTCAAACAAATAACAAGGAATATCTCGGAAATGATTCACTCTACAATAAAAATATATAGGACTAAAATTCTGTGTTTTAGCGAGATCTAGGCTTTTCGTGTAGTAACATTTTGTGTATCTCTTACGGTTTATCATTTATGCAAAGGCCATTATGAATGAAGAGGACTTTTGGGGACATTCCCAGAAAATTGAAGATATGCATTTCAGTTACCATAAAAATATCTTAAAAATATATATTTTTAATCAAAATCGTTATAGCCAGTTTTGAGAAAATCAAAATTTTCGAAAATTATTCCATTTAAAGGGTAGTTTGGTGGAGGGATTTTCTTGAAAATCTTCATTTAGAATCTTTGAAATATATTGAACCTAAGTACCAACTTTGGTATTTATCCGACTTTTCGTTTTTGGGTTATGCTGTTCGCAGACACAAACGCACAGACCCACACACGGACCCTCTTCTAAAAATGCTTTTTTTTATTCAGAGGGTCTCCAAACAAGTATTTCGGTGAAATCTTGATATAGAATTTTTGTTTGGAATTCAATACTTCCCCTATTTACTACACGTAGTAGAGAAAGTAAAAATTTGTTGTGTTCCATTGCACATGACTTTCTCTACTTATTGTTCTACAAAATATAGCTTATTATTATATCTATTTCTTGTTAATACAGATTAACCTTCAATACACGTTTAGTTGTACGTATAAATAGAATACATTAAGCTAAAGCAATAGTTAAGTGCTTTAAAAACGGTCGCCATATAAGGCCTTTGAAATTCCGTTCTCTTTGCATAAACACCACAAAAAGTAAAGAAGAAAAGAAATCCGATGTGACACATTCACATGACCTTCTCTATCTGTAGCGTTATTTCCACCTGCTCACTCCTAAAATATAATGCTTAATAATTGGTAACTAAGAAGTTATTAAAACAAACTAGCAACCAAAATAACAAACATTCACATTCTTTATCCGACTGGCTATAAAATTATGCCACCTGAAAGCCCTTGATAAAATGTATTTGTCTTTTAAATTCCACTTAATAGTAATCAAAAAACCTTGACACAGTTACGCAGGGAAATCTACAAGATTTCGGTTGAAAAATATCAGCGTAACTTTGTCAGATCTTATGTTATACCCATAGCATGGGGCAATAAAATATTACTTGTCTTCTTTTGTATTGTGAGGTAGTTGCTATCTTACTAGCGATAAAAGTGTCCCTCAACGCATTTTAAGATTTAAGGTTCGAAGAGAGAAGCCATAAATTTGAAGCTCAGTGATTGTAGCCAATGAGAAGCAAGAAACACTTGACTGTGTAAGAAAGTCCGAAGATTTTCCGCGGTCTTATTTAAGCTAGTTTTTGGGGAAGAAACAGGCAGCTCGGCGGAATCACTTGTAGGGTGAACCTGTATCACTCAGTATTGTGTTATTTATCAAAGTACAATGCGAGGCGCTGCATACAAAGTCGAGGTGTATCAAGTGTAAATTCATTATCAATTAATTAAGAAGTTATATTATGTGAGTGTAAACCACAGCACTAAATAATTTCATTGGTGTTGTAAATACTACACACAGGTGGGTAATCTGAGAATTAAAATGTATTTGCTTAGAAATTTGTTTTCTACTTTCTTTTCTCTGTCTTATTGCCTTTTTAAGTTAAGCAACCTTTATCCAAATGGATTATGTCTGAAAGTTCATAAAAGTAGAAAATGATTAAGCAAATTATCTTTAAAACCTACAGGTTTTCATTCTAAGAACCGGAGAAATACTTCAGATAAAAATCTTATTCCGATAGATTAACCCATTCGGGTATTAAACCCTCAGTTTAACAGACAAAAGTTTTACACTACCGACTATGAAAAAATCTTCAAAACACACATTTTTGTGTTTACTAGTTATATATTTCCTATCTAGCTCTATGTGACTGTAAAACATTTACTGACTGTAAAATTTCAAATCCTAAATTAATGTAGTGCAAGGAAACTTTAGAGTGATTAAATGGATCATTCTTTAGATTTCTCTCTCTTCCTGCAATATTTTCTACATTTTTATCTCATTATTTATTGAAGACAGGGTCTAAAAATAAATAAGAGCTTTAAAATAAGTCTAGTTCTTTCCTTCTGAATTATTATGCTTTAGTAATTAGTTATAATTATATGAAAAGAGATAAAAATTACCCTATACAGCCTGATAGGCTATAAAAGCGGTTTAAAATAAAATTAATGTATAATCAATATACTATTTTGTCAAATTTTGTGTTTCCAGAACCTTGCAAACGGAACCTTAAAACAAAAGATGAGAAATATAATGTGATGAGAAAATATTACCACTTTTGGTAATTGTTTCTTTATATTCCTACAGTAACATAGGTATGCTGAATTTAATTTGTTTAATTTATCGCAGTGGTAATAATAAATTCTTTGAAATATCTACCGACCTCATACACACCCAGAAAGGAAATTTTGTGAATAATACCCATTTTAGTGTGTTTTAAACGAAATTTGAGCTATTGTATAATAATATCTTAAATGCATAAATCACTATATGCCTGGGGTTTTGCTTTTTTATTGAAACTTTCATGAATTATGTTTGAACATTTACTAAAATTTAGTATTTAGAATTTCATATTTACTCTTTAAATTTTAAATGTAGAAATAACTTGTTTAAGTTTTTCGTTATTTTAACTTAAATATTAGTCAACTTAAACTTTACTGAAACACAATTCACTTTACATTATTCACTTTTTTAATTATTGATGCTTTTTCAGTTGTGGAATAATTTGGAAATTTAAATATCTTAAACCTGGCTTTCAAATTATTTTCAAAACTGCTAACCATAAAATACAAATTTTGTAATATAGTACTCAATATCCACATAAATATTTTAGGAAAATGTTCAAATATACTTCGCAAAATAAAATACTATATACAGACCACTAAAGCAGTTATGAAGGTGCCTATGTCAAACTATATGCATAATTTTAAATCAGCTGAAACTTTAATGGGCATATTCCTCAAAACAGTATTCCTCATATTCCTGGTAAGTAATCTTGGTTTTCATCTCCTTGCAATTCAAAGCTCCTTCTCTAGTTACTAGTATAAATTTAACAGTATTTAAAAATATATCTCAGTATTTGTGGTTGCTAATGAAGTCGCAGTTGTATAGGTAATATATATTACTTCCCGCTTACAAAAACGTATTATATTTTATAATGGGTTGACAATTACCGACGATTATCCTTTTTAAATTCAGTGTTTTTACAATCCAATAGAGTTTAGAAGATACATTCTTTAAATTATGAATATGAGAATAATTTCAAAGATTAACTATATCTACTCAATCCAATTTCTAACACACGCTATGATTTTTATCATAAACCAGGAGAAGTACTTTTCTTAGTTATTGTTACTTATTTTTTTAAAACCAAGTGATCAAATTTTAAAACGCAATTTGTACCTAATATAAATAATATTTTAGAGAAAGAGATTTAAATACGTATTTTATATTAGCATGCAAAATTTTATTCCTGTACCTGCAATAGATTTCAAGTAATGATGAAAACTCTTTGCAATAATAAGTTACTGAAAACTAGCATGCAAGTAAATACCTACCTGTGGAATTTAAAGGGATATATGTGGTGGCATACCTTGACCTATATAAATATGTTTCTGTAATTTAGATTATAAATAAATACATATTTGCCAGATCAAAATTAAAAATTTATTTTTACGCCAAAATTAGCCAAATATGATTTACAACATTATTATACTGTTACAGTAATAAACATAGCATTATGAAAAATTATTTGAAATACATAACTTTATATAGCTAATGAAAACAGAGATTTAAAATTACACTATATATTTCTTAACACTAAAAATAATTAAGACAATGCACTTATGAAATTGGATGAAAATTTGGAAAAAATGCAAAAACTTCATTTATACCATTTATACTATTAATTATTGTGTTTACACTCGTATTTTCATTTGATGTCTTTAAACTACTAATATCTGCAATATTTAATGCTGTATGAGGACTTCTGATACCGAAACGTTTTGAAATAAACACAGTTCTGTAAAGACCATTTCAATTTTATATGAATTTATATTTTATAGATTTATTTATAATAGTTTATAATGATTTTATATTTATTGTAATATTTTATTTCTTTTCTCAGAATGTGTCATCACTTAAAATGCTCCACATGTCAAACTTGTTGACTGATTACCTGCCAATTTTTAGCAAAACTTTATGAATCGAAGAAATGCATAAGTGTAAAGCGATTAATTGTTTCTGAGGTAGCTTCATTTGAATTTAAAAAACTCCAATATGGGGTACTTTATAATGGTCTATTAAGGGTAAAATAAAATTCTGAATAGGATGTAACAAACCGTTAGACAGGTTAGGTCAATTTAATTGACATAATTAAACTAATTACATCCAGAATAAGAACATACATATATTTGAAGAAAATGCACATACATGAATAAAAAAGTTGTAAATGGTCTTTACATTTCATTACCACCAAATTTCAGGTCCCTCGAATGAAAAGGTGCATTGTCTTAAGCAAACATACCCTAGACTGCTTGATTTTCAAACACAAAACCTTACTGAGTCAATATCAAAACATAAATTTTTAGAATTTGAACTTCTTCATTTATAAAACACCATCCAGACGTGTTTAGTGACTCTCTATATTTGTTTCATTCTGCCTCCCTACATCATTATCCAAACACGGCTTACACCTTTAGGATTGTTACTGTAACAAAAAGCATTACAAAAATGTTTCAAATACCCGATTCTGAGTTAGTTAATGTAAACTAATATTTAAAATTGCAGTATCTCCATTTCCTAACACTCAAGATTGTTAAGGCTACGCATAGGTGAAAATATACCAAAAACATTAGAAAATCATTGTTTTATTTTGTACTTACAATTATTTTTGAATCTTATAGTTTCATAATATGTATTTTGTATCGGTAGGTGGTACATAGAAGTGGGTTCACGTGACTTTTTAAAGGTCCTGCGCACGAGCATAAGTAGCCCTTTTAAGGACGCTCGGTAGATATTTGGGTTCAACAATTGGTTTTTTGTTATAATCGGTTATAAGTAGTATAAGGAACATACCTATGTAATTAATGCTCTTATGGTCAAATGATGTTATAGTATATTGGTATGTGCTCACCTTTTTTCCGCCATTTACCCTAAATTTTATTTTTTAAATTTAAGGTATACTTTTCTCAAAATATATTTAAGTTACAAGTTTGAAGTTTGTTGTGGTTGTACAGAATGTTCAGCTGCATTCAGTAGGTTAAAAGCTTTGATGCTAAATTACAAGGTTTCCAAAAACAATTTGTAAATGTAAACAAATTTACAATAAAATTAGTTTCTTCTGACTATTTTTTTTTAGTTTAATTACTCCTTAAAATAGACAACTAGTTAACCGGCTGAATATACTTATAAAAGCTCATAGTAAAAAAAGTTACGGAATTTTGATGTTTATTGCCAGATAGAAGTACCTACTATAAATAAAAGTAATTTTTTTTAGAAAGTATTTTATGATGTTTAAATATTTTTATGATTAAAAGAGTTAAAGCTAGCTATAAATCTTGATACCAGTCTACTCAGAAACCTGCTTTAATAAGCAGAAGTTAATTGTACTGGATGGTGTAATTCTAGGGAAAGCTGGTTTTCTTTCAATTGCAAAAAAGCGTAAAAATACCCTGCAAACTATACCAAGCGTCCTTAAAACTTCAACGCTGATTTTCTTGTTTTCTGTTTTTTCGACATTTTTGGAAATTTAAAATGTTCCACACGTTGCACTTTTTGTTAAATTTGCTTCAAAATGTTAAGAAAACATCACTAAGGTACAAGTGAAGCATTTTTGGAAGTGACTTTTCTGAAATGTTTGTATTTATGAGCATATTAATTATTACATTCGATTAGCATCCTGAAATTACCCAAAATTACTTTTAAAAATTTAATTTCCTTTCTGCCAGAAACTACAAACTACAATAAGTAAACACTGTTTCAAGCACTTTTCTATAGAGTTCTGGTATTTTGGAATAAATGTAAAAGTTCATAGAACTCTAAATTGTTCATCATGTGGAATGTATCTTGTTTATGGTTAAATAATTGCTTGAATAATTAATAACTTCAAAGCTCTGACGATGTTGAAATGAAATTTAGCAAGAATCCTATTATTTGAATGCATAATGCATTGCAAAAGATTTTATGCATATACATACATAATAATGAGAATTAGAAATTTCACTGATGTGTAGCCTTAAGCAAACATACTCTAGACTGCTTGATTTTCAAAATTCAAACTCTTTCTACATCAAAATAGAAATTATTGCAGTCTGAGCCTCTTAATTTAGACAACATCATCCAAATGGGTTTAGTGACTCTTTACATATTTTTTTCATTCACTGTTTCCTTCTTGGAGTCTTCACCTTTCAAGTTCCCTGTTTGCTTCTTGAGGTCTTCCAGTTTCAAATTCCCTGGTTTCTTCTTGGAGTCTTCAACTTTGGCACTCTTTGCTTCCTTCTTGAGGTCTTGAATTTTAGAAATGCGTAGAGTGGCTGCACCAACATCAAAGCATGCTGATGGTCGCGTCTTTCCACATCGGTGCAGCTTCATCTCGAGCACTACTGGCAGGATGATGATGGACATCAACATCTTGAAATAAATAGGGTAGGTTTGAGTGTTAAGTCATCATTGTGATGGACATTTTTTATACAAGTCAGCAGAATTGTAAAAAATATTACTATACTCGTCGTCAGGTCAACAAAAAAAGTAAATGTATTACTCCGCGATTTCCCGCCACCTGTCCCTCACCAACACCTACTTGCATCAGCTGGCTCTTGGCTGGGTCCGGAAGCACGCCCGCGAAAAAACAAAATTACAATATCCTATTTTCATCTAAAACGTTTCGAAATTGCTTTATTTTCACGCAGCACTAAAAGTTTCAGATAATAGCAAACAAAGAAATAAATTAATTCACAAATAGCAAACGATTTCTAAATTAACGCAGTATACTCAAGTGTATTTTGCCGCTAAAGCCTAACAAAGCTTATTTGAAACCATACTCATTCATTGTGCATAGTTTTATTTTTGTATTAAATGTTGTTTTTTTAGGTTAAGCTATTCGGATTTAAACACAACTTATGAAGTACAAAATGAGTGCATAACCTAAACAACCAATACAGTACAAATGGTTAAACAGTGCAATTGCCTTCAGTCCCTTTGTAAGTCCATAAATAAATTTACTTTTCATTGTTGAATCTTGCAAGACTTTCGTTATGCTGTGCTCTGCATTCGTATAAGTTTCATCTAGAAAATATATCGGACGACTCTCTTTCTGAACTGACGAACACAGCTCAAGTAGTTATGCCGCTACTCAATAATACCGTCGCGCACTAATAGAATTGTTGCTTTGCGCGCTTCTTGAAATGAACCAAGTTCTTATTTTCTTGTGATAGCCTGCTATATACATTCAATACAATTTATTTACACTTAGCAGTTAATTTCTGTTTGCTTTAAAATACGGAGCGGGAAAATTCATCGCACTATACACGGTTGTCGCCATTTTGATCCTTCAGCAGGTTCTCCAACACATGAGATTACAAACGCTTTCGTAAACTGACGCATAACCTACATATATAAGATATAATGTATAAATATAATTTATTTTACGTATTCATATTAACACTTTTATCCTAGATTACTGTAAGGGACGTTATGTGTTTACTTATATGATTCCATTACTTGCATCTTTCGGGATAGTTTTGTAAATGGTTAGAGTTGGCATTAACGCAATATTTCCCATTTAAAACCGGAATAGTTTCGTTAAAATAACTAAGCATTAACGCACGTATCAACAAAGTCATATGCTTCTCTTTTGGCGTGTAATGAAAGTTCTACGGAGAACTATTTTTTGCCTCGACACAGCTTGCCATGTGGAAGGAAGTAGAAAAGATCTAAGACGCCGTTTTTTTTCTTGACCTGACGACTACTTTATTATTATTATTATTATTATTATTATTATTATTATTATTATTATTATTATTATTATTAGCGGAGGTGGTGGTAACAACATTACAGCTGAGGTTCTTCCCCCCTTTCTCAATCTCACTTTTTTCTCTCATGTCTTTCTCCCGGTTCTTTGCTCTCACGTCCTTTGGGCTTTAGTTTTTAGCTGCAATTATTTTATTCTAGAAATAATATTGACAAAATTTTTTATGAATAATCTTACGTAGCTATTTGTCTCTGAAGAGCAAAATTAATCGTGTTTATAACAGACTAAACAACCATGCTTTACCATCAGATGCTTAGTTATCTTGGCATAAAGAATGTAATAACAATTTAATAAGTTTCAGTCAATTATTTTGTTTAATATACGATTGATTTGGGGTAACGTAAGTGATTCTTAAAATGTTTTCATAGTACAGAAATAGTGTTAAAGATAATCTTTAATCCCAGACCTAAGTGCTCCTTAAGAAACCTTTTACAAAACATAAAATACTGGTCCATTTTAACTTAGCTTCATTTTATAATAATAAACAATTGTTTATTTTAAATATATATATATCTGATAAGGATCCTACTACACAAGAGAACAGTGTGCAAATATAATAATCTTAAATGCTTTTAATAAACTATCTATTTACAAATGCAGAATTGTTGGCAAACTCTCTCATGCATGGTAACTGTAAAATATCTGGAATCTCACGAAAGGTCTTTAATGAACTTTTAAGTAACTTACCATTCTACTATTTAAATTAGATTTTTTTTATAAAAATTTATCTACTGGATTAGAAGAAAAGAAAACAACTCTCTTGTCTTCCCTTCCCCTCTCTCTCAGCTATGTGATGTTTATTTTGAAAATTTATAACGTAGTTGATTTTTCTGTGATTTATTATAACTTAACTTAAAGCATTACTAAAAACTTTGTACGTGATCAGAATTGTATTTCTTCCTTCTAACTAGAAAATAATGCTAAAAACGTATAAATGGTCTAATGGACTTATGTACACGAATAACAAAAGAAAATTCATAAACACTGGATCAGGGTAAGCTGCTTTTTAGGGGATGATGGTAATTATTTACATATAAATAAAATATATGTGTAAGGGGGTATAAGCTAATCTCTGAAATCACTCAAACGATTTTGAGAATTACTTCACCTTGAAAATCACTGTTCTTCCGGACCGATATAGAACCGACATAATATATTTACAAAGATTTTAACTGAACATTTTATGGGGAACAGTAGGAGTATATGCGTGATGCCCAATTTCAATCCCGTTCTGCTGAATATGAATATCAAAGGGCATTTTTAATACTTTATTGCGAATTTGGGAAAATTTTTAATAAAGTCTAGTTCAAAGGGGTATATATAGCACCATAAAATGTTTTAAGACTGAGTTATTGGAGGAGATTTGCATATAATGTTCATAGAATCAAATTTACTTTTGATTTTACTGAACTATCTTATAAAGGGGAATGTTTGGTCCACTTGGGTTTTTAAATCTGGCAAGAAGTTCAACCACACTAAAACGTCTCTACTCTTTGAACCACTAACATGTAAATTAACACTATTTAATCTATTCATAAAAATCTGTGTACACCTGTACTTTAGGAAGCAACATAAGTAATAGGCTAAAACACCCGAGAACCATTTGGTATGTCTACTTGGGTTTTGGAGTCTGCGTAGAATTATAAACTACACTGAAACTTTTAAAAACCTCCTTGCCCTTACTTTCAATTCTTATTTTCAACCACTAATATACAAATGAACACCCTTTGATAACTGTTTACACTTATGCTATAGGAAACAACGAAAATCTATCCTTATTGCAGTTTCAACCACCGAAATAGAAACCATTATTGTTTACCCCATCTGGTCAAAATAGTTTGGAAAAACTTATATGTTATCGTACAGATTACTACAATAAAATCGATTTTACTATCATAAATTTTAATTTGTTTTTCTTTCATCTTTAGTTGAAAATTAAGTAACGAGAGCCCTTAAGGTATCTACAGTAAGAGTAAAATATACAAGAAATTCATTGGATCTTGAGCGCTGTTCCATTAAATTAAACTCGTGTTCAGTGTTTTCTGTTAAAAAGTTTCGTAGTATACGTGCTCTTGGCTTCTTCAACATTTTTTGTTGCAGAACTCAGCAGAAAGTATCACTAACAAGTGCACTCAGTGTACTGATTCCTTGTATACCTACATTATTTATTCTATTTTGCTTGTAATATACATGAAAATAGGTAAGGAAGTTATAAGCATTAAGTGCGCCTACCAGAGCAAAGAAGCACATCAAAACCACGAGTCCAAAGAGGAAGAACAGGGTCTGGATCTGCCAGTCTTCCAGTGCACTTCCATAAGGTACACGATCATGAGAATCACCACTGAAATTAGAAAGAATAGTGCTTGAAAATAAAGGAATATTTTAATGCTCACCGTTTAATTCCCTGAAACAAAAAACAAAACTTTCTACTTTGTTAGAAATATTATCACCTGTATTAATCTTGAAGCACACTTAAATTGTCAGCACATACATAAATGATGATCACGCATAGGAATTTCTAAGCATTAGAGCCTGGGCTGAAGGAAATAAAGTTTAACTGTCACTGTACTGTAGGAAGGAACATTGCAGGCAATAAACCACCACTATCCCTCGTATTGTCTTTTGGAGTTTGCAGGCAGCATTCGGACCTGTCAGTGACACTTGATCTCTGTTGTTTTGCATTCTTTCTAGTGATGATTCATTGCATATAGATAACTTGAAGCCTAGTGCTTAAGAATTCCTTTACGTGATGATGGTCAAAAGATATCATATTTGTAATAGAGTTTACGTGTTTAACAAATTAACCATGGAAGATGTATAGATTGTGCGTAAAAGAATGTAAGAAAGAAAAAAAGGTAAACGCATATTTCAAGTCATTTATTCCTAGAATTTAGATCATTGGCAAGTTTCAAAAAGTTAAAATACGAGAACACAGGAATGTAATGAACCACACCTATCACTGAACTGCATAACTTACATCTGTAACAAATTAATTTCAAGTTTTTACAGCCGGAATGAAAAATAATTAGGTACTTTAAATCAACACTTATAAATTATTTTTTTAATAAAATTCAAGCAACTAATCTGTTCTCATAAATGTTCGTTAATTTCCACAGATTCATCATGTAGTTTAATAGTCTCTTGCCTTAAAGACGATTAAATAATGTTGCATTAAATTTTGATAACAAACATTTATTTCATTCTTAAGCTTCAAAGTATGCTAATCTCCACACACACACACACTAACATTATCAATAATTTATTACATTTTATAACTTTTAACTGTGGAAAATGGAGGAAGTGCTGAATTCCACCAAGCACTTGGTATCGGAATTTCAAACTTCACAGGAAATGCAGATATATTTCTGTGTGTCTGTATGAAAAGTAAAACTGAAAAACGAAAAGTTTTTGAATATCAACCTTTCTATTTATGTCTTAACTATCTTTAACAAAGCCCCCGCAAAAAGAAAACATATTTGCCAAATTCTCCTTGGCTATCCTAATTCCCCTTACGTGAAACAGTTTTCGTTATTCTTATTTTTTAAAAAATAGCCATAACATTTTATTAAGATATCGTATTTATGATACTGACATGATGAATGAAATGTACATCTTGAATGTTCTTGAATAGCCAGTGAAGGCCACTTCATTATTCTTGAATTTAATATAAATGGAAAACCATAGGACATGAACAAATATTACTTAAAGTAAAATACAGAGTTCGCTAAATTATGCAGAATTATATAAAATGAGCTCTTTTTATATCTTTAGCTGTTTTTTTGTTTACATATTCTAATAATTTTGTCATCCTGTTTCGAAGTCTGTTCTGCCGCGCTGAAGTAAAGAATACCTTATACGAAGTAAAACAAATACAAAATAAAGCCGTATGCTCTTGTGTACCTATTACAGGGTATGTTTGCAAATATTTCTGATGAGTAACAGCGAGTCAGCATAAAAATGCGCTATTATTGATATAATTTTCATAATATATATGAAAACAATTTATAACAAGCAGAGAAAATTATGTAATTTATGTCAATTTTTTTCCTTTGGGACCTCCTAAAATATACATTTCCAGTGAAATTTTTGGATAGAACACAGTACCTTCTCTAATTTGGATATGCATTAAAAATTGTAAAAATGTCATTTTAATTGCATTATATTTATAGACGGATGCAATATTATCAATTATCTAGCCGATAGTCAGGTATGAAGTGCAATTTTTTGAGTGAATGAGAGCAATAAAAATACAAATTTAAATACAGGAGCAGTAATGCTTAGCTATATGCATATATAGTCATTGTGGTTATCTAATGTTGACAATTATAGATTCAATAACTAAATATTTGAAGAAAAAAATGTTGACGATTTTACTCACCTGGTCCCGGCAAACAGGAACATCAAGATCAGGAATGCAATTCCAACCATTGTTTCACCTGAAATTTAAAGTTCAGTTTAAGCTTTTACTGAATTAAAATAATCATATATTCAAGAAATTAAATCTAACGCTATTTAAGCTTATTTTGCCTATTTTTTGCCACTATTGTATAGATATTGTTCAATTCTTAAAGATATTTTACTTTCGGAAAACAAAATCACGCAAATAATTACTAGATCTTTATCTGACTCATCCCGCAGACCATCATTTATAATAAGGGGAGGAAGTTTAACAGTTCGCAGTTATATGCTCTTGAACTTCTAATATTTTAAAGAAAAATCTTGCAAAATGTGATCTCAGAATCCTTTTTTATTCTTGCAGTTCTAAAGTCTAAGATGGAATATTTATGTTCCCACAGCATTTCTAGGCTGCATAAATCAGAGTCGCGTTCCTTACAATATTCTTCCTGATAGAATAAGAAATTAAACTCAGTTCAATATACGATTTCAATTATAGCAAAACTTTCTATAGCGATCAAAATTATTGTATGTTTTATGTATTATAGTTATTCGTATTGCAAATATGATACGGCCGATTGTATTTGCCTAAGACAAAAATAAATGATCATTACTACAAATTTATTTGTTTATTCTGTCAGAGGCTAAATTTTATCAGCAGGTCTCAGACATATCTGAAATTCAGTGGGCTCGAGTCACTCCTTGATACAGTTTATTAGTTTATATAATGGATTAAAAGGTTTTTGAGTTATGAATGTTTGGTAGTTAGACGTTTAAAGTTTATATTTTATAATTTCTAAATATTACCCCAAATAATAACAATGAAATTTGGCCACAAAATATTGTTTTTATCTTTTTATTTATCTATAAAGTCATGCTTCAAATGAAGTATTAGATTTGGATTAGCTACCTTTAAGAAATCACTATTGTAATTTTCTCATTAAATCCTTTTACTCTTCCATCCACATACTTTTTGTCAAACACTCTGGCCCAGAATATACGGTAAATATCCCTAAATATTTGAAATGCAAAATCAAAAATGGTGGCAAATATTTCTGCCCCAAGTGTGAAATATTGAAGGCAAAAAGGGAAGGAATCTGTGTTAAGATCAAGCCATTAGAAACTCTTTTGCAGTACATTATAAGTATTAGGGTATGCGTTTGGTTTTTCACTTCATAAACTGTCATAAATCGTAGCCATGAGATTAAAACTAATGTGTATTGCTTACTGATATAAGTGAACAGCTTAAAACTAGGAAATATACTTTACGTTTGCACTGAATGTTTCTGAAATACTATGTATATATGATCATAGTTTAACAGAAATTTTAGAATTTCTTTCATAGGCACTTGTTTTATTTTACTCTCCTGTACATCACAGAACATAGCATGAAATCGGAATAGAAAAATATTGCAGTTTTGTCATCACCAATTAATTACAACACATAACACATTTCAAGTAGACGCTTCTGAGCAAAACCACGATTCAACAGCTCTGTTGCCTAGTGGTTAGCATGCTAGCCATCAAATTCAGAGGTCACAGTTTGATTTACAGATGAGGATGGGAATTTTTCCTTAGTCAGAATTGTATCCAATCCTCCCTAGTCCTGAAAGTGTGAATGTGTGTGTGTGTGTGAATTTAATGTAATAGCCAAAAGTAATACCAACCCAACACCACAGTAAAGTGAGTAAATATCATTGCTGATGATCAATTGTTCCTAAGGTAAAAAGCAGGCCATATGGCTTGAGATTTTAAGAGGGGCACATAAATGGAACAAAAAATAAGTAAGTAAACATTATTCACAACTAAAGTATTGTATATCTATAATATAATACGCTCCATCTGTACGCAACTTATTTTTATTAATTTCATTCGTAGCATTATAACATATCGTGAACACTAATGAACGTTTTGGTTTACATATTTCATTACCTATGTAAAAATATTGTACCTTTGTTCCATATTAACAAGTTACAACTTCCATCAATGTATCCCACCTGAGGCATTATGGGAGCGTTGCTTATGTTATCCTTCTGCAGCGAACATTGAGGGCCCTAAGCCGCAAAGCGTAGCCGAGGGATGTTTTTATAACTAGAAGGGTGGTTTGGCCGCAACTACGGAGTGACGAGGCGTAGCCGTAGTGTCTGTGAGACTAAATTCCAAAGATCCATGATAGCGTGTATTTTTAGCTTGTATGACGGCAATCCTTTAGCGACATTTTGTATTATCCCTTGAAGTTCTTAACCACAAAATGTCACCAGTATCCACTATATAAGAACGGACACTAAAAACGTTGGATGGGCCAAATGACTTTGTTCGGGCAATAACTATTGCATTAAAAATCCCCATACACTTTAAGGAACACTCTGGATATTAAAAACTCTCGATTTTGTAAGTAATTTCACTGTATTTACTCATATCCGATGCAAAATCACAGCTATTTGTGCACTAAAATCTTGAAACACTTGCAGTAATTATAAAGATGAAGAATATTAAGCTCTCAAAATAAGCTTAAGTAGAATACGGATTTTTCCACGTCAACTCACAATCTACTTGCACCTATTACCAACTAGCGCCTTTATGCCATTACCACGCAATTATTACGACTCCTAGAACAAGTATTCTTTCATGAATGAAATAATAAATTCTTAAGTTCCGATTATTCAGATATTTATTGATACTAACACACGTATTATCATACACGTTAATGTCTTACCTCAGTTCTAAAATAAGTCCTTAAAAACGTTGCGCGTCATTCACAACTGTTGAAAGTACAGTGACATGATTGCGAGGTAGAGATATTAAGGTTCATTTGTGTTGAAATCCAATTGGCTCAAGACCTACGCCGAGAGAGCCTTTTTATGATTGGCTGTAGAACCAAGATGGCCGCGGATGTGTGAGCACAAATCAAGAGCTATCTAAAATGGCGGTGTTTCGTAAGAAAGAAATGGAAATATGTTTCTTACGTAAAACATATTTCTGGAGCAATATCAAATTTAAACAATATAGTTAATGCTATTCATAAAATATTTAGAAAACAAATATTTATTACAATATCATTAAATGAGCTGGAGTTTCATGCCTAATTTTATAACTTTTTTCCATTATTCTTATACACCGATTCGTAAAACTCTTTATCAGCTAAAGCATTCTTTACTTATGGCGAAAGATACATAATTGAACTGGTTTTTATTTTGGTATCTTTATGCTTTGTGGCTGGTAATCCAGACTTTTCCTTACGGGGAGTTCTGAAAAGCAAGGTTTGTGAAACACCTTCAGCTGGAGCCTATGATCTGAATCAGCGCGTTCACTGGTAATAGAACTGATATCAAGAATGTCTTATGACTAGTAAAATATTTTCTTCCTGCAAATATGGGAGAGAGTGTGTAAACTCAGGATGGTTATATAATAAATATTATTTTAGAAACTGATTACGATTTTATCATTATATTACGTACCCATAAGCATAAGTAAGCACTACATTTGAAATACACAACTTGTTATTATTTTGCTATATTTTCCTAGGAAGAAACACTGAAAAATGAAAGGAAACTTGAAATAAATATTACGCATCACTACTAGACGCGAAGAATTAGGCTTTATTCTACATACTAACACGACTTTCACGTCGTTGATCTGTAGGAACTTTGCTGCTTGTACCGATTCTGCAATGGCAGTAGACCCAGATTCGAATACCGTTTAGGCCAACCTTAGCTGTGTTCTTTTTAAAGAGTTTTCCTAGGTACTTAGTGTAAATGTAGTTTCAGGATAATCCACCACCCAGATTTTCTGCGTAAACTAAAAATGTCTCGTAAAACTTATAAACTTTTGGCCTTGTTGAGTTGCTTGCTGCATTGATAATTATCCAGAAATGAGTGGTTTACTACAAGTAAGCTATTACCTTAACTATTCATTAGATCACTATATCTGTTGATCACATACAACTTCCTAAATTCTTATTCTATCCATACGTGCTAATCGTTTTTCGACTGTAGATAGCTGGAATGAAAACATTAATGATTTTATATAAGTTGAAAATTTCCAGTGTTCAAAATATTTTTGGCGTTTTATGATTTTTGTACTCACATAAAACTAATTGTCAGTGCAATTCTACCTTATAAAAAAAGAAGAAAACAACTGCAAACCTAAATATACATCACGAAGAAAATTAAATTATAGAATCTAGAAACATAACATTTTTTACCTTATTATTGATCATAGTATAAACTGGAAAGATCAGACGGATACATACTTAGCTGTGCATATTTTGAAATAGGATCATTAAATCGTTTTACAAATAAGAGCATACTAAAGAATTATTCTTACTTTCATTCTTTAAGGACTTATAGAGTAACATCTGTAGTACCAAAAACTACTTTTTAGACAAAAAAGTAAAATAAAAAAAATATTACTTTTTGTAAACCATCACTCCAAACGTTTTGAATTTTCACCCTAGCTAAGGAGCACATCTTAGCTGCACTGTTATTTGTAGCAAAAATTCCAGAAATGTTCACAAAAAGTTCATATATGGACAGCAAAAGGAAGAGACAGAGAACAAGTAATAATTTTCAGGCGTTCCAGAAAGCCGTAGTATTATTTTAGTCGCTTTATCTATAAAGGAACTGCATACAAGTAAAAACAGTTCTGGTTGGCAATGAAAAATTGTATATATCTTATTAAATCAGAAAATAATTGTCGTATTTTTTCTCTATAGAAAGAACTCAGCTTTTCAAATATGCTAAGTTTAAATAATTTCAGTTACCATTGACATTAATTTGATTTTAAGCTGACATTATTTACAATTATACAAAAATTTCCATCTTTGACAAACTCTAATCTACAGGTATATGTGACTGTTTCACCAAGTGTACATAATCCATGTAAATTCTGACGTAATTTACATCCTAGAGTTGCACTAATTCTCCTAAGAGTCGGTAAATCTCGCTATAGGATCCAACGATGAAATGCAATGTTATGCTGTATGTTCTTTTTACGTTATCTTATGATTCAGCATAATATATCCAGAATCCGAAAATGTCTTCACAGCTTTTCTCTTAATATTTCAAATTCCAGAAGTATGTATTTAAATTAAGGAATATTTTACTCACCTTTTCTGAAGCTTACTCTGCAGCCCAACTTATCGCAAAGAACGTTCAGACACCTCTAACTGGGAATGAATAGCGTATTTGAACTTAAGAGCTTGCTCTTAAAGCTGAAATTTCATTGGCTGAAAATGACGTATGTAAGGGTGTGCTGTGCGTATGAATCGCCTGTTCTCATTTGCTAAAAATGTGATGCTAAATATGTTCTCGTTTGCTCTAGTTATGACCAAATATGGTCTTCCTCCGAGAGCTAGCCTAACCCCACGAATGACGTGTCGTTTTTCCAATTATTCCATCCATTCTTTTCATATAGTTGCAGCAAGGGAAAATCTCGAGTTCTGCTTAAAGTTCGATATTCAGAATATTGAATATATACTTTTAATTTCTTAAACACTTGAAGTAGCTCCATGCTGGTTATTAATTATGGTTTAACGGGAAACAAAACGAGTATGCTGGCCGTCATAAGCCACAATTTCGGCCATTTACTCCCTGGTCTTCCTTGAATTTGCTCAATTTTAAGACTACTGGTTTGTGATAAGTTAAAAAATGTTCATTATTAATTGGTTCCTCAAATTTTTCTAACCGGAACAACCATAAGAGGCCAAATTTTTGTGATAGCTTATCAACAATCCATAATAGCAAAATGAATGCAACTGAAGCTTAACGCTATGTATGAAGCTCTTACATATATATTAAAATTTAGATCATTTAACGTTATGAGTGGAGTTAGTTTACATTTTAATATTCTACAGACATTTAACACCATTATTGCATGAATAAATTCTGCGTTTTTCTATATATTTTAAGTGTAATCTCTTTTAACTCAATACATTTTATTGAACAAGGATTGAAACTAAAAATAAGTGATACCAACGGATATTTACTAAAACGAAAAGAAACATAAAAAATACTCAGCCAGAAATTTGACCAATTTGGAATTTAGGCCCATAAGGTGCTAATACTCAAAATGGTTCACGCATGGGTGTTTTGTATGGTTTTATTGAAGTTAAACATTCATATAAAGTTTGATATGTAAATTATTTTTTCTATAAAGTTTCATTTTCTGAAATAAAAATGTTTAAGATTTTTTAATTCGGAATATATCTTGAGATTACAGCCAGTAAGCTCTATGAATATTTTGCGTAGTTTTCTGTTGTTTTAAATGCAAAGGCAAAAATAATTAAACTGTTTTGGAAAAAATGGTTATTTTGACACTGATTAGTAAGAGTAATATAAATTAAATAGCCTGTTGCAAAAGAAGTCGCTGCTTCCTACGAGATGCCCGGAAACATGGCAAATGTGTTCCACGGAAATTCTACGGTTGAAATTCTGACTAAATCGAAGAAATTATTGAATTTTTTCCTTTCTTCCTTGTGTGTGTTTTGTCTGCCTGTGTTCAGCAGTTAAGTTCAGCATTTCCCAATTTTCCAGAATTTTACGAAAATTTTCAAGAAAATCCGCATACCCCAAAATAACTTAACACTAATTCTGAATGACATTCGAATAATTGCTAAATATTTGCTAGACATAAAATATGGATCTCGTTAAAGCACACAATTTACATATATCATATACCTGTTTGTTTGGTTTTGGCATTGATGATTTCCAAAATATGGTTTTTTATTGGTTTGATCTTTTCAAATACTTATATTTCTCAAGTGGTAAATCGTTATACGTTTTTTGCTCGTGGCCATGTAACAAACATGTAATTTCAAAGCCATCTCATATCGATGTCCACTTTTTAGAAATCTGAGTATCGCTTTATCCCAATATGTCCTTCTTATACATAAAACCAATGTGTAAATATGTAATGAAAATGTATCTCGAATAACAAAAGTGTAGAGAATCTTTTTTTTCTAAGAAAATCTTATAGAAGAATAGATAGGTCATTGGAAAGCATTATATCAGAGTTTTATTACTAACGAATCTACGCGGAAAGAACAAGAATAATCCCTAAGATGATGATGTGTCCAATAACAGCCAAACCTTGGAAAATAAGTATGTAGCAACTAACAGTGAAATTTGAAAAAATCTTAAAAACATAATTCTTTTCCTTTTTATGTTGTGTAAAGGCTCTAAGCTATGTAGATCCAATGTTCGCTAATTGTATATTCTACCTCCTTTACATTGATAGATTTTAACATCAGCATCCTGAGAATTTTCAAATTAATTCATCTTTTCTTGCATCATCTGTTTCGTATTTTTTAATGTCAAATGTTCCAAACGATAACGCAATGGATTTAAACTCCATAAATAAAGTTAACCTCTTTTTTAGAACCTTATTATATTCTGAACAAGAAATTTATTTAACAAAACACTTCAAAACAAAAATCAATAAAATTATAATTAATTCAATAAATTTAAAATTTTCAATAAAAATTCAGCCTATACTCTTGAAAGGTAAACAAAGAAGCACATACATCGTTACAACTTTATTTTTGAAATATATTTGTAATTTTGTGTTTAAATGTAGAATACATAATTTATATTTTGTATGGAAATTATAAAGAATGTATAAAGAATAATGTTTAGTTTTAGCGAATGAACCATAAAAATCTACTTGTATATTTGAAACTAAATGTTTCAAAATCTCTATCCTTTAGAGGTTCTCTTTAAATGGTTCAGATTTTTAAATTAATAGGAAGGTGTAAAAGATAACAAACTAAAATTACACAACATATCTCATATATGTACACCCAATGAAGCTAAGATATACATTTAAGTTAACTTAATTTAAAATTGTGGAAATTAAAATTTTAGAGCTTCGTTGTTTAAAGAATAGGTCCACTGCTCATTTCTAGAAAAAGATCCATGTGTGTTTGTATTTGTAAACAGCCTAACCCAAAAACTAAATGTCGGATAAATACCAAACTTGAATTTAGGTTCAGTAACTTCCAAAGAAGCGACGGAAAGATTTTCAAGAAAATCAGCCCACACCAAACTACCTTTTACAGAGAATAATTTAAAAAAATTTCGAGCTTCAAAAAATTGCTCAAATGATTTTAATTAAAATAACATATATTTAAGGAATGTTGTATAGGAATGTTGTATAGCTTTGTTTAGCTCTTAAACCTTAACAGATACACAAAAACGTACTACACAAAGAGTGTAAAGCCTTTTTAAGATATAAATTTATTTTAAAAAGCTTTTTTGTTTCATCAGTCATTTACTGTATCTTTTTCGCTATTATTAATTTGAATTTTTCAATACTTCTGTCATTTTTTAAAATGCTGTAAATATGCAGTGGTTTCACGCTATGTTATGGAAGTGGATATAATTTCAAAGCCAATATATTGCGGTCCACTTTTAATCATCTGACTAAGGATTCGATTTCCTCTATCTTCATGGTATCTTCAACGGATGTGTAAAGTGTAACTATTTGTGCAATGGTTTAACTCGATTAACATGAATTATATGGAAAAATAACTAAGAATAGTGAATAGAAGATGCCAGTGAATGTAACATATTAGGTTTCCTTTAATGAATGAAAAACTTCCTTTACTAGATAAAGCAATAGATAAAGTAAAAATGACCAGCTATATGGGTCATTCAATAATTAGTGACAGCATTTGAATTAACAAGAAAAAAGCATTTTTGGAGCAGTCAAATTGTTGCTGAAGTAGTAATTTCCTCCAACAAGTATAACCTGCCTCCACACTTCAGGGAGCCAACGGGTGCCGTCCACAGCATCTTGATGTCTAATCTTCGAACAGACTGCTCTACTCCTGCTATAATTGCATGTCTTGTTCTAAAGCAAATTCCTCTCTGAGAGATAATTTAATTTTCGCGAAAAGGTCAAAATCACAGGGCTCATATCTGGAAAGTATGGAGGATGCTCCAGAATTTCCCAATTCCATCTGTGAAATAAATTAACCACAGGAGTAACTATGTGAAAGCGAGCACCATCATGTAGCACAATAGGATGAGAATTCAGTATATTTGGACGTTTACGAAGCACAGCTGGTTGTAAATGCACCATTCACACGATTTTCCGCAGGAACTGAATGAGCTACAAAGACACTGCCAAAATCATCAGCAACGATGAACATGACTTTAAGTGGTTCCTGTTCTTGCTGTTCTGATTTTTTTTTGGCCGGAGGGAACCATTGTGCCGCCACTAATTTCAATTTTGGTTGGTAGCAACGAACCCAGGTTTCATCTAAAATTATGGTACGTCGAAAGAAACGCTTGCCTTCACGTCCGTAGCGTTCTAAGTGTAATCTTGCCACATGTTTTCCTCTTCAAGATTGTGTGAAACCCATCGAGCGCAGACTTTAACTTCTTTTTACTTTCTCTACTACGTATAGTAAGTAGGGGAAGTATTGTATTCCACTCAAAAATTCGATACCGAGATTACACCAGAAATACATGTTTTGAGACCCCTGAATCCAAAAAAAGCATTTTCGGAAACATGTCCGTGTGTGTGACTGAAAAGCATAACTCTGAAACGAACAGTTGGATAAACACCAAACTTGGTATTTAGGTTTAGTATCTTCCAGAGATGCAACACGAAGGTTTTCAAGAAAATACCCCACCCCCTATTTCCCTTTACATGGAACAATTTTTGAAAATTTTAATTTTCTCAAAAATGGCTATAACGATTTTGATTATTTCATATGCTTAAGATATTTTCATGACAAATGAAATGTATATCTAGAATTTTCTGGGAATGTCTCCAAAAGTATTCTTCATTGTGAACGACTTTTGCATAACTGGTAAACCATAAGAGATAGACAAAATTTGACTACACAAAAAAAAATAGATCGCGTTAAAATACACAATTTATGTTATATACTTTTTTGTTGTTGTTGTTGTTCAGTGAACCATTTTCAAGATATTGCTTGTTATTCTCTTAAATTTTCCAATACTTATATTTTTTCTCAAATGCGAATTGAATTCGTTATTTTTTTTTTTTCTTTCTTTCTTTCTTTCTTTCTTTCTTTCTTTCTTTCTTTTGTCCTGATAATGCAAAGAGAATGGAATGCTACACATAGCAACCAGCTCATAAAATATTTGACTATCGCTTAAAGCCTACCAATTCCCCTTGCATCTACAAGAAAATTAGCAATAAGATTAACATGTCGATATATCGATTAACATGCAGCATATGGAGAATAAGCGTTTGTAAAAATAGCTTGTACAAGAGTAGAGAAACTCATGTGAGTGTAACACATCAGATTTTTAAGTATGTGAAGCATCGCATCAGGATCAATTCCAACTTCCCTTGCTAGTTCAACAAACATCCAACAATGGTTGTTCTTCAAGCAGTGCTTTAATAGCGTTCACATGCATCTGCTGACTTGAGGTCTGCCAGCTCCACGTCTTTGATGAACATCTTCCCTACCTCTGCGAAATGCATGTCGTTCTCCATGGTGTAGTGGTTACCATGCTAGCCTCTAGTTCCCGAGGTCGCGGGTTCAAACCGGCGGAGGTTGATGGATTTTTTCGGGCGTAAAAATCCTTAGCATATTCCTTCGGAAAGGAAGTAAAGTCGGTGATCCTGTGCTGTAGATTTATGGCACGTAAAAGAACCTCAATCCTGATAAAGAGGCCTCTGAGCAAAATTACCAGACTTTCACGCCCAATATAGAATGGGACGCTAAGGACAGTAAAGAGCGTCCATAAATAAAACTCAATTTAATTTTAGTTTGCGAAATGCATGCGCTCGCCTAGCCACGGTAAGATATGGTAAATGCTGCATGGCATTGTTGAACATTTTTGCCTCTTACAATCTGAATTTTAATGAAGCATCTTTGTTCGTATTTACTCAACATTTTACAGCACTACAAATAACACTACAAGTATCGTATAAATAAGATTACTGTCTTCAAACTCACAGATATCACACATCAGATGCTCTTCTTTCTCATTGTTATCAGCTTGCATAATTTACCGCTGATAATGAAAGACATGACATTAATTATTTTGGAAACTTTGATCCATTATAAAATCAGCATTATATGGCTAAGTGCTGAGATGTATACTGCACACTTATGTATGGGCTACTAATATCATCTATAAGCTCTAATTATTATTCCTGTTATTATTTTTAACAAGGTTTGAGAATTAAAAGAACTTATTTATATTTTAATATCCCAAAGAAGTTGTAAAGTAGAAAAAGAATGTTCCATTCACCTGATATGAGTGAACAGGAGTACTATGGTCAACAAATATTTAATACCAGACATTGTTTCGCTTGAAATTTTAGTTTTGTTGCTATAGCAAGAAATGCTTTTATATCATTCAAAATGTATGCATTCATTTATTCTCACTAACTAAGTTTTATTTTTCAGGAGAAGTTATATTTCATCAGTATGTTTAACCATAAAAATAAAAACAAGATAATTTCCACGTGTTTTCTGGCTAAAAGTAATTCAAACTGAAATACTGAAGTGGATCTATAAGAGGAGTAGTGTGTCAATCAGTGTAGTATAAACAGCGAATTGAGTCTGCTCATATTTTAAACTGCAGATATATAGAATGCTTTAATTATGAATTTATTACACTTTCATAGCTTATAGGAGAACTTTTAACATTGTATTAAGCTACGGAGTGTAACTTTTGGCTCTTGTGTACAATAAAAAATACGAAAGAAACCTCACTTTCGACAGATATCGAAATGTATATATTATTGTTTAAAATAATTCAGATTTTCTCTGAACTCTTAATCTAACAGTCTATATTTTAAGCATACCTTTTCTATCTGAACAGCAAGCACATAACCAGTCTCCAAACCCTTTGAGATACTCTATGTATCTAAATAAAACTCTGGAAAGTCCTGGTTGAATTTTCTTCCTTTTGTTGAATAAAACTAGTAAAATATTTTAATATTTTAAATATTTCTTAACTTTCATTATAGTGCTCTATGTACATGATTTAAATATAATTTTAAGTTACTGTATACCTTCACTTTAAAGTACACACATACGTATTTTGTTATTTCCATTAGTATCATCTTAAAGTAAAGTCCCTATAGCCTCTAAAATGAACACAAATTTTATTAATTACGTGTTTAAAGTTTGGAAATAAAATACAACTCCAGTATTTTCTTAGGGACAATTTTCAGAATCAGAAATCATGAATGTTTAAACTGTTAAATAAATGGTTTCATAATTTACCATGTAAAACTATGTCTCGTAAATATTGACGTAAAAGGAAAAATTCAGAAACTATTTACACTCTAGAAAAAATGTGTTTGTTCATAATGTCTTAACTTGTAAGTGCAAATAAAACTCATATATTTCTTAGTCACTACTGGAAATCCAGAAGGAAACATTTTGTAGCACATGTGGTAAATAATTGCTTTCGGAAACTATAAAATAATATAGCACATAAGCATTTATGGATTAAATTCTATCAAACTTAAATTTGACCTCCAAATCATAATAGTTATTTTGAAAAAAAAAATTCCCTTTTTATTTACTTACATTTACTCTTCAGAGAACGAAATGCTTAGGCTTGGATTCAACTTAACTTGAAGAAATCTTAGTTTTTTTTTCTCAGAGATAGTCTGCAAATCTTGTTATTTTAACTAGTCTGTTTAACACGTCAAAAATAATATAAAGTATTCTGCGACAGTTGAAATGTAGAACAGAAAATGATAGTTAATAAATCTATTCCTACTAGGGAATGGTTATAATTTTCAATTATTCTCTAGCATTCAAGTGAGTACTTCTCTTTCCACTCCATTATTACCATAAGGTTGTTTTTTAAATATTTAATATTAACTAATTGTTTAGCATTATTGTCTTCATTAGTAAATTTAGCACCTAAGGAATGGAGCAGCATTTAATACCTTAACAGAAACCGTGAAACGTTATTCGTAGCTCCTTTTTATACTTTACTTACCTATATATCACAACACATGGTATGAAGCCAAAAGACAATTTCTAGAGGTTTGCCATCACTAAGAAGTATCACACACATCACACTTTATGTAAATACGTTTTTAAGGAATATAAGAATCACAGACCATGATTGACAATTAAACATTTTTTTTGCCTAAAAATTATATCTATAAGACATTATCCGTATTTTAAAAAAATCTGAGAATTTTGCCTAAGCTTTGTGAGAAAGGCTTCAGACATACCTTTACCTCGGATTATTAACCGTCTCGCACAGAATAATTTCCAAAATATACTTAGTCAATGTCGTATTGCTGATAATATTAGAATCTGCAACAGGTGTTTGTTCCGGTATTGAAGAAAGTGCTCTGTAAGTTTCAACCCGAATATCTCGCTAACAATAAAGGTATTTCTTTATAAACGCCGCAGTATTTAAGCATTAGATTAACTTTACTGTAATTTTAATTTTAAAAGAAAGGCATGTGTGGAAACAGCTGAGGAATGGAATGAAATATTACGTTCCTGTAGGTTTCATTCAAGTCCATTTAAAGTCACGATAATGCATCACAAGCCTTTCATAATACTAAAGACACAGTGCAGACATAGTTTCGAAATGATGGAATTAATGCAATGAAGCTTAAGGGTCTTAGGGTGTATAGAATAGATCGAGAATTACCATTCATTAAGGGACTCCTTCAGGTTCATGGAGAGTAATTAATGTACGTAGCAGGTCAGCGATTCCTCAAGAGCTCTCTTTTCCTGGAATGTACAATGAACCTCCAAAATTAAAACATTCTAAGTTCTGAAGAAACTTTGATTTACTAAGTTGTAAATTTTTTAAACTCTGGCACAAGAAGCAGGAGCAGAAGAAGAAGAACAAGAAGCTAACATTAATGGTAAGATAGACATTAATAATTCAGGCAACAGCAGTGGGGAAGAAAACTGAAATTGGAATAGAAAATCAGCTATTGTATTTTTTTTCAGTAAATTTCTGTCAAATTTAAGTGTTTTTTTCAAAAATTCATAAAACGTAATGTTATCACTACTGCAGTGTTGTAATATTTGATTTTTTATAGTAAATTGATTTTTTACATGACGATTATCTTAATTTATATTTTTAAATTTTCAAGCAAAAACGACCCTTGTCACACATGCTTATCTTTAATAACCTATAACAGTCATATTAGAGCGCTAATTGATGCGAATTTTCGTTACGCTATGTCACATAACTTGTAGAATCATTATCATAAACAGCTGTTTATACTGCAGTATATGTGGATTGCTTTTTGCTTCTCCTAAAAAATTAACTGTTTAGACAACGGCTGTTTTTATAAATAACTTCTCATATATTTTTGGCAAATTGTTCTTACAAAAGCTTATTTTTCTATCAAATCGCATGTTAAACCAATAGACGTTTGATGAAGTAATTTAATTACAGATGATGTTGTAGATAAAAGGAGATATGAAAGGCGGAATAGATAGTCAAATTGTTAGATTCGCTATGTGCTGACTTAAAATTCTACTCCTTACTTGACATTGCGAAAAAACATTGAATGATGACTAAACAGTTTAAAAATTTATAAATTATTGGGAAATTCAAACCAATATAACGATTATCTCGGAAATTTTGTAGTCTAGTAAGCCTTAGTCTATCTCTTATGGTTTACCAGTTACATAGAAGTATGTATATAAAATGTATTCATAATGAAGGGGGACTTTTCAAGATATTCGCAGAAATTTCAAGATACATATTTTATTTAGGATGAAATATCATAAGTAAATAGTATTTTTAAAAACTTCGTTAGGCATTTTAGTGAAAATAATAATAATAGTAATAATAATAATAAAACACTTGCACAAACTCACACCCACACAGGCACCTTTTTTTTAAAAAAAAATTGCTTTCTTATTTAAAACATGTTTCCGGTAAAATATCAATATCATTTTTTGGGAATAGAATTTAATATTTCAACTGATAAGTAGATGTTAGTGAAAGTAAATGATGTATAACTTATAGTATTAGAAAATCGGAACAAACAAAAGTGAATACTGGAAATGAATAATGCAAAAAAGGTTCATTTTACATGAATTGTCTGTATATTGTAGTGTGATATGCGTTTTTCGTCTGGTTGGATTTTAAGCTTTTTTCCGTTTTTTTCCACTCATAGAAATGTTCGTAATTAGAATTTAATGTAGGGAATTGGACTTTATATACTACCGCTTATAGAAACTCAAATATATTTAATTCTTCGTATTAGAGCCTAAACGATGACATTTTGATCAAAATCTCTATAGCCATTTCTGAGAAAACAAAATAAAACAAAATAGTTTACCAAATAATGAGAAATTCTGAGAAAATCTTCGTGTTGCATCCTTAAAAGCTGAAGGATTTAATTAAAAATTTGTTCTACTTATTTGGCTTTTCTTTTTTTTGGGTGATGTTGCTCCCAGACACATACAAGGATTCTTTTTATAAAAATGCACTGCTGAATCAAGGTTCCTCAAAGAGTACATTTTCAGTGAAATCCAGGCGGCGAACGAAGGCATTCATCGCAATTTTTGACTTGAAACAAACATAAACTTGAGAATTGCTTATAAGATAGATTGGGGAAATATTCGCTTAGCACTTCAGTAAATTTTGCTCTTTAATAACTATTCCTATTTGCCTTTAAGACTTAATAGAAACGTTCTACGTTGTATTTAACTTAGAAATTCCCACACAGGAAAGAATGAATAAAGTTCCTGTATTTGCACTTTTAAGCTTTCACCCTCCCAAAGGTAAATAATGTAACTTAATTGTAACTCACCTTTTGATGGTCCATCTGCAAAAGTTATCTGCTACAACTTGAGATGTGTTCGGAAGCTTCCGCAGAGCTATTCTGAGTGCTAAAATTTCATTTGCTGATAATGACGTAAGTGAGGCGAGAATCCTCATTCCCCATATGCTGAAGATAAAAAGTTCAAAGAGGGATATGTTTCGAAAAGTAGTCATTTGAATAATCATGACGTGTAACTCTACCAAATTCTTTCTGCCTTCCTGCTCCCTTCTTATAGCTTTATTATACAAGAATTGAGAAATATAATAATGAGAAGGTTGTCTTTGAAAATACTGTGCTATTTTACACACAGTTTTGCAATTTTAAGGGAACAGAATATTAAAACTTTCCGTAAATTGGCTTATTTGTTTACATTATTTTTGGATTCCCTAAATCCTTCAAAATCTAACTATATTATAATCACATGGTCCTGAAAATTGGAAGATCCAAATTGGGTACAAAATAGGAAACTTATAGTAAGTTATTTTTAGTTCTTTCCATTCTTTAATTGTATAGTGCTATCCAGATATTACCTCCTAATAAATACATTTTATTTTAATAAACTTCAATTTTCTCACTTCATGCACTGTTATGTTTTTTAATAATTTGTACAAAAACAGATAAAATGAAAACGAAATTCGATACTAACCTTAGGAACACTTTTGTTGAAGTGATTTGAGTAAGACTAAAAAAATACTTTTAAAACTTGTTCATTACGCTAAAGCAGATTACTAAGGCAATTGGATATTTACCTTAAGAACTGAAAGAAAACCCCAATTAAAAACTTCAAGCAGACAGAACAATTCATTTTGAATTCCCACCACAACATGGTAGACAGGAATCTACAATGCTATAAGTGCTTGGTGTAAAGGAATATGTTTACAATCTCGTTGAAAAAGTAATGTATATGTCTTTACATTTGAAATTATGAACAAGCAAATTTAAGATTTATTACAATGGCAACTTATCGGGAGGTAAGAGTGAGGGAATCTTATCTGTTGCCTCTGGCTAGTGTGATGATTAACCTCTGCCAGGTATGCTTATTGCCATGCTCAACACAAAAATTAAATATGTTCTCTGAAAGGTTTACCAAAAATTAACACGGAATCCTCTGATTTTCATTTCAAAAAATTATTTTATCAAATGTGGATACCTTTTCGGTAATGAAGTAATAACAACTAAAGGATTTTACACTAGGTTTTAATTGCCTTTGAATACTGAAATTTACAACTGAAGTATGAAAAGTTTTCCGTATAAACAAGTAATTCACAGCTGAAGTATATAAACTTCAAATAAAATTATATAGAAGCATATGATTTAAAGAATTAATCATAGAATTAAAACATTAATTAATCTTCATATTCGTTGTGCATTGCTTCACCATTCTTAAAAATATAATTAAAATAAAACTCAAAATAGATGTTGCAACAGCAACTTCAATTATGATTTCCAAATATTTTTGCTGTACCAACAGTAATTCGTTAAAATATAGGTTCAAAAGTTCCTGAATTAAAGCAAAATACTTATTTTTAAAATAAGTTTCAAACATTTGATAATGTGTACAAAACGTTACTTACAATTTATTTTACCAATAAAAGCAAAATTGTGGAACTATGCTAGGAAATATGATTGTAGGTAAATGTTTCTGTTAATTGCAGTTAGTATTTTGCAAGTATCTTCACAAGAGGCACAGATAACGCATATAATCTCAAATCATATTCTGTAATGGTAAGTATTTAAGCGCAATGCATTAATAAGAATAAAAGTTTTATTTGTGGAGGAAGTAAAATGGTATATTATAGTTGTGGTTTCGAAAAAGGTTTATTTTATCAAAATAATGACTTGTACATTGCTTACATATGTTCATTAATATGCTGTAGTCTTAAAAGTTGTGATTTTGATCTACTTTACTCAGCACTCAAAATTATTAATAAATCCAAACTAGTAGCCTGGCAAACAACTTAGATTACACACAACAATGTAGTATGGTGGAATTTAGCATTCCTAATGTTTTTTAATTTTCTTTTCCATTTTCAGTTTGGGAACTGTTAACAAATCTAAAGGCTAGTCTACTGGATTCTGAACAACTGTAGGGCATTAATACTAAAATAAACCACTGTAAATAAACAACTTGGATTATGTAAACAAAACCCTGTAGTAAGATAGATGTAACCATACTCATGTTTATTTCATTTTCATTTTATTAAGTCTTTCCACGATGTAAGTTGAAAAGACCTAAAGCACTTGATTTTTAAACAACTTTATTGCATTAATGTCATGTAACAATCAATTTTGATTATACAAAACCATGCAGTAAATTTCATTTAACAACCTTCTTTCTTTATTTCGTGTTTTTGTGCTTTACCACGGTAAAAGTTGGAAATTATTAACGAATATAAACACTAGACTACTTTATTTTTTAAATAATCTTACTACATTAATTCCAAAAGAAATAACTAACATAAACAACTTGGATTGTAATAAAACCATGCAGTAAGAAGGATTTAACAATCCCGATTTGTTTTTCCATTTTCTTTGGGCTTTTTCTTGATGTAATCAAGGATCATTCGTGAGAAGTATTGTACAAAACAAACTTTATGAAGAAGGTAACCACGCCTCTTCAGCACCTTGTAAAACACTATCGGCATTAGTCCTGCTAGCATCACCTGAAACAAGTAGAGCTGATTTGAAAAACATGGCATTAATATATCAAGTAATTAACACTCTAGGTTAAAATTTCAATGTAACATTTCAAATATTCACATTATTATTACTGTTGTTGCTTAACGCGACTATATTTTGCTCTGTTATGTGTAATATCTGCAGATTTGTTCAGCTTTAATGTTTGACCTAGAGCCACATTTCTTTGCAGTATCAGATTTGTAATATACCCCTAAAGCAGAGATGGTAAACCTATTTTGTGCTTGGGCCAATAAGTTGATAGAAATTTTTTTGATGGGCGGTCTAACTAAATTTATATAAATAATTATTTTGAATCTGAGCTAAGCCGATATATGAAACTTAATATTTCAAAGGCAATTTATTTATTCCATTATTCAGTTTTTATTTTGAAAGAACATCACATAATTTTACTCATTGTTTAAAATTATAATAACTGAAAACACATTGAATTGTACACAAATACTCCGTATTACACTATTTAATAATATTCCAATTCATTTTGAAGACCTGCGACGTTAATGTGACTTTTGAGCTTGCTTTTAATTTACCAATTTCTCGATATTAGACGTAATTTTTTTGTGAAAAGCAATATGTGAATCTGGATTAGTTGGACAGTATTATTTTGAATACATTCAAGGAAAGAAAAAATTGGCTCATAAATCTATGTGGAGCAAAATCTACATGCGATCCTTAGAGGAAACTTATGAATTTAAAGAAACCGGTCTGAAGGAACATATTTCGAAAATTCAGTAAAATTAGGAGAAGTAGGTGATGTATAACGCTTATTAAGTTTAGCAAAAAATCCTGTGTGGTTTTACAGTTACTTCTATTGGCAAGGATGGTGAGCATTTATGAATGTCAGAGTATGAAATGCAAAATGGATTTATGAATAAATCTATTACTCGTTTCAAATTTGAAAGAGGAAGAGTTTGTAATGATGAATAGGTTCAGATCGGGTCGTAAGCTATTGGCGAGAGTTTCAAAATGTCTTGACGGGACAATACTTGGCTCGGGGGGTAGGAATGGCCATCGATTTCTTGCAGAATGAGATTTGTATCTAAATCCTTTACGTACAGGCAAATTTTTTACTTTATTTCTGCACTGGGAAAATCGGTTATACTAAAGTGAAAGCTGCCGAACTATTTACTAAAAGTTTCTTCATTTTCTGAATAGAGTCTGACTCTGTAAATCGCCTGTTCGGCAGCACAACAAACGGAATTGTGTGTGTCTGAAGCACGTTGCACGTTAATTAAACAATATGGGAAGACGAACTAAAAAAATCTGATGTGTTACACTCACATGACGTTCTCTACTCCTGTACAAACTATTTTTACAATCTCTTATTCTCCATCTATTTCATATTAATCGAGATAAACATTTGCAGAAAGTGTCTTATGACATGCAAAGAGAATTACATTTTACACATAGTGACCAGTTCTAAAAATATTTGACTACCGCTTAAGGCCTACTATGTTCCCCTTGTTTTGTATTTGCAACGGCAATATAAAAATAACGTAGCCTCTAAGCATACACATATCTCTTAATAGCTGGTTGCTATGCGCAGCACCATTCTCTTTGCCACAGATTAATACTCTTTGCATATACAAGACAAAAAATGAATAACTAATTCCCATTTGAGAAAATAAGTATTGAAAAATTTAAGGGAACAACAAGCAATATCTCGAAAATGGTTCACTCAATAAAAAAATGTATATGACATAAATTATGTATTTTAACACGATCTATATTTTTTGTGTAGTAAAATTTTGTCTATCTCTTATGGTTTATCAGTTATGCAAAAGTCGTTCACAATGAAGAATACTTTAGGAGACATTACCAGAAAATTCAAGATATACATTTTACTTGTCATGAAAATATCTTAAACATATGATATTTTAATCAAAATCGTTGGAGCCATTTTTGAGAAAATTTAAATTTTCGAAAAATGTTCCATGTAAAGGGTAATCTGGGGTGGGGGGACTTTCTTGAAAACCTTCGTGTCGCATCTCTGGAAGATACTGAACCTAAATACCAAGTTCGGTGTTTATCTGACTGTTCGTTTCTGAGTTATGCTGTTCACAGACACACACGGACATGTTTCCTAAAATACTTTTTTTTGGATTCAGGGGATCTCAAAACATGTATTTCCAGTGAAATCTCGGTATCGAAATTTTGGGTGGAATACAATACTTCCCCTACTTACTATACGTAGTAGAGAAAGTAAAAATTATGCAGCGTGATATTCAAGAATACGAATATCATCAAATTAGCTTGAGTTTATTATTGTTTAATTATCATTAGAGGTAATAAATCCTAAACTTTACAGTTGGCACCTGTCCTTTTATGCTGCCTATAGTTATTCAAATATCTTCTGTAAAAGAAAACTTTATATATTTTTAGAGTAATGAAGAATCAATTTATAGGACTTCAAATTTAAAATAACAGTAATCTATTTGAACAAAATCCATCAGATGTTTGGCTTAAATTAACAAAAACTAAAAAATGATGGAATTGAGGCTTACTGTTATTCATAATTGAATGGAACATTAAACTATTTCTATGTTAGGTGATTTGCAAAAACAGTATCTGGAGGTTTTGTTTTTCAGGTAAAAAATTTCTTCAAAATTAATAATACAGACAATACACATGATTTACACATGATTAAATTGAGATATAAAATAATTGTATAGTAACCAGTTTTTAAAATATTACATGACCAATATTTTAATCAATGTTTGGAAATATCCGTAAATAGGAATAAAATCGGGCAGAAGCATTCTGATTTAAATATGTTGTATATAACCTGAAATCCTAAAGGCAGGACTCGACTGCATCAAGAATCTACACACGATATCCAACGCTAAACATAAACAACTTTAAAAACATGCAATGCGAAACATGTTGAGTTATACTTGTAGTTGGAATTTCCATTAACATTCCTTCTCCATACGTAACAAGTGAGGCAAAGTGTAAACACGTCGCGTTTAGTAAAATCAATAATGATTCTAATTATAAGATTTAACCTCTGTAGTCACAATGTGTGCTTGGTGAAATAGACGCAAGAATGAAAGTTATGGCTACGTCATTTTATAAGCAATAGAACCAATGCAAATTGCATCTTGTCTGAACTGAATGGAGAGAGTAGATTGTTCGGGTTCAAGAATTTTCTAAGAATAGCAAAAGAAGTCGTTATTATCCTTAACCTCCGTTGTAGGCAGTTGATGCAAGATGGTGTCTGCTCTCCTTATTGTATATAAGTGATATGCAATAACGATATCCTAATATGAATAAACATTTCCTTATTCGCCTGATCCCGAGGTCGCGGGTTCAAACCCGGCGGAGGGCGATGGGCTTTTTCGGACGTAAAAATCCTTAGCATGGCTTGTTTTGGAAGGAAAGTAAAGCCTGATAAAGAGGCCTCTGAGCAAAATTACCGGCCTTTCACGCCCAATATAGAATGGGACGCTAAGGACCACAGCAGTTAAGGATAAATAAAAATCAAATTTTCGTTTTATTCGCCTGAAAGAGTAGCGTCTGTGTTGAAAATCGTGCTTAAGGGCTTCCTTGAAATAAGCTACAACTATGAATTTGACCCTCAATCTCTTTCATTCTTTTTTTTCCCTATGGCATAAAAAATACGGACAAGCTCACGTAAACACTCTCTTTTCTTGATTTTATTTCTATAGTCTTTTAGGGATATATTCCATATGGTGGATCTTGCATGAATCTCATTAACTGCATTGTCTTTACTTTCGTCCACTCTATTTTTTTGCTAGTAAGCAATGAATAATATACATGGGCCAGTTGTCTAATTTCATATGTGGCCGAAGTTAGTCGGGTCTGCAGAAGTGAGCGGAATACATATCACATTCAACATGTTTTCCACTGCCTCCGGAAAATAGCTTTGTGTGGTCAAAATATGTTGAATTATCATGCCACGCTAGACTTGTTGGTCAGCGGAGACCTCTTTTACCGCTATGTTGAGCTCAACGTGTTGAATCAACATGTTTTGTTGGGTGTTGCTGCAGTGGAGATCAACCTTAAGAATTTGATATATGAAGTCAGCCACGGAAGTTGAATATACATACCAGAAACAATACATATATAACATGAATTAAAACTCGGTTACGATCTAACTTATGACTAAGATCAGGATATAAACAAAAAAGAACATAACATTTCAAGTAGTTTGCGGAACTATGAAACAAATTTTAAAAATTGGGCAAGGAGAGAAACTCAATTAAGATTTTATACAGTTATAGCAGTACTAGTGATAAGTAATGGGAGTGGCATATGGACTGTCAAGAAAAAAGATAAAATTAAGATGCAAGCAGCTGAAATGAGCTTTTTAAGATCAGTCAAGGGTTGTACGAGAGAGGAACATATTAGAAATGAGGCAATTAGAGAAGAGCTGAAAGTACATCCACTTTTAGAAGAAATAGAAAACTATAGAAACAAATGGGTTGAACATCTCCACCATATGCCAGAAAAAAGAATAATCAAACAAGGCTTTTGTTACAAAACTGTGGATGAAGATCAATTGGACGACCCCGAAAAAGATGGCCTCAATGAGTATGAGACCAAAACA
This sequence comes from Deroplatys truncata, assembly GCA_030765065.1. NCBI lineage: Eukaryota > Metazoa > Arthropoda > Insecta > Mantodea > Mantidae > Deroplatys > Deroplatys truncata. The sequence continues at coordinate 67,529,231 of CM060986.1, forward strand.
GGCAAATGTCTAAACCGTGAAGAAAGATGAAACAATAGATATATAAAATTAATTAAAACCATTATGTTGTGGAAGGATGCTCATTTTTTTACATCCTCCAGTACCAAACATCTTAAACTTTGACCAAAAATTAATTTCATATATTTTTAAGATTAGTATGTGTAACATATGAGGTAATTTTACCATTGGTCTGAATATTAATCTCATGATAAAGAATTACATTAATAGTTAAGGAATAAGCAGTAAAATATAACGTGAATTTGCAAAAATATTTACAGTAGTTGCATAACATTTCAGATGGATAATATCCTCTGAATTTTCTTCTAAAAGAAGCCTCATAATGTCTTAAATTCCTGGCAAGACAGGTTCAGTGTGCCAGGGCAAGATGTGGACCAGTGCCCCTAATCTGCCCAGCGTGCCGCTCCCCCCCAATTGCTTTGGTACGATTTTCGAGACCGAAGCAGCTAGCTTCCAAAAAGCAATTCCTTGACTGTCCCAGGCTGAGTGCTTCTTGTTCAAATCCTCCCAATAAGAAAAACATCCCCACACTAGTATCAGAGACCAAACCGCTACCATAGGGCTACGGGAGCGGTTTATATTCAGGCCTTTCTGAAAACCTTCTAAAGTTTATTGAGTCTGCTAAAAATGTCTTAAGCATTTACATTGAGTAAATTCAGCTTAATGTTACTGCTGTTCTTTATGTCATAAATGCATGTACACAATTTAACACTACTACTAATTTTTACAAAGTAATATGACCTGTACAGTTTTTACTTCAGCTTTGAAGCTTACCAGAAGAAGGAGGCAAAGCAATTGCAAAATTCCGGTGAGGAAGAATATGACCTCGAACAGCCAGTTGTCGAATTTCTCGCAGCGATCGTGCTTGTGAGTGCCACTGAAATTAGAAACATCGGTATATTAAACTGAAGGACCAATTTACAATATTAAATGCCTATATTCCTTGAAGCCAGGAATGAAATATTTAATCGGTTATAAATACTCACTGAAGAGATATTTTAAGATTACTGAGAATTAGAGTGTTTAAGCACTTAGAATTATGTTACATTTAGACTTATTAAATTAATATGCAGGCAATAAAGGACTTATAGCAATTCTAGCAGAATTGCATTACACAAATAGGTACCCCTTTCTTTAAATATTAATTTCGTTATTAATATAGTAACCTAGCACCTCAAGCCAGTCCTCGTAGTAGGGGTTTGAATTCCACTTCTGAAGAGAGAAAGAGAGAAAAGGAAGGAGAGTGTATGTGTGTGTGTGTTAAACAGTATTAACAACGAGAAACATGATAGGTATAAAAGAAAATATCTTATGTCTAGCAATCATAGGGATTTCTCTGCTTGCTAACAGTTTTGTAGGGGAATATTATATCACAGTATCTAATCGTAACTTTGTGGATCCAGTCTGCAAACAAGGGGTTGAGCATAAGGTGCTTTTTGAGGATCCAGTCTGTAAACAAGGGGCTGAGCATAAGGTGCTTTTTGAGCGCGTAGCTGCAGTTTTCAAACGCATCTAAAGCGCAAATATCCACAGTTTAGTAAATAACAAAATTCACAAAATCTTACTTAGGTCATATTTAACAATATACAGTTTTTTCTAAACGTAGCGATACGACTAATACTGCACTTTTATAATAATTGTACCCTATTAAAAGCATTCCTTTGGAGAAAATTTCACTTTATTTAAAAGGGGAAATAAATATTTATATACATATTTAATCGCCATTGGTTCATTCGTTCTGCAGCTGAAGTGACATAAACACACACACACATATTTCAAAAATATTTTGACTATAGAGCAGTTAATTATAATTGTCATTCGTTAGTTTATAAATAAAAGTTATTGAAACTTCATAATTTTGGTATAATTAAACTAATATATTAATAATAGTTATTGTGTACCTTTAACTCAATGAAAAATGCAAGTTTTGTTTTTAAATATTAAACTGTATAACTATTGGGAGTGTTATATTCCACCTACCTGACTGCAGTGATCAGGAACATTACAACCAACAAGGAAGTCATTTCAGCAGTTGTTTCACCTGAAATTTTAATTTAAATTTGGATTCGTATTCAGTATCACAGGAGTCAATGTTTGCTAAGTTTTATTATTTAAAGTAAAGGAATTAACCGCTTTTTGTTGGTGTAACTTAATATATGTATATAACTTTGCAAAGTTTATCTTAGATTACATATGTGAAACCCAAGCTCTTGAACTTTAGGAGAATATGCACTTGTATCAATGGAAAACTGAATACGTTTGCTTAATATAACTTATCTTTTATTTGGGTATACACACACAAACATATAAGGCAAAATTTGCTTTAGGACAGCCAATTTGTATTACTGCTTCAAAGCAAAATAATCTTATTACCTTTATTATAATCACCATATTCAAATTTCCTTAAACTCGAAATAGTCTACTCAATAATGAATTGTATAATGTCCAAATATATCATCAAATTACGATTTCAATTTTTAAAAGCTATCCAGTTTTAACTTTGAAGTAAATATGTTTTCTATATCCCTTTATTTGCACACAAATTTTCTCAAAGCCCGAATACTCTCACTTCAATAGTTTGAAAAATATAAGATACAATAATTACGCATATTACAAGTAATTAAACCCACCACAACATACTTAAATTCTGCAGAAACTTACAACGCACTTCATTTGAGTTCAAAAACTTTGGATTCACAAACGCAAAGAAAGAGATTACAATTGAATTTAAAATCATTAGCATAACGTGCAAGTCTAACAAACGATCCAATAGGAAGTACTACTCTTTAGGTTTATAATGTTGTTCACAGAAATAGGGCTAAAAGTACATTAAAATTAAGAGGTCTCCAATAAAAGATTTTCGTACGTTATTCTGCAAATGTGTAAACTAAAAAAAATATCATAATCTTATCTTATAGATACTCAAGGATATACTGTGCAAAAGCAGCATATAAAATTCCAAACTGAACCTACTATGGAAATAGCTTAACATTGTTTCGTTTTCACGATTTAATATATATAGTTTTTGTAACTTCCCCGTCCCAACAAACCTGTAATTTATTTTTTTTAACCTAAAGTTAAAAATATTAAGATTAATTATAACACAATTTTATTTGTTTATTTTTTAACGCATCACTGATTGATCAGTTTACTTCGTAAACGCATTTCTGATTTCTCTTAAATGTTTATAGGACGGCGAAAACTAATGACAATTCATTAAGCTTCCATCCCATAATTGCATTTGCTTGAAAATTATTAACCGTGTTGCAGATATGCATTTAAAGCTTAACAGAGAAATTCACAGCAATTTCAAATTTTCCAAAGAAACATTTAGTTATAGTAGCTATGATTCAAAAGCAAATTGGTTACACAAACCCTCCAGCCTTATTCTGTTGCACCAAACGTTATTGTAAATATTTTGACGTAGAGCAGAAAATAACAATACATCTGTCACAAATACAAATACGAATTTGCTGTTACAAGGATCATAAATCTGCAAAATAACGTTCTGCATATTCAAGTAAACAAACATTTATTTAGCCATGATAAGTAAATTAAGGTGCACTGATTAATGGTATCGCAAGAATTGATTGGAATCAGTGTCTTCATCCTGAATATGTATTAGTTATATTTACACGATTAGTATTTGTAACCTCAAGAATGAAGCGAAATAACCTTAGCATAAAAAGAGCACTTTCTATAAACCTTACCAAATTTTACTTACCCATGTATCATGCAGATGACATGCATAAAAAAATCTGATGTGTTACACTCACATGACTTTCCCTACTCTTGTATATTATATTTTTAGAAACGCTTATTCTCCATATGCCTCATGTTAATCGAGATATCGAGCTGTCAATCTTATTGCTAATTTTCTTGTAGATGCAAAGGAAATATGGTAGGTTTTAAGCGATAGTCAAATATTTTAACGCTGGTTGCTATGTGGCGCATTTCTTTCTCTTTGCATGTCCAGGACATAAAAAAAATGAATAACGAATTTGAGAAAAAGTATAAGTATTCGAAAATTTAAGGAAATAACAAGCAATATCTCGAAAACGGTTCACTCAACAAAAGAAATGTATATGACATAAATTGTGTATTTTAACGCGATTTACATTTTTTGTGTAGTAAAATTTTGTCTATCTCTTATGGTTTACCAGTTATGCAAAAGTTGTTCACAATGAAGAATACTTTTGGAGACATTCCCAGAAAATTCGAGATATACATTTCATTTCTCATGACATTATCTTAAACATATGATATTTTCATCAAAATCGTTAGAGCCATTTTTGAGAAAATTAAAATTTTCGAAAAATGTTCCATGTAAAGGGTAGTCTGGGGTGGGGGGATTTTCTTGAAAATCTTCGTGTCGCATCTCTGGAAGATACTGAACCTAAATACCAAGTTTGGTGTTTATCCGACAGTTCGTTTTTGAGTTATGCTGTTCACAGACACACACACACACAGACACACACACACACACACACAGACACACACACAGACACACACACGGACATGTTTCCAAAAATGCTTTTTTTGGATTCAGGAGGTCTCAAAACATGTATTTCCGGTGAAATCTTGGTATCGAATTTTTGGGTGGAATGCAATACTTCCCCTACTTACTATACGTAGTAGAGAAAGTAAAAATGAATAACGAATTTGAGAAAAAGTAAAGTACTGGAAAATTTAAGGGAATAACAAGCAATATCTCGAAAACGGTTAACTCAACAAAAAAAATGTATATGACATAAATTGTGTATTTTAACGCGATCTACATTTTTTGTGCAGTAACATTTTGTCTATCTCTTATGCTTTTACCAGTTATGCAAAAGTCGTTCAGAATGAAGAACACTTTTGGAGAGATTCCCAGAAAATTCGAGATATACATTTCATTTGTCATAAAAATAACTTAAACATATGCTATTTTAAATAAAATCGTTAGAGCCATTTTTGAGAAAGTTAAAATTTTCGAAAAATGTTCCATGTAAAGGGTAATCTGGGGTGGGGGGATTTTCTTGAAAACCTTCGTGTCGCATCTCTGGAAGATACTGAACCTAAATACCAAGTTTGGTGTTTATCTGACTGTTCGTTTCTGAGTTATGCTGTTCACAGACACACACACACACACACACACGGACATGTTTCCAAAAATGCTTTTTTTGGACTCAGGGAGTCTCAAAATACAATACTTCCCCTACTTACTAAACGTAGTAGAGAAAGTAAAAATCTGATAACTTACACTCACATGACTTTCTCAGCTCTTCTACAAACTATTTTCACAAACGCTTATTCTCCATTTACTTCATGTTAATCGATATAACAAATTATTGCTAATTCTCTTTCAGATGCAAGGGAAATATGGTAGGCTGTAAGCAATATTCAAATCTTTTAAGAGCTGGTTGCTATGCGGAGCATTCCGTTCTCTTTGCATGTCTAGGAGATAAAAAAGAAAGGGAATAACAAATTCCCATTTGAGAAAAAGTATAAGTATTGGAAAATTCAAACAAATAACAAGGAATGTATGGGAAATGCTCTACTGGACTAAAAAAATGTATATGACAAATTATGTGTTTTAAAGAGATCTATATATTTTTTTGTAGTACAATATTGTCTATCTCTTACGGTTTACCAGTTATGGAGAATTCATTCAGAATGACGACCACATTTGGGGACATTCCCAGAAAATTCAAGATATGCATTTCATTTGCCATGAAAGTATCTTAAACATATGATATTTTAATCAAAATCGTTACAGCCATTTTTGAGAAAATAAAAATTTTCGAAAAAATCTTCCATGTAAAGGGTAGTTTGGGGTGGGGGAATTTTCTCGAAAATCTTCGTGTCGCATCTTTGAAGGATACTCAATCTAAATACCAATTTTTACCCAATTTTTCAATTTTGAGTTATGCTGTTCGCAGACACACAACACACATCCACACAGACACACACGGAACTTTTTCTAAAAATGCTTTTTTTGATTTCAGAGCGCCTCAAAACATGTATTTTCGGTGTAATCTCGATATCGTATTTTTGGGTGGAATGCAATACTTTCCCTACTTACTAAACATAGTGGAGAAAGTAAAAAGAGGCATAAGAATATGTACATTTTCCATCACTAATAAAGTATCACACACAACGGATTTTTGTAGATCGCTAAAGAAAACATGTCATAATTCACAGCAAAACCACTGTTTAAACTAAAATCTGCATATTTTCTGCTTTATTTGCACTTTAATATCATGATAACTGTGCTCCACCAAAATAAATAATGCGCACGTTTTAGGATAAACACTTAAGAGAGGTGCTACACATTTCACATCAACTTCCTGACTTATTATCGCAGAAAACCTTCCCTAATGATGCTTCCTCCACCGGTGTTGCAGCTACTACGAATTTCGCATATTCTTTCACGTAGGAAAATACGCTGCGGTTTCAATAATTATAATGTATTTCTACTACTACATTCAGATATTGTTGCTGTTATTATTTTAATTTATTTATAGTTAGCGAACAATCTTACAAAATTCTGCAAAGAATGCCCTGGAAACTTTTATCACAGCCAGCAAAGCTAAGTGACGTCTGTGGTTGACCGGACGAGAATGATTCGCTTCGCAATCCTATTGGTTCTGAGGCCTAAGCTTAGAGAGCTATTCTCTTATTGGCTGTAGAATTATGATGGCTGCGTATAAACTGGGAAGAATTTAAATGTTTTCCAAAATGGCGATGTTTCATAATGAAACCATGAAATGAGTATGATGTTTTATACGTATTTCTGAAGGAATATTACTTTTAACTATGCAAAAATAACACAAAAATTTATCACATACATTATATATTTAATTAATCTTGCTGTAATCTTTATGTAGGTACTTTTGGTGTTGTTAAGGAATGTGGAACTCTTGCGATTTACTTTCATGTGTTCTGAATTCGATAAAGAACGTTTCTGCGCGTAGACTAAGTATTAATATAAATATTTTAGCATACTGAAAACATAAATATGTGTAGTAATTTATATGTAAAATACATGTTTTTTATTATGACTAAAAATGTTTCTCAAAAATGGGAAGCGAGTGTGGGAAAAATCCGTATTTATATTTTCTTTTCTCATGAACTAATGTAACAGTTACAACCGCGGTTCATAATAGAACGTTCATTTCCATACCAATGTATTGCATACACCTCATTGGTACAATAATTTATTCTGGAATGACGTGCATGCATCTCACACCACGGCTGCATTCGATCCCCGTTTCGGTCAAGCTGCCAATTCAATTTTAAACTTTGCCTTTGTCACTTGGATGAATTTTGGATGTTTGCACTATATTTTAGCATTTATTTCACACTTTCATTCATAGTTAATTTAGTGCTTTACTTTCAAGAGGTCCCAAGTTCGAGTTTTAGTTGAGTTACTTGGACGAAATTTCTTTCCGGGAATTTTCCTTAAGCTCGGAGGACGAATGTCAGGTATCTCTTAAGTTCAATAGACACATCCGAACTTAATTTCACCCTTTTAATTCATTTGCCATTCAATATAATGCAATTAAAACTACACAAACGGGACAAATAGTAAATGCATACAGTGAAAAAGTAGGTCACACTAACGTACATTTTTTACAATTTAGATTACAATTACAACAAAGATTTTTTACGTACTAATTTTATGCTACAATCCAAATCACCATTTAGGCAACTCCTTGCGTTTAGGTTAATGAATAGTGTTACATTTGTCTGAGCTCATTTTATTTTCAGTATTTTGACTATTCGAAATTCTCTACATACCACAGTTTATAATTCACATGCTTAAGTTTTTCAAGAGGTTTAGATATTTTGGAGTTAAAAGCTTTTGTCAAATTATTTGAAATATTATGCTAAGCATACACAAAAGTTACAAATTAGGGAAAAATTCTCTTTTCTGGCTTTAAATTGTTTGTTAATGTATAAGAAGCATGATATAGAACATATAAAGCTCTGTGAACAATCTTACACTCATCAGGCAGGTATTTTGATGCAGTTTATTAGCATTTTCGCAAGTTACTTCCTCTTTTAATGTCAATTTCCTTGGATAAGGAATTTTGCATTTGTATCACGAAAAAGCTTCAAAAAGTATTAATTTACACGTTATTCTTTTTCCCTATTCTTAAAACCATAAGTAATGCATTTTGCTAAAAGCAATATAGTTTAGTTGAAAAATAGTTGAAAAATTGTTAATTACCAGGCATTAAAGATTCGTAATAAAATTTATTCAAAAATTTATTCTTTCTACGTCCCTCAACATTTTAAAGCTGTAACAGTACAAATGTTTAGCAAAACTATAAAGAACTTCAGTAAAACATTTAATAAATGTATCTAAAATATAAGGGGAAGAAACACATCAAAACAAGTTAATAAATTAATAGAAAAGGAAAGGTTATCTGCCAAATCATAGAATATGCAGTCAGGAAACTGCAATGAGATAACGTATTTGAGTATTCCAATACCCCTACAAAAATTACACTCATAGTTTTAGTAGTTTAAAAAATGGTGCATTTGAATCCATATTCGTAAAATTCAGAAATTTAGTCACAGCCTGTATGTTGATTTTGAAGTTAAAAAAGCGTAATGTACATTATCTATTTAATATGTATTACCACATTATAGGTGAACAATTAAGCATGCATGCATGCATGCATGCATGCATACATACATACATACATACATACATACATACATACATACATACATACATACATACATACATACACACACACACATACACACACACACACACACATACATACAGCGATTTGGATTTTTTCCGGTAAACCACAAGGTGATCCCAAATGAATTTTGAGATGACATACCCCAGTATCAACTTAAAATAATGCGTGTTAGTTGGGGGATTTAATGTTGTATCGTTATGTTGGAATGATAGCTCGGTTAGAACATTAGGCAAAAACTGGAAGATCCGTGGTTCAAATCCCACAAATAAAATTGAGTTTTTCAATCTGATTATACCTTTCCGATTTAAAGAAAATTTAACAGAGCAGTCTTAGTTGGTTCTTATGTATATATAAATTTCTCAGAACGTTTCTGAAAATCAAAGCTTATGCATTTAATATGAGTTAAATTTTACACAACGTTACTTCTATCACGATAGAAATTCGTTTTTGTTAGCGTTTCTAAATAATGAAAAACAATTACCTTTTCAACAAGTTGTTCTTATGTTTGTCAAAGTAATGTTTCCAAGATGAATTCTCTCAATTAAGCTTTAATAGAAGACGGAAAATCGGCTGGTGCTTTTAAACAAGTTAATGATTCACAAATAGTATGCTCTCAAATTATATTCTGGCACATACCTTTAAACTGTTGGTAAGCCTTAAAAATTAAGCTATCGAATCAGAAGATTGTTTTTAATTTGGGGTTTCTTTTTTTCAAAAAATTCCAGAAATGCTTTACGAGTTTTAAAATGTAATGCAAACTTAGCTGAGTAAATTAAATTTTAATGTCTAAATTTGAATGTCTTAAATGACTATTCATGTAGTTACCAGAACATGATTGTCGATAAGTACTAGTATATGGAAAATGTCAAATAGAATTATTCAAATAGAATATTCTATTCATATGGTACTTAGAGACTGGTGAAATAATGAACATGAAGGCTGAAATCAGTGTACTGCGTGTTCACTTAGTACAGAGCCCATTCCACTACATTAAGGATAGTTATTTCGTTACGCACACCACCTGCAACAATAGTTGTTATTAGGATACACGCTCGAATAAGTTTATTTAATCAACACTAAATGCATATAAAATAATTTTATGAACACCACACATAAAAAAAGCTTAAGAAATTGGTGCAACTTCCAAAAATAAATAAAACTGACACAAGCACAGATTTGAGGGGAAAAAACTTTACAACACACATACTGCTATTTGCGTGTATCTTTTGTCCCCATTTTCTTCCTTCTGCATGATAAAAAATTAAGCGTTTTCTCTTTAATTTCCCCTGCAATTAATTCCCTTTAATTTGGCTGTCACAATCTTTTATTGTGGCGGTGAATGCTTTCTGAAATGGATGTATTTTATTTTCTAATATTGTATTTTGACTTCAAAATCTAAAATTAACAAAATATTTAGTTACAGTTTTATTATACAGATTTTTATAAGTAATCCACATTACAAAATACCTTAATTAAATTTATTCTTTAAAATATTATCAAAAATATAAAATTTGGAATTTTGAGAGCAACAGTTTACAAAAAAAAAAGATATTTTCAAATATTATTTCCTAAAATATCCAATAATTAACTTGCTCGAATATAATGGTCATAACTGAACCATTTGGTAAACTTTCTCCTTGGAAACCGAAAAGATTTCACGAAATATCTTTGCAAGTGAGATAGCCGTGCTCGGGAGAAACGCTGGACAAAGATGTGGTCTAAATGTGAAAGCAGTACAGTACTGTTTATGAACCTATTGTTATGACAGAATCATCTTCCCCCGCATTATATCAAGCAACTCGTAAAGGCATTGGATCATTAATTCTGCTTTTCCTGGTCTATCGTTAGAGAAAATAAAAACGGGTGTATTTGATGGACCTCAATTTTAACCCTTGTATGTGACGAAGAATTTGGTAGGAAGGTGAATAAAAACATTAAAGTTGCACGGATGTCCTTTAAAGCAGTTATGAAAAACGTTTTTGGTTAAAAAAGGCAGAGAGTTATGAAGTTTGGTTCAAAGAATGCTAATGAGATTTTGTGATCTTGGTTGTAACATACGCATTAAGATGTAGGATTAAGACTTCTGTTGGAGCATCAAACGGGAATCTCCTAAAGAAACCCACAAACGAAACAATTAAAAGCAAAAACTATTCCCTGATTGGAATATGATTGAGTATCAAATTTTGCATTATCTTCCATCTGTGTGTATAGATAAATGTTATTATTAAGAAAATTATGTGTGGGTACTTTTTAGTAATTTATATCACACTTAAGCTCAAAGCAACCACCTTTATGCTTTGCATTTCAAAATCATATGCATATTTATATGCCATTGCATGTTTTTGTGTATAAACGAATAATATTGTCACCATAATGGTATTCAGTTAATAACCATCATATTTATAAGCAAGTGCATCTTGATTGAAACATTAACGTGAAAAGTTTTAAAAACGAATTTAAAAACAAGTGTAACTTACAAAGTACCTTCTTATATGAAATCAGTACAGAACAAGTGTTTCTATCAATGCAACAAAATGTTTTTCCTCTATATAATGAGCAACCTACTTATCCCTTAGAAAATTTACTGTCCCCTCCCCTAAATTTCTAATTATTTCCTATTATTAATAAATAGACAAGTAAACTGATTAAAATACATTGCAGGAAATCAGCATAACTCTTAATCAAATAATTATTTATTTTTCAAATCATTTGTCATATACAATTAATTTCAAGTTAAATCCTGAAATATTACAAACATAGCTGTTATTCGCTTTCAGGAGAGATTTTTAAGACAATCACTGTTGCAAATAGTAGATTTCTGAAATGATTAACAAAATATGATTTCTTCAATGATTTGTATTCCACATTTACCCCAAATGGGTGAGTAATATTAAGGGAACTGCTACAGAAGCTGTTAATTTCTACAAAATTTAAATAAAACTGAAATTTTAACATAGCTTGTTAAACATAATTATAATAGAAAGTTCATTTTCTTGGTTCTATGTACTCAACTTTACAAAAGAAATGGATTCACCAAAGGTATCTGAAATGCCTCATGGTGAAAATTTGAAGATTTTAAACATTTACATGTAGAATATTTTTTCATTAAAAAATAATTCATTACAATCAACGGTTAAATTTTGTGTAATAGATACTAAAATTTTTCTGTACAAAAATAATAATGTATGTAACATTTATATTCATTTAAATTAACCCTGAATCCAAAATGATGCTCGACTTCAAAAAGACTCTTTAAATCTCTAAATCTGCCTTTAAAGAAATTGTACTGAGATTTTGAAAGAAATTGAACAACTGCCTCGTGGGATATTTTAAAGCGACAAAATTGTAAGAAATTAAGGTGATAAAGAAAAAAGGCTTCAAAATTTCACGCGTTGTTTAAAAAAACCTACTCCTTTCATTTAAACGTTAAATTTTGCCATTTAAATGACCAGAGAGGCAATCCCGTAATTTTCTGGATTCTACGTTGTGTGTGGATTTTTATATGACAATTAAAGAAAACGTATTTCTTTGAAATACTGAAAGTTACCCTTAAAATATGTAATGCTTTGAAGTCAAGAACACAAACAAATGCCCACCTGAACTATAAAGCAAACTAATCCAACGTGATAACGGATTTAATTCTGCTGTTTTCATCTATGTGTTCCGAATAGAAGAACGCCATTGTAGATAGGCAACTCAACATTTTCACGACTGTATCAATAGCTGAGCAAATGGTCTGAAAATCTGTTACTAGTGTTCACAGCACCCTTTTAAGACGTAGAATGTATTATAATTATTGAAGATTCAACAGTATCATTTTTGTAAGCTTATACTGTCTCCAGTAATCCACTAGCTGCATATACAAGGGGGTTGGGTGATTACGATTGTTATTAAAAAAGGTTCAGGATACGTTGAAGGGAAAAAATAAGCACTTCTGTGCAATTAGTCACTAGAATGGAAGGAAATGTCATTTTCGAGATCTTTTAACGATTGAAAAAAATGCACTGGTGTTAGGCGCTACCACTGTTAGATGCTACTTCCATGTGAGGAAAGGAAGCATAATAAACTCACCTATATTCATATTTTCTCTTGATTAGACTTTTTTATTTTATAATTTAATCTAGATTGTATTCTCATAAGAGAATGCCATAGTTCGATTCCTTCTTTAACAATACTCAAGTAAATGATCTAATTCAGTGATAATTATGTCAGAATAGTCCCGCGCTTACGCATGCAGTTAGTTCTATACTGCTCTACTACTTTCGTAATGTTTTCGAAAATCCGTTTAAATTCCGATAATATGCAGATCTTCGGTTTGATAAATAGTCCTCAGCTATATTTCAAAAGCACAATGTAAGATTTTCAAAAATGTTACAGCAAAGAAAAGCTCAGAATATGTGTATTTCAATAAAGTTTACCAAAAAGAGTAATAGCTCTTAAAACCCAGTTCATAGGGAGAACAATAATAATAATAATAATAATAATAATAATAATAATAATAGTAATAATAATCCGTACGAAATTGGAGTGGTGAATGAAGGAGAGCCAGGGTAATCAGTATTGGAAGTATTCCAGATAATCTAAAAGCTCTGTAACAAAATATTTAAGGTTATATTTATCTTCGTAAGGAGGCAATTAAGGTGGATTTGCAGGGCTCTTATAACTTTACACGAGTTTGAAATTGTTTACGGGCAATCAAGTATAGTTTCATAAGTGTTGTTTCACACTAACTGGTGTATAGACAAAGTTGAATCGGACTTCAATATTTCACACACGTTCTGGATCAGAGACGCCGACTTAGGACGGGGTTGGTGGGTGGGGCATATCAAGTTTCGCTCCCCACTTACACGCCAGGGGTATCTTCCCCCAAATAGTGTTACTGAGGAGGCCTGCCCCCCCAAATACATTACATTATAGATGTCTCATTAAACAAACAAAAAAAATATGATGTGTTACACTCACATGAATTTCTCTACTCTTGTACAAACTATTTTTACAAACGCTTATTCTCCATCTACTTCATGTTAATCGAGATAAACATTTGCAGACTATTTTATTGCTAATTTTCTTGTAGATGTAAGGGGAAAATATATTTACAAGGGCAATATAGAAATACATACATATCTCTTAATAGCTGGTTGCTAGGTGCAGCACCATTCCCTTTGCCACAGATTAATACTCTTTGCATATCCAAGACAAAAAAAATGAGTAACGAATTCCCATTTGAGAAAATAAGTATTGAAAAATTTAAAGGAGTAATAAGCAATATCTCGAAAATGGTTCACTCAACAAAAAAAATGTATATGACATAAATTGTGTATTTTAACGGGATCTACATTTTTTGTATAGTAAAATTTTGTCTATCTCTTATGGTTTACCAGTTATGCAAAAGTCGTTCACAATGAAGAATACTCTTGGAGACATTCCCAGAAAATTCAAGATATGCATATTATTTGTCATGAAAATATTTTAAACATATGATATTTTAATCAAAATCGCCAGTGCCATTTTTGAGAAAATTAAAATTTTCGAAAAATCTTCCATGTAAAGGGTAATCTGGGGTGGGGAGATTTTCTTGAAAACCTTCGTGTCGCATCTCTGGAAGATACTGAACCTAAATATCAAGTTTGGTGTTTATCCGACTGTTCGTTTCTGAGTTATGCTGTTCACAGACAGACAGACAGACAGTAACACAGACACACACACAGACATGTTTCCAAAAATGCTTTTTTTGGATTCAGGAAGTCTCAGAACATGTATTTCCGGTGAAATCTCGGTATCGAATTTTTGTGTGGAATACAATACTTCCCCTACTTACTGTACGTAGTAGAGAAAGTAATAACTGAAATGCCGAACGGTGCTGCAAACGATTATCTTTACTAATTTCAAATGCAGGGTTCAACTGTTAAACAAAAGCCATGGTGATGGAAGCTTGATTTCAGTTAACATCGTATCAGAATAGAGGCACACAATAATTGAATTGTTCTTGTATTAACACATATGTAGTTTGATATAGAAAAATATTTAGCGACTTTAATAACTGCAATCAGTTTTCGAAGTAAGGTGTGATACAAAATACCATACAATTCTGTATATGTTGAGAAACCCACTTATGAGAATCGCGTTGCATCCATTTTGGAGTTCGCGACTATCCTCACACCTAAGTAGAAGGAAGCTTTTAAAATTATTTTTGTCACTTGTGTTGCCACTTGTGTGGCTATTATCGATGTACGCCTGGTTATTTAAAAAATAATTGTTAATAAACCTGAAACAAATGGTATTTTAAAAAAGTCCTATTTCCTTAATGAACGACATTATATCAAGGAATATCGATGAATTTAGCAGGCTTGCATCTACACCCTGTAAAAATTGGCTCATAAAGTATTAAATAATACATAATACATAATGGTTATGAATCTCCCATTAAAACAATAAAAAAATTAAAAATTTCATACAACAAGAGGTAAAAACAGGGAAAAACTTTTCGACACAATTTGCATATGTATTGTAATATTTTAAACACCTCTATACTTTTTATGTAGTAAATTTTGGTATAGCACTAAAATATCTTTAATATATCGTAATTTAATCGCAGTCGTTAGAACAATATTTTAGAAAATAAACAATTTCGAAAACTGTTCCATGTAAAGAGTAGTTTGGGGTGTGTGTTTTTACTTGATGTTCTGTCGCATCTTTGAGCGTAAATGCTAATTTCGGTATTTATCCACTTTTCGTTTAAAAGTTATGCTGTTCACAGACACATACACACCCACATATATATAAAATAATGTTTATTTATTTTTGCTCCATTTATATTCTGCCATTAATATCTGAGATCATATCGGCTGCACTTTACCTTAGGAACAATTGCTCATTAGCAATGATGTTTACTCGTTACAGAATGTTAACCTTTGGATGATTATTACTATTGGATATTACTTAAATTCACACACATACACACATACAAATACAAACACACGGACTTTTTGTAAAAATGATTCAGGAGGCCTTTTTTCCCGTAAACTCTCGGTATGGAGTTTTTGGGTGGAATGCAATACTTTTTCTACCTATATGTATGTGGTGGAAAAAATAGAAAAGCTTCCGGTGTTGCAATCTAACAAGATATACGTTATAAATACTTTTGAAATACGGAACGTTTATGTATGTATATATATATATACATATATATAGTGTTAAGTCACTGTATAATGTAACAAACTTGAGTTGAAAAGATTTGTCCGGAGAAAAAGGTCATTAGCGAGTCATGTTGAGGAGAGTGATTTTTAATAGTCTGAGCTGCAAACACATTAGCGTAAAGATTCTTGGAATGCAGTTAGGTTATAAGTTCAGTACGTTTGAACAGTCACGTAGACAGAAATTTTCTAAAAGAGAAAGTTAAATAAAAATTCTTAGAGTAGGGGAGGTACCGCCTAATAACGGTGTCACATACGCATACATAGGAGTTAAAGATTGACCCGCGCGACAGACTTACAGCCTTAGGGGCTTACAGTCTTTCACGGTGATCGCAGTTTGTAGCATCCAGCGCGTAGGTTTTCAAGTACTTATCGGTAGCCGCGAGGGGTTTTGCCAGTAAACATTTTAGCGACTCACGGAGAGTTACGCTTCTAGTTTCTTTTATTTTGAAAACAGTTATTTCAAACCGTAAGATTAATACTACAGAAGTTAGCAGTGTAATAAGTAAATTGTTATGGTTTAAATTCTACGATTCATAATCAGTTTCATTCTTTATCTTCAAACGGTGGCAACTCACTCAAGTATTAGATGACATTAAGTTTCTCAATCAATTTAAAATGGTGTTATACTTTTACACCACGCCCGCGCATATCCTGAGAGAAAGACTTCATAGCCAACCACTGTAGCAGCCGGCAGCAGAATCAACAGCAGATATTGAAGGAAAGGTTACGCCTCAAAAAGTACGACCATCGGCTGACTTCATATATATATATATAGTCACCTATGTCTGTTTATGAAAGATTAGAATATTTAATAAATGAATGGCTGCTCGCAAAATGGATTAAGCATCATTTTATCAGAATAGAGAAAAGTCAACCTTTGCAAATGCCAATTAAATAAATCGCCCATAGATTCTAGCATACATAGGAATAAAATAGCAATACAGCCACCTTACACGGTCACGCTACAGACTTGTAAGATGGTACTTCAGACAATAGCCCCAAGCAATGTACCAAGTGGGCCTAATTTTACTGTGCTATATCAAAACAAAATGGCATATTTCCAATAAATTATCATAAAATTACAACGTTGTATCTCATCACACATTTCTTGCATATCCAAACTCGGCGAGATTGTGTTGCAGTTTCTGAAATAGATTGAAGCAGCTAAATTAGTTTATTTCTTTCTTTTAATGGTTATTCCGTTTTGCGATCACTCATTCAATTTTTATCTGCAGAGATAAAGCAGTGTTAATTATTACGATTATGGCTCTATTAAGCTAATTGCAAATCTATGATAAACAATAAATAAATAATTTCTTTTCTTATCCTTGGCTGTTAGGTCAATCATGTATTACACATCAAATGTTAATCTATGCTAATATTGTAAACAGAGAAACTTTAGGTGTCGTTAGTTAGGGAGGGAGGGAGGAAGTGAATGTTACATAACTCAAAACTATTCTCAACTTCATACTTGAGTCAAAAGGCTTAAGGGTACCCGGTGAAAACTTTCAAAGCTCTCTACACTCCAAACTAGCATTTGTATAAATTCATAAATGTACCTACTTTAAGAAATTAAGACATAATCGCGTCTCTTATACCTTTAATTGGATAATAATACTTTCACATAAAATTAGATATGATTGAGTAATTCATCATAGAATATAATTATCTTATTGTATTAATTTGAATTTCTACCTCACCTGAAACTGTAAATCCGGAAGAAAAAGTGTCGTTTAAGATTTCCACGCAGCTCCAATGTGTAACAAGTGTGTATCTCACTAATACAGGTAAAACAATCGTAAACAAATAAAATAACGAGTTAAAAAAAGTATTCACTTTAATATTCCTTCCCCGAATACCGCAAAAATTATCAAACCTAATATTCCATAAACCTTCTATATTTTTTATTTGTATTTATCTACATATTGGAGGAGGTATACATTGTTGAACTGTTGTCTGGAAGTTTCACGGTTGAAAAAGGAAAAACCTTAAAATGACGTAATACTGAACGTGTCATGGGTATGAATCAGCTATCTCATTTGTTGGCGACATTGCCTATACACTTCTGAATGAAGGTTAATATTGGTATTATTGTTTAAGCGTAATAAAGTTTGCCGATACTGCTATCGAACAAGATAACATTCTTTGCTTCCCTTTTCGCACGTTATGAAAATTACAAAACAATGTAATCTAAACGTATTCATATCGTGGAACGCTTTAAGTGAAGGTACTATTTTTGTACATTCAAAGTAAATCTGGAAAAAGGATTTACCTCTAAATGTGTTACATTTAGAACATTTAATAATAGATAGTGAAGCATAATTAATTTCAAAGATTTTTAATCTGGTAAACTATTGAAAATCCATATAGAACAAAGGAAATAACAAATTTATTTTCCTACCATGGACAGTTGTCTTTCTATACGTTTCATTACCTAAAAATCTGATGTGTTACTTCACATGACTTTCTCTAACCATTCTTAAACGAATTATTCTTTCAAAAGCTTATTCTTCTGTATACTTCATGATAATTCAGATATGCTTTGGTAGAAATAGTTCTATGAACATTTTCTTGTAAGTAAAACAGAAATAGCGGAGTACAGTATCCTTAAGCGATTGACAAATCCTTGAAGAGCTGGGGCTTAAATCCTGGCTTTGAAATTCCATTTTACTTGTATGATCAGGAGAAAAATACGAATAATGGCTTCCCTGTTGCGAAAAATAGGTATTTGAAAATTCAAACCAATAAAAAGGAATATCTCGGAAATTATTAACTCTACAAAAAATGTATTTGACATAAGTTGTGTGTTTTAATGACATTTAGACTTTTTGTTTAGTAAGAAAATTTCTCTCTCTTTCTCTCTCTCTCTCTCTCTCTCTCTCTCTTACGGATTACTAGTTTTGCAAAAGTCGTCCAGAATGAAGAGAAGTTCACAGGCTATTCCCAGAAAATTCAACATATGCATTTAATTTCTCACGTAAATATCTCAAATATGTGGTAATTTAATAAAAATCGTCTGAGCCATTTTTGAGAAACTCATAATTTTCGAAAAATTGCCATGCAATACGTAGTTTGGAATGGTGGATGTTTTAGAAAAATTTTTTCCCGCATCCTTGGAAGATGCTAAACTTAAACACCAAGTTTTATTTAACCGATTTCTCGTTTTTGACTTATGCAGACATACACACGAGCTGTTTACTAGAAATGCTTTTTGGGGGTTCACGGATCTCAAAAAATATATTTCCGGTGAAATCTGGACATCGAATTCTTTGTATGGAATACAATAATTTCCCAACTTACCTAATATACATAGTAGAGAACATAGAACAGAAGAATAGTTCTAATTACTGGCGTTGCAATATCTGCTATTTAACAGAATATATTTTTAACGAAACTTAGAAAATTTAGCTATATGTGAGATAATTGGGAGAATACTGAATAATACTAACCAAAACTAAAGTTTTATAAGGTAATGGCGGTTTTCTTAATACTGTATGGTTGCATGGTTTCGATTTTAACTAAAAGATAAGAAAATATTATAGAGGCAGCTGAAATATGGTTTTTGGGACGCGTGGGCGGTTTTAAACTCTTGCATAGCAAAACCTTAAGATATTAGAAATGAGTTAAACATTTTTAAGCTGATCGATAAAATAAAAATCAATTTGGAAATAACTGGAAAGAGCATGTCCAAAAATGATAGAACGTCGCATACCAAAGATTATATTGGATTATAAACTGAAAGATAACAGAAATGTTGGTAGACCGAAGAAACGATGGATTCAAACTTTTTATTAAAAAGCTCTGAGACCCAACAAACTTTAAAGGTCTTAACCCCTGAATCTTGATGTGATGAGAACATAAGAATAAATCCGTGCTACTACGAGGGCGATACTGAAAATATTTAGAATGCCATGTTTCTAAAAGCAAATGAAATTGTTTACATTTGACAACTACGTTCTACTGTTTTGCGAGTTAATTGCCGTGTAGTTTATTTTATTTGCTCTAATAGCTTGTTAAATCATTATTTAAATATTTTTTGTTCATTAAAAATGAATTTAACTAACGAACAAGTCCGATCTATCAATTTTTACAATTTTAAATCGTCATTAACGCTTAAACAATGTGAAGATCGGCTTATACATGCATTTGGCGAATAAGTCCCATTTAAGACAAAAATTTATAATTGGCACAGTGAATTAAAAAGAGATCAGTTTTTTCTTAGTGATGAATTTCGTGAAGGATCCCAAGAACTGCTGTTGCTGATGAAAATATTGCTGCTGTTCGAGCAATGCTTGAAGAAGATCGACGTACATCTTATGAGTCTATTCGGGGACATAGTTGTGAGTCAAATTCAAAACATTTTACATCAACAGTTTGACGTGAGAAAACTTTGTTCTCGATAGAATTCACATAAACTGATTCCCGATCAAAAACAATTGCTCATTGTTTGGTGAAGAAGCACTCTGGAAAACTTCCAAGGTGACACTTCAAATTTGGTTTGGAATATCGTTACCGGTAAAGAAGCTTTGACACTGACCATTGACACATCTTGTTGTTCCTTGCTGTCGCTTTAGGATACTCAGGGTACCGGGTTCGATTGTTGGATGGCAGGGATTAGGTAGAGCTGAGGTGACACTGCCTTGATGATATTAATAATGCTGCCGGCGAAGATTGAGTTATTATTCCTTTGTTTTGTTACGAATATTCCTATCCGGTCGACCCGCCATCCTCGTCTTCGAAACCACTGTTATTATTGTCATCACTTTCGAAGTCACTACTTATGTGTTCCTCCGACTACCCCTCAAATTGCCTAGATTTCACAACTTCATTTCACACTTCAAAATTTCTGATTATTTTCTTCTTATTTTGTTTCATCAACCGTCCTCATGGTTAGTTTTTACCCGAATGTGTGCTCGGAGTTTCTTTTCTTTTTTTACGCCGTTTGCCAAACTTAGTATTTTCCCCCACCTTCCTTATGTTTCGTTCCGTTTTAAGTTCAAACGTATCATGTAATGTATACGCGATCTTTGATTGGCTATCATTTTTGTTTCATGATTTTATTATTGGCTACTCCCACTTTGACAACTTTCCCGTCTGCTTCTTACAACTTATTTTGAGTTTAAAATCTTCCCACGAATATTCCTAGATCGTAAATAAGACACGTATACTTTCTGACCCTGCTAAGCTTTGAAACCATTGTAAACTACACGTCCGAGCCAAAGTACAAAGGCGAAACTTCCGGTAGACTTCGTGTCGCCGATAGCAGGTACATCTGCTTTCCTTTCGAGGTAAACAAGAATTGTTTTTCTATCTTTCAACAAAACCCCTTTCTACATGAATTTTCAGAGCGGGCGTCTTTTTATTTTATAAATTGATTCTCTGTATACCCTTTATCTCCCTTTTTGTCGTTATGTTTGATTTAGATCGTATATTATTATTATTATTATTATTATTATAATTACTATTACTATTTTCCCTCCTGGGTCTCCATAACCGGCTTTAGCTTGGATTTATTATTATGATCCTGAAAAAAAGTCAATCGGCTCAAAAATGAGACGAGTTTGCAGTGCTAGTAAAAAGATGGTTGCTAGTTTTTTTCCCTCTCAAACGGGCCGTATTACTACTATAGCATTAGAAGATAGACATACCATTATGGCCGATTGGTACACAAATGTCTGTTTGCTGCAAAGTAAACTTTCGTGAAAAACACCTAATAGCAAAATAATGTTACATCATGACAACGCATCGTCGCATGCAACAAGACTAACAACTGAATATCTGGATACCATAAAGGTCAACACGATGGACTCTCTACCACACAGCCCTGACCTAGCACCTTGTAATTTCCTTTTTGTTTCCAAAAAATAAAGATAAAATGCGTGGAATCATTTTTTGATCATCAGATGAAGCAGTGGAACATTATAAAAACCTGGTTTTTGAATTGTCTCAGGAGTGGCATCATTGCTTTAAGGATTGGTTTCATCGGGAAAAATGTACTGATGTTAAAGGGACATATTTTGAAAAGATTACAATTATTTTAATTTTTTAAAACTAATCCTGGTTAATTTTATAAAAGTTTTCAGTGTTGCCCTCGTAGTATTACAAGAAAGAAAATTGTTTGTATAGGGTAACAACACAAACGATTCTGTTAATTCTTTCATCAATGAAAAGCACCGTTCTTCCGAACCGACACAGGCTATTAAATAATTCCAAAATCTTTAAAACTGTTGGAGTTATAGAGGACGTATCAGATTTATGTCATGCAGTTTCATTTGAATTTCGTTGAATATGGACGTTTGAGGATATTTGTGGCACTTATTTGTGATCATAATCCTTGCAGGTTTATAATGACTTTAATGATCTACAAACAAATTGAGTCATTAGAGAGGGGGGCTGTACAATCTGGTTATATCTGTAAATTTTCCTTTAATTTTGCTGAAAGTTTTTATTAATGAATACTTCTGGTATGATTTTGACAAGAATTGATGCACTTAAGTTTCAGAATCTGAAGAAAAACTTATAAGCTACTCTATAACTTTTAAAACCTTCCGCTACCCACACTTACACTGTAGGACCCAGTGAGAATGCAGAACTCCCAGAAACTACCCTACAATATTTTTCACCCCTTAAGCAAAACTCTGCGTTATGTAACCCATCTGAGCAAAATATTTTACACTTATACTATAGGACCTGGCAAAAATTATTGTTTTTTCCTTGCAACTCCCAAAACTATCTTACATTTATTTACAATTCCTTATAGAAAAAGCTATACTGATTAGCTAATCAGGCCTCAAAATTCTAAACTTGAAGAAAAAATACACAAAGAACTGCCCCTACTCATACCTTCAAAGTCCTTGTGTGTTTGCATGAGAATAGTATAAAAGTATTTACATTTCAGGCTTCATTTTTCAGAAATGGTTAATGTCACAAAAGATTTATTTGACATAGTTAAAGGAGATCCACATTTTCTGCCTGTCTCTTCGATTTACAAAATTTATTCACAATGAAGGCACTTCACACGTTATTCCTAGGAAATTTAAGACATATTTTATTTGTCATGTATCTTAAACTTCCGATATTTTAATAGAAATCGTATTAGCCACTTTTGAGAAAACAACAAACAACAAATTGTCCATTAAATGGTAGTTTGCAGTGGAAGATGCTCTTAAAAACCTACGTATCTCACTTTCCTGCAAAATAATGAACTTAAAATGCAAAGTTTGGTGTTTATCCCAGATTTCGTTTTCATTTATTCTGTTCACAGACACACACACATAAAAAACACACATCCAAACAACATGTGCACACGGGTCTTTTTCTAAAAATGTCTTTTTAAAGTTCAGGGACCTCAAAACATTTTATTTCCTGTGAAATATCTATATCGAATTTTTGTTTCGTATGCACTAATTTTTCTACCTACTGGGTACGTGGTAGGAAGTAATTATTTGTCTATGATAGTTCACAGCATTAAGGATTTAAGGACCGGTAATACAACCGGCAGATGATCCAACAGTTCGCACGTTTGTGTGAAAGTTGTATGGAAAACGCGTATTACGACTTTGTATATTCACTGTCGGGATGGATATCCTCTACGTTAGCTAATCATAAGACAGAGCAGCATTTATCCGGCAAACTGGCAGATAGAAATCCAAGAAATTCAAAAACGTCTGTATCCTTTATTGGATATGTAATCTATTAGCTCAAGAAAAAGTTATTTTTGTGATGTATGTATTATCTTTGAAAAAAGTTCATCCACGGCTTTCGTGGATAAACATCTTTCAGGCATACTTCTATGGAGGGTATGCGATTTAAATGAGTCGCGGTAGAAGCCAGGTAGGAGGTTCCGCATTTCGAAGATTTTCCTGCCTTTTTTCCCCTTTTTATATTCCATGCACGAAATATTGCAGAACGATTTAAAGTCTTGCTGCGCAACTGACTACTTAATTAAGGGGACACTTATCTGTATGTTTAAAAATCAGTGGTGGGCTCAGATTTAAAGAAACTGGATAATTTGGGGTTCTTTACCAATATACATAATTTTTGCTTTCTCATTTTATTCTTACCTGTAAGTCTGTTTCATATATCTTCTTGTTACACCATAGTTTTGGAAGCGATTTGTCTTTTTGTTCACTTATTACAAGGCACATCCATAAAATGAGTTTCCCTGGGGCCGTGAACAAAAACAAACACAATTTAAGTTGAGCTATTTTTCAACGTATTCAAAATATTCACCACATATTCACCGGAATTCAGATGTTTATCATACCGTGTCCATGCATCCATGTGTCAAAGGAGTCTGCCGCCTGGAATTGGAACCACTGTGTGACAACCATCTCTGCCTTTCTGTCAGTCTGAAAGCGCGAACTCCGGCCTATAGGAATTTCTTGAGATTGCAGAATAAATGGAAATCACCGGGAGCAGGTTTGGGCTGTAGGGTGGGTGATCAAACACCACTCTGCCGAACGTTTGCAAGAGCTCTGTTGTCCGTCGAGCCGTGTGTGGTCGAGTGTTATCGTGTAGCAAGACAACACTGCCACTAAGCGGGCTCTCCGTGAAAATTTCATGCAAGAAGGAGCGGCACATCTATGGGAACTGACTACTGAGTTCCGTGATTATGAAGCGACGATTGTCCATAATGCGTTCCCGCACAGGCTCCACGAGGTCCCTGTAATGATGGATGGCCTCCCGCTGGGCTCATCATGACATTTTAGCGACCTGCTGCAAAGCAGCGACGCATGATGTTAGGCCGATAGTCCTGGCATATCTGACGATGAATTTCATTTGGCGCTATGCTCTGCGCATCCAAAAACTTTTATCAAAAACCATACTTCACACGCGGCGGGAGCTGGAATACGAGCTTCCATGGTTTGCTAGATCTGGGTCGAGTGAGAATCTTACTTTATGGACGTATCTTGTACATTTACACTTGCAATAAATTTTTTTCCGATTTATGCGTCTAATTAGTTTGTATTAAAATAATTCCCTATACAAATATTTTACATTCGCCTAAGGTTTCAGATTATTACCTTGTTGTACTAGTAAGTACATAAACGTCTTTGATAGGGACAGACATGTAAAATATTTCTGTACGAAATTAATGAGTGACATGCTGTTAATAAAATAAGTCTTTATTCTTTCAGATCATCTCATACACATTTTCTCTTCATATGTGAGATATTCTGATAGTTTTATACGTGTAGATGTCTAAGATATTAACTTTTGCAAATAAATAATTTTTAAAATTGCAAGTATGTATTCATCAGAACCGGAGGCAACAGTGAGGCGCAAAGGATTTACGCCCTCGGCTATAGTCGCTGCTGGCGCCTATCCATTAGGACTCGAGGCAGAATTCCCGCTCGAAACAAATCATTAAGCACAAGGTATATCTCCAGTATTCCCTGAAAAAAACACAAATGTATTAATATCCACAATTAGTACACCTAATCAATCAATCCATCCATTCAAGCATCATATATTCCCGGCTAGCATATAAATAGTGACAATACTAGTACACTCAAATCGAGAATGAAATTAGAAAATTAAGGATAAAGTTATATTTTTTTCTAAATTCACGTGATTTTCTCTACCCACTATGGTTTATTTTGATATAGCTTCTACAATATATTATTTCAAAAGTTGTTTTTCTGTCTACTTCATGTTAATTGAATAACTAGAAATAATTTCATTAACAATTTCGTTGTAGGTATCATGATGAAGGAAATAGAATCGATAGTCAGCTGTTTGAAAGCGGTTTGCTTTCATTGTTTATTATTAAATATATATTTTAATAGTTTTAAAGTCGCTAATATGTTAAAGCAACTATATACTTTCAAAAAAAATACTGTTTCCATGACTCGGCAGAAAAAAAGTGGATAGCAACGGCACTTCAAAAGAAAATACAAAGAATTGGACAATGCAAACAAATACTAACGGATATCTCGAAATTGGTAGATGCTATGAAAATGTTCTGTACTTTAAACAAATCTACATTTTTTGAGTTGTAAGTTTTTGTCTACTCCTTATCGTTCACCCGTTGTGCAAGATTGTACAAAATTCCTTCTAAGTCAAGTCCATTTCAAAGCCTATTCCTAGAAAATTCAAGATATGGTATTTTAATCAAAATGGTTAAAGCCATTTTTTAGAAAATAAAAAATTTCGAAAAATGTTCTATGTAAAGTGTAGTCGAGACTGGGAGGATTTTATTGAAAAATCTTTGTTTGGCATCTTTGGAAGATATTGAGCTAAAATAATTTCGATTTTAGGTTATGCTGTTCACAGGTACATACTCACACAGACATACGGACCTTTTTCTGAAAATTCTTTTTCTTTTATTCAGAGGCCTCATAGCATGTATATGGGTTTTTTTGGGTCGAATACATATCTTGTCTACCTACTATGTACTGGTAGAGAAAGCAAAAATAGCCCACTTCACATTCAAGAGCTCCTAAGTTTGAATTTCGTTTAAGGTGAGTTACCCGGATGAGAGTCTTTTCGGAAGTTTTCACTTGTGATAAATCTTGGGTAACTTTTAACTTCCATGGACCCCGGGATCATGTAAGCATCACTTCACATATTTATTCATTCATCTTGTTGACCTATCCAGTTATACGATGTTAAACTAAACAAAAAGAATGTAAATGCTACATTCCATCTCCGCTTACTTTTATGTCTATTTCACGAACTATGCTTACAAAACCTTATTACATTTTCTATTTCTTACTACATATAGTAAGTATGGGAAGTATTGTATTCCGCATAAAAATTCCATACCAATATTTCATAGAAATACATGTTTTGAGCCTTCCCAATA
This sequence comes from Deroplatys truncata, assembly GCA_030765065.1. Lineage (NCBI taxonomy): Eukaryota > Metazoa > Arthropoda > Insecta > Mantodea > Mantidae > Deroplatys > Deroplatys truncata. The sequence goes on from CM060986.1 coordinate 67,555,957, forward strand.
AAAAAAATTTAAACAAGGGTTTGTGTATGTATGAACAACATATTTCAAAAACAAAAAGTCAGTTAAACACCAAAGTTAAGTTCAGTGTCTTTCAAGGATACAACGCAAATATTTTCAAGAAAATACCCACCTCAAACTACTCATTACACGGAGAAATGTACGTTATTATTTTATTTTCTCAAAAATGGCTTTAAGCATGTTTATTAAAATATCACATGTTTACGATATTTTTATGAAACAGCTGATGTGTTACATTCACATAAGTTTCCCTGCCCTCCATCTTTATTAATGGGTATAAAATCTATTCTTACTGAAGCTACAATTCAAATAAGCTTATGTAGAAATAGCTACATTACACATTTCGTTATAGATACAAAGACAGCAGCGATAGTCAAATGTTTAAGAACTGGACGCTATATGCTGGTCCTTAAAATTCCATACTGTTTATATGACATTGCGAGAAACAGCTGAATGTTGACAGAACTTTAAGCAATGATAAAAAAATAAACACTCGCACCTTTAATAACGATATCTCAAAAACGGCTTATGCCACAAAAAAGCTTATTTGAAATAAATTGTGTTTCAAAGAGACCTACATTTTTAGGCACGTTTTCGTCTATCGCTTAATATTTATCAGTTATACAAGATTATAGAACATTTCTTCCGAATGAAGCTGACTTCAGAGGCTATTCCCAGAAAATTGAACATACACATTTTATGTGTTACGTAAATATCTATAATATGTGGTATTTTAATCTTAATCGTTTGGGCCAGATTTTAGAAAATAAAAAATTTTGAAAAATATTCCATATAAAGGGTAGTTTGGGGTAAGTGGATTTTCTTGAAGATCTGTGTCACATTTTTTGAAGTTACTGAACCTTAACACCAAGGTTCGTTTTTGAGTTATTCTGTTCATGGACACACATACAGACACACACATAGAGCTTTTTCTAGAAATGCTTTTTTGTATTCAGGGGGCTTCAAAACATATATTTCCAATGAAATCTCGGTATCGAATTTTTGGGGAATGCAATACCTTCTCCACACACTATGTACGTGGTAGGGAAAGTAAAAATGAAATATATATCTTGAACTCTCTGGGGATAACCTATTAAGTCCTTTTTGAATGTCTATATTATGCTTGCTAAACCGAAGAGGACATGTCACTAAAGCACACGATGTTTCAAACCCATCGCGTAGTGATCCACTTTTAATTATCCTTTGACAATCGCTTTAGTTTACTGTATTTTTCTTGTATCTGCAAGTATGTCAATGTTTAATGAGGATATAACTCTATTGACAAAAATTGTGTAGAACATTAAGCTTTTGTATGAATATTTTATAGAATAGTGAGTAGAGAGCGTCATGCGATTGGAATACATAAGGTTTTTTTTTAAATTTACTTTAATATTACTAAGATAAATGGTAGAACAAATATTGCATTACATATTTCGCTGTAGGCACAGGAACATTATAAATAGGCTAAAGTAACAGTCAAACATTTAACAAGAGAGAGTTCAATTTTATTAATTGTTTGGGGTAAAGTTCCATGTTGTATTATTTAATCTTATTTGAGGTTTTCCGAGTTTATATTTGTTAAGCATATTTTTATATATTTGTATATTTATATTCCTTGTTACGTTTTTCAGAGTTCTTTATAGGTGTTAAATATTTATTAATGTACCAGGTGGACCATTTAGATTGAGACTGTGCAATATCTCCAAAAGTAGGCGTTGTAGAAAGAAATGTCTTGAATAAAAGCTGGTTTATGTTATGGGGAGAGTAAAATGACCATTATAACGCTCTGCAAACAAAAGACGACTAATATCTTGCAACTTTTATTAAAGGTGTTTCTTCTACAGCGCTTAGTTTTGGAAATATCGCACAGTCTCAATTAAATGGCCCACCCTGTATATATAATATATTTCTACACTGGTCGTATTTCTTATTTTAAATAATTTGATTCATGTTTTGAGGACTAGGTTGGCTTTTAAATTGGCACATTTAGGCAGAATCTGGTTGGTGTCGTGGGTAATTTCGCTATGATTGACATGAAAGTTTATTACCTATTTGCTTTGTCTCACTTATCTATCAATGAACGCCTGGTTTAAAAGACAATTGTGTGTAACTATGTATACAAATTCACTGATTCAATGAATCTAACTTAATTTGCAACGAGTGTACACTTACATTCGTTACTGATTTTTTGTATGATTTATGATGTTCCTTAAGTTTGTTCAGTAAATTCAGGCAATTACACCCTGACGTGACTATTGTGCAAAAAAAAAAACTGGGGAGAGGCATTCCATCACCTTGTGCTAGGATTGTCGGGCACCTATTCTGATCCCTGCTTCCGTAACTAACTAAATGGCATATACATCGAAAGATGTGAAATTACAACGCTACATCCCGAGATAGGGGTGGCGGCGCAACTTAATTATATTAACCTGTGTAGTGGACCATCCTGAAGACCAACATTACAATTAGAAACTAGCCTATAGCTTTAGGAATACGTATCGCTAGAGCAGGTTTTCAGATGAGCGCTCTAGAATATGTTTTCATGGAGTCCGTGCATTGTGAGTTTTACCTTAAGTGGCTGTTATATGTGATGATGAAAGACATACTCACCGTTCCAATTATTAGGAGAACTTCAATATTTCCATCAATGCCGAAAAATTTCCACAGATCTCTGTAATTACAAGAATATAAAGTGTAACTGTCGCACAAATATTTTGTGTCAAAATTATTCATATTGTCCTTTATTTTTTACGCAATTAGTGATTATCACTGCATGTATAGAAATAATTTCTGTTAGAAATAGTGATAATAAGGATTGTCTCGTTATTTAGCATACAGGAACATGAAGTAATAAATTCATTCCTCCTTGCTAAGGATACTGAAATATTTGTGAACGGTTTAAACATATTTAATTCATTACTTTAATATGTAATGTAGTAAATGTGTATGTGCCAAACATAAGATCACAAAAACACGAACAGGTACACATAAATGTTTAAAAATACACTGAACTAAAGCTAAAATAGTAAATAATACTCAGTTGTTAAGTTTACTAAGAAATACAAGGTTCAGTTAAAAAATCATTGCCCAGTATGAACTACTGAATTCTCCGTTAGAGTATAACTCTTTTCGTGCTCCAAGTCTGAGCTAGAAACTCAATGACAATAGTTGAGCAAAGGGAAAAGGTGAAGTTCCTATGGAACAAGGTGTATAGATGTAAATTTTACGTGCATAGTTTTAAAGGACAAAGCCTGCTATTCATCCCCCAAAACTGTTGCCTACGAATCCCCGAAAATATATTAGTTCACACGACTGTGATGCTTCTTCTCCTTCTTCTTCCTCTTTCTCTTTTTAACCTCCTAGTGTGTAGAACGTACACCCTCCCGGACTTACAATCGGGTGCCTGAGATCAGAGGCCTCTCGAGGAGCAGACACTTTGGACCAGATAGAATATCCAGGATGAGTGATCAGCCCGATGCCTGTATGAGGGCGAGGAAGTAATATTAAGAAATGATGATGAAATGGATGAAAGGAAATGTGGTGATGACGGAGCAGTTTCTGGAATGAATGGTTGGGGGAAACCGGAGAACTCGGAGAAAACCCTCCCAGATGTCGCTTTGTCCACCACAAATCTCACATGCGGGTCCCTGGGATCGAACCGGGGCCGCCTGATAAGTCACACCTAATAGATTAGGCTGAATGTAGTATAGTATACTTCGGGATAATTACTGCCCTATTCAAGGAATTAAAAAGCGGTAGAAAGAGAGAGAGATAGAGAAGGGAAAAAGAATATTTATCTCCTGAAGTAATTTGCCCCAAACATGTAGAGTGCAGCGTTTTAACCGAGTTCATATGAAGATAGTTCTGAAAGAGTTTAGGTAATCAAGCCTTTCACTATAGAAAGACTACAAACTCTGATTAGGAAGCACATACAAAAAACATGTAATTTATAGCCTTAATGGCACTCTTTGTAGCATTCATGTTTCACTTATTTTGTCTACAAATTTAAGCTCTGTTCCAATAAAATAATTCATACATCTTAGAAGTGTTCTAGGCGGTCGTTAACATTATCCCTAAATTTAATCATGTGGAGCAATATATACTGCCCAAGTTAGCAAGCTTATGTTCGTGTGTTGTTAAGTGGAAGTGTTTTGAGGTATTTATCTTTAAAACGAATTTCAGTAATATCAACTATTAAAACCTTAATTTTTTGTTATCTCACAACACTGGCATTCAAAAAACTTGATATTAAAATCTTAAAGTAATCTCTAAGTGCATAATGAGTTTATAACTGGATCAAATTTTGATTTTATGGTCACTTAAGAAGTAAACCTTCATCATCCTTCTAACAACTAGTTTGAAAATTAATGTTTCAGTCTCCTGATGTAAAATATGCCTATAGATTACCCCAGTGTGCAATGGTTTTCTAAAGAAAATTATACATAACATAACCATGCCTTTTTCAGCACGGATTTGAAGGCAAGATATCGTGTCTGTATATATGAAATAATGTTGCAAGAGGATATTTTTTGGCAATTTTCAATTTTGGATCAATAATTCATTCACAATAGGCTACCTTGGAGCATTTTTAAAATTAATTTATATGTGTGTGTGTGTGTGTGTGTTTGTGAGTGTGCGTGATGTAAGTAGCATGCTAAACTCCATCTATGAGATCGACTATTATGGTATCTTTATCACTTTCCACCAAGCGATTTCTAATGGAATTCAAAACCGAAAAAATTAAGAATATCGCATTTATTATTAAGAGTTTTAAATAATTTTGATGAAGAATTTATTTATAAACATATTTCTGATACCTTTAGTTACATGACAGTTTGTGTTTAGTATTATTCATGATGTAAAAAGCTCACCACGAAAAACAGAGCATTGAAATCTTAAGGAATAGCAGTTGTTAGTTTACTTTAAATCTTTAAATTCAATTTTAATTTTCATTTACACAGCAGAAGACACCATTTTATTCCTGATTTTCAAAACATCATATATATATGCATAGCTCAGAAAATGGAGATGGAGAGTGAGTGGCGGAGGACGAAAAGGTGAGAAAGTGGGAGAGGAAGAGGTATTTCAGACTATAGCCCGTGTATAGTCTGCTCTTATATTAGTTTTCATAATAATAATAATAATAATAATAATAATAATAATAATATGTGCTATTTAACACAGCTTAGAACAAAATACAGTACACAACTACCAAGAAAGTATTAATTAACGGTATATACATTTCATTGTCTCCCATATCTCGGTCGAAAACGTTTCACTTTCTTTTGTATTTGTGCAAATAAATTATTATAAAGAAGATACATTAATAAATAATACTGGTGTAATACACTCAATTGCTCACCTAATAATGAAGCGTGTCAGTGCCATCACGATAAGGACATTCATTTTGTTATAACCTGAAATAATAAATTCAAATTACAATTAAAGTAAAATAATTATAATGAATACGTTTACATTTACGGGCTATTTCTGGTTATATAAATGAATTCAAGCCTAAAAAGCATGTGAAATATTACATTCACATGACTTTCGGTATCCATTATCATTTATTACTTTCTCTACCACGTACAAAGTAGTAGGTAGGGAAATTATTCCAACTAAAAATTCGATGTCGAGATTTCACCGGTATGTATATCAAGTCTGTGTGTATGTTTCTTTGAGCAACATAAGTGAGAAACGGAAATTTGGATAAATATCAAATTTGGTATTTAGGTTCAGTGCTTTCTAAAGATACGAAACGAAAATGTTCAAGAAACTTCCCATTACAAGAAACATTTTTCGAATTTTTTAATTTTCTGAAAAATGGCTGTAAAGTTTTGATTAAAATACTATTTGTCAAAGATAAAATCATAAATAAATGTTAAATAAAATTATATCTTGAATTTTCTGGGAATAACTTTGAAGTCCTCTTTATTCGGAAGGAAATGTACATAATTTTGTATAGCTGGTAAATGTTAAGCGATAGATGAAAACCTACTTCAAAAAGAATGTAGATATCTTTAAAACACACAGTGTGTTTCAAAAATCTTTTTTGTGGCATGGAGCCATTTCCAGATATCCGTTACTAATTGTTCGAATTATTCAATAATACTGGTCATCCTTCTTAAGTTCTCTAGATTTTCAGCTGTTTCTTGTAACGAGAAAATCTCATGGAAAGAGTATGGAATTTTAAGGCAAGTGTATAGCGTCCAGTTCTAAAACATTTGAACTATTGTCTTTGTATCTACAACGAAATGTGTAATGTAGCTATTTCCGGAAACGTTTATCTCGATTAAAATGAAGTGGATAACAACCAACTTTAATAAGAATAATTTGTATAACCACTAATAAGTTATAGTGGGTAGAGAGAGTTATGTGAATGTATGGCATCAGATTTTTGTTGTGTAAAAAACTATTCTTACGCAAGCTATTACTTTCTCTACTACGTATAGTAAGTAGGGGAAGTATTGTATTCCACCCGAGATTTCACCGAAAATACATGTTTTGAGACCCCCTGAATCCAAAAAAGCATTTTTGGAAACATGTCCGTGTGTGTGTGTGTCTATGTACAGCATAACTCAGAAACGAACAGTCGGATAAACACCAAACTTGGTATTTAGGTTCAGTATCCTCCAGAGATGAGACACGAAGGTTTTCAAGAAAATCTCCCCACCACAGATTACCCTTTACATGGAACATTTTTCGAAAATTTAAATTTTCTCAAAAATGGCTCTAACGATTTTGATTGAAATATCATACATATAAGATAATGTCATGTGAAATGAAATGTATATCTCGAATTTTCTGTGAATGTCTCCAAAAGTATTCTACATTGTGAAGACTTTTGCATAACTGGTAAACCATAAGAGATAGACAAAAATTTACTACATAAGAAATGTAGATCGCGCTAAAATACACAATTTATGTCATATACATTTTGTTGTTGACTGAACCATTTTCGAGATATTGCTTGTTATTCCCTTAAATTTTCCAATACTTATACTTTTGCTCAAATGGGAATTCGTTATTCATTTTTTATGTACTGGACATGCAAAGAGAATTGAATGCGCTACATAGCAACCAGCTCTTAAAAGATTTGACTATCGCTTAAAGTCTACCATATTCCCCTTGCACCTACAAGAAAATTAGCAATAAGATTAACATCTCGATTAACATGAAGCATATGGAGAATAAGCAAGCGTTTGTAAAAATATTTTTTAAGAGTAGAGAAAGTTATGTGAGTGCAACACATCAGATTTTTACCTAAATAAACATTTGCAGATATAGTTTGAATGCACATTTCGAGGAAATGAATGGATAGTTTAACTTTAAACGCTATTCGCTATGGCTTTAAAATTACACAGTCTTTCCGTGACATCACGAGAAGGAACTGAGTTTGAAAAATTTAAACCTATGATGGATATCCCGGAAATGGCTGATGGTACAAACCTTGTTTAACATAAGTACTAATGTCAGACCTCAGCTATATGAACTCCCCACTCATTGAGACGTTAAACTTTAAAACAGTGGAAGTGTTGAATTCGGCTCGAAAATCAATATGGAAAATTCAATAGAATGCACGCTAAGAAGTTTTTAAAATGGAACAATGAAGCATTATAGGCGAGTATGTTTCTAACTCAAAACTAAGAAGTTATATAAATAGCAAACTCAGCATTAAGACCGGAACATTTACTTGCGAAGGCTGCCAGGAAAAGTTCAAACTTATTTCCTTAAAATATTGATAGTATTGTTTTCGAAAGTGATTTTGAACATATGTATATCTAATAGCAAAATAATACTCAGAATAAAAGAAACAACCACGGCCAATAAAAGCCCATTAGAAAAAAATATCAGCTACAAAAATGTTAAGTTACACAAATCTAGGAAAGCATTTAGCTCACAAACGGCACTTCAAAAAGCAATAATCTCCAAATTTACAATAAAGTATACTAATCATACATTTGTACCTCAAAAAAATTCTTGGGTTTCTTGTTGTTTAATTATTTGCAGCTTTGTAAGGAAGAAATATTCTAATTGTATTGCATTCCAAAGATATTCTTGGTATGATTTTATGTACTTTTGTCACAATATAACACTCAAATAGTACTCACGTTAATTACATGTTGAATACCCTCTGTTCTCCATTATGTTCCATAATTTTTTTTCGTTTAACTCGATCGAAAGACTTTTTAATATCAGTAAATACTAAAAATCTCAAGATTTTACCTTTCCATGGAAAAGTTTTCGTTAGTTTTAATTTTTGCAAAAATGGCGCTAAGGACTTTTATTAAAATATCGTAGGCATCTGAAGTGTCCGATTATTTTTACTGCCAGATCAGTGTGTAGTGGACAGTCAATGCTATGAAAAAATGCTTCCAAAGTAGTTCGTTACCAGCACACAAAATGCGGTTGTGCATCATCTTATCAGAAGCACAGTTCAAGACAGTGAACCCTGGTCGTGAGTTGTGGTCCCATCATATTTCATAACATCTCAAAATAATTATTGTTACTATTCAGCGCTGTAACAAAGAAAACTATGCTGGTTCATGTTGTTTCCAAGTTTTATTTTACGCAAAAGAACATTTTTCAATTAAATTTACACCGTAATCTGGTTTAATTTTCATATTAATTGACTATTGATGATACCAATTCAGTTACAAACAAGATCTTTAATTTATGCTACTTCTAGGCCATTCTGTATATTCAGTTTTCTGGAATAGCCTGTGAGGCTCTCTTAACTTTATTAAATTTTATGAAACTGGTACCGACACGGTTCGAATTCGTTAAGGCGTGGACTTGTAAACAGGAGGTATGTGGTTCAAATCCCATCCTCCTTGAATGAGATATTTATCAGTATTTACAACCACAAAATACGGGGGAGGTACCTAAAAACTTAGGCATGGAAACTACTATTTTTAAAAGTCCTTTCCCAAATATCATTTTATTTCATATATCATCAAGGTCCACCGCCTTGGTGTACGAGTAAGAACGAGCGTTAAACACTACTAAAAATGTAACTGATAAACACACAAGAACGTATACGAAATTTAAGTGCTCATTAAACACTATAATTTGGAACATAAAGCGTTTGCGAATTATTCTTAGATGTTTCTCAGATGCGATTAACTTTGGTATGTCATTTAATTAACAGCTTTGAAAGTCAAGTCTTCTTTTTCTGTATTGTTGTCCTTGCAAGAAGTCATCATTAGTCTTCTTTATTAGTCTTCTAACAGTACGAATTCTTAAGTATTTTTTATGTATTGTTTAGTTAAAAAGTCCCTATTGTGTAATTGAAAGCCATTTTCAAATAATTTGTGATTAATGTACGCTGAATAGTGTCATAATAAATTTATTAATGGGAAAATAAGGTTATAGATTTGTTCAACAGGATTTAATTCTGTGATCCTATGTATTTAACTTTCATAGAAAATTAAAATAAAATCATATGTAAAATAAGAATTTGAAAATTTACATTTTGCCTATATTTTTCAAACATTAATTTTTTATAACATTAAAGATTTCCTTCGAAATAAATATTTACATATGTAATAATTTTAATTTTCAAAAAAATGAATAAATTATTCTCAAATTCCAGACTGTACTTGATATAAACAAACGATTCTTTAGCTATTTCATCCATTCTCAAGAGCGCATGCCGAAAATTTGAGAGAAATTGAAAGGTAACATTTTAAAATTACACAAGAAACCAAGATTATGAAAAACTAACACTTTAAAATTTCATGACATATTTGCATACACCTAAACACACACACACACACACACACACACACACACACACACACACACACACACACACACAAAAGGATTCGGTTTCTACAGTGTTTGAGGATTCTTCTATGAAAAACTTTAAGATATGTTTTTCTAAATTTTATAAAAAATTCAGTATCGAGTACCATTAATATTATTACAAAAGTCATTGATTTAAATATGACTGAAGTGTCCTAGTAATTATTTACAGGGCTTCTGTTCTCGGAATACGATGCACTGCAAATCAAGTTTATCTTGCTTATCTAATTTCTACACAAAAAACGATAACTTGTGGTGTTTCCATAGTTCCCAAAATTAAATATTTGGCTTGGTGAACTTGTTTCAGCCTCTATATTTTAATAATTGTAGCCTTCAAACAAGTTGCTTTGTTCACGATCATACACTCTGTCTAATTTTGCAGGACAGCAGTTTTAAATTAAAAAATACAATTAAAGCATTATAAAAACAATTATTATCATATATCTTAAATACCTTGTGAATTACTATAGTATATACTCCTTATTTCTTTTAAACTCTGATGATGTTTATTAAAGAATGTGTACAACAAAATTTGGTTTTATGACTTTATTTTGTTTTATTGTCACAAATACTAATTTAGTTATTTATCATTAAATAATGTTACATAAAAACTGTACTCCCCTCCAAAAAGAGATTTTCTCATTCAGGTGTGGTGTTAGAAATTACTCATTAAAGTTTCTATTTTATGTAAGAGTAATTAAATTAAACTGAAACAGAAATAAAACAGGAGCTTAATATGGAATTCTTAGCATACATGGCATGTCCGTTCTACAGTCCAACTTCAGATTCTTCTAACACCTCGCCGATAAATTTCTAATAAAGCCTACAAATGACTGAGAGGTCTATTAGCACCGATTTTGAGCGTTTGGATTTCCATAGAAACGAATAGCGACGCGCCTTAATCTTGTTCGTTTTTACTTTCTTTTAAGACACACTTACTAGGTAGAGATTTCACCGGAAACACATGTTTTGAATAAAAGGTCTGATGTGATAAATTCACAGAACTTTTTTATCTTCTATCATTTATTAGTGGGTGTACAAGTCTTTCTAAAGCTTGTTTTTATATCTACTTCATTGTAATCTGATAAACGTTTGCAGAAATAGCTGCACTACACATTTCGTTATAAATATAAAGGGAACAGTGATAGCCAATTAAACAATTGACTTTAACCAGGTAGTTAGCTCTTGCTTATTTTTATTCATGTACACTTGGGTGCAAAAAACGTGCCAATATAAAGAACTGCATGTTAAGTTGGTACGCGCTTACTCCACATACATGGCCCCATGCCACACCTTACCTAGTTCTAGCAACTCAATTTGATTGGTGGTTTTTGCATAGGCTTTTTTCGCGTGGGCGGATGTGTACCAAAGGTTAGAGTACAAGGAAGTTATAGGTTCGTTGATAAAACATAATCAATTCAGTTTTATGAATTGTTCTTCCGTAGGCTGGAAAGATAGAATCAGAATGAAAAAGTATGTAAGCCGATTTTGGGGTTTGTTATTTCAAAAGAAGTTGAGGATGCTTCTGTTTCACATGGAAAATTTAATGACGTGTTATCATATCGACATCATGGCTCAGACGGTGGAGCAGCGATACAGGAAGCTGAAAATTGGTGGTTGGAATCCCAAATATTTCAATGAACTTTTTACTTTTCCACAGGTAATTCGGAATCAGTATCATCTTAAATAATTTTGAAATGATTTTTCGTTTTACGTGGTTCCTTGACATGCTTGTTTGTGATATTTTGTAATTCCAAATCAATATGTGTGTTGCTCTGGTTGCTTTGCAAACAGTTATTACTATAAAGTAACAATAATCATAATGATAATCCCATAATACCCTAACATGTTAAATGACTGTTATTCGAAGTGAAATACTTCTTTATTTCTCCTGAAAACTTTATTTATTAAATTGTTTTCTTTACAATATCCTTTAATTTTGCTTTGTATTCTGTTGTGATTTGTTTATGAAGCTTCAGATGCAATGCGGACAGCATTATGCATTTATAATTAAATACGCCACCTGGTTTGGCGTCGAGTAACCACATCCGTGGTATTTCTTCCACCAGTTTGACGCTGTCCTTGGAGTACCACATAGCACAGCAGCCCTCGCTGAGCTGTAACCTTGCTCATTAGAGGAAATAATTTTTGTTTTGTTGTCCACATTGTTTGTTCGATTCAAATGACATATATAAGGAGGAATTTGTTTACAAACCAATTTATTCCGACCACTTCACTTTATTAATTACTTGTAATTAAAGTGTGCATGTTTTTAATTTTAAGTTTTAATTTTAAATTACTTATTTTATAGCTTATAAGCTCTACAAGATAAAAATAAATATCTATCACACAATGTTTGCCTTACCCCCTCCCCCGGCTTCTTTCGCTTCTGAGCCCGAAATCGACCACTATTCTTTGGTTAGGATTTCGATGCCAGACTTTTGACATCAAACCTTTCAGAGACGGACACATTTGACAAGTGTCTGACGAGTCTTGCAGTCATTCAGGTAAAATGCTTGATTTCGATTCCCACCCTTTCGTTCTCACTTTGTTTAAACTAATAAAGAGATTAGCACATCCATAAGGTGTGGAACACAATTGATGAGGGGATTATGCTAACATTAAATAAAGAAAAACTCAATAAGAAACCAAAAGCATTGGCACATGTTTTGCACCGGCCTGTCATGTGTACTGTTGTCGATCACTTCGCAGACCGTTATATTCACTCTCTTTCCATTGGCTGCTGTTTATGTTTCCTTTTGTGGAATGAGAAGAAATCGCGTTATATTTTGCTTAAGTTTAAGTCTTTATGGAAACACACATTTAATATTAGTGCTGCTTATTCTTTTAATAGAATATTTCCAAATGGTCCAATGCCACCAAAAATCGAAACGTGGTGTTTTAATGATCTTAACGTTTTTCCTGTCGTAACTTTTTGTGTACTTTTATTATTTCTTAATTATATACAATTTACTTAAAATAAATGTATATAAGAAGATATTCACAGAAATGTCGAGATATCATATAAATGTGGTCTATGAAATATTCAAAAAAATGAAACAGTCATAACTAAGCATTAATTTCAGACGCAACTGTGGTAAAATGTATTACTGTGGGTCTTTCCGGAAATTAAAAATTCGTAAATATTTAGGAGACTTTAGATATAAACCGTTCATGTTTTGTATCTTTTTAAACTTTCACGTGACAGTTTTCCATAAAATCGTACATATTTGGGCACATCTGCACATTAACTATGAATTTCAATCCAACATGGAATGTGTCGACAAGCGATTTTCTTCGAAATCCTAGAAAATGCTAAACTCAAATACCAAGTTGGTGTTTATCCTGCTTTTCGTTCTTGAGTTATTCTGTTCGCAGATACACACACGGATATTTTTCTATGATTTGAAGCATTACTTTTGGTACCTCATTAATTAATGTCAATTAATTTAATAATTACTAGAATAATTAACCAACTATAATAATATATGGATATCAATTACATTAATAAAGGTCTGAATGCATTTCCTTATGTATGTATATGTCTGCTCATATTATTTTAACTGATAGTGTATATGTAAATGCAGTTTTGGTGGAAACTCATGGTGCCTTAAAATGTGAAGGGTGTTGTTATTTCGGTGCAGAGAGAGAGAGCTGTTAGGTAGAGAAATATACAGTAGCTTTCCCTCGTTCTATTGTGTATAGAAGGTGATTATTGTAAATTTCCTTTAGACGGTTGATAGAACACCCAGCAGACGAAATTAGAACTATGTCATGCGACTTATAACAGCGAATGGTAAGAGTTTTAAATGTTTAACGTGAACAAGAAGCAACCAATGAAACTTAAACAAGCAGATTTAAAAATATTTTCGTAAGGTGGTAGTTGAGATTAGCTTACCCACGTGTACGAGTTGCTAGTTTATTATCAAGAATAAAAGATGTGTTTTGTGATTTGTTGTGTATGTAGTGTAATAATTCTGCGTTAATAATCTGAGTTTCACAACAAATACAATATACTCAGATTAAGTAACAATATCTGCATTCGTTGAGGTAAATTGTGTAAGCAAGAGATTTTTATTCCAATAGCTATATGTGAACTTAGAAACTTTAACTGTTAGCAGCAATACAAGCCATCAGAGTATAAGTTTCACCAATAGATAGTTCATATGTTATCAGCGAGAGTGTTAACTTTAAACATTCATTAGAAATAAATCCATGAGATGTTTAATTCCACCAACTTGTATTACTATTCTGAACTGTGTACCATATAGTCATATACTACGCCCGATGAAGGGATACTTGTTCGACCGTGATACACACCAGAGCTAAGCCGGGGCAAGAGAAACATCTAGAAGAACCTACATTAAATAAGTAATTAAGTATTTACGATATCAATAATTATGTGATCCAGATTCAGCTTACAACCCGGCCAGATAACTAAGAAAAACTGTATAATCGTGTAGTGACGTTAAAGATTACCTCTTTTACTTTCTCTACCACGTACATAGAAGGTAAAGAGGTATTGCATTCTACCCAAAAATCGATACCGAGCTTTCACCACTGAATAATTTTGTGAGGTCCCCTGAATCCAAATAAATCATTTTTGGAAATAGGTCCATGTGTCTGTATATTATTATCTTTGTGTTTGTTTCATTTAAGGGAGCAAGGTAGTCTGAGCACCTTAAATGTGTTAAGTTACCACTGATCTTAAAGTTCTCGATGGGTTTTCCTGAACTTTTTATGATCTTTTCTATAAACTATGAAAATTATTTCAAGTGGTTGTTTGCATTGATAGCTAATGTAGTTGAGTCCGTAAAAATTATTTAGTTCAGCAGAAAAATAATAAAATTTACTCTTAAAACATGTGAATTCATGTACCTTTTTTATCTGATACTACTTGCAATAGAATCACGCGTTTGCATGATTGTGTTTAATATAATAAGCTATCTTCTTAACCCCAATTATTTAATTATGTATATCAGTTCACTAGAAACTGGAAAAAATTATTTGCAAAGTAAAAAAGTAAAAATGTGTAAAATTTACAATGTCGTTGCTATCGCTAATATACATTATAAAATGTATGATTGTGGATCAGAAAGTTTAACTAAGTATTGTATATATGTACTAAAAATTTCAGTTATCTACTTCTATACTTTCTGAGAAAAAGGCACGTAAGCATCCAAAAATGTTATTTTGAGAAAACTTAATTTAAAATTTGAACATTAAAATTCTGACTCACTTCAGTACATTGGAAGGTCATTATCATCTGCACCTTCATACCTGGATTGCTTCAGATTTTTTGATTGCCTTCTCTTGGTCCTGGCCTCCTTTGTTAATTACTGAACTGCTCGCTCAACTGTTCGTTGTTGAAAGATACAAAAATGTTCTAAAACGGGCGTTACATGACAGCTATAAAGGAATGCAGACTAGCAATTAACAGGTATTTAAATGTCTTAAAAACCTCTTAACCCCCAAAAAGTAAATATTCTCTGAAACTGGAAATAATATAGGTTTTATTAGTGCCTAAAACAAAAATTGTGTTTTTTGACCATTTCAGAGTACCTTGTTCCCTTATGCTTTGTTGTATTAAATAATCATAATTGGTTTGAGTAATAATCTAAAATGCAGTTTTAGTTGCATAGGAAAATTTACTTTGCGTTTTCTCATTTATGCATCATTTTAGCCGCCTCCCTTAGAAAGCCTATAACTTAGGTTATACTGTACCTAATCCCAGACGTTCCTAGCCCTGAATCTTGCATAGAAAAGCAGTTTGGGAGTCATCTGGCGACGGAAAAAAGACGCGAAATTGCATATAATTACGTTTGACGTAGACAAACTTCAAAGTTTGGATCTTGCAATTTTCTAAGTTTACGTTTAATTCAGTTTTTAATTTATGTTTCATTGCAAATGGTTCCACTACATTATGCATCATTTATACCTTTTAAATTTACGTTATGCGTATGCTCATTATGCTCACCTTTCATTGTGAAGTGGTCTAAGCATGGAAACAGCATTTCAGAAATAAAACTGGTGTAGTTTTATTTCTGAAATGCTGTATTATTATTATAAGTATATTATTGTCGCGCTATGCTATACATTCGACTTTGTTATTCTCATTCGTTATAACCACTGCTAGGATAGTTATGTAATAACAACTTTTTTTATTTGGTTAAAACATATGAATAATGTTAAATGTGCACGAAACAATGTTTCCTGAGTCCGAAAATGTAAATTTTATTGTACATGCTTTTGCATATTTTTGATTTTTTCGTAATTGCATAATATTTATAGAATGTCGTTACAATTATAGATTTTTAGATTTTTCATAGGGAAATGTTTAAAAACATAATTGATTACGTATTTCAAAACAATTTAATAAAATAAAAGAAAATAAACCCTGAGACAATAAACGGCGAGCGGTAGGTAACGCATTTTCAAAGAGTTTCCGATTGTTAACACGGCCAGTATTATATCAAAGAACTGCCGATGTAAACTTATTCAGTGGGACAATAATACAGATGCAGTTTGGTTTAGTTTGTGCGTGTA
Organism: Deroplatys truncata; assembly: GCA_030765065.1. Lineage (NCBI taxonomy): Eukaryota > Metazoa > Arthropoda > Insecta > Mantodea > Mantidae > Deroplatys > Deroplatys truncata. The sequence continues at coordinate 67,572,328 of CM060986.1, forward strand.
GAGTGATTGCGTTAACCTCCAGCGTTCTCTAGTTATAGCAGATAAAATGCCACCAGCGAAATCGAGTTTATCTACTCAACTAAATATATTTGTACGTGAAAACGAAGGCATGCTTACTACAAATGAACTAGTTTTATTTTGTATTGCGTGTGAAAGACGTATACGTGCAGACACTCGTTTCCAAGTGACGCAACATTTAAAAGCAGCAAAATATTTTAAAAATGTTTCACTAAAAAAAAGTGCTAAATAGTCAATGCTAAATGTCAATACGGGTATCCCAAATGAAGCAACTTGTTCAATTAGGCCCCCAGTTGTCAACCTTTAATAAGGAACTATGTGAAGCTTTCGCTTGTGCTGACATTCCGATCTATAAATTAGAATATCCTAAATTACGTGCATTCTTAGAAACGTATATAAGACAGGCTATACCACATGAGTCTACTCTTTGCAAACATTATGTTCCATTACCTTATGAAAAAACAATACAAGAAATTCGTGATTCTATCAAGGATAATTTAGTCTGGGTTTGCATGGATGAAACTCCAGATGCGTGTAAACGATCTATATGTAATATAATTGTCGGTACGCTCGGTGAAAATGGACTGTCAAAGGCTTATCTTCTAACAGTGGAAGAAATAGTAACGACAAATTATTCAACAATTGCGAAAATATTCAATAATGCAATGTTTTTATTATGACGAGAGGGAATTAGTATGAAAATGTAGTTTTGTCTTTATCTGACGCAGCCCCATATATGGTTAAGGCAGGAGGAGGGTTAGAATTGCTTTATAGTAGACTGATTCATATAACATGCATCGATGCAATGCATCGCCTGAGTGAAAGTGTGCGCTTAAATTTTCTTACTGTTAGTAGTTTAATATCAAGCGTAAAAAAGGCTTTCCTAAAATCTCCGAGTAGAATAAGCTTGTTTAAACAGTTGGCTCAAGGAATCCACTTCCTCCTGAACCGATCATTAAGAGAAGGGGGATCTGGTTAAAGGCTGCCATATATTATTGTAACAATTTTGACATAATCGAGAACATATTTCAAGAACTAAATGAAAACGAAGCAGAAAACATTGTTGAAGTGAAGGGTGCTTTATGTAGGGATGGATAAAGGAGGAATTAATTTACAATAAGTCACATTTCAACTGCATTTCTATAGCCATCATAGCGCTCGAACAAATGTCGTATCGCTTGTCACAAACTTAACCTTAATAGAAAGTCTCTCACTAAAGCTAAAATCTGCGCCAGGTCAAGCTGCAAAAAGTTTTTTGAATATTTACTACAAAAATCCAGGGTACCATACATTACAACATATTACAAATATCATTTCTGGTAAAACGGAAAGCAAATTGTTGGACATTGAAGAAACATTGTCGCTGGATGAAATTGTAAAGTTTAAATATGCACCTATAACGTCTGTTATTGCCGAACGTTGTTTTTTCAGCACAAATCAATTCTCAGAAGTAACAGAGAATCGTTTTTGTTTTCAAATGTTAAAATTGTTACTGTTATACAATGCAATGGCAAGAATTCAGTTCACTTCAGCAGCAGCTGTTCCAGTCCACAAATTTGGTGAGTTTTACATTAATGTATTATTTTGGTGGATTATAATGTTAACTTGTATTTTCCAATATAACGAATATTAAATGAACTCACAATGTAGATTTTTAGAAATTATTATTTCAACATTTCACCATTTCACACATTTTCTAGGTTGTTAATGCATATATCGCTGTTTTAAACCGCATAATTACATACATATTTTACGTTTTTTAATGCATAACTATCCGAGCCCTAGTTATAAAACATAATTTTTACTCACCTGAAAGTGCAGATCAAAAGTAAATTTGTCTTCAGATATGATTCTACAGCTGTCTCTGTGACGAACTGCTGTCCGGAAATGTCAAGGTGGCTCAGATGGAATAGTACATTAAAATGACGTAATAGGGGGCGTGCTTTGACTATGAAACAGTCTTTCCTATTTGCTGGCTTAGAGTTTATGACGAGCTCACATTCCCAGCCATTCCGTCGCCATTTTTCTTGAGTGATTATGGTAGTTTGATCGGACATGACAAAACCTTAAGATTATTGCACCATTATATCACATCATCTGCAATAAATATTAACTCTGAATTATAACTGCATTATGAGCCCATAAACCTCCATAAATCGTCAATGGAAAGGTAATTAATTTTCGAATTCTGACAAAGTTAAACTAGATCGCAAAAATGTACCTATGTTGGTTTGTGATTTACATAATAAACTTAATATGATTATTTGCAGAATTAGATATCAATGCCAAGTATAATATTAGGATGATAATTAACACTTCTTTGGAAAGAAGAAATCTGACGCCTCACTCTTGCATTACTTTCCCTTCTCACTACTGACACACATAATCTTTAATATTATACTATACACATAAAAGAAATTTCATTCTTCCATTCATGTTGCATTACTCATGCTACATTTTTATACAAATAACCTCAAATTAATCAATATGAACTTAGTTGCTTCACAATATGGAAGACAAAACACAACAGTTCCTATGCCATTACTCGCTTTCAAATTTTAGAAAGAATAAATTCAAATCGATTAATAGTATTTTCTGTTTTCATTTACGCTGAAATTATTTATTCTGCAATTCGAAAAAAATTTAAAACAAAATATTATTAACATTAATATTTTAATGGTTTAAACTCAAACAAAATTCAACTAAAAGAATATTAAAACTTTTATATTGCAACTCTGATTAGATTTATATTTAGTATATCTTGTGTTATTAATAATTTAATTGAAAAATTATGCACTCATTCAATAGAGCCCTTTCGGAGAAAAACCAAAATCCCTCAAAAATGCTTATGGATGCCGCGTGACAGTTCAACTTGAGAAAACCTAATAATGTATCAACTAATATCCCCCCCCCAAATACAGTAATGCTAAAAAAAACTTAATTGATATAAATTATACTCTAGTTCAATGAGTTCTACTTTTTATGTGTTAATATTATGTGTCTATTGCTTGTTTTACCCGTTATACATGTTAAAGAAACTTTACACAGAATGAAGAGAGCTTCACAGAATATTCAGGAAAAATTCAAAATATACATTTTGTTATTCATGCAAATATTTTAAACATGTGCTATATTAATGAAATTTAATACAACAATATTTTACAAAATAACAACAATTTAAAAAGAACCTAGGATGGGATAATTTTCTTGACAAATTTTTGTTTGCATACATAACCAGGGTTTGGTCTATACATATACCGCATTTCGACGAACTCAAATTATATATTTCTGGCAAAGATTTAATATATAATTTTTTAATTAATGGTATTCAATACAGTAATTTTCCATTTTTACAAATTTTGAGCAATTAATTTCAAACTGTGTCACCAAATTTTAGCATTATTGTAATGAATGAATTTTCGTCAACCTATGTACATTACTAATGATCTAAAAGTTATGTGTGAAATGCCTTGCATGATAACAATTTGAACATTTTAAACCTCAAACTTTTAAATTATACATGTTATTTCTGGAATGTAGTTATCTACAATCAAGGAATAAATTTTGCGTAACATTAAAATTTTCCTAGAAATAATATTATTTTATTTGAAACTTTTCATTCTTAAAAAATAATCATGTATTAGATTATTGAAACCCTAAATCCAAAACAAGAAAGTACTCCTTAAATCTCTTCAAGCACCTTAAAAGAGAGAAAACCGTAAATATGAAAGAAGCGGAGCAGAAATGACATCATGAAGAGCATTTTAAATTGCCAAAAAATGTGAGAAAACAAGATTACAAAAAAATAAAGTTTTAAAAGTTGCAATACCTGCACCTAGCATTTGGGTATTTAAATGGCAAAAAGCGTAATTGAATCCTGATCAGAGAATTTCTGAGGATATTTCTATGAAGAATTTTGAAGTTTTTACTTCTTTTTCATCACTTCAAGGATTACGCATTCCGTCTTCGCATTTTTCATTTTACTCCCATATTTTTCTGGGGCGTCCGATGTCTCTTTTTTCTGAAGATTAGTGATTATTAATTGAAAGTAGTATTTTTTCTTCACTTATGGGGTCGGTTCATATGCTTTTTCTAATTGAGTTTATTTTCTTCAATTATATCATATAGTTTATAAATATTGAATTCTTCTGTAATTGATTTATTGTTTTGTTAAGTCTAGTCTTGTGCATCCTTTAATTGTGTGTGTCTAAATTTTACTTTGGTCTGTCTCTTTCATTATCCACGGTTCGCTGCCAAATATGAGCACAGAGACCACCATGGTCTTGTAGAACTTCGTTTTAATTTCTTTCCCTGTTTTGTTTTATAGAGTAGTACGGTTTCACATTTGTTGAAATTTCTATATCTTATTTTCTATATCTCTAATTACATCGAAACTTATGTCAATCACGATCCAGATGATTAAAATGTATGAGTTGTTCAAGGATATTATTTCCGAAAGATATTTTTGCTCTCACTATGTATTTTCGTTGGCGTGCAATTACTTTTGTATTATTTATAGAAGTTTTTAAGTTATATTTATTGCCCACTTACTACAATTTATAAATAGAGCGTTGTAGGTTTTCTTCGCTATTCTGCAGTATAACTAAATGTTTAGATATTCATTCCTATTCACTTATAATAAAGTCTTATTCCCTGGTTTGTTATTATTGATACCAATTATAATGTGCCTAAGTTTATAATAACTTTAGTATATATCTGTATATCTACTTTTAATTACCTCTAAAATGTGCCAGGGATATCCTCGTTTATCAATTATTATCCATAAAACAGTGCTATTCATAAAATCGAATGCCTTATAAAAATCAATAAAAGCAATATGTGTCTCTAAATTAACTTCTCTGTTTTTCTACAATTCGTTTAATACTAAAAAAATCTGATGTGTAACACTCACATGACTTTCTCTACTTTTGTACAAACTATTTTTACAAACGCTTATTCTCCACATGCTTCATGTTAATCGAGATATCGAGATATTAATCTTATTGCTAATTTTCTTGTAGATGCAGGGGGAATTGGTAGGCTTTAAGCTATAGTCAAATATTTTAAGAGCTGGTTGCTATGTGGAGTATTCCATTCTCTTTGCATTACCTGGACAAAAAAAATGAATAACGAATTTGAGAAAAACTATAAGTATTGAACAATTTAAGGGAATAAGAAGCAATATCTCGAAAATGGTTCACTCACCAAAAAAAATGTATATGACATAAATTGGGCATTTTAATACGATCTACACTTTTTGTGTAGTAAACTTTTGTCTATCTCTTATGGTTTACCAATTACGCAAAAGTCGTTCACAATGAAGAATACTTTTGGAGACATTCCCGGAAAATTCGAGATATACATTTCATGTGCCATGTAAATATCTTAAACATATGATATTTTAATCAAAATTGTTAAAACCAGTTTTTTAGAACATTAAAATTTTCGAAAAATGTTCCATGTAAAGGGTAGTCTGGGGTGGGGGGATATTTTTGAAAACCTCGTGTCGCATTTCTGGAAGATACTGAATCTAAATACCAGGTTTGGTGTTTATCCGACTGTTCGTTTCTGAGTTATGCTGTTCCAGACACACACACACAGACACACACGGACATGTTTCCAAAAATGCTTTTTTGGATTCAGGGGGTCTCAAAATGTGTATTTCCGGTGAAATCTTGTTATCGAATTTTTGGGTGGAATACTGTACTTTCCCTACTTACTATACGTAGTAGAGAAAGTAAAAATTATCCTGCATGCTAAAATTTTACTTCGTCTAAACTTACTTGAAATTGTATTGAATACTCTTAAAATATAGGTACATCAATGCATTCAATCGTTTTTTTTCATTATTTACTTGGTATTTAGGTTCAGTATCTTCCAGAGATGCGACACGAAGGTTTTCAAGAAAATCCCCCACCCCAGATTATCCTTTACATGGAACATTTTTCGAAAATTTTAATTTTCTCAAAAATGGCTTTAACGATTTTGATTAAAATATCATATGTTTAAGATATTTTCATGACAAATGAAATGTATATGTGGAATTTTCTTGGAATGTCTCCAAAAGCATTCTTCATTGTGAACGACTTTTGCATAACTGGTAAACCATATGAGATAGACAAAATTTTACTACACACAAATGAAGATCGCGTTAAAATACACAATTTATGTCATATATATTTTTTGTTTAGTGAACCACTTTCGAGATATTGCATGTTATTCCCTTAAATTTTCCAATAGTTATACTTATTCTCAAATTCGTTATTGATTTTTTTTGTTCTGGTAATGCAAAGAGAATGGAATACTCCACATAGCAACCAGCTCTTAAAATATTTGACTCTAGCTTGCATCTACAAGAAAATTAGCAATAACATTAACATCTCGATATCGCGATTAACATGAAGCATATGGAGAATAAGCGTTTATAAAAATATTTTGTACAAGAGTACAGAAAGTCATGTGAGTGTAACACATATGATTTTCTTCTTTTGTCATATTTATGATTTCATTTCGTGTTTAAGTTGACTTTTGTTCGGCAACAATACAAGTTAGAAAATATGGATTGTTGGGTGATAACAACGTTTATTATTATTATTTATTTATTTTACGATGTAAACAGTTGAGCTTTTTCTCAGGACCTAACATATTACTAAATCCGTGTTCACCGGTAAGAAAGCACTTTTACGAAGCATTTGTTACGATTAGCCTGTAAGTATATACAGTGTTTTTCCCACACATTGTGGCCACTGCACAGCTGCTCGCGCACCGACCCGGACTCCCGACAAAACGGTTACCATATCCTCGCAACCCTATCACGCAACCCTAGTTATAGTGATAATAAGCGCACACCTTATCATAAGGGATATTGGACATATTGCCCTTATCTATTCGTATATTTCTGGGATGTGCTTAGGAAATTTTCATTAATAAACTGAGTAAACTTCTCGCCTGATATTTTCTTTTAGTTCTTCCTATGTATAGGGTTAGTTGTATATCCATTATTTTTATGTGATATTCAGAGTCGACAATTTCTGTAATTTGATTTTGCGAAATGGTAGAGTAATTGACCCACGCTTAATATTCTTCTCTGACGAAGCATGGCTGCGTTTCGTCGCACAATAACGTGTATTGCATTTCAAAGAAACCCGATTTTACACGCGAGAATTCCTTGCATAATACGAAAATTAATATGCAGTAAATGCATACAGAATAATAGGACCGATATTTTTAACAGACAATGAATGCAGAGAGGTACAGAAGTGATTTACGCACATTTTATGAACAACTCATTGACATTGAAGGTCAGTCTGGATTTTTCCAACAAGATTTTTCTACCGTGCACATAGCTGATGAATCATTATATTTACTTCATGAAATGTTTGAAGATAGAGTAAGTAGTAAAGAATTATAACCTTGACGAACCCCTAATTTAAGAGTATGTGATTTTATCGTTGGGGAACTTGGAAAATGATGTATGCAACAAACTCCAACACTGAAAGAACTATAAGACAGTTCGTGTACTGAACTCTCATCTCATGATCACATGAAATTAAGGTATGTACAACAAACTTCATACAGTGTAGGAACTAAAAGAAAACATCAGGCGAGACACTCACTCTGTTTCGGATATTGAACTATTCAATATGAAGAACATTTTCTGAGAAGATGCCAGAATATGCGAATACATAAGAACAACATTTCCAACATCTTTTGTGATAAGGTGTGTGCTTTTTATCATCGTAATTATAATATGCGAACGTGAGGCGCTTGCGGGAATATAATTGTTTTGGCGGGATTCCGAGCTGCGGTAGCAGGCGCACGAGCAGCTGGGCACTGGCCACAGTTAAAAGAAAAACACTATAGAAGAACTAATTTGAATGATAAACTTACTATGTTTTTCTGTATTCTAAGATTACTAATTAGCGTTCAAAGTAAACTATGTTTCAGATAGTATATCAATGAAATTGATTTTAATTTAAATAAAAGAATTAGAAAATTATGTTTCCCATAATCCCAGGATTGAAACTTTAATCAGTTAATCAGTTTTATAATTAAAAGTAAGATTTATAGGTTAATGATTAGGAACAATTTTATTTAAATATAGATTAAATTATTATTTTATAACATAAATATTATAGAATAATAATTTTTGGGGGTTCAATATGATATATATCTTTAATTTTTACTAAAGGAGTAAAAAACATAGCTTTAAAATTTTTTTTGATTCAATTACATGTATTCCGATAATGAGGTATAGTTCCTCAAATTCAAATATATAAAGCAATAAAAATTAATTTCAAATAAAAACATAAATGAATTTAATTTGGAGCCAAAAATAATGCATATTAATATACTTATAAATAAAATTCTTGAATACTCGATAATAAGATATTTTATATCCTTATTTAAGACAATTAATTGAAGAGAAAATTAGAGGTAGATTAATATCATTCTTAATATAAGTAAGAAATAAATTACTTTTAATCAGCTTCAGCCGGAATAACAGCATAATTCTTTTCGACAGTTCATATTGAAAAAAGAGATTGTAACCTCGATGTTGGATTAAGATTAGTTTTAGATGTAAGTGTTTAATAACTAGGTATGTTCGACCTTAAAATTCTTACATGATTTGAGTTTAAACCGGCATATAAATTTGATCATCTCCAATTAAAGATTCAGGTTGCTTTAATTCAGTTCGAATTAAAATACTTAAGGATGTTCCTAGTATTCCTGCTCATGCACCAAAAATAAAATATAATGTTCCAACATCTTGATGATTCGTTGAGAATAGCCATCGTTGCAATCTAAATGGCGATTGTAAAATGACTGAAATAGGTGATAAATTGTAAATTTCATTTCGTGGGTTAAAACTACTTGTTGAAGACGTAATGAACTTTGAATTTCTAATGTAAAAGTTACAAGAGGTTAAAATTACTGCTAAAGAAAAATGGGTAACATATATTTTATTTTGAAAGTCTTTTCCCTTTGCAGGGGTCACCTCCTTGTTTCAGGATGTAGCAATTGGACGCGCGTTGTTTGATCTGACGGCGCGCGTATACTTTAGCTTTTGTTTTCATGTATCGCGACTTCCTTTGCCCACTCTGCTCCATGTGAATTTCCGTTTTCCAAGGCGGCTTTGCTCAGAAGGACTGAATGTTCCCTTACTTCACAGCTAATTCATTCCTTTGCTCCGTGTGCTAGACACCGCTCTCACTGGTGAAGGTTAATACGCCCTCTACCTTTATTCGGAAAACGTTTTCCTTGCCTCCCTTTGAAACATCTTCCTTGCTTTTTAACAGTTATTGACCGTGTTTTATCGAGTATGTAATTATTCAGTGTTCTTTAATTCAACCTGTTAGTTTGGGCAAACATAGCCTCAAATGCACGTTGTGTTGGATATTATATGTATACACGGCAGTATAATGGGTTGCCTACTCATGCAACATGCAGGGGTTCTGTATTTTGAGAGAGATGGGTTTTACCTCGTCTTTCTAAATGAACCATCCGCTGAAGCGAACTACTATATGGCTTTCATGTATCATAAAACTGTGTACGATGTTGCTGAAGACACGTCATAGTACATGCAGAAGAGTATTGCAAAAGAATAAACCAGACATAACAGCATAACAAATCATATTCACAACACTTTCTCTACCCATTATCATTTATTTTTATATAGTTTCTACAAACTAATCCTAAAAAACCTTATTTCTCTATCCACCCCATCTCCTGTTCATCTATTTATCTCTTCATCTTGTGACAAATGTTTGCCCCCTCTCCAAATGAAAAGAAACTTTCACACTCATTTCGCTGTAGATACAACGGGTGTACAGGAAAGCGATGAAATACACAGATGTTTAAACCTGGGTCACTATTTGCTGTCATTGAAACCATACTCTTTTCATGATATCCCGAGAAAGGACTTAATGAAAAGTATTGGAATAAATAGCAAACGTATATAGAAATCAAACAGATAACTATGGATAGATCAACAGTTGTTTAAAATAAATTGTTTATAAATCTTTGTTATATCTCCAATAAAATTCAATGTTATTTTTATGTAAGTTCTTAAATATATTATATTATTTTAATTCAAATAGATCAATTTTTGGGAAAATAAAAAAACAAATAAATATGCTTTAAGTGAAGGGTAGTTTGGAGTAGCAAGATGTTTTTGAAAATGTGTGTCTCATCTTTGGAAGATGTTGAACATAAATGCCAACCTTGGTATTTATCGTATATTTCTTTTTTAGTTATGCTCTTCACAGAGCACACGAACATGCAAACACAACCGCACACATAGAGCATTTAAAAATACTTTCTTGGCTTCAGTGGGCCTCAAAACATATATTTCCATTGGAATCGTGTCATGGAACTACCTAATATGTACCTGGTAGTGAAGTAACACTAGAAAAGGCCTGATACTAACGTATACGTTGAAAGATAATTATCATATAATAAAATTACTCCTTGGCACTACACTCAAAGGAATTGAATGATTCGGTACTCAATAAAGTTAGACAAACTACCATTAGAAAATAATGTTCAAGTTGTATTAAAGACATTGTAAAGGCATTATCAGTAAGCCAACATTTTAAAATTATCTTCTACAACATTTTACAAAGGATTTTAGATTTCGACGCTTAGTTTCGAAATAAGAGTATACGAAATCTAATTTCATTTTACACACTCCTGTCTTCTAACTGGAGATAATTAAGTCCGGCATCTGAAAGTGGTCTTAGCATATTATAGTTTTCTTGTAGAGATGTACAGCTCCTTTACTCTAAAAGTCTGGTTTAAGTCTACTCAATTGCATTTATTTATCCATATGGGGCATATGAAGGATAACAAAATCAAAGGACCAAATCATAACATTAATTGAATATACTGAAACATAAACTTCTTCGACCATATACTGATTATGCAGTAATCATTTTGTACATATCTCCATTAAATTCTGTCTTTAAATAATTATTCAACTCTCTATATGCTTTGGAAATGAGTATTTTAAGCTAACAAAAAGCATGTAAATTTTCGAGTAGAAATATGCCAGAAAGACAGAAGTGAGTTATCATAAAAGGCTGCAAAACATTATCTTCCAGTTTTATTGTAAAGCTTCTGAATTGAACACTATTTCAGTCCTTTATACTGTACGGAAACAATGCTAACTCCAGGAGTTTGGAGTAGGTAGACGAAGGTGCTTCTGGTGTGCATAGTGAGCCCCTTTTGCTTCTAACATTATCCCTAGGAGGAAGGGATAAAGGGCGACTAGATCCGCACGATGTGCGCTAGCAAGGACGGGGTTCCTAAGGACTCCAAGGTGGCACAAATCCATACGCCAGCTACCTCTGCCTATATCACTCACAACCGGGAGTTTCGTGATAATCGAGACAGCTCCCATAGGGGGCCCTAGCAGTTCCGCCAAACGCCAAGGACGTATTTCAAAAGGGCAAGTTCCACGTCCTACCGCAACACACCAACCTCGTCCCTTGGTCCTACAGCCCTGAAATGAGGAAACAGTAGAAAGAAAATGATGGGAACAAGAAATGATGAATAGGAAATTCGTAGTAGAAGGACAACCATCCCAGTATTCGTTACCGAGCCTGAGAGACCACGAAAAAAACTCTGTGGTCCGAGTAGGCGGCCCAATGGAAACTGAATCCCAGACCTCCCGAATGCGAACCTGACATTACCGGGAAAGTATCGCTCGGTAACACACTAACTGAAACAGATGGCCCAGCGAGAGAAGGAAATAATTCTGCAATAAGAGTTGCAGTTCCTAATCATGGATATCACTTGCGTCAAATACTGCGCTGCCGTTGAAGGATTCCAACATCGATATACAGACCTGGCGTTGAATCCGGCAATTAATATTTCAAATGCAGTACACTCTCGGACTTTCGACCTTCACTAATCCTACCTCGTCGACGGACAAAACTAAAAAAAATTGTCAAATTGTTGAGCTTACACGAATAAGCAGCTTTCGCACTTCTGGGACTACTTATTATTATATGTTTAATATCGTAACGCTTACTCTATGTGCGTTGGATCACCTGACTTATTCCACACCAAAAGGTTACCCTTAGTTGTGTAGTCACCTTCCTGTACCACATGCTTGAATAACTTCCTGATAGATGTCGGGAACATCTGCTTTGTTACTATTGGTTTTTAGTGGAATGTGGTCTTTGGAATCATGGAGTCGCTGGCTTTTATTTGAGTGTATATTTAAGCATTGTTACGTTGTAAATATCGCTCAATTTGCGTATTCACCACCCTGCTCCATATATATTTTTGTTTTTATAGATGGATTTTTAGGGCGTAGTGTTGAATACAGCATACATTTCTAAAGAATTTTGGAGGTTCAACAGCAATACAAACTTTTGTTTAATATTTTAACCACTAATCTACACAGCTTTAACTCTGTGCAATACTATAATAAACTATAGGAAATATAGAGCAACAGCTTCAAAAAAAATTAAATCAATGTAAAACAAAACTATTGAATGTCCCTTGATACTACTAATAATAGAATTTTTAGTGCTCTTTTGAAAGCACAAAATAGTTAAAATAACTTAAAATCTTATATATGCAGTCTTTAGATGTTTTAAAAGAAATGGCTGTAGGTTGAACAGTATTAAACGTAACAGAAAGAGGAAAATAGACTGATAAGATATTTGAAGAAAAACTGCCTTCTAAAAATACACTGCAATTGAGAAAAGGTTCGGTGTATAAGAGCATAGTACAAGAGAATACCAGAGATCGAAAGGATAGGTAGACCTGAAATTGGGAAGAATGAGGGAGGCTGGGTTTGAAGGACCGGCTTTGGGGCAGAAAACTATAAATTTTGGATGGAAATAAGTGATTTATTGGCGAGTTTAGATCAAATTTTTAATTAAGCTGAATTTAGTTTTTAAGTTCTTTGATTCATAATTATTATCCGAACTGAATATAATGCAGCGGTATCAGAAACAGTAAAGAATGAACTGCTTTTTTAACGTCATTAGTTTCTTTCAAAATGTCCTTGATCCGTAGCAACTTCACATTGGGCACATAAGCCTGGCTCCCCTTCAGTTTGGATGGTAGTGCTTCGTTCTAAATGTCCTTGAGCCAAGGTGACGTCACTTTGGGCACATAAGCCTGACTCCCCTTCAGCTTGAGTGGTACGTTCCTGTCTAAATGGCCGACCCATTGTCTTTCGACCTTCACAGCGGTCAAACTCAAGCTAATACTGAAAGCCGTATTATGCTTCTCGAGGTCAGCTTCAGAACTGGTTGCTTTAATGGCCTATGTGCAGTTTACGACCTCTGCAAAGTTAGAACAGGATATTTTCTCTTCTTTACGGCGTAACTCCGTATTTCCACTGGAACAAAACACTTGTTGAAACTGGTTACATTGACGCTAAATTAACACAAATATGTACTTTTCCACGACTGCAAGTTCAGTTGATTTACCCTTTTTATGCAGAGCGTTCATTACAAAATGTGTGCTCCCCATAAAAGCTTTAACAAACTTCACAATAATCCACACTTTATGGTCAATGAGACCACTTTATTGCTTAGAAATGCTCCAGTATTTCCAGAAACAAAAATGGTAAAATTACCTGTTGAATTGTATGACGGTTAATGATTTTTTGTACTTATCTTCTAAACGGAAAATGCTTTTCTTTTTTCTTGAGTTGGTAATTTAGTCTACCAGATTGAGAAATAATGCTAGTGTATCAATCAGGGCGGCACCGGTATTTCCTCGCCGCTCGTCTCTCACCTAGGCGCTCCGAGCTCAATCCCAGGGAACTGCATGTGGGATTTGTGTTCGACGAAGCGGCATCTGGGCGGGTTTTCTCCGGGTTTTCCGGTTTCTCCCGCCATTTATTCCACCAATTGCTCCATCATCACCTTTCCCTTCACTCATCTCATCGCCATTTCTTATCATCTTCCTCGCTCTCATATCATGTTCGGGCTGATCACCCATCCTGGCTGTTCTGTCTGATCCGTAGTTTGTCTGCTCCCCAACAGATGTCTGACCATAGGCACAACAGGGAAGGTAAACTGATGAAGAGGTAATAATCAATCAGTCGCAGTTTTCTTCTCAGAGCTGTACGCCAGACCTTCTCCATTCTTTTTTATTTTTTACTTTCTTCTTCCTCTCCGCACATAAACCACTGATCATATAAATAAATGTCTCATTTGGCATCTCCCATATCGCGGTGGATATCTTGACAAGCGGTGTCTTCTCTTCCAACGAACCTGCTAAACTCTTTTCCTCTTCACGATCAGTCTTGGCTTCCCTTATGTAGTGTTTATGAAAGAATGAGGTGCTGCAATGACCTTTGCAAAAATTATAGAAAAGATAGGCTACGATACCTTCATCCAAACCAGTGAGAGTAATGCTTGTAGGTTTTATGCATGGAATTAATTTAAGCTTATAGCATTCGAATCCACTGACTTGGTAGCGGAAAACCGTTGTTCCTCTTGGTTGATGCCCTCTGTTGCAGTGTTCTAGTCCCCGGCTACCTCTGCTCAGCGGCTGATGATTTCTCCATTCCTATTAAATTACCTATCTAACTAGTTTTACTGATCTCAGGATTTTCGTAGGTGAGGCAAATTAAAATACATTGCATTTCCCTTAAAAATGTGGTTTATTATAAAATAAATACTTATGGGCGGCTAGCTTTTCCCATCTTTAACAATTCCCACCATAATAATAAATTGGGAGCATAATCTAACTGCACACGCTTCCCATCCATATGCACACACGTGCATCCGTCGTCCAGAGAGTATCACTGTATGTCGACGAGATTCTATAAGAGAGCGAAAATCTGGGGCTTTCTTCCCCTTTTTATACCCAAACTTAGTGATGCTCATCTTCGCGCCTTAAAATGTAACCACATTTCTAATTGGACCTCAAACTGCATTCCCTTATTATGTATGAAAATATTCTGCTCCAAAACTTTTTGCATACGCGTCCCAGTGACGCGTACGGAAGCATATTCAATATCTATGTCTTTTTCTTTTCTATGTGTGTCTCTTTATATTTCTTGATGTTGCTTCCACTTGGTGAAAGGCGGGCTCTAATTAGAATTATGTTTTACCTGAATTAGCTATCTCCCCCGTCCCTTACTTATCTAAGTTACAATCTGCTTTTGTACAATTCTTGGTTGCTGAATTATATTATTATGAGCAATTCTTGTTTGATGTTGGTTTATATGTATATATAAATATCCTTACCACCACTGAAAACTAAATTATTGTTTTTCAAAGAAGCAATTTAGTTGAAATGTTGAGGGGAAAACGGTTAGAATAAAAGTTGCACAACTAGAATAAAAACTCTCAAATCAAAATAATGGTGTATCGAGTCATGAAACTGGGACGGAACCTTAAAGATTATACAAAAAGTAATTTCTCGTGAGTATTATTTTACAACAGGAATGGAAGGAATATGGATGTTGATTGCTTTAGGTTGACTTAATTGGCAAAATGCCATCCCCATCTTGGGTTGTACAGAAGCGTGCACAAGTAATACACATGGGACTTCCATAGAGGTCATGCATCTCCAGCGGCATAGGTCAACATTTGTTTGGCTGCTTACTGTATAGTTTCGGTCAGAATAACTCACCTCCTTGCCTAAAGAAGTTCTGATTTTGTTTTTGCTAATCAATAAATAGGTAGCATAAACTGGAGTCATATGGGAAAGTAGTTTGTTGCCTGAAATGTATTCTTCACTCTATTGGAGTGTTAATAGTTTTTTTTAAATTTTAATTAATGTTTTTAAAGTTAGCGCCGTTTTAGTATTTTGCCGCTGCAGTCGCGAATTTCAGCATGCGCGATCACTTCTTCATTCTTTAGAAAGCGAGACGCTGCTGTGAGCGAGAGCCGCTTTGTGTTTTCCTTTGTTAGAGCATTTCGAAGTATTCAAAACAATTGAACCACTCGCCGACTGTGAAGTCAAATCAGTGCTTCGTTTTTTGAATACGAGAATTGTTACGTCAGCAAACATTCATCGCCAATTGTGTGAGGTTTATGGGGAAACAATGAGTGGCAATGGCCGGCCACACACAGCCAAACAAACTCAGATCTGATCGCATCACTTGGTTGGGAACAATTCGATCACCCTCACTATAGTCCAGATTTGGTGCAAACAGCACCAAAGGAAATCTTTGTATCGTATTCTGGGGTTCTTTTGAGGCGTGTCCTTCACCTTACCTATCGCAAAGCGTGGTGGCTTGATAACACAGCAATAGGGGGGAAAAGAGGGGAGGTTGATGCCTTTGCTTTTTCTGCTATTATTGAAACCAAAACATGTTTATTGTCTCAGAAACAGTCATGCCGTATACTGGCGAAATTACGCGTGGACGTATCTTGGGTATGTGGGAGGCTGGTCGCACTGTTATAGCAATTGTAACGGCAATACATAAAAGTGTTTTTATAGTAAATTACTGGATAAAAATACTTCAGAAAAGTGATGAAGACGGTCTACATACTCGTAAGAAAGTGGGCACTCCTCGTAAAACATCCACAGATGATGATATTCGTTTACTAAATGCAAATTACTCTTTTGTTGTAATTGTCTGGTCATGTTTAGAAACCAGAGATAAATGTGTATATTATATGGTTTACCGAATATGACTTACATATTATGGCAATAAAATTGGGTTATATTTTTGTCTATAATCCTGTTGTATTCCTATGATCAGCAACATGTTGGTAAAGGTATATTAACCAATTTTAGTTTGAATTAGAGGGAAAACATGCTGCTTTATTTATTTATTATTTAGTTATGTTTGCTTCTCTGCAGCAACAAGCATTGATAACACTGCGAGAATACAGTTCCGTTTATTTTTTGTTATAAAGTATTGCTGTGTATTTAATGAATACCATTCAAGCTTTAATTTGAAAATCTTCTCACACTACACATTCTACATTTCGCTAAACTGGGCGCTCATTAAGCTTTCTTCTTAACGTTTAACCCTTTCAAAGGCGTGTCCTGCACTAGACGATAAGAGGTTTGTATGACAAACTTAATGCACTCACTCTGCCTCTTTCCATTTTAGTCAATACGATCGAGAGCGTAAACATATATTTGGTTTCTATGCCATTTTGTAACCTTTGTTGTGGTTATTGGTGTAACTATTTAACAGAAGGACTGGCGCATCCTTGCACCGTGGCCTAAAACAACCAATGAAATAGCCATGGCTTCACAAGGCCACGTACAACAATAAATAATGTGACGTAGACGCGAGGTGCAGTGAGATTTTCTTTGGCGCTCTTTTTGTACAAAGCGATTTTCATCTGTTACTTCATCTGAACAAATTCCGTGGTGCAAAAAATTTAAAAAATGATGATGTTGCGAAAAAAGTAGTGCAGATCTTTAAACACTGGAGGATCATACTTTGACGAAGGCATGCAAAAACTGATTTCATGTTACAAGTGCCTGAATAACGGCGGTGACTATGTGGGGAAGTAGTGTAGATCATAAGGTAATGTATGATAATAAAGTACTTGGAAAACAATGTTCTTTATTGTTTAAAACGTTGCCGGTATTTACTTTGAAAAAACGCCTTATATAAATACACACATACATACGAGTATATGAACGGTGTTGCAGAATTCAACATCAAGCCTTCAGGAGTTAAAGAAGGGTACTAGGTGAGCACTTTAATATAGGACCCTTGTATGGTCTTTGAGTTTATAGTTGCTTGCGGTAGACCAAAACGAATAACCAGCCACTACGACACTCGTTGCTCGCTCAGATTTACAACACAGTTACACTCTCTGCCGGTATTCATACGCAAAAAAATCAATAATCGTGTACGTGTTAATTTGGTGGAATCAGCTATAGACTTCCTCTACAAAAGGTCTTATCACTAGAGAAACATTTTTCTCACTGTTGATACTGGAATTAGATGTAACAAAGTTATGCCTGCTTTCATATTAACACAATTATTATCAGGACATTGAAAGTTTGGCTCCTACTTTAAACAATTTAAAATCTTTGCAGAAAATATCTCTCTTTGTGTATGCCAGAAAGACAAACTATTGATCACCTATTGTTTAACTGCTCAATATATGAAGGAAGACGACTTTTGTCAAGTAACATACATGAGAAACATCTTGCAATTTAATCATCAAAACCTGCTGTTATAAGGAATCTTTAAATATTACTACCCAAATTTTTAGATACCTATAGTTCATTATGAATAAACATGCTTTAACTGTGTAATTTACTACTATGTTATAATAACTAGTCGCTGAAAGATATTGTATTCCACTGTAGTGATCTGTTAATATTATTCTTCAACCTATTTTCAAGCTTGTAACATCTAAAAAGTTTTATCTGATTTGTACAACTATAAGCATATTTTTTGTACTTAAAACTGAAATCCTAAATTACCTTTTGACAAAATAGATAAAACGCATGCTACAGTAAAACTTTGTGCGAGGTTTCACAAAAAGAATGGTGAATATTGAACAAGAAAGCGGTAGAAATAAATGTCTTGAATAAAGGTTGCTTGATATTGTAGGGGAAAGTAAATGCCATTAGTCGTGTTTTGTTTGGAGGTTATGAAGGTCATTTTATGGTCAATTTAATTTTTGAAATGGGCACTTACATTTTGTATGTTGTTTTCTCATTAGAAAATGGTTTATAAAAGCTGTTTATTTTGTGATGAGGAATAAGGAAACAAAATAAAAAATGTTGGGTGCCAATTACGAAATGTAACTTGACCCTTCAATGACCATCCATGGATGGTGCAACTTTATTGCGCACTTCGTACACCGCCATTCGAATTTTCGTTGTTCTTTACGTTGGTGGAAGAACAATTGCAAAGGTCCTTATACAAATGTTGTTTAGTTTTTTATGAGGAGTGAGAAAACAAAATAAAAATGTAGGGGATTACTTAGCCGGTAACGTTTGTGGCCCGCATTCGGGAGGTCTCGGTTGGGATCCCCATCGACCGCCCATTCTGACCCATGGGATTTTTCCTC
This sequence comes from Deroplatys truncata, assembly GCA_030765065.1. NCBI lineage: Eukaryota > Metazoa > Arthropoda > Insecta > Mantodea > Mantidae > Deroplatys > Deroplatys truncata. The sequence continues at coordinate 67,591,326 of CM060986.1, forward strand.
AGGAGAATGCTGGAACGGTTTCTTTCATCCCCCTAATTTTCTATCTCTTCATTTCGTTCCATTAATCATTTCATTCATCCTTTACCTCGTTTGGAAGGGTTGGAAGTCTCGGCGGTGGTGTTTCGGTGCAGCATGGCAGGGATACATTCTGAGAGGCTTCTCTGTTCTCCACCTTCAGCTGTTTGCCAGGGTATAAGGACGGCCCCTTGCGGGGCGTTGAACCCTGTGTGAAGCGGGGTCCCTGGTGTGTCTGTCGACTGCTGTGGTATCTCATTCTGGAAACCGTAGGGGCCCTCCTGTTATTGTTTGCCGTCACTCTTGGCTCCGGCCACTCGGTGCTTCCCTTCACCTCATCCCTCCCTCCCGGGGCGCCCCCTTGTGGGCATCGGTACAATATCCTTATTCCTGATTCAATGAAAAATCCCCTCCACCTCACAATCCATCTAATCCAGTGAATTTATAAGCGGGAAACAGCGACTCAAAGAACTAAATGGAGCATAAACTATAATCGAATAACTACAGCGTTGCAAAAGTAAATAGCAGCAGCATATAGAAAATAAAGGGAGACGGGCAGACGCATCAAGAAAGAGAACAGCAACAATATCTAATCAATGGAGTGTAGATGATGTAAAATGGGATTCATATTATTTATCAGGGATTTAGCGACCAATTTTCCAAAACTCAAACAATGAATTAATTCCAAACAACACAAGCATGGCAGATACACAAGGTTTTTAAATGGAAACTGCATGATTATTATTCCATTTAAATTAGTATTTCTCGTGAAATACAACGCAATTTGAATAATCGTTCTACCGTTATTGGTTTACAGGATACATAAATGTGAATTTTCACACCTGCCGTCAGTTGACAAGGGGACTGTGTGCGAATGTATAGGGTCTTTCAACAAGAGTGTCCTATCTTTGAACTTAAATAAAACACGTTATATAAATGATAGAGGTTTATTTCCTTTTTTATTTTGGAACATAATTAATGTCATTACGTGTGGAAGAGAACATCACTTAAGTGACCGCCGCGACTTCGTTGGGTTGCGCTTATACGGTTGATCCAATTTTTAATGACAGAAGAACGTAAATTAGGTCCAGCTTCACGAATAACACGCGTGTTGTTATTCATAAGATCATTTACTGTTTCTGACTTTTTGACATAAACTCGAGATTTAACGTAACCTCACAAGAAGTTCTCCAACGGCGTTAAATCACATGACCTCAGGGGCCAGTTAACATCACAACCACAATGATGAAACCTCTGAACTTCACCTTCAAAAGATCGATTGTTTCGAGATCAGTATGACATGTGGCACCATCTTGCTGGAACTAGATGTTTCTGAGATCCATACCATCCAATTGAGGCCAGAAATAGTCCCTTATAAGAGCCCGGGATCTTTCTGCATTGACAGTTAGAGCTTCTCCATCTTCATCTTGGAAAAAACATGGACCAATGATTCCACAATACCAAAATCCACACCACACAGTAACCTTTTGGGGATAAAGTGGTCGTTCTTGAATCTGCATTGGCTTGTGATTGCTCCCATAAGGGCAATTTTGTTTGTTAACACAACCATCCATTCAAAATTGATTTGTTTCCGTTCTCGCGTACACTCTCACGAGCGGCGCCTATGTTTTCGTTGGAGCGCTTACGTCGATTACGTATAGGCGTTCTTTGATCACTGACAGAACCATTTCTTTCAAATTTATCGATCAAATGCCGAATCATTCTCTCGCAGGTACGATTATGCACACCATAAACTTCACCCAATACACGGAAGATTTGGCGAACAGATGACCCATTTTGATAATAAATTTTCACAATTTCTACGGGTTGCTGAATGCTGTAACGTTGCATGGCTATATGTCAATAATAACTGTAACCACATGAAAAAAATGACTTCTGTAACTCAATAACAACGGCAGCTATCACATGTTAAAAATAGGACACTCTTGTTGAAAGACCCTTTATATACTTTCAAAATTTGATCACACCGGGAAAGCAAGGATGGAAGTAAAGCATGTATATCATCGATTTGTATAACTTGAAACATCTAACCACAGTGACTATATCTTTAAGGGAAAGCGGGGCTGAATTTTCTAATTTTGTAAATTTTAAAGCCGTTTACTTGAAAATTGGCACACTGATATGAGTAAATAAAAAATGACTGTGCAAAAGTTCAAAGCTCTAGCTAAAATAGTTTATCATACAATACAATTAAATATGTTTAGTTTGCGAAAAAATGTACATTTCTAAAACTGCCTTGCCAAATCAAATTTTTCAGAGAAAATGACATATTGACATTTTATAATACCTTAGTACAGTGAAAATAAATATAATGTTTTGGTTGAAGTTGATGTTGTTAGTTGTGGCGAAATAATTTTTTTTGTTTTAATAAAGTTATCTTAAAGCTTTACTTGTTTTCCAGTACAAATAATGTTTTGTAAGCCAATGTATAAAACGAATGCTTGAATCTTTAGCATATTTGTATTATGTATGCAAATGTTCATGCCAATTGAAACAAAACTGCACTTCAAGGAGTAGATTAGGTACGAAAAAATGTAAAACTGAGAAAAAACACATCTAGAAAGGGTCCAGTAGGCTTAAAGGGGAGCGCACGGGTGATTTAAACTTTTAAACATGGCGGATCGTGAAAATGTTGGCCAAAATGATTTACAAGTATCTAGAATACTTATATTGTGGCGTATGAGCGAGTATTGTTATGCCAGACACATTATTGCGTCGCGTTGTCAACAGTATTATTAGGGTGATTTAGTATTTCTTTCGGCTTGTTGGAAGTTCCGTCTGGTGTGACACTTGCCAGCTCTGGCTGGCATGCCTAGCCAGGGTTGGAGGGGTGATAAATGTTAGCGTTAATTCTTTGTGTGTTTGAGCGTCTCTTGTTGAGTAAGATTTCAAAAAGCAGGTCGCGTGTGTGAGGCATTTCCCTCAATCCTTTATTCCCCTGTGTGTAATGTACGGCCACTATTTCATTTATTAATAAACCGCAGGTAGAATTTTTGTATAATTTGTTAAAAAAAACCCACGCCTTCATCGGAATGTAGTCGCCAAGGTACTTGTCCTCTCGCAGTTTGTGTGCTACGTTTCCCCAATGTGCGTGTTGGGGTGATTAAAATTTAATAATTTGCTGGGAACCTTTTGTCCTTCACGCCAGCATGTAACAATATGGTATAATGAAAATATTGACAATTTTGTCATCTTCGCCTAAAAATTTGGTCCCAGTTTTCCTTAAGGAGAATCGTCAAGTTCTCTCTCAGTAACATTAAAATGAAACAATGGTGCGTTATCTCAAAATATACCAAGTGTAGAAATGTGATACATTTACAAAATTTTTATTAATTTCTTAGGATTACACTAATTTATTTTTATGATAAAGAGTTTATTAGAAAGAAAAGATACAATGTTTCAGAAGTAACTACCTTTATATATCAGACCTTTTATATTTTAAAGGGCGACGCCGTTGCCGAGTGGAGACCGCTCGCCTCCCAACAAGACTGCCCGTGTTCGATCCTAAGGGCCCGGCGTCAGAACGGAGAACGGATTTTCTTCGGGTTCTTTGCGCCATCATTCCACCAATTGCTCCATCGTCTCCTTTCCTTTCATTCATTTCGCCTTCATTTCATCTCATCTTCTTCCTCATTCTCATACTTACGTGCCGATCCTCCGTTCCGGGTTCGTTATTTTCTAAATGTATGTTCGCCTGCTACTGGACAGGTCTCTGACCCTAGGCGCGGTTGTAAGTCCTAGGTGTGTAAGCTCTACATGCGAGGAGGATAAGCCGACTAAGTGAGTCAGTATTTGAAAGTAAACTATTACAGAAAACACAATAAAAGAAATCTCTCGTCACCAAAGCGCTATATGAATCATATAGGAAAATTTTCGTTAGTGACACATATATATTGAAATAAATATATTTGAAATTTATCTTAAAACAGACATACAATGTACTTAATATGCTGTGAAATACAGACATGATATTACATGATTTTTACAATTACATCTATTCCTGTCAATAGGAACTTATATGCCTACACTTGCAAGTCTCTTTCAGATTTTGCCATAAGAACAACATCGTCTGCAAATAATAATAATAATAATAATAATAATAATAATAATAATAATAATAATAATAATAATTAATATGTATATCTTATGTTTTATCTATTACTATTTCTTCACCATTTAGAAATTTCTTCCGTTTTTTTTTTTCAGAATATGTCAATATACAAATCAAATAATACGGGTGAGAGTGCATATCCTTGTCCCCCTTGGTTTATTTTTAAGTGTTTTGTTCTTTTAGGCAATAGAATATCAACACAAATATTCGTTTCAATATAATCTCTTAACAGTTTCTACGATCTGAGTAGGAAGATCTTTACTTTTTAGGATATTCCATAGAACTCCTCTGTTTACTCAATCAAACGGTTTCTCCAAATGAATGAATAACGCATGTGTCTAAATTTCTTTCTCTTCTTTTGTCTATTATTTGTTTTAGCGCAAACACTCCATCTATTATACAGGGTGGACCATTTATGCTGGGACTGTACAATATCTCTAAAACTAAGTCAATTTATTTTGACCCCAATTGGAGGTTCCCATTTAAAAAAATTAAATTGTCCCTAAAATGAGTATCATAATTCCCTCCTAACAAAAAACGACTAGTGGCATTTACTTTCCCAGATAATATCAAGCAATGTATGTTTAAGTTGTGGATCTTGTGTCTTTCTTTCTGAAATCAGTTCAAGATGGAGCTGCTAGTTTCTGAGGAAATGGTCCATTTATGTTGATAAAAGTAGTTTTACTAAATCACTTATAAAGTAAAATATCTAAATATAAGCACTCCAACATTTTTTAAAATGTTTTTAGAATGTAAGATTTAAACATTTTATTAAATGAAACGCCAAATTATGCAGAATAGATCATACATTCATAATGTAAAACAATTAAAATGTTTACTTTGTGCTTGACGATAGCACCAATATTAAAAGTGAAATACGTTCTGGAAAAATAATGTTTGAAATTATTTTGGAAACAAAACTGGTAGGTAAGATGTTTTGTAAATCTTCATATACGCATAGGTTTACGATATACATGAAAAATGAATCCTAAAGTTTGTTTAATACTTGTTTTTAAAATTAAATGTTTCTGAAAAGTGACCCACAAGATTTTAATCCGAGATCAGATGATGGTGGTGGTGGCGATCATCTGAATCCATTCAGTAAAACAGACTATAAATGTATTGCTTTGGTTACACCGCATAGCATAAGGGAAGCAGAAACGCGATAAAAATTAAATCCATTTAAATAGTGAAATAGTCTATAGTAGTATACACTTAATTGAAAATCTGCTAACACAATTTCCCCAGGTTAAACCAGAATAAGACGAAAAGCAAGAAATTTCTTGTGAAGAACCTGAATAAAAATGAAATGGGAAAAATCAACTGAACAAACGAGAACTCTTGCCTCATTTCCTCTATTTTATACTCTTATAATTAAAGAGAAAGGAGAGATACGCAAGAAATAGAAATTGCAGTACTGTTTCTTTATTCCCTATAGCTCAATTTTTGCGTCTTTTTTACCTTCTTTATTTTTATTATTGTTCTCGTTGTGTTTTTCTGGCTTTTTGCATTCCAGTTTTCTATTTCTCTTCTTTTGTTTCTTTCAGAACGTTTTCCCATATTATTGTTTTTCGTTTCTTCATCCTTCTTCTTACAAATGCTGCCATCGTCATCGGAAAAACTAAAAAAGGAAAGAAATACACATTAAAAACGGACGCAGGACGCAAAAACTAATTTTGTCGTTTACTTGTGAAAGAGAAGGCATTCTATATCGGAACAAAGACTCCAGAAAATAAGGAACGTGGGCAGAAATTTTCGCAATTTATATTCCTGTATCCAGACACTGCGTAACAGCTGCAATTCATTAAGTTGCTTTATCAGTGAGTCATGAATAAGGGCGTATTTTTACTTTTCTACACCTACCTACAAAAGTATAGTATTCCACTCAAAATTCAATACCGAGATTTAACCGGAAATACACGCTTTGAGACTTCCTGAATCCGACAAGTCAGTTTTAGAATAATGTTTGCGAATGTGTGACTGTGTCTGTGAATAACAGAAACGATACACATTTTCATACGTTATTCTCATACGATACAGATTTTTGTCATTGTTCCGGACGCACTTTAGCCTTGGAGTTATTATGCTACTTGTATCGTTTAAGCCAATTCATTATGCCTACTCCTTTTATAAAGAAAAAGTCTCATAACAGATATGGTTTCAAATTCTTCTGGTTCTAAAACATTTCTTCAAAAACAATATATGTCTGTGAACCAAGACCTCACAAGAGCATATAGTATGCTAGGCTGTATTTTACTTTCTCTACTACGTATAGTAAGTTGGGGAAGTATTGCATTCCACCCAAAAATTTGATACCGAGATTTCACCGGAAATACACGCTTTGTTTAATAAAAACAAAGCATTTTTGGAAACATGTTCGTGTGTGTGTCTGTGTGTGCGTGTGTGTGTCTGTCTCTGAACAGTATAACTCAGAAACGAACAATCGGATAAACACCAAACTTGGTATTTAGGTTCAGTATCTTCCAGAGATGCGACACAAAGGTTTTCAAGAAAATCCCCTCACCCCAGATTACCCTTTACATGGAACATTTTTCAAAAATTTTAATTTTCTCAAAAATGGCTCTAACGATTTTGATTAAAATATCATATATTTAAGATATATTCTCGACAAATAAAATATATATCTTGAATTTTCTGGGAATGTCTCCAAAACTGTTCTTCATTGTGAACGACGTTTGCATAACTGGTAAACCATAAGAGATATACAAAATTTTACTACACAAAAATGTAGATCGCGTTAAAATGCGCAATTTATATCATATACATTTTTGTTGTTGAGTGAACCATTTTCAAGATATTGCTTAAATTTTCCAATACTTACACTTTTTATAAAATGGGAATTCGTTATTCTTTTTTTGTCCTGGAAATGCAAAGAGAATGGAATACTCCACATAGCAACCAGCTCTTAAACTATTTGACTATCGCTTAAAACCTACCAATTCCCCTTGCATCTACAAGAAAATTAGCAATAAGATTAACATCTCGATATTTTGATTAACATGAAGCATATGGAGAATAAGCGTTTGTAATAATAGTTTGTACAAGAGTAGAGAAAGTCATGTGAGTGTAACACATCAGATTTTTTTCTTGCATAATCTGTAATCTAAGTTACCCTGAAACAGTCCCATCGTGTTGAGATGCTTTTTCACATTAGCATGTTCTGTGAGAAATGCAATAGTTGTTCCTAGCTGAAGTCTGTTTGTTACATTTAAATAAGCTTTCAGCTTTCTGTTTACCATGTTTGTTTTCTAGAGTTTAACCAAGTGTTATGATGTTCTACTTTGGACCAGTTCTTAATAGGCTCTCATACTAAACACGGAGATGTTCCTAGAGACGGCTCTGGCCCAATTGATTGTAAAGTTGCTCCTTGTCTTGCAAGTTTATCAGCTTTTTCATTTCCCTCTATGCCATTACGAGTTGAAGTTCATTCTGTTCTGCCAAGTTTGTGAGCAGGTTAGGCAGTTTAAAACGAGTCCTGACGTTACCTTATGAATTACATAGAGCCTTAAGTGAAGCCTGGCAATCTGAGAAGATAAGGATGTGTTTACTAATGTAAGCTTTCCATATGTTTTCATGTATGCATTGGATAATAGTATAAATTTCTGTTTCAAAAACAGTAGCATATTCATCCAAGAGAAAGAACCTTTTGCACCTTAATCTTATTCCACATACTCCGGATCCTACTTCTGTGCGAACCCTTGAGGCGTCTATAAATCTCACCCACATTGATTCATAATGACGTCATTTATAAGTTAATTTAATTGGAATTATTTGGTATGACGGCATTTCTGAAGATGCATCTCCTATGTATTTCCTAACCCTTTGAAAACCTGAGTCTATTTCATAAATTCTCAGTTTCAATTTATAGAGTACCATTCTTTCCCCCTTTATTACAGCTAATGTAATGGAGTCAGGTTCAAGAATGTCTCCATTGCTGTAGTAGGAGTCCAGTCCTAACTTGGTATGTAAATCAAACATCTACCAAGGATGCGACACAAAGATTATCAAGAAAGCCCCCAAATTACCCTTTACACGAAAAGCTGACATCTTAGGTTTTCTCAAAAATGTCTCTTAACGATTTTGATTAAAATTATGTGTAAGGTAGCTGCATAACAAATAAAATGCACATCGTCACTTTTCTGGGAACATCATATGAAATCCTTTCATGCTGAATAATTTGTATAATTGGGGAACCAAAAGAGATAGATAAACTTCTCACTACCCAAAAATGTAGTAAACGTTAAAGCATACAATTTGTATAAATTACACTTTTAGTTACATTAATAATTTCCGAGATAGTCTTTGTTATTCGTATGAATTTTCAACTACTTTACAATTTTCTTCACTGGAAATTGCTATTCTGATTTATTCTTCTTTGTTTTATCCTGTTTATATAAAGCCAATGCATAACAACCTGCTTTCACTATTGTTTTATCTTAATGTTTTCTATAGATACTTTATACCTATAGCGAAATTTATAATTAACCAGAAAAGCATGTGTGAATTATGTGAATTTACTAATCAAAATTTTCGAATTATTTCTAACTGCAAGACTAGTAAGCAAAATGTAAGTTAGTGTTAATCACAGTGCTAATACAACAATAAAGCCTGTTGTTTTCATTGTTATTATTGTTGCTGATACTATTCTTCCATTTTCTTATTAATAAATGGTACATATCATAACACTTAATACACATACGTGGAATTTTAGAGAGAGTGTAATTGGCTAGTATATGTATGTTTTGTTTGTTTATTAAAGCCGCTGATGAGTTACGTTCACATGAATTTCTCTAGCCACATCATTTATTTTTATACAGAAATAATTTATTTATATAATGTTTTGGATACATCATTTTAACATATAAAAATATCAGGTATTTTTATACATTTTACATAATGTTTAAACATTTTTATACGTTTTTATACAAACTATTCTTGCTAAAGCTTATTTCTGTCAAATTAATCCAAATAAATGTTTGTATAAATAGTTTTATTACACATTTCGTTGCAGGTACAAGGTGGATACAGGAGACAAGAGCGATAGTCAAATGTTTAAAAGCGGAATGCTCTATATTTTATGTACTATCTTCTCCAAAGGTTTTTTTTTTTGCAAAACCTTATTATTCTAACTAATTCAAGCTAATTGAGATAAGTGGTTACATGTATAGCTTCATTGCATAATTTTATAGGCACAAAGAGGATAATGAAATCAAATGTTTAAACACGGTGGCGTAATCTGGCTTTGAACTCCCATTTTCTTCTCATGACTTCGGCAGAAGTATTTGTAGTTGGTAGTACTTAAAAAATGAAATTATAAAAGTAATGAAAACTTCAAACTAATAAAGCACATACCACAAGAAAAGATATTTGAAATAATTTATGTGTTTTAAAGAAACATGTATTTGTTTTGTAATACGTATTTGTGTTTCTCTTAAGATATACGCCATGTCCTTTATGAAAAAAAAAAAGAATTTATGCAAAGGCATTTAATATTCTTGAGTATTAGATTGTGTAGGTCATTTTGAAACATACCTCTTCATTTGTAGTGAATGCAAATAAATTTTTCATTGATTCTGCCTTCATTTCATATTATCTTCTTCACTCTCGTACTGGCCGTTCCCCAGTTGCGGGTTCTTCATTTTCTGATTTCATATCCGTCTGCTCTTGAGAGACTGACCCTAGGCGTGGTTGTAAGTCCTAGGGTTTTAAGCCCTACATAGGAGGAGGGTAAGCCGAGTAAGTAAATAAGTAAGTAAGTAAGTAGGTAGGTAGGTAGGTAGGTAGGTAGGTAGGAGGGTGTAGATGGATGGATAAGTAAAGTCGCAGTGACCTTAGTAAAATATTGTGAAGTAGTTTCCAATCTAAAATTTGCAAATTAAGAATAAATGCATTTTAATAACTTTAAAGCTAATAAACTGCAAAATGATTTTTTGTTACTCTCTAGGACTAGGACTAGGAGCGGAATGGGACTTAGCACCTGTGAAGATCTTTCGTGCCTAACCCCTCACGGGGAGCCACAGGCAGCGAGGGAGGAGTGATGTGAGGGGAGATAGAAGGCATCCGGACAAGGAGACAAGACAGGGCTGAGGGCAGGGTCCCTACGTTTTCCACGTTGATGGCAGCTGATACAACCAGCTCTCTTCCCCTGTAAGCTTGATCATCCCACTGGGAGATCCGGGACTCTCTGACCGCCCCCATTCCGAGGGACGAAGTGTTACATAGAGTATGTTTTGCCCCTGCCATGTAACCCTAGACCCGCGCCGACACTTGCAACCCTGAAACAGAACAAGTAGATGAACGGTTAAGTTAAATGAGAATGGAGGTGAAATGGAAGGACAGGAAATATGAGGAATGTAATGAACCTTCCCAGCATTCGCCTAGCGACCCGGGAAAACCCAGAAAAAACCCATGGGTCAGAAATTTTGGCCGCAGGAATTGTACTGACGACCTTCCGAATTTGGGCCACACGTTAGCGTCTGAGCCATCTGACCCATCACCACTGTTAGGTCTTCATTATATTAGGATAGGCAGAAACAGTGAGAGAGACAGGGCAAGGCATAGGAAACTGCGCATTTAATACTATAACGCGAACAGGGTTATTTTCAAAATCCTTGGAAACGTTAAGAACTGCTTCTTTTCTCTACCAGGCACTTAATAGGTAGAGGAATTATTGCATTCCATCCAAAAATTTCATACCGAGATTTATGTGAAAATACCTGTTTGCTGCTCCTAAATCCAAAGGAATCATTTTTATAAAAATTCTGTTTGTGTAAACAGCAAAACTCAAAAACAAAATGTCGCATAATTTCCAAACTTGTATTAAACTTCACTGGCTTCCAAATAAGCCAAAAATACTTTCAAGAAAATCCCCCAGCCGAAACTACCTGGAAACCTTTTTCTAGTTTTAAATTTTCTCAAAATGGCCCTAATTATTCTGATTAAGATACCATACAAATATAATTAATAAAGTGTCCTATATTTAACATGTGATACCCGCCGTTGTTATTGAGTTACAGCAGTCATTCAGCAATGTGTAAAAATTGTGAAAATGAATTATCAAAATGGATCATCTGTTCGCCAAACCTTCAGTGTATTGCTTGAAGTTTACGGTGTGCATAATCGTCCCTGTGAGAGAACGATTCGGCGTTTGATCGATAAATTTGAAAGAAGTGGTTCTGTCAACGATCCCCCAGCCGAAACTACCTGGAAACCTTTTTCTAGTTTTAAATTTTCTCAAAATGGCCCTAATTATTCTGATTAAGATACCATACAAATATAATTAATAAAGTGTTCTATATTTAACATGTGATAGCCGCCGTTGTTATTGAGTTACAGCAGTCATTCAGCAATGTGTAAAAATTGTGAAAATGAATTATCAAAATGGATCATCTGTTCGCCAAACCTTCAGTGTATTGCGTGAAGTTTACGGTGTGCATAATCGTCCCTGTGAGAGAACGATTCGGCGTTTGATCGATAAATTTGAAAGAAGTGGTTCTGTCAACGATCAAAGAACGCCTGTACGTAATCGACGTAAGCGCTCCAACGAAAACATAGGCGCCGTTCGTGAGAGTGTACGCGAGAACGGAAACAAATCAATTGCTTGTCGATCGCAAGAATTGGGGCTTTCGCCGACCACAACTTGGCGAATTCTGCATCTGGACTTGAATTTTTACGCTTACAAAATGGTGTTAACTCAAGAACTAAAGCCGAATGACCATAGGTTGGCCGTGTATTCGCTGATGGGCTATGGAGCAATTGGAAGCTTACCCGGATTTTTGTCGAAAAATCATCTTCAGCGTTGAAGCCCAATTGTGAATGGATGGTTGTGCTAACAAAAAAAATGCCGCTATTGGAGCAATCACAATCCAATGCAGATTCAAGAACGACCACTTCATCCCCAAAAGGTTACTGTGTGGTGTGGATTTTGGTATGGTGGAATCATTGGTCCTTATTTTTTCCAAGATGAAGATGGAGGAGCTCTAACTGACAATGGAGAAAGATACCGGGCTCTTATAAGGGACTATTTTTGGCCTCAATTTGATGGTATGGATCTCAGAAACATCTAGTTCCAGCAAGATGGTGCCACATGTCATACTGCTCTCGAAACAATCGATATTTTGAAGGTGAAGTTCAGAGGTTTCATCATTTCCCGCGGTGGTGATGTTAACTGGCCCCCGAGGTCATGTGCTTTAACACCATTGGACTACTTCTTGTGGGGTTATGTTAAATCTCGTGTTTATGTCAACAAGCCAGAAACAATAAATGATCTTATGAATAACGTCACGCGTGTTATTCGTGAAGTGGGACCTAATTTATGTTCTTCTGTCATTGAAAATTGGGTCAACAGTATACGCGCAACCCAACAAAGTCGTAGCGGTGACTTAACTGATGTTCTTTTCCACATGTAATGACATTAATTATGTTCAAAAAAAGGAAATAAACCTCTATCATTTATAGAACGTGTTTTATTTAATTTCAAAGATAGCACACTCTTGTTGAAAGACCCTATATAATATATGTGTTGAAATTTCTGTGTTTATCCTGTGAAGGCCTATAAATTCGGATATAATTGCGCATAGTTTTCTATAGCTGGTAAAACATAAGAAAAGACCAAAGCCTTACTGCACAGAAAGTACAATTCTTTAAAATGATTATTCTTATGGCATTAGCTAGTTTCGAAACATCGGTTAATGCTGGTTTGAGTTTTTCAATACCTTTTAAAATTTATTTATAGCGTTATCAGATAAGTTATATGGTTTGTATAAACACGACAATTAAATTATTTAAATGCAACATTAAAATTGATATATACATTAGTTTTAATAAAATGTTCACAACTTCAAAATTTATTATTTTAACAAGTTAAAATAGATATATACATATTTATTCTTGTGCTTACAACTGCTCAAAATTCATACTCTTGACGAACTCACAATCAGTTTTTTATGTGCTGTCGTTGTTAATTGTTCCTCGCAATGTATGGAAAGAGTATGGAATTGAAGGCCAGCTTATAGAGTCTAACTTTTATACATCTGACTTTCGCCTTGGTTTCCTCTAACCCCTTGTACCTACAACGAAATGTGTAATGAAATTATTTATGCAAAGATTCTTGATTAACATGATGTAATAGAAAAATAAGCTTTTATAAGAATAGTTTGCCGAAATTATATAAGCATAAACGATAGCAGCTGGAGAAACTCATTTGAATGTAACGCATCAAATTAGGTGTGTTTTCAACATTATTGGGTTAATCCATTTTTCGTTATTTAAGCATGTTTAATGATTGCAGTAGATTAAAGGATGATTTATATTCTATGTTAAAGTACCTAAACAATTTTAATAATTTAATACATAGTGAAAGACAAATTCCGATGCTATTCTCTTCGGCTCTAATCAGAAGCAATATAAACCAAGCTTTCCATTAGATAATAATATGGTGTTAAATTTCAAGTAACTGGATAAAGGCAGGAAAGCTTGAAAGGAAAATGAAAATGTTTAAATCTCTTTCTCAGTCTATAAATTCAAGTTTTTATGTAAAAATCTGATGTAATACATTTACATGATCTTATCCACCCCTATCTTTATTAGTGGTTATACAAACTATTCTTACTACAGCTTATTTTTTATTTACTACATTTTAACCCAAATAAACCTTTGCAGAAATAGCTAAATTACACATTCCGCTACAGATTCAAAGGGAACAACGACAGTCATATATTTTATATGCTTACCTTAAAATTCCATGCTGTTTCCAAGCAATCGCGAGAAACAACTGAAAGTTGACAGGACTTCAAGAAAATGACCTAGTAATGAGCAATTCGATCCATTAATAACGGATATTTTTGAAATAGCTAATGCCACTAAATAAGTTATTTGAAATACATAGTGTATTTTAAAGATATCTACAACTTTTTTAGAAAGTTTTCGTCTATCGCTTAATGTATACCAGTTGCATAAGATTATACGAAATTGCTTGCAGGGTATGTTCCATGTAAAGGGTAATTGGAGGTGGAGATATTTTCTTGAAAATCTTCGTGTGGCATCCTTGGAAGATACTGATCTTAAATACTAAGTTTGGTGTTTAAGAACCGTTTTTGCGTTATGCTGTTCACAAACAGACAGACAGACACGCACATACACATACAAACATGGATCTTTTTATAAAATACTTTTTTTTTCACGGAACATTAAAACATGTATTTCCGGTGAAATCTCAGTGTGAATTTTTGGGTGGAATACTTACTATGTGGTGGTAGAGAAAGTAAAATTGAATTTAACTGTTTGAATATATTTTGAATAATAGCTTTGAATGAATATATGAGGAAAGGCATCACCACTTTTGCATATAGTTTTATAACAATTTAATCATATGTGTGCAAAACATATTTCATACGTATACTTCCCAAAGTATCAATGAATTAGAGCTGTAAACACAGTGGTTTGTTTTTACAACGTTTATGTTAAAATTCCTCGGAATTAATTAATGCTACAAAAGTATTTCTTTGTTAAACTATGCTTTTTAATCATTTTTTTCTGTAGTACACTTGTATTTCTTATCTATGGTTTCCCAGCTACGTTTATTTTCTGATATGAAGGAAAATTTTTTTAACAACGGTGCGTAAACCATTTCTGCAAATTCGTAAGTAATATTATATTTGTACAGCAACTTTAAGTTTTTTTCTGTTGTTTAGATGAAATTAAGTGATTTTAACTAATTGAGATGCGCTGAATTAATTTCTGAAGTCCAGAATTTTGTATCAAGAACCAATTTTTAATGACACTTTTTAATTGTACAAGTTAGTTATAATGAAAAACATAACAATTGAAAAGAACACCAAATTAAAGTGTCTTTGTTGATCGTTTGCCCTTATGAACAGCTTCTGGGCTCTCTCTGATGGACCAACAAGATTCACCAAGCAGACTTGTATTCCATCTTCCACTGAATCGTTTTGCAAAGGCTAAAAAATAAATCCAAATTAAAAGTTAATAACCCGCTTATATAAAGAGTTTATATTCCAAAAATCAGAGCTAAAAACAAAGAAAAAATTGGGATCGCAGCTAATTCTTTTTAGAGAAAATTTCTTGGTGAAACCTCTCGCCATGTTCATCGCTAAAAGCACCAAGGATTTTTGGAAAGAAGTTCAGATGACAGTCCAGAAAATGTAGTTTCAACGACATACTGCATCCCATAACAGGAAAGTAGTGTAACACATAATTCACTTACAAATATTTCATAGCCTACTGACTTTATATTCCCAAGGAAGTTCGTGCATAGTGATTTAAATGCAAGCCAAGCCATTTTCTCCGCTTCCAACAGTTTGTTTTTGAAGTCTTGGAAGACTAATCTTATTTGTTGACCAATAAACACCCCTTCCTTAATCTTTGCATCACTTAGGTTTGGGAATTTATTTTTGAGATGCATGAAAGCTTTTCCTTCTGTGTGTAGTGCCTTCACGACTACTTTCATCAGTCCGAGTTTGATGTGTGAAGTTCACAAGTGATTCTTGGGAAACACTTCTGACTCCAGGAATGTAGGCTTGTCTTGCAGGCCATTCTTTACGAATGTGGTGGTTTGCTTTGTCGCGGCTATCCCACTCGCACAAAAACAACAATATTTAGCGTACTCTTGTTGCATACCCATTAAGAGTTCTAATAACTTTCAATTCTCCACATATATGGCATTTGTAAGAAGTATATTGAGTGCACCTTAGTTTTGCATTCATAACGTCAAACGTTTCCTTCGTATGAATGGCATATGCGATAGGAACAATGGGAAAATATTGCCAATATGGATAAGTACCGCCTTTAGACTTAGTTTGGAGGAATCAATTAATAAGCGCCAGTCTTTTGGACGATGTTCATGTCCCAAAGACTTAAATAAGCCATTCACATCGTTGCAAAAAGTTATTCCTTCATTCTCAAAAAAATATTCAATAAAATGAGTTTGTCGTTTTCTAAATGAAGTTAGCTTTAAAAAATATTCCGTTCTTACAGTCTAGAACCCAACAATTCTGCTTGACATTTTGAATGATTTAAGTCCCTCACAAGATCATTTGTGAGAAAACCTGCTGATTACAGGGTAAAGACGGTGTAGATGACTGAAACTCTTGATCTCGGGTAGGATTAGTACAGCCTCAGACATCGGGTGTATCTTCTTCTGAAACGGCGTACTGCTGTGCATTCTGAGAAACTGGTCGGATGGTGAAGGTAAATTAGGGTATTGGATCTGCCCTTTGGATTTTGAAGTATATCCTTTTGTATCTATCAAACAGAAGTAACACTCTGTTACATGGTCCTGAGCTTCTCGCTAAACCATAGGTGCACCTAATTTCATTGCATAAGTTTACCTTGTAACCAATTTATCAAATTTCTAGAGCATGAATTGCAGCATATTTGAGGTGCAAATGACTTATCTTGTTCTCCCACACGACGTCCAAAATACAGTTCATATGCTTTTCGAACTAGAGGTGTAATTTTACACTTTTGGCTCTTGAAAGTTGGTTCTCCATATACATAACAAAAAGAATTAGGATGAGTTTTACACTGGCGTGGTATTATAGTAAAATTACTATCGTTCAAACTCTTCTGATGCAGAATTATGAAACATTAGCTCACTCCTTGAACACCAACAGAAAGCCAACAACAGCCTGAAAATAAATGAAATATCATTAGTTATAAAATGCTAAATACAGATGCCATTATAGGATGGGATGCCAACATTTGTAATATTTATCACCAGATATTGATCTGTCTCCTAAGAATGCAAAGAAAAAAACACGAAATTGTGGAAAGCGGGAGATTCAATTAATGGCATACATATATGTTAAAATAACGTTCGTAAAAATTTTTCTTCTTTGATTTTTGAAAAAAAACGGCACGTTATAGGCACAATATAATTATAGATTCATTTTTACAACTAAAACGTCTACCTAATACACCTATTTTAATAAAAAGGAAAATTTCGTGTTGCAAATTGAAGACTTCTAACAGGATTCGTGACTTGTCCCCAGGACTTTACTTTGCTCTCTGTGGTGAGAAATATGCTGAATGAAAAATTACTGGGCGGAAAGCTCCATGAATCATAAGAATTAAACCTCAAGATAGCAATAATCAACACTTGTATATTTGCATATCCACTATAGTTTGACTTAATTTATATACTTGGTGTTATGATATGTGTGATTTACCTTTTTTCTACCTATTGTGACCTGTCAGCTTAAATATCGTATGGTTTATTTATTTCATGAGCTGTCAAGATAAATTGCCACTTTAAGTGTCTAATTAATACTCACTGACATTTATTAATTATATATTCCCTAATGAATTAATTAAACCGGAAAAGAAACATTTATCTAAACATTTGACTCAAAGATATTTAAGTCTTTGATATTTCGCAGATTGACGAATTACAGAGTGAGAAGAATACTGAAATAAATCTTGCGTAAACGATTGTACTGTTACAAACAAATATGAAGGAGGAAACAAGGAATAATGGAAGAAAAATAAGACTATAACTATTGGAAGGAAAACATACAAGGTATAGCTTCCACTTCAGAATGAAATAAACATTTGGAATATGCCATTGGTTGTACAAAGAGTTGTTTTCTAAAAGTTAAGCAGAGGGTAGCAATGGAAAAGCTATATTTTTGTTTAAACATATGCGAGGTATAGCAATGCATAGTGCGGAAACGTTAATGTTGCGACAACTCGAATAAAACTGTTGGACGAATTTTAAATGTTTCTATAGGAAAGAACAGTATTTGTAGAATTGATATACCAAATGCACAATGGAGCTGTTTTAGAATATACAAAGAAACATTATTTATGAATGCATATATAAGAGCTGGAGAAAACATTAGAAGAACACGGGTTTCAGAATTCGGATACTTATACATTAACGGAAAATAACGGGATTATACGAAAAGCTTCCCTAAAACTAAGCATATTTATCAATCAGTAATATAACTAAACAAACACTTTAGCTATTAGGTTTACAGTATTATATATAATGAAACGAAGGTTTACATAAGTTGTAACAAACTTACTGAATTCTGCTAAGTACACGGAATAGAAAAAGTGGAAAAGTAACCAATTTAATATTTTAGAGAACATTGGCTGTGTTTGCATACATTGGGTATGTATGCAAAATAATAGAGTCTGAGAGAAAAAATATGTTGAATAATTGTCACGGAAATAACTTATTTAATAAGCATTAAACAAAGAAAATAAGAATTTCACATTGCTGAAAAACAAAAAATCGAAAGCGCATTGAGAGAATATACGAACGGGCCACATTACAGGGTTGCCTTCAATTACCAACCAATTGGCAGTAGAAATATGAGAAGACCTGCTGTAAGATGCAAAGAAACCTGAGCCGAACCAGAAATTCTAATCCATGATGATGATGATGATGATGATGATGATGATGATAATGATATTATTTTAGGAGTGTGTGAAGGAACAAGAATGCTGAAACTGAATCTGAAGAGGAAAACAAACTGACGGGAGAAGAAATAACACGTGGATAGAATGAATAATATAAGGCTTCCAAAACAAATAATTAGCATTATATTGAGTAAAACGGAGACGTGGAAAGATCTAAGGGAGGACAGGCTAAGCTGTGATTACGTAATTATTGTAGGAAGATAGTAAGATTAAGAAATAATTGCAATAAATAATTTACGTATATTAAATCAATATATAATATAATAAGCTTGAGTTGAAAGGCTTGCCCGAAGAAATGGGTAACTAGCAAGTCATGCTAAGAGAAGTCATTAGCAACAGCGAGGAGCAAACGCGCTAGCCATAAAGATTCCTAGAATGTAGTTAGGTTATAAGTTTAGTGCATTTGCAAAGTAACGTATGCCAATTCTGGAAAATGGAAAAGTGAAGGATTTCTAGATTCAGGCGAGTTATATAGCAACAAGCGGAGGTACGGCATAGTAACAGTCAGAGACGCACACGAAGGGAGTTTAAAATTGGCCCAGGTGAGAAAGGAAAGTTGGTGTTGGAATTGAGATGTAAGTGGGGCTTAAATTAATAAATGTTCGTACATCCTAAACCCGAGAGGTACTTATTGTTCGACGAATCGTCACTCTGGATACTTGTGACATACCCATACAGTACCAGGGACACGCTTGTGATTTAGCGGCTATTGCGAGGGGATTTTCAGGTAAACATTTTAGCGACTCAAGGCAAATTACATTTCTAGTTTCTTTTATTGCGGAAACAGTTTTTTCAAACCGTAAAATTGATACTGCAGAAGTAAGCAGGTATAATAATTCAATTGTTATAGTTTCGAGTGATACGATTCACAATCAGTTTAATTCTTTAGCTTCAAACGGTCGACAACTCCCTTCAAAAGCTCAAGTATTAGATCACATTGAATTTCTCAGTTAATTTAACTGGTGTCATCCTTCACATTGCACTCATGCATACCTTGAGAAAGCACTCGTAGCTCTACCACTGGAGCAGCTGGCGCACAAGATAACAGAACGAGCTATGAGATAACAAAGACATCAGAAGCTGGTAAAGTATACTGCTTCAATTGTCGCACCTTTGCGTGGCCTCTAAAATTCAGATAACGTAGTTACGTTATCAACTGTTACAGGTACTAGGAACTAACCCGAGAATAAAGCCGATATATTTATTATTATTATTGTTATTATTATTATTAATTCCAAAAAATGTAGGTCTAACTGTAGTAACTGCTTTACCTGTGTTGCTCTTTGATAGTGAAGTCTGGATTCCAGTTCAACAGCAAATTAATACAATCTAAACGGCAGAAATGAAATTCATTTAAAGCGTGAAGGAATATGTAAGAACGGATAGCATGAGGAATGGCGATATAAGGGAAGCACTGAATATAGAATCAGTAAGTATAACAATAATGGTTAATAGTAAAAATTGAACTGAATATTTGCTAAGAATAAAAACAAAGGATTTCCAAAACAATCTTAAATTACAATCCGAGAGGAAGAAGAGATCGAGGGCGATTGTTTCACTTTTATTGACCCCTTTAACTTCTGTAGTTCATATCTAGGTTTTTAATTTGAGAATAACTGAAAGTGCTGTTGTTTTTACTCGATGAACTATAGATTTCTTAACATTAGGTTTTTAATACGTTTGCCGTTAAATACATTTATACTTTCAGACTCTGCAGAGGATAGGAATGAGTCTGGTTAAAGAAAAATTCCCAGCCGGGAATCGAACCCGAGACTTCTGGGTTGAGAGGTCATAACGCTGACCCCTCGATCACTAAGTTAACATGAATGTTTTATTGAAACTGTTATTTGATGATAATAATAATACCTTTATTATTTATTATGTTTTACTTGTGATATACTATAATTAAGCATTTCGTTTCACGTGAAATTATTTTGAGAGTATTTGGAACACCATTTGTATTTACTTTAAGTACTCCAATAATAAAATTTAAAAAGCTGTATACAACAATGCGGTTTTAAAATAGCATTGATTGTAAGATAGACTTAAAGATACCAATTTCCAGTCCAGCATTTTAATTTTTTAATGTAACAGATAATGAATTAAACATTAATGAAACGATGAAGAGAATTATATCATTGGTGATGGTAAGAAAGCACACAAATAAAGTGTATGCCGAGGTATGAAATGAATAGTTGTGGTTGGCAAAAATACCATAATGCTTCTGTTCCAGTTTACAAAGAAAGCCGACATGGGTGATCGTGGTCGTTAAGGCTTGGACTCATGAACGGGAGATTCGCGGACTGTCCTGCTTGAGTCAGTCCTTATAACTGGCAAATGCCGGGGAGGTACTCAAAATTTAGTTTCTTCCCAAATTTATTTTCCTAATTATCATTTAATTTCATGTATCATTGGTGTCCACCGCCTATGGTGCCCTGTGCAGTAACAGAGGACATTAAAAACTAAAAAAATGAAAGAAAAAATAAAGAAAATCAAAGGTCCTGAGAGGTTTCTATTACCATTTTAATTATATACAACTGTTTTATCTTCATTGAAAACGGAGCAGTACTCTGTATCAGAAACACTTTCGAACTACCCATGGTTAGATAAAATATGCCTGCTTTAGTGTATTGCTTCACTGCCCATATAAAACTGCTGCATGTGTATATGGTACTGAGGAAATGCTCTAGAAATGCTCTAGTCTTCCTGCAGTTAGAAAAATAGTAGTTATATCTAACAATCCATGCTTTTGTGAACCAGTAACATCAAGCCACTTACCATGTTATTCTCCTTCTAACGACAACGTACTGCGACAACAAAATCTTGTCATCTGCTGTGTATTGTGTTTTAGCGCCATGCACACTAGATTACGTTCTCTTTCTGCTTGCATTGTTGCTAAAAGAGCCTACTTGACACCTTGGTCTCTCTAGTGCCCTTAATGATGTCATCCCATTGCTAACGCTCCCTTATTTAACCCTCTCTAACACTTACTCCGTGCATTTTGTAAAACTGTTCTCTGGTATTCTCTTGCTTGGCTGCAATTGCAGCAGTAATTCTGAGAGAGGTATTTTTGAAAGAAAAACACCGTGCAATAACATTCTCAAACGTATCTTATGTTCTGTGTTTATGGTAATAGATTATTCTTTTCCCTTGCTCTTACATTAAGTACTTAATTCACAGAAATTTAAACCTCTAACACTATAAAGAGTGAAAATTTATACGTATGTATTAGGGTAATCCCAAAAACCACTCGACGGGATTTATAACTCTTTCACTATTGAAAAAAATTTCTTTCTGACGGACATGGGCCATTAAATGTCTTCTAATTTCAATTCATAAGTTACTAAAAGACCAAAAGTAATTTACAATGCCTTCATTGAGAATTCTATGGAATGTAAAATAATTTCTGTACTCCACAGAGAATGCATAGTAAACACTAGAGTCGGTTACATTTTATACCAAGCTATATACATAGAGGAATAAGTATAGATTATTCAACGAAGAGGAATACCTCGCGTACTGCGATGTAACACCCCCAGAAGGAAAGTACGAGGTGAAAGAATTAGGCATTAAATGTGGCTACAGGCCACAGAGGTGCTGGGAAGTCCCTAACATTTCCAAGCTCGTAGACGCGTCCCACTACTGGAGCCGCCGAGAGAGGGTGACTAACCATCCACCAATCAAACCCCACCCTCTGGTATCCACGGGGAATACTCTTTCCATTGGGTATGCATCCGCGCCATCTATCCGGCACCGCCATGCACCACCAAACTTAGAAGCACACCTGAAAGATGAGAAGGACAGGGAAAGAAATGGAAATGATGAAAAGGAAATCGTGGTAGAGAAGAAACCACCCCAGCATTCTTCTACCAACCCAGGGAAAACCACGAAAACCTGATGGGTCAATCAAGACTTTAAAGAAAATCTCCCACTCTAAACTATCGTTTACGTCGAACATTTTACGTTAAGTTTATTTTATTAAGAGAATCTAACAATTTATTTTAAAATACCATGTTTAAAGTATTCAGGACAAAGAAAATGTATATATTGCATTTTATTTGAGTAGGCTATGAAGACCTCCTCACTTTGTATGAATTTCGAATAATTTCCTGTAACTGACAAACCATAACATATAGACAAACTTTTACACAAAAGCTATGTGTATCCTATTAAAATACACAATTTATTTTAAAATGTTGGCATTAATATTTTGTTGCTGTTGCTTTCGGTGTTCAAATACTTTATATTGAAACCTTCCGAAGTGCCACGTTTATTTCTCGTAATATTCAGCACAGAGTATCAAATATTAATGTCATAATATAGCGACCCGAATTTTAAAGATTTGGTTATAGCTTCAGTTGCTTGTATGGCTCTTGTAGCTACTACGAAATTTGCTATGAAACTATTTACGTAAACATTTTATTACGATTAGGATGAAGTAAATAGAAAGGATCGTTTGCGGAAGAGATATAAAAGTAAACAGTGATGTGTCTAGAATATTATTTGAATTTAAAACACTTTTATATGAGGTAATATTACGTAATCTATGCTGACCTGTGGAATCCCATGTTATATATCTGTGCTTCCAAAAGAAAGCTTTTTTCTATTTGCGAACAAATATTTGCTTCAAAAATAACCTTAGAGCTAATAAAATACAACATTTATGAAAAATGGTTTTTGTGAAATTACTTTTGATATTGTTTTGAATTTTCAAGTACTTCACACTTCTTTTCGAGTGCCAGGCGCTATGAATTAATGCAAAAACACAGAATTTCAAGCCTATGACATAGTAACCCTTTGAAATGTTTTGACTAACGCTGTATAACTCTTGTGAATGCAACGAATACCGTAAAAACAGAATTCCTGCAAATGTTAAACATGAAGCGAACAGAAAATTAAGCTAGAAGTTAGTAGAAGAGTGGGTAGAGACGGCTATGTAAATGTAACGCATCAGATTTCTTTATTTTGTCAAATTTTGTTGCAATTATTGAATAAAACAATATTTTCTTTCTGGGTACGAACGGACCCCACATGCAGTAATGGCTGACAAAACACTTAGGCATGTCAGGATTACTGTGTGTACAAACACAATATAAAATTTCACATATTCTCCGAAATTTATATTAATGGACCATCAAATAAAACTGTGGTGTCATTTTATTGATATGCGCACACTTTAAAAGTCCCATTCCGGCACTTGAACTTTAAGTATAACATAGTAGTCTACCCCTGACAGGCAGACCACCAACTATACTTGACCGGATTGCAGGTGTAAAGACGCCACACCCTTGCCCAACCTCTCTTTATTAGGCAACCGGCAACGCAGGCACAGTTCATACTTTCCAAGACCACGTAAGCCGACGAGCCGGCGGAGACTCTGCCTTCATAATTTGGTTCCCCATCACGGAAACCTTTCTATGCATTCCTCAGGAAACAATATATTGGTATCTGTTATCCCTTGGTTATTATTGTTGCCTTCTCTTCTTCCGCTTTACTACTCGGATTAGATTACAGTGTTCGTTTCGATGACACAGCGATTATCATATTCGTGAACATCCATTTCTCTCCTATCCTTAGACTGACTTAATTTATCATTAGAGACAGGAAAAATATGAAGAAAATTTTGTCAAAATATGTATTTGGTTGTCAAACATGAAAATATGAAGAACAAAATGCAAAATATTATGAAATACATATTTAAAAACTGAATCATCTTAAGGGTTTGTGGCAGGTTCACCTCATTAGTTAAAAAAATAGACTTTCTACATTTTTGTCTATATTTAATAATAAAATAGCAAATGAAATACAACAAATAAAATTTGTGAACTTTAATCATTCTCAAAACCCTTAAACTTAGAAAGGAAAAAAAACAGTTGCTCTTGTTTTATCCTTGCTTAATACTAAAAACAATATACCCTAAGTGCACCGTTTCATAAATGACGCATTCGAGAATAGGGGGCGTTTAATTTTGTATATAACGTCATATAGAGGAAATGCCGCGTACTGGGCTTGGGTTTTATAAACGTTTCACAAGAATATTCTTCTTATTTTTCTGTTTACCCTCTCCGTTGTTAGGGCTTACACCCCCAGAACTTACAAGCGGGTACCTGGGGTCAGACGCCTGTCGGGGAGCACAGGCTATATGGATCAGAGAAAACAGGGAGGATGGGTGATCGGCCCGAATTCTGGTATGAGAACGAGGAAGGAGAGGATATGAAATGGCGGTTAGATTAATGAATGGAAAGGTGATGATGGGGCAATTGATGAAATGAATGGCGCGGGAAACCGCATAACCCGGGGAAATCCGCTCAGACGCCGCTTTGTCCATCACAAATTCCACATTCGGTTCCCTGGGATTAAACCGGGCCGCCTAGGTGAGAGGCGAGTGGTCTAACCATTCTGCCACGCCGCCGCCTTTAATTGCCAAAATAAAACATCTTAATACCCATTCGTTGCTAACATTAACTATTTTAAAAGCAAAAAATCGTAAATCTTACAAAATACGAAGTCAAATCTGATGCGTTACATCCACATGACTTTCTCTATGCTGTATCGCTTATTAGGGGCATAAAAATTATTCTTATGAAAGCGTTTTTACTATCTATTTTATTTTAAACGAGATAAACCTTTCCGGAATTAACTGTGTTACAATTTTGACATAGATTCATATAGAATAGCGATTGTCAAACATTTTAGAACTGGGCGTTATACGCTGGCTTTAAAATGCATGCTTCTGCGTGAAGCCACGAAAAACAGCTAAACATCGAAAGGACTTAAAAAGAGTGACAAAAGCACTGAACAATTCACCATTTATAACAGTTATCTCGGAAATGAATGGTGCCACAAAAGTTATTTTAGATACGTTTAGTGTTTTAAAGATATCTACATTTTTTGTGTAGTACGTTTTCATCTATCGCTTGACGTTTACTACTTATAGAAGGTTATACTACAAAATTCCTTCTGAATGAAGTGAATCTCACAGGCTATTCCCAAAAATTTCAAGAATTACATTTAATTATAATGTAAATATCTTTAACGTATGCTGTTTTAACCAAAATTGCTAGAGCAATTTTTCAGAAAATAAAAATGTATAAAAATATTCTACATAAAGGAAGTTTGGAATGGGGACGATTTTCTTGAAAATCATTGTGTCGCATCTTTGGAAAGTACTGAGCCTAAATGACAAGTTTTGTATTTATTTAGAAGTTATGCTGTTCGCAAGCATACACAGGGACCTTTTTATAAAATCTTTCTAATAAGGGAGCCTCAAAACATGTATTTTTTGTAAAATTTCGGTATCAATTTTGGGTGGAATGTCATATCTTCCTGCCTACTATGTACTTGGTAGAAAATATAAAAATTAAGATTTTACCAAATAATATGAAATACGAATTTTATGTCACGAGAGTTGAATTCTACACATTGAAAAATCTAAAAATATTTGTTCCCATAATGACAACAAGAATGATTTAGAATAACGGCTCCTAACCTGTGGGGCGTGTCCCCCTGGGGAGGCGTTGGAGAATTTAAGGGGAGGGTGATGAGCAATGAAAAATATACATAAATTTGCTAAACAATAAACAATTGTGACAAACCGAATTCCCTCGTATAGATCTCAAAAAAAGAATCTAGTGCAATTAGTTATCTTCGTCGCTGATCTAATCTAGATCTAACTGCATTTAGATACTGCCCTACACTAAAGTGGTTTCCCCCGTTAGCGCTAGATCCCTCTGGAAGCACAAAATACGGTTCCTAGTGAACCAGTTTTTGGTTACTTTTTACGTGTAAAGAACAGACTGTACAGTAATGGATATACAGGGTAGATCATTTGAATTGAGACTGTATAATATCTCCAAAACTAAGCGCTGTAGAAAGAAATGTCTTTAATAAAAGTTACTAAGATATTATGGGGGAAAGTAAACGCATTAGTCTTGTTTTGTTTGGAGGGCGTTATCATGGTCATTTTAGGGTTAATTCTTTTCTTTAAACGGGAACCTACAATTAGAATCAATTTAAATTTACCCTTAAATGACCATCACAACGTCTTCCAAATAAAGCACGTCTAATGGCATTTACTTTCCCACACAATATCAAGCAACCTTTATTCAAAAGATTTCTTTCCACAACGCTTAGTTTTTGAGATATTGTACAGTCTCAACTTAAATGGTTCACCCTGTGTAATATTTGGCATTACATACCTTGAAAAAAAGATTGTCATTTGTCTCATTGTGCTATTTGTCACATGTTTTGAGTAATGATGCAATTTGACTATTTGAGTACTAGTCATCCCGACTTGAAAGATAAACCACATAATTTTTTTGCTGGAAGGAAACATTCACTCAAACGAATGAAACTTGATTTATTTGGAAGTTTTCAATTGGAAAACGAAATGGCATTGAAGCACCTTACAAGCTGTCTTTGCTTATAGCAAAAGACAAGAAACCACATACCAGTGGCGAGACACTTATAAAACCATGTTTACAACTGCATGCAGTATTTTACTTGGAGAGAAATTGCAAGAGAAGAATTGTAAAAATACCGCTCTCAAATGAGTCAGTAATACATAGAATTGATGAAATGGTGCAAGATTAAAGAAACCAGTAATATAAAAGTTAAAAAAATCTCCGTTCTTTTCTCTGTACGTGATGAGACATTTGACATTTCCAAGCATCTCAGTTGCTGTTTTATGGTACATGTATTGACGGAAAACGTTTCATAGAGGAAATATTATTTTTCCAATCTCTTCAGACAACCTAAAAATCTGAGGATGTTATTTCTGCTCTACGAGCTCTAGTATGTAACTTTTTGTCAGCTAATAATCTTTCTTGAAAGAACGTTGTTGGATAATGAACACAACTATTACAAGTTAACGTTCTGGATTTACCCAGCCCAAAAAAAGAAAAAAGAAAAAAAGGAAAGAGAAAAAAAGAAAACAGCAGAACCCTAACATTGTTGGTTCTACATTTTATCATACACAGACAAGCTTTAGCTTGTAAGATCCTGCCTGAAAGACTTAAAACTGTTTTGTAATTTGTAATCGAAAGACTCAACTGTGTCAAATCTGTGCTATGCATACAAGACTTTTTGAAGTTTTATGTCAAGAGCTAAATAGTGATCAACAAACTCTTCTGTGTCATACTGAAATTCATTGGCTCTCAAAAGGTAACACGCTTGCTACGCTATTCAATCTGAAATATGAAGTTTAAATATTTTTGACGAGTTTAAAAAAAGAAAAACAGATCTGTATATGCAATTTACAGAAGATAATTGTCTCCACCAATTGGTGTATTTATCAGACTTCTTTGAATCACTCAAACTTTTGAATTTGAAACCGCAAAGACAGAAAACATTTTGAAGGTTTATGATGCAATGAAAGGTTTCCTGGAAAAAATATTTTTGGCAACGTCGCCTTCAGAATTCAGAACCGAACTTCACGTCCCCACCTCATCTTAACGACCTTCTTGATGACACACAAATTCTTGCAATATATTTTAAAAGTAAATCGAAGAACTTGATTTAAGATCATTTGTCCTACTTGAAAACCGAAATTGGATGCTACTTTCCAGATATTTCTTCAGATAGCTGCCAGTTTCAGTTCACACGAGATCCGTTGAAAATAGAAGTGGACATGCTTCCTGATTTCCTTCAGGAGCAGGCAATCGAGCTAACAAAAGTGAAGTTTCTAAACTTGATGTTGAAAAATTTTGGTTAAGCTATTTTTCTGTATACCCACAAGTTGCAATGGAAGCTACAAGGTTGCTGGTGCAGTTGTCATCAACATTTCTACGTGAATCTAGATTACATTAAATCAAAATACTGAACTTAAAGTGATCTGAGGTGTGTACTATCACGGTTGGAACAAAACATTAAAAATTTGTGAAAGAATGTGAAATGTGAATGTGTCCTCTCATTAATCATTAGTTGTGTTCTTACAAAATACAATAATGTAGTTTGCAATATTAATGGCAGTGAAATATTAATTATGGTTTGTAATATAGGTCTAATAAGCACTATTAATTAATTGAAATGTTCTACAACAAAAAAGTATTAGTATCATATTAAATAATTTTAACATTAAATGTTTAGTACCTTCGATTACTTGTTTACCTTGCATTGATTCTTAAGTATATTTTTATTATTGATTATAGATGTATTATTTTTTGTGTTATTCCCGTCTTTCTTGTAAAGCAATTACATTTTTTATTATTGCTTTGAAATATATAATATTACTAATTACATTACTCCACCCATATTATGCTCTGCCCATGTTTATGAGTTTATATACTTTGGAGTCGCATGCATTTAATAAATGAATAAGCAAATAAATATTTTAATATCAGTAATATTAAAATAATTATAAAATGTTTTTTCATTTATTAACCGTAACAGCACAGTAGAATTTTTATAAATCTATAATTCATTAGGGGAACGTGAACTAATTTAGAAAAGGGAGCCAAAAAGGCTGGAAGTCACTGGTTTAGGATATGAACTTTCATTTTTTCCAGTGTCTATTTATCAGCTTTGTTGTTCTTTTAAATCATTCCTGCACTTTTTCTATTTTATTCTAATTTTTCGTGCATTTGTATATTGCTAGTCCTTTTCGAACGTTTTCATTTCTTAAATTTATCTTAGTCGGTATAACCTCTAATCCCACGGAGGAATCTCACCTGTGCGATAGTATTATATATTTGTTTTCATCTTTGTTATGCATTAACAATGACATTCTCCCACATATTAGTACTGGTACACCAAAGCGGCCAAGATATCAAGTCAGGGTCATCGTCCTCCCACAGTTTTACTGAAGAGGCTGTCACTCCCAAAATTCAAGATGGATTTCTCATTCAAGGAACAAAAATTGTTTAAATAAACCTGAGATAAACTTAAACGAAAGTAAGTCATAATCATGCAACCTAGTTTCAGTTAACATTTGATCAGGACCGGAACACACTGTAGAGTGGTACTTTCCCGAAAATATTACATAGCCCTTCTAACTTTCATCATCATCATCATCATCATCATAAGACCGGCAACACACGAGGGTTGATATGACCCATGTAGCAGAGCATTTTATGGTGTGCCCTGTTGCACTACTAAGAATTATGTGATCCCGGTTATTGTACATCTTCATAAGGTATAAGGATAAGAGAAACAAAACAGGAGCTTGTAAGGAAGTAACATTTTCTTTATTTGAAAATACATCTAATTAAAGTGAGACAAAACAAACAAAATTGGGCATTAAACTGCATAATATGTGCACAATGCTGTAGTGCTTTTGAATAACTAACCATCACTGTATTGTATCTTATTGCCAAGGAACTTACCCATTGTTTACAAAATAATTACTAGGGCATCTCTATAATACCTGTTTATGTTATTGTGAAACTCTGCATCTTCAGATCCTTCAACAATTATGTTGTCCTCAAAGTTATACCAGCCACACTCTCTTACAAAGCTATGCAAGCCACCAAAGCATTTTACAATGTCAATAACAAAGCTTATAGTCACACCAATACCAATACGTTTATGGAAAATGCGGCATTTATTTTATAAAATTCCTAAATAAGCTTCCATAAAGATATATTTTACTGTTATCAGAGGAGTACATTTTTTAAACTACGCTTCTTCTTCATTTTACTTTCTTCACTATATTTCGAGCCAAAATTAGATACCAAAATTTTACGCAAATACATGTTTTGAGACCCCTGAATCCCGTGTGTGTCTCTGTGAACAGCATAACCCCAAAACGAAAAGTCTGAGTAATACCAAGCTTGGTATTTGAGTTCAGTATCTTCCAAAGATGCGACACAAAGCTTTTTTAAGAAAATCCCCACCCCTAACTGTTCTTTACATGTTCTTTCTATTTTCTCAAAAATGCCTTTAATAATTCAGATTAAAATACCGCATATTAAAGACAAATGACAAATTAAACGACAAATAAATGGTATACTGTGAATTTTATGAAAATAGCCTGTTAGGTCCTCTTAATTTTTTTATTTCCTTCAAAATTCGGAAGGAAGTTTGTATAATATTCTATACTGGTAAGTATTAAGCAATAGACGAAAATATTTTATACAAAAATATTGATCTCTTTAAAACGCACAATTTATTTCAAATACATTTGCTGTAGTATAAACCATTTCCAAGATATCCGTTATTAATGGTTCGATTTG
The DNA here is from genome assembly GCA_030765065.1 of Deroplatys truncata. Lineage (NCBI taxonomy): Eukaryota > Metazoa > Arthropoda > Insecta > Mantodea > Mantidae > Deroplatys > Deroplatys truncata. Next base: position 67,622,109 of record CM060986.1, read on the forward strand.
CTCAATACTTTGTCATACTTTTAAAGTGCTGTCGACATTCAGTTGTTTCTCGTGATGTCATGGAAAGAGTATGGAATTTTAAGGCCAGCATATAGCGTTAAGTTCTTAAAGATTTGATTCTTGCTATTACGTTTGCATTTATCATGAAATGTGTAATGTAGTTACTTCTGCAAGTGTGCATCTCAATTAAAACGAAGTAGACAGAAAAATAAGCTTTCGCGAGATAAGTTTTTACAACCATTAATATATAATGTAGGGTAGAGAGGGTCATGTAAATACAACAGTAACTTCACTGCGAGATAGCCAAACAATAAAGTTTCAGAGTCCATCTTGCAGCTTCTTCTGAGTTGCTTCATAAGATGATGCGCTCGTGTGAAGACGTACACATTATTTCAACACTCATGTGTATCTAGTTTAAAGCGTGCAGTGTTATCGCATTGCCGGCCCTCGTAGCCGTGGTTGCTGGGATGGTCGCTCCGGCGCTCCGCCAAGCTGAGGGTCGTGGGTATGAGTCCCGCGGGCATGGGTGTTTGTGTGTGTAGTGTGTTGCGGAAATAAGCGGTATGAAAACAGTAAAACACAGTGACATAACTTGGGTACAACAAGGGAAATTTAAAAAACAACAACAAAAATTGCACGTTTTCCACTTGACACACTGATCTTACGTAACATTTGCACTTGATACCTACGCTTCCTCTCTAATGGCTAAAGAGCAGTACTCTAAAGACAGTCGTTCAAAAATGCCTTTCTATTTAGCTTATTAACAAGGTATTTTATAACATCACTGAAATTTTTAATACCGATACCCTTTCATCTTTTAAGTGTTATTTTTGGTGTATGATTTAAAAGTCTAATGTGCATACGTACACTCAGATCTATCCCATAAATAAAATAAATTTATTTTCCGAACAGAAAATGCTTTCCAGTAATGTATATAGCTTAAGTACATCGTTTTACTTTACATCAAGAGTACATTTAACACGTCTAGGCAGAAGTTGGGATTTCTGAATGTAATAGTTGTGAAAAAGCCTACGTAAATAATGAAACATTTGAATAGAGAAGCACTTTATGTGTTTTAAAAAGCATTACTTTGAAGTAAAATGATATTTATTAAGAGCAAGGAACATAATTATTGAAAACTTTTTGAGAAAATTGCTCATATGCGTTAATGGTATAATGATATCCATATTCGTGCTCCATATATTTCCCCATTCTCTAAGTGCAGTTTACATGCTTAATAAATAGTTTTAAGGAATATATAGAAATAAATAAAATAGAAATTTGTCACTACACATTTTATCACATTTTAAAAAGTATCCGTGATTACTGAATATCAATAAACGCAAACTGATACACTTCTGAAATGCAACAAAGCAGGGAGTGATATAAATCCTTTTCTTCCGATCTGTATAATGTAAGAATTCCAAGCACAGTATTTGTGCCTTTAGAGAATATGAAATAATCCACATAGTTTTTAAAAGTGATTTTGGATTAGTTTTATATGTAAAATTGTTTTGCAAGAATTTACGAAAAGCTGAGAATTTTTTTCCTATTTCTGTTATAGCTGAATTACAGCTATAAATAGATATGCTATTTCCTAAAGTTTTGCCACTTTAACATGTAATTTGTTTCTTCTCAATTCAAACCAAGTGTTAATTATTAAAGAATTTCTTTAACAAAACTAATCTTGTATACATTAAATAAGTCGCATGCACTATTTTTATTTTTAGGTTCGTAACAATTTATTGATCACTATTGTTTAGCTTTATCACTTGTAATTGTTATATGTACTAGTGTGACTTGTACTACAGTTATTTGTCAGGAAGCCACACTGAACACGAGATTCTTTCATTTATATTTGTTGTTAGTCAGGGATTTGTTTTTAATTTTGTTTTAGTTTTCTATTAATTATTATTTTCTATTTTCTATAATCTATCGATTAGAAAAGTTCAATAAATAATTTTGAAACATTAACCTAACATTTTTCAATTAGTTTTGATATTGGCTTTCCATAACGTATATGTTATTTCTTTTTGTTAATTTAGGGAGCTAAGTTCTTCATCACTTACTTTTAAAAGTCCTTGGATTGGATTGTGTAACGAAGGGGATTCAGCACCGGTCCAGGATGAGGATACTGTACAGACGCCTCACTAGGGGGCGCCCCAGTTAGGGAGGGATGAGGTGAAGGGAGACACCCGGCCGCCGGAACCAGGATTGACGGCCCAGCAGTGTACAGACTGAGACGCCCCGGCTGTCGGACAGGCCGACCGGAGGCCCCATCTCAATCTGGGTCCAACGCCTCCCCCTCAAGGGGCGGTCCTTATACTCCGGCAACTAGCCGAAGCCCGAGATACAGAAGGCATCCTTTTCCCCTGCCACGCTGCACCGAAACACCATCGCTGACACTTCCAACTCTGAAACAGACCAAACCGGGTGAAAGATAAATGAAATTATTAATGGAATCCAATGGATGGACAGGAAATTTAGGGCATGAAAGAAACTACCTTAGCGTTCGCCTGACGACCCGGGAAACCCATCCCCTCCAAAAAAAGCCATGATTCAGAGTGAGCGGTAGCCGGGAATCGAAGACAGGACCTCCCGATTGCGGGCCACAGACATTATTACCTGAGCCAACCCACTCGGATCAAAATTCTTAGAATACTTAAACCAATAGTCTATGTCATTTCCTATTCCCCACGAGACCTAAAACAAGAATTCAAAGACATGAGTGTTATAAACAAACAGAGCGTTTAGTAATCAGAAGAGCTTTACTTGGTTTATAAAACCCAGCATTTAAACTCTCCTCTACAAGCCCTATATAAGAGGATTATGCACGCAACTTTGGCGGGAATTGTTCCTTCCTTGTTCACGCAAAGTAAACAAGAAGTAGCGAACAAACGAAGCAGTCGCCATTTAGTGGCAGGAAACAAAAGAACATGTATAAGCCTATAAAAAGATTTATGAGCTTGCAGCTTAATGAACAGGAGAGAATGGTAGTTTGGAACTTATGTATTGTACATCGCATCAGTTTCTTGTTAGATTCTTTAAACCACAAAATTACTGAAGAACGTATGCATATTCTATTGAGGGTAGATTCTAAAATACTTCATATCACTTAAAATTAAAGCATGCCTGACCTTTCCTAAAGGAATTCTATACAACTAATTGACAAAAGCATTTACTTCCTTCACTTCATAGCTACATATAATAAGTAGAGGGAGTATTATATTTCACCCATAACTTGATATCAGTTTTACCAGAAGTATATTCTTTGTAGCCTCCTGAAGCCAAAAAACAAGTATTTTAGGTAAAGGTTCGTGTGCATGTGTGTGTAAATAAAATAAGTAAAAAACAAAGTTCTTTTTCAAGTAAGCGACGTGAATATTTTTAAGAGAAAATGCTCATGTTCAAAACTGCCTCCAACGATTTTGATAAAAGCACTACATGTATTTGCATGACAGATGAAATATATATATATATATATATATATATATATATATAATATTGAAATTTCTGAGAATAGCCTATGAATTCCTCTTCCATTTGAACAATTTTGTAAATTGATAAACCATAAGATATAGACACTAAATTACTACATGAAATATGTAAGTCTTGTTGATATACACAATTTATGTGACATCAAATGTATGTGCCATTAACCATTTCTGAGATGTTCGTTGTCATTGCTCGTGTGAGGTATCCCCAAGGCCCAACGTGTTTCGGAGTCCAAGATAAAAGTTAAAGATCGTCTCATTTCACCGCCACCTCATCACCGCCCTACTATCGGAGGCAATGGACTTGCCCATTAGTTATCTCTACCTCAGAAATGGGTCCAGTCATCGCTTGGTGGAATAAAGCAATCCCCGAAGATCATAGGCCATAGAGGGTAGCGCTAGAGACAACGAAATGTCGCATTTATCTTAGATAAAATATTATAAACCAGACTTCAGTTGGTGAAACTACCTATAAAGTGCAGCTTTATGGACATTCAAAGTTTTGGCAGACGTATAAAAATCTAAAATGGAGAAAAGTAAATGTAAATGTGGAGAGCATAATACCAACCCACAGAGAGCGGTGGCTTGTCATGTGATAGCTGAATATAGCACATATGATAAAAGATTTCCCGTGAAAGCATAGTGACTAATAGACAAAGTAGTTGAAATTTTATTTTAACTGCATATTGTCATTTCAAACGATCAGTTGTATTGAAATTATCAAAAGAAGAGAAAATATACTGAACATTTCTGTTGTGTTAGATTCAGATGCCTTTATCCAGCCTCTAATACAATATTATTTGCACCACGATGAGGCGCCAATTTGAAGCAGTTACGATCGTCGGCACTTTTGGAAACCGTTTACTTTATCTTCTTTGTTGTTGATTTTGCTACCGTGATCGCGTAGCTCGTTTTATTGTCTCGTGCGCCAGCTGCTCTAGTGGTAAGCTATGAGAGCGTTCTCCCAGGGTATGCGTGGACGTTTTGTTAAAGGATAATAGCAGTTTAAGTCGATTGAGAAATTTATTGCGAACTAATAGTTGAGTTATTGAAGTTAGTTTCCAACGTTTGAGATAAAGAAACAGACTGGCTCTGAATTGTAGCGTTCGAAAATGTAATAACTATTTCCGCATTAAAAGAGCTAATAGCGTAACTTGCCGTGAGTCGCTAAAATATTTATCGGCGAGACCTCTCGCAATGACCGCAAAATCTTACTGAAACAAGCACATCAGTAAGCGTTTAAACTATCACACGAGCAGTACGCTCCGGTGACGGTACCAGAGAGAGAAACTCTCTGATCTAAAATTTTACGCCTTTATTACATTTAGCTCTGCCTACTTCATTCTCCTACCAACATTATTTTTCGCGCACAGTCAATACATAAATCCTACATGTGCCTTTGTTCTAACTGAACCTTTCACTTTTCTCAGAATTTCTTCTGTCTCTCTAATTTACGTGGCTGAAGAGTACTGAACTTAACCCTAACTGAATTCCCAGAGTCTTTAAGCTAATACTTTCTCTATTCTCGGTTAATACTAATGAATTTCGCTAACCTGACTTCTAATTATCTTCGTCTTTCAGGACAAACATTTCAACTCAAGCTTGTTACATTATACATTGATTTAATATGCGGAAATTATTTATTGAAATTGTTTCTCTATCTTACTGTCATTTCTTTATTTAATTATTTATAGGTATCTTCCCGTCAATAATTACGGTATCATCCATATCGTTTATTATGGATATAGGAACTGCGCAAGCTTATTTTTCTATCTAGTTCATTTTAATCGAGGTAAACCTGTGCAGAAATACCTACATTTTATTACACCTATAAAGGAAATAGCGACAGTCAAATTTGTACAACCTGCATGCTATATTTTGTCCTTCAAATCGCTTAAAATTTCATGTAATGCAGAGAAAAAACTAAAAATCAAGGGCTCTAAAAGAATGACAACAGTAATGAACAATTAGAACCATTAATAAAGGATATAACCAAATGGCTTAAGCAACACAAAAATGTATTTAAAATAAATTGTGCGTTTTATTTAAATCAACTCTTTTTGTGTACTACGTTTACGTCTATTGCTTAACGTTTATCAGCTATAAAAGATGATACAAAATTCCTTTCGAAAAAAGAGGACTTCACAGGCTATTCCCAGAAAGTTCCAGATATAAATTCTCTTTATCATATCAATGTTATTTATACATGATATTTTTATCACGATAGTTAGATCTATTTATCAAAAAATCGAGTTTTAAAATGAATGTTCCTTGTAAAGGTTAATTGGGGGAGAGAGATTTAATTAAAAATTTTTGTGTCGTATTTTTTGGAACGTACTTAACTTAATTACCAAGTTTGGTATTTATTGACTTTCATTTTTGAATTATGCTTTTCAGAAACACACACTCACAGACAGACACGGGACGTTTTCTAAAAATGCTTCCTTTGGATTCGTGTATTTCCGGTGAAATCCCGGTATCGAACTATTGGGTGGAATGCCATACGTTCTCTGCCAATTTCTCCACAAATTGTATTTAATAGCTTTTGAAGGTATCCTCGTTCTGACCGAATGTTATACAAGTAGAATTAACTGATATACAGCCAAAAGTATTAAAGAAAAAAGTTATGGGGTCGTTTAAATATTCAGTTTGCGCCAGCTAATGCTAAGCATTCCTGAAATATTTCCTGTTATTTACGTTAATTGTTAAACATTTTAAGCAATGCGCTTTTCTAATGTTACATCCGTTCTGTTTTGTCGCCATCAGGTCATGTGAATTGACAGAGCGAGATGGCTCCACGGTAACGTTGAGACTCACATTTACAGGTACTGGGTTTGATTTCCGTGTGACGCTCGCTGCGATCTTGGGTTGTTCGTAGATGTCCCTGGTCGGTAGGCGAATGTCGAAGTGATTTTTCTCATCTACCAAAATTTACTTTCCCTCATTTCCGTTTCTTTTTTCGTGGTGGGTGACGGTTCCGCATAGATGAATGCTTGACCTGTGGTTACTAGAGGGCTTTGTTGGCCGGGTCATTCTTCGACACTCTGGGCAGCTCCAGTAGTGATACGGGTCTTTAAACCAATGACTGTTAGGGACTTCTGTGATTCTCTATGGCCTGCCTGTGGACTATAGTCTGCTGTGGTTCCTGCACTTCATCCCTCCCTCCCGGGGTTGGGTAACCGATATGCCGTAGATTGTAGTGCGCGAGGTGTCACCCTCCCTTGTAGTCTTACCTATACCCTATGTAAATACTATAGTGTCAAAGATTAGACATTCCATTTGACTTAACAGTAGAGTGTCTCCCTAGCTTCCTCTAAGTGCTAACTGACCTAACAATATATTTTTATTGAAACCATTCCTGGAGATTATTTATTATGATTAAGAGGAATTAGATCTACAAAATCTTTCTATTATATCCATATTACTTTCTTTACCCGCTATTTTACATACTGTTTTACCTAAGCCTATTTTTGTATCTGCCTCACGTCAGTCGATACAATCGCCTGCAGAAATAGTTCAGTTTTACATTTCGCTGTAACCACAAGGGGCTGAAACCGTAGTCAAATATTTAATAAGCTTGTTTTGAAATTCCACTCTTCCCATTAATGAAAATCGTTAGAGCCAGTTTTGAGAAAACTTACACGTAAAAGGTATTTCGGGGGTAGGGGGATTTCTGAAAAGACTTATGTCTTTAGAAGATGCTGAACTTAAATATGAAGTTTTCTATACACTTAGCATTTTGTTTTTGATTTACGTTGTTCACAGACACAGACAAACAATTTGGAAGCCTCAAAACGTGGATTTACGGTATGAGCTCGATGTCGAATGTCTGGGTGGAATATTATAGTTTCTCTAGAGGTAAAGAAACTAATAAGCTTTCACACAAATAATTTCTAGAACATAGCATAACGAGAACCATAGGTAAATGGCAGGGGAGGATGTATTACTAAAACTTATTGGGCCATGTCCTTCATTTAATTTTATTTCAACATTAATTACAATAGAAGATTCCTGATTTATATAGTAGCACAGACTCACTGCTATTTTGCCTTCGTATGTTCCCTTGTAAGCGAACTCCTTTCGTGAAAAATGTTTTCTTCCCAAGTATTCGGATGAATTATTTTTCAAGTTGCCTTAAAGACAATGAACATTGTTTGTGTAGATGTTATTTACTATTAAGCCTGCAATTTTGATAGCCTGCATATTAAATACTTATACTATTATAGCAAGAATTGAAAAACATAGCAAGCAGAGATTTTGTATTAAAATTTTATAGCATTTTGGCAGTTCCCTTTATATTTTATGGAGCCGTAACATGGGCCATGAATGGAACTAATAAAAGAATAATTGAAGTAGCCGTATAGAAATTTTTGAGCTACATAGCTATTGTAGCCTTAAAGGTCATATTAAAAGGTGAAACAATAAGAGAACAATTAAACATAATTTTAATGAAAAAAATCATGGAATTTAAAATGAAACGAAAATATCATATCTCTCGAATGCCCGAGGAAAGCCGGACAAAACAGGCCTTGCAACACAAACCAGTTGGGACTGGAGATGCTGGAAGTCCACCACATAGATGCTGTTTCTGAGCCGAAACAGGCCTATGGCCTATCTTGAAGATTGGTGAACTGTAGCTTAATTTTAATACATTGAAGATTTAAAAATGTATTAATTTATATATTACACATTTTAAAGGGAATTTAGTATTTAAAAGTTGAAGGTTATCGAAATATACCAAGTATTGGATGGTTCATGGGAGTTGGATACCCAGCTAAGTACAAATAATAAGTGAATGATTTAATTTATTTAAATTTAAACCTATAGTCTTTGATTGTGGTAAATGTTTTCCCTCCCATTCCTCCGTACGGGTGGCCGAGGTGGTTAAAGCACGGACTTGTGAACTTGAGTTCCGCGGCTCAAATCCAGTAAGAACGAGCGTTAAACACTATCAAGCAAAATCCCCTGCGCCATACAGCGTGCCAAGGTAGGCAACCAGGATTCCTCCTTTCGTAAAAGGGGCAGATTCTTTAACTATATATAGTTATATACGAGGGTCGTCCAGTAAGTAAGCTTCCCTATTTTATAAAAAAACATTACACACAATTGATGATGCTGAATTAATTTTATTTATATTGTACAATCCTTCTATTACTTTTCTACATAGTCAACATATTTTTTCAAGCATTTTTGGGGACGTGACAAGTTTTTCCAAGCCAGTGTTGTACCAGTTGGGGGTTCTGTGCTCGCAACCAGCTGTTCACTGATTTGACTTCATATCGTTGTTAAAAGTGCTTACCTTTGAGTTGGAGGAACATGTGAAAATCACTTGGGGCAGGCTCCGGTAAATACGAGAAAACTTCCAATTTCAATCTTGGCCCAGACGGAGCTCAGAAGATTCAACTGGGATGTTTTCTCGTATCCTTATATTCCCCAGATCTTTTCCCAAGCGATTTTCACATGTTCCCCTGACTCAAAGGTCATCTTGGAGGTAAGTACTTTAACACCGCGACGAAGATGAATCAGAAGTGAACCAGAAGTCGGGTCCTGTGCTCGTAATCAGCTGTTATATGTAATCATATATAATTAGTAAACTTTATATTCGTCATGCACCAAGTTTAGGCCACGAGAGCCCCTTTCAAATGAGTTAGAGCCCTGCTTTGATTTGAATGAGTTGAGTTCCTATTTATGGACGTTCTTTGACTACTGTGGTTCTTAGCGTCCCAAACTATATTGGGCATGAAAGACCGGAAATATTGCTCAGAAGCCTTTCATCAAGCTTGAGGTTCTTTTGCGTGCCGTAAATTGCCATGGGACCACCGGCTTTACTCCCCTTCCGAAGGAAACCATACTAAGGATTTTTACGCCCCGAAAACTCCATCGCCCTCCGCGGGTTTGAACCCGCAACCTCGGAAATTAGGCTAGCGTGGTACCTCTAGATTACGAAAGACGACATCCTGTTTTGATGCATTTATTCATACACCACTCCGATTTTTTACCCAACTGTACTTCTAACGAAATGTCCGGCATAGTGCAATTGTTTGTTGTCCGTGAATATTCCAATATATATATATATATATATATATATAATCCCTTTGGTTTCCAAACATCTCTTTAATATTCATGTCAATGTCAAATTCCATCGTATTTTTTTCAACATTCAGGGTAGCAGACCGCCCTGATTGGTCAATATTCCGCAGTTGGTCGTACCATTCCCCATTTCCAGAATCCTTTTAAAAAAATTAGTTCTCATTTGAACTAGATTTACTTTTTCTTTTATTCCTTCTTCTTTTTTTAAATCTTCACATTTCTGGCCCATATATTATCCTTGGTTCAACTTATGTTCCACATACGGTCTCATAAATTCACATTATATTTGCTGAGTACTCGCTATGTTCACTCCTGCCTGAGGTTTCGTGACATCATACGCTTAGTCCACTTTCCTAAATTTCAGTTTAGATATAAAAAATTCTGAACGTTCTCCAGCGTCCGTTCCTGCATGTGCTTAACTCCTTCCTGTTTTAAAGTGAATCGTTCCTGAATGTAACTGTTTTGGTACTCAAATTAACTGCCAGTATGCACCAGTCGCAGAAAACCCTAAGCGCATACAATCTTTCATTGAGTATTCTTTGTAAAATGTTGGAATCCACAAATCGCCCAATACATGCGCATCCAAAATGTTAGCTAACATTTCGTCAGTTACAACATTTACAATCGGATTAAATAGCAACAATGATAAAATGCAGCCTTGTCTCAGTTCCCTAAAGCTTATGAGGCTCTTTCTTTATGCCTACTTCATGCAGAATTCTAAGCGGTAAACTGGCTGACATTCCCTGTCCACGTATTGTAAGTGATAACGCATCCCATCCTCCTTTAAATAACGTTTTTCTTGTTCTTAAACTATCCTAATTTAATCTGACATTCTCCAAGCCCCATTTGAAATTCTGAAATTTTGCTAAAGTTTCATTGTCAATATAGGCTATTCTATAACACATTTTCCCCACAATCCGCAACAAAGTAGCCCCCATTAGGGCTTCCAGGGGCCCCTTCTCTTCATAAACTTACAAACATTGTAATCTGACATTTCTTAAGGATATCCAGGAAATATATCTAAATGCCATGTTTATAATATCAGGAGATTTCAATGCCAGTATAAGGAACGAAATCATTTGATACATTTGGTAAGGTGATACCATCTGAGTTACGCATTTACAAAGAGTTCCAGTATTTTAAGCCAAACCGCATTTTTTTACCTGCTTCCGTCTCGAGAAAAAATATTTGAGATGTTAGAACTTAAACAAACCTCGTACAAACTACTTGTTATCTGTTTAGCTCTCTCCAAATATTAAGTACGAGTATATTAACTTAATTTAATAAATACTTTCAATTTACTTCTTTACTGGCTTTATAAATTAAAAAGTACAAAAGAATCGAAAAGTTGAATATAGTATTGAAGCCTAAAGATAACTGAAGCGGCTCTCCGAAATTAGCGACGGTAGACAGTTATAGTTTAGCAACTTAGGAAAAACCCTTGGGAGGGTTAACTCACCTGGTCATGCATTCCCCCTCCCTAACTCCCTTGGGTCTGAGTCGCTGCTCAAGTACCACACGCCATAATTTCCCTAGCCTGTGTTTTATTGTATTTTATTCTCACCAAATCGTTTATCACTTAATCACACCACTGTTGTAACTACACAACCGTAGAGGCAGGACTAAAGACACAAGAGTGTTGCAACTAAAATGCTGCGTTTGTAGATTGTTTTAACAGGCCACGCAAAGAGCAGATGCAGCGGGTGTGAAAACAAATGTTTGCATATAACTAGCTATAGCATTTCACATACATGCGATATTATCATGGGATATCTTCCAAAAGTTAATTCGCACTTTTGGGTTATTTCATAGCCTTCACTCCCCCCATCTATCCAAGTTCCTCGCTGATTGGTTTACATAATACAAATTGTTTCATCTGAAGTTTTACAAAGAAAACTAGCGGCTTTATTTATTTTTACACAGACCAATCACACATCATCATCATCATCATCATCATCTCAAAACTGTAGGTATAATTATTTAGTTTTGAGTTATCATGATGTAAACAAGATCCTATTAAATGTTTCCACACTATAAAATAGCTGTATTCACAACAGTGACATGACACTTGTTTCCCGCGTATCAGCCCACTTTCTCTTTAAGACAACTCATTGGATAAATCAGTGGCTAAAGGCAAAGGACAGTAGAGTGGGGGTGATTTATCTTTTCTGAGTACTTGTACAGTCCGTAGACCGCGGGATTTGACTAAGTTGTTATACTATATTTACTTCAATTTTTCTTGGACTTATCTACGCCGTAGAAACTGTATGCTTAGTTGTTTATGCATTGTGGTAATACATTCAATACAATGTAATGCTTGTGTTAGAGGTATATGATCCTCTGAATCAAGGAAACTCATGTCAGTATAAACAAAGTAATCAAAGTTGAACTTCAAGAATGTCATAAGATTCTTACCACGTATATAGTAGGTAGAGAAGGTATTGCGTTTCACCCAAAAATTTGATACCGAGATTTCACCCCAAATACGTGTTTTGGAAACCCCTGAATAAAGAAAAACATTTTTAGGAAAGGGTCCGTGTATGTGTTTGTGTGTCTGTGAACACTATAACTCAAAAACGAAAAGTCGAATAAATATCAACCTTGGTATTTGGGTTCAATATCTTCCAAAGATGCGACACGAAGTTTGTCAGCAAAATGCTCCACTCCAAACTAACTTTACGCGGAACATTTTTCGAAATTTTTTATTTTATAAAAAATAGCATCTCTCATTTTAATTAAAATACTATATATGTAAGATATTTACATGACAAATAAAATATATATCTTGTATTTTCTGGGAATAGCCGTTAAAGTTCTGTTTATTCAGAAGGAATTTTGTATTATTTTGTTTAACTGATAAACGTTAAGCGATAGACGAAAACGTACTACACAAAAGATTTAGATATCTTTAAAACGCACATTTTATTTCAAATAAGCTTTCTTATGGCATAAGCCATTTCTGAGATATTCGTTATTAAAGGTTCTAATTGTTCATTTCTTGGTCATTCTTTTAAAGTCCTGTCAACATTCAGTTGCTTCTCGCGATTGAATGGAAAAGTACAAAATTATAAGGCTAGCATATAGTCTCCAGTTATTAAACATCTGACTATTTGTATAATTATAGGTATTTCTGCAAAGGTTTGCGTAATTAAAATTTAGTAGATAGAAAAATAAACTTTAGCAAGAATAGTTTGTGTATCCACTAATAAATGATAGAGGGTAGAGAAAGTCGTGTGAAAGTAACACATCAGATTTTTCACTCTTTCATTTCAAAGTCCAAGCAAGAAATCCGTCCTAAATATATGGTATAGCAGCGCGAACAAAGTGGTAGAGTGGTTAAATTAGTTGAAATAAATAATTGCCAAATAAATTAATTTTAAAAATCTTCACACATAGGCCAAACAACAAACTGTCGCAGTATCGTTCGTGTTATCTTATTTGCTGAGCGTCTGTTATTGTTTTACTATTTTTGAATTTTGGGTTCTTTGTTCTCCGGCTAGCTATTATTACTCAGTCGAGCAAATCTCTTGAACAGGGTGTGTAAACGGAAAGGAGCTGTTACCAAAAGATAACACTGATAAAACAATTTGTTTTTACACTTTCACTTCATTAATTTCACATATTTACTCTTGATACACGCCCGACTGAAACTGTTATATTTTCGAATGTAACTATAATCACTTATTTGCCGCACATTATTAATTCGAGTATTTCACATTTTGTAACTAACTTTACGACGCGAGAGATTCTGTAGAATTGCGTAACGTGTACTTCGTGAATGCTTCTGTTGAGCTGCGCGATGTGTAACCCGTGAATGATTCTGTTAAACAGCGCGATACCTCCAGCAATCCAGCAATCCAGCAATCGAGAACAGGGCGCCCAGGTCTTTGGCTTCATAATTTATACTCCCTCACCCCGATATGCCTAAACATTATAACAGAGCTGCTATTGGTTAATAAAGCGCGCCAACATTAGCGTCTATTTTTATATCCAATCAAAATTACGAACACATATGCTCCCTCCATTTCTAAAGAAAAGCGCGCTACTCTGACGTCATTTGTTTGTCTCTTCTAATTGATAAACAACTCGCCCCCTCGTTTCATTGTTATCCGCTCCTATTATCAGTTTCAGTGAGGCCGTGTAAACTTATTTCCTAACAATGCTTGTAATTAACAAACATCTCAAATCATTGTCATACAATAATGCTAATTTACACTACAATAACTCTGGCATTTACAGTGTTGTGATATAAAATACTGCCTCAAAACTGATATGGCGAAAGACGTAATGTCCACGTGCCTATTGAAGGGTTAATTCTGAATAAATTTTGTACAATTTTATATAACTGGTATAACATAGGAGTCAGATAAAATACACTCACCTAGATTCCCTTAAAGCGCATAACATACATCATATAATTTTTTGTGTGACATTAGTTGCTGCTATTGCTCTGATCTTTCCAATACTTCATTAGTGCTAAATCCGCATTCTTTCCTTTCTCGTAATTGTTTTGCAAATAGTGGCATTACTGTTTCAGAGTATAACATTGAAGCTGTTATTGAGATAATAATTTACTTTGAATATATTTATAAAATTGAAATCTATTTATTTTTACAATGAAAATGTAATGTTTTGTTTAAACCATTCACTTGTACCTGCAACGAAATGAATTTTAAAGCATTTCTGTAATCGCTTATTTCGGATAACATGAAGGGAACATAAAAATAAACGTTTGAAAGAGACGTGTGTAGGAGGTATAAACATAAGCTATAATGCTCAAATTAGATTTTCTCATTCAGAAAATTATTCTCATTAAAAATTATGTTTATAATTTAGGTAGCATTTATCAATGAATAGCATAAAATTAAATTAATTTAAGTACTGATCTGTATGCTTTTAATCTGATTATATATTACAACTTCTTCTAGGTTCAAAATAAGCGATAGTCGTTTTGTTATTTCCCGCCTCCTCAACTTGCCTAAATCGCCTGTTTCTTTTATTGTAGCATAACTTGAATTTCCTCGCGTTGGTTCGGTGTATTAGTGTGTACATGTCCATATAGATGGCAGATTATGGCGGTGAAACGATTCCTTTAGCTTGTCAAGCATTTTCGTACTGCTGTAGAGAAACGCATTGCGTTTTGCTTCTTTTTTTCGGGTGTCCGGGGGAAATGAATGTCGTCATGTTTAACCAATAGCAGGGCTTATGACTCATGCAGGAACACTCAGCATGAATATGTCATTGCTGTCAACTACTTTTCACTAAGACTTCAAGACTGCTAGGTTAACATCATTGGTTTAATTGTGCTGCTCTCGAGTTTGGTTTCTAATTTCTTTAAATATTTGGTGAGTAGAATTTCATATATTTAGTTGTAATGAAAATCAGGGTATTGGATTTATAGCCATCAACAAACTGATATTAGCTGCTAAATGAAAATCATGTATATTACCTAACATTTTTAGTATCTTTGTAAGTTTACACTTTTATTTTTCTTTCTTTTACTAACACAATGAAGACACCGTCTTTCCAATATTAACGATGGGATGTTTTCTCACCTTGCCTGAAATTACAAACAGACTTATGTGTTACATTCACATGATTTTCTCTACTCTCTATGGTTTATTAGTGGGTATACTTAATTATTCTTAAGAAAGATTACTTTACTATCTACTTTATTTCAATTGAGATAAATCTTTGCAGAAATAGCCATACTACAGATTTCGTAACAGATACAAAGGGAACAGCGAGAGTCAAATGTTTAATAATTGGACGCAACATGCTAGCCTTAAAATTTCATACTGTTTCCATTGAATTGCGAGAAACAACTGAATGTTGACAGGTCTTTATGAGAATGACAAAGTATTAAGCAATGCGGGTCATTAGTAACGATATCTCGGACATTGCTTATGCCACAAAAAGTTGTTTAAAATAAATTGTGTGTTTTAAAGAGGTCTACATTTTTACTTTCTCTATACGTATACTAAGTAGGGGAAGTATTGTATTCCACCCAAAAATTCGATACCGAGATTTCACCGGAAATATATGTTTTGAGGCCTCCTGAATCCAAAAAAAAGCATTTTTGAAAACATGTCCGTGTGTGTGTCTGTGTACAGCATAACTCAAACACGAACAGTCCGATAAACACCTAACTTGGTATTTAGATTCACTATCTTCCAGAGATGCGACACAAAGATTTTAAAGAAAATCCCCCCCACCCCAGATTACCATTTACATGGAACATTTTTCCAAAATTTTAATTTTCTCAAAAATGGCTGTAACGATTTTGATTAAAATATCATAGGTTTAAGATATTTTCATGACAAATGAAATGTATATCTCGAATTTTTTGGGAATGTCCCCAAAAGTATTCTTCATTGTGAACGACTTTTGCATAACTGGTAAACCATAAGAGATAGACAACATTTTACTACACAAAAAGTGTAGATCGTGTAAAATACACAATTTATGTCTTAGACATTTTTTTGTTGTTGAGTGAACCATTTTCGAGATATTGCTTGTTATTCCCTTAAATTTTCCAATACTTATACTTTTTCTCAAATGGGAATTCGTTATTCATTTTTTTTTGTCCTGGTAATGCAAAGAGAATGGAATACTCCACATAGCAACCACCTTTTAAAATATTTGACTATCGCTTAAAATCTACCAATTCCCCTTGCATCTACAAGAAAATTAGCAATAAGATTAACATCTCGATTAACATAAAGCATATGGAGAATAAGCGTTTGTAAAAATAGTTTGTACAGGAGTAGAGAAAGTCATGTGAATTTAACACATCAGATTTTTTTATGTAGTGCATTTATGCCTACTCTTAACGTTTACTAGCTATAGAAGATTATATTTAATTTCTTCGAATGAAAAGAACTTCACAGGCTATTCCCAGAAAAATATGTTTTATTTGTCATTTCTGTTTCATTTCATTACATATTTACTCTACATGTAAATATCCTTAATATATGGCATTTTAATTAAAATGTTAGAGTCATTTTGCATAAAATAAAACACTTCGAAAAATCTTCAAGGTTAAGGGTAGTTCGGGTAGGGCATTTTCTTGAACACCTTCGTGTCGTATCTTTGAAAGGTACTGAATTTAAATATCAAGTTTGGTCCGATTTTTTGTTCTTGAGATACGCTGTTCACTAACACACAGACGTATGCATGGATGTTTTTCTAAAAACGTTTTCTTTTATTTAAGAAGCCTCAATAAATATATTTCCGGTGAAAGCTGGATATTTAATTTTTGGGTGTACTGGAATTCCTTCTCTAGTTACTATGTACGTGTTAGACAAAGTAAAATTACTATTTTATTACCCTGCAAAATGACTTATCCATACCTTAACCAGTCTTACTGCAGACTATATTAAAACATGATATTTATTTAGATTGCGGTAGTGCTTGTAGTGCCAAAAGTTAATGCATCCGTGAAGTTTGACCAAAAATCTTTAAAAATTGCAAACTTATCTTTTTGCATTATAAATTACTATGGACTAATGTTCTTTTAAATTCCCGTGGGCATAGTATGTGCCACGCCCACAGAATCTTGTGATTCCGAAATTGCTATATTCATACCAATATAGTTTTCTAGGTTGGAATTTAGCCCTCTTTAGCGACAGGATAGTTTTGTTTTGGATTTCCTGTGCTGGCTAATCTGCTAAATCAGGCTTTTAAACAAATGAATGTGGTTTACAGCGTATTTTGTGTTTGATTCAAACAAAATAAATACACGTGGTTTTGTTGATGCTGTGAAATATAGTTTGTTTCAGTTGTTTTCGAATTTTATTAGTTGTTATAGTTACCTATAACTATTATGGTACATTATAACTGAGAGCCTTTACTATTTTTTAGCTGATAAAAATTAGAACTTTTAAGTGTTATGCATTGTGCCTCTAGAGTGTAGCATTGAAATCTAGATCTTTTAGCTCATATATCCGAGCTACCATAAACAGAGCGTAGACAAGAGAATTAAGGGGAAGAAAATACAAAGACAGTTCAAAGTGCTGAATTTCTAGCTGGAAAAAGATGGAAAAATTACAGCAAATATTGAGGGACCTGAAAATTCCACTCCACAAGAACCTCAATCAAGTAAATCATTTTCATCACCTGCTCAACCATGTGTTCCAACATCTAACCAGAGAAAACTGTCTACATTTTCAGGTAATAATGATATAAAGATATATTGTGAAAATGCAGTTCCAGATTATACTCTGAAATGGAGATGAGAACTCAGCTATATTGTAAAAGAGTATTATTAGTACATGCAAAATGTGATATACAACTGTTTTGTCAGATAGAAATTCTAAAACATATAAGCATCTACAGGACTTGACAATATATGGTGATACTGAAATAAAAAAGTAGACTACTATGTAGCTAAGAGGTTATACACAGGTATAAGAAATTTGGTAAAGGAATTAAAGACAAAGGGAGTCACTTTGGGTGGACAGAAGTTTGGAAGCTTGAAAGAAGATACAATAATAAAATTTTCAAATTGTTAATATAGAAAGGCCATTAAAGGAAATGTGGAGCATATTAAAACAACAACATGTGGTACTTTGTATTAGTACAGCTCAACAGACACTAACCCACTAACACCATAAATGCCCTGGAAGTTCAAATTCCTGATATTTCTACAGTAGAACCATTGTAAAAGGCGAGGTGATTCCACATATAATAGCTCCACAGTAAAAACACCACTAAAAACACAAGGAATTTAAAAGCTTATCCCTATATATCAGAAACTAGTAAATGAGGAACTGTTGAAATGGTGTGCTGCAAGGAAAACCCTAAATTCCAGTGAGGCATCTAATAAAATAATTTAGTCTAAATGTCCAAAGAATATTTTTAATTCAAAGAAAAAAAAGCATGTTGGGGCACAAAAGAATTATACCAGTTTAATTTGCGAAGCATAGCTAATGAAAAACTCAGCAAGGAACCTCACAGTCTTCAATTCAGACCAGTTACATAGAAAATTAGCTAAGTAAGGGACCAACGTTGAGTGTAGAGAAGCTTGAAATCTGGTCGACATTCCTCAAAGTCTTCTCGGAGGAAGATTGCTGCACAGGAGAAGCAGAAGAAGGATGAGGGTACAACTTATGGAACTGGTGAATTTTAGGTAATTTGAAGGCCATAAATACTAAAATGTTACATGCTCGAACTTTAAAACTTGTCTTCCCAAAACCTTGTTTTTCAGCACTTTAACATATAGGAAAACGTAGCACATGATGCAATTTTTATATACTTGTTTCAAACTTTTATTATAATAATATCTTAAAACTCCATTAAATGCAATGGTCATATTATTTTTATAAAAAGATCCTTTAATTTTCAGCAAAAAAATTTTTAATAAATCTGAAAAATTGAAAATTTTACTATTTTCTGAATTTTTTGTCTTGGGCAAATTAAGATTAACAAAAACACTAATATGACAGATAATTTTATATGTTTATTAACTATAAACAGTGGAAGGCTTAGGGGAACAAAATTAAAGTGCATCGTGTGCCTCATTTTGCTCAGTACAGTAAATTTACACACTATAAAATTAATATTTCAATACCCACAAAAGCTAGCATATGAAATTTTGCAAAACCATTAATCTTAATGTGTGCAATGACGGGTATAAAGTTCAGCCAGATAGCATTTCACAGATGCATCACCTTTACTGCTGAAAAAAAGAATCATAATAATATGTCTCACAAACATCAGATTATCCCTAAAACGCTTATATTCTGAATTTAAAGTATTTGACATTCATGTTTGAATTTAAAAAATTCTGATGTCTTGGACGTATATAGGATTGTCTACCCAGTCTTCTACAAACTACTCCTAGAAAAACTTATTCTTCTATCTGCTTAATGCTATTCAAGATAAAATACAGAAGCTATTTTATTACATATTTCGTTCGATTACGCTAAAGCATTAGCCAACATTTTAAATGTGAGTCGCTATGTGATGCCTTTGAAATTCCATTCTCTGTGTACGACCACAACAACAGAAACCAAAACGAATATCGACTTGGCCGTTGAAAAAGTATAAAACACTTGACAATTCAACCCATAATAATAAGGAATATCTTGGAAATGGTTAATGCCACAAAACATTATTGGACATTGTTTGTTTTAACGCCATCTATAACTTTGTGGAGTAAGTTTTTGTCTCTCTCTTACGATTTATGTACAAGTGACACAATTCATTCATAATGAAGAGGACTTCAAAGGCTACTACCGAAAATGGAATGTAAATTATATTCGGCATGTAAACGACATGTATTCGACAGGTAAATATCTTAAACATATTGTATTTTAATAAAAATCATTAGAGCCATTTTTGAGAAAATAAAAATATCCAAGATTTTTCCATGTTAAAGGAATTTGGGGCAGAGAATGTTATGAGAATCTCCCTGTGCATCTTTGGAACCAATTTTGGTATATATCAAAAGTATTTTTATTTTTAAGTTATGTTCTTCACACACTCACGCGAGCGGATATTTTTAAAAGAATCTGGTGCGTTCCATTCACACGATTTTCTACGCTCACTCCTCTACAAAATATTGTTACGCAGGCCTATTATGTTGTCTACTTCTTGTTAATCCAGATAAACCTTCAATTCACATTTACTTATTTCATTGTAGGTATAAAAAGGATACAACAGGTAAAGCTTAGTCAGATTTTTAAAGAACTTGTGGCTAAGTGATGCTTTTGAAATTCCTTGCTGTTTGCATAATTATTAGTGGGAAACGAATAACGATATCCGGTCGAGATAAGCATTCAAACCAGTAACAAACAGCATTTCAGAAATGCTTAACCAACCAAAACAGATGTGCAATAAGCTTTGTCTACCTTTTAAGCTTTACCAATTATATAAAAGTCGTTCAGAATAACAAAAACTTAAGAGTTAATTACCAGATAATTTAATGTTATATTTTATTTGTCATGAAAATGGCTTAAGTTAATGGCATTCTAAAAAAATCTTAGAGCAATATGTGAGAAAACAAAAATAATGAAAAATTTTCTTCAGAATCTTCTTGTCGCATCCTTGGAAGCTCAGTTTCGTACATAATCGACCTTTCTTTTTACTTTCTCTACTACTTATAGTAAGTAGGGGAAGTGTATTCCGCCCAAAAATTCGATACCGAGATTTCACCGGAAATATATGTTTTGAGCCATCCTGAATCCAAAAAAAAGGGGTTCAAGAAAATCACCCTCACCAGATTACTCTTTACATGAGACATTTTTCGAAAACTTTAATTTTCTCAAAAATGGCACTAACGACTTTGATTAAAATATCTTATGTTTAAGATATTTTCATGACAAATGAAATGTATATCTCGAATTTTCTGGGAATGTCTCCAAAAGTATTCTTCATTGTGAACGACTTTTGCATAACTGGTAAACCATAAGAAATAGACAAAATTTTACTACACAAAAAATGTAGATCGCGTTAAAATATACAATTTATGTCATATACACTTTTGTTGTTGAGTGAACCATTTTCGAGATATTGCTTGTTATTCCTTTAAACTTTCCAATAATTATACTTTTTCTCAAATGGGAATTCGTTATTCATTTTTTTTGTCCTGGTAATGCAAAGAGAATGGAATACTGCACATAGCTACCAGCTCTTAAAATATTTGACCATCGCTTAAAGCGTACCAATTCTCTTTGCATCTACAAGAAAATTAGCAATAAGATTAACATCTCGATTAACATGAAGCATATGGAGAATAAGCGTTTGTAATAATAGTTTGTACAAGAGTAGAGAAATTCATGTGAGTGTAACACATCAGATTTTTTAATTTATGCTGTCCACAGCTAAAGGCCACCCCCCGCTCCACTCACACACACACACACACACACACACACACACACACACACACACATACGGCCTTTTTCTAAAAACGATTTTTTTGGTTCATGGAGGTTCAAATATGTATTTCTGTTGAAATCTAGACATCGAATTTTTGGGTGTAATACAGTGCTTTCTCTATTGTAAGTATGTAGTAGATAAAGTAGAAATTGATACAGTTGCATAATTATGAAGATTCCTTAAGAATAATTATTTTAATTTGTTTATTAAAATGCTCTAGTGCTGCAAATGTAGATATTTTTCTTATATTGAATAATCTTGTAGCACTGTCACATGATTACTATGGTTGCTGGCTGCAGTTGTTAAAACATTTAGGTTCACACGAGCAAGCAGAACCACATCTTTTTGTTTTGTACTTATGGCGATAACTCTATTCAAGCTTTTGACTGTATGTTTATTAGAACGTTATATTATGGATCTTATGGAGTTGAAGTACGAGGTGTGTTTTAAAGTAAGTACTGGTAATTTTTTTAAACTAACAGAACATAGTTTTCTAAATACTTTTCCAAATACTTTATTATCATTCATTACTTTACACTACCTTTCCACATAGTCACTGTCGTTATTCAGGCGCTTAAGTAAGCCATTCGTCAAAGAATGATGCCGCCTGTGATGAAAGTCAAATCTGCACTTCTTGTTTCATATCATCGTCGTTGTTGAAATGCTTTCCAACAAGGAATTTCTTCAGATGGAAAAACAGAAAAAAATCGTTTGGTGTCAAATCCGGACTGTAGGGAAGCTGATCGAATTGTTCCCAAACAAATGATGCGATTAGATCTTGAGTGTGTTTGGCTGCAAGTGACCGGGCATTGTCACTCATTATGGTTCCCCATAAACCTCATACAATTGGTGATGAATGTTTGCTGGCATAACATTTCTCGCATTCAAAAAACGAATCACTGACCTGACGTCACAGTCGGTGGATCGCTCAACTGTTTTGAACATTTCGGAACGCTCTAACAACAGGAAAACACATGGTGGCGATTGCTCACAGCCGCGTCTGGTTTCCTAGTGAATGGGGGAAGTGATGGCTCAAAATCGCGACTGCAGCGGCAAAATATTAAAACACGCCCTCGTATGTTGAAATCAGAGAACAGAAGTTGCTAGATAATCACTACCTTTTTTCAGACATATTGTAATTAGCATATTTTGTAATAATACTAAAGGCATAATGGTGTGGTGCCTAAACGACTGTTCCATTACTTAATAACTTTTACCATGACATCACCAGAAGAAAAATATGTTGACTTAATACCACAAAAACTTATGATTAAATGTTTAAAAATACAAGTCAATAGGAACTGGTATTTCGAAAATGCCTAAGTTACTATTTATCTCTAACGATTTACCTGTTATACGCAACTTTACACATTCATTCAGAATGACTTTACAGGCTGTTTGTAGAAAATTCAAGATAAGCATTTCATTTAGGATAATGATAATATGTATCTCATAATATGTCGCGTGCGTGCGTGGGCGTGCACACATACACTCACACACACTGGGACCTCTTGTTTGGAATCCAATATCTTTTTACCTATTATATGATTGCAGTTGCATGGATTTTGCTTCTAATAATTGAAAAAACTACGGTTTTATTGAAAAAACAACATTTTCACAATATAAAACAAGTATAAATACCTGAATATTGTTTTAGAAGATTAGTATAATGTACAATTAGAAAAAATAACATTAAAACCTAAAACATTAAAAACACTTTCGTATAAAATATGGTTCACTAAGCTATAAGGGGCTAATTAGTGTATTTTGTAATGACACTAAAGGCATTATGGCGCGGTGTCTAAACGACTATCCCATTATATAATACCTCTTAGCGTGACATCACCAGATAAAAAAGAGTGGTGACATAACACATAAAAAACGTTTGATTAAATATTGAAAAATACAAATCATTAGCAATTAATATTTTGGAAATGCCATTAAAATGACAAACAAAGTTCCTGTCTATCTCTTACTTTTTATCAGCTTTACTTAAGAAAACTTAAGCACTATCCAACAGAATTATATACAGCGTATTACTTTAATGAAATGAAATTCGTATTTGATTTAAGTTGTCGGAACAAGTGATACATTTCTGTGTCACTCTTCTTTCAGATTAATGCCAAGCTTTTGCTTTATACAAACTTTCTGCAGCATTGATGCAACAATTAATAATTTATTAACATTTCCCTCAATTAAGGGCTGCCATATAGACAAAGTACACCTATACAATTAACAAATTTAAATTGACAACAATAATGACGATTTATGGTTAACATATTAAAATAATGAAAATAAACTTAAAATAGAAACATACGTGAATGTAAGTCGGAACAGAAAAGTAGTGTAAAACATTCCTATTATGAAGTTAAAATAAATGTATAATAATTTAATAATTTCAATGGTTTGTAAATTCGTGTATCAATATTATATTGAACACGAATGATTTCTGAGGATCAGAATTGATCCTCTAACAACACGATTGCTATTTTATAAAGTAGGCGTTTATCTAGGCCATTATACTGCTTAAGTACAAAACCAAAAGAAATCCCTTACAACAATCGTAAATACAGAAGAACTTGGGAAAAGGGTCGGTGTTTTCACTAGAGACTATAGTTGCTTACAGGAACCTACGAGCGCCTGATTCACCCGGTATAACAATGAATAATGTATACCTATATTTGCTTGTTTCTGGTAAAGCAAGCAGTATTGTGTCTATCTTGCATATGCATGAGCTATTCATATGTGAGGATATGTTTATTATTTATGCTGATTTTAATTATTTAAGTATTGTGCTCAGTTATATTTTGAGCTGTATCTCCAGGCTCATCTATTGTTTGTGCAACCTTTTCTCTATTCCTAAACTAAATATTTTCATTTCAGGTGATTCAGTATGAAAGTCATACAGATAATAATTATTCTTATCCTGCTGCGTGTCACGTAAGTGTTTGCTAATTATGTTAGATACTTACAGTTTAGCTCTAATATGTAGTTACACGGAATGATTACTTGAGTTCTTTTTATTGATAATTTTATTGCTATAAGTAGTCCTTCATGCTGTAGCGGCCGACCGCCATACCGTTTCTCGCCTGGATAATGCTAACGAAGCAAAACAATATGAATATGTCAGGTTTACCTTTCATTATAAAATATGACTAAACTGCTAATCCACATTATCTATACCAACATAGTGTGAAGGCTCGGATATCAATGTCTATGGCCCGCATTCGAGAGGTCCTGGGTTCGATACCCGGCGACCGTCCACTATTACCCATGGGTGTTATGTGGTTTCCCCGAGGTTGACAGGCGAATTCTGGGGTGGTTTCTTCCCTGCCAATATTTCCTTTCCGCCATTTTCCTTTCATTCCGTTTCCTTTTAATCTTTCAGCTAGGTCTTGTGGTGTATGCCAGTGCCGGACAGATGGCGCAGATGCATGCTCACTGGAAAGAATACTTCCCGTGGACAGCAGAGAGCTGCTTGACTGGTGGGTCGTTTATTGCCCTCTCGGCGGCTTCGAGGATGAGACACGGGTCTGCGAGCTTGGAAATGTTAAGGACCTCCGCGAGTCTCCGTGGCCTGTTTTCCTACGGCCTGCAGCCTCTTGTGTGATTCTGTTGTGCATGATAGATCTCTGTAGGTCGCGGTGCCGAGGTGTTTTTCCCCGTTGAGCAAACTATAACCTGTCTATAGAACCCTTGGACCTGGGAACATATTATTGAACATGCGGCGAATTTATAACCAGAATATACGTAGATAAACCCATAGGCTACTGCCTTCTAATTCGTCGAGCGTATGAGGCGCATAAACTGTATCTTTAAACATTCCTCACAGAAGAAAATGACATGGATATGGATTTGGAAAGTGAGCGAGCTACTTAGTTTATCTCCCATTAAAAAAAAGCTTATGCGAGGCAGTAATTTTCTTGGACTTATTCCCCTTCTTGTCTAATCTTTCCTGAGCGAACACTTTTCCCGTCTATTTATTCTTTTTACTTTCTCTACTACGTATAGTAAGTAGGGGAAGTATTGCATTCCACCCAAAAATTCGATACCGAGATTTCACCGGAAATACATGTTTTGAGACCTCCTGAATCCAAAAAAAGCATTTTTGGAAACATGTCCGTGTGTGTGTCTGTGTGTGTGTGTGTGTGTGTGTGTGTGTGTGTGTGTGTGTGTGTGTCTGTGAACAGCAGAACTCAAAAACTAACAGTCGGATAAACACCAAACTTGGTATTTACGTTCAGTATCTTCCAGAGATGCGACACGAAGATTTTCAAGAAAATCCCCCCACCCCCAACTACCCTTTACATGGAACATTTTTCGAAAATTTTAATTTTCTCAAAAATGGCTCTAACGATTTTGATGAAAATATCATATGTTTAAGAGAATGTCATGAGAAATGAAATGTATATCTCGAAATTTCTGGGAATGTCTCCAAAAGTATTCTTCATTATGAACGAGTTTTGCATAACTGGTAAACCATAAGAGAGAGACAAAATTTTACTACACAAAAAATGTAGATCGCGTTAAAATACACAACTTATATCATATACATTTTTTTTTGTTGAGTGAACCGTTTTCGAGATATTGCTTGTTATTTCCTTAAATTTTCCAATACTTATACTTTTTCTCAAATTCGTTATTCATTTTTTTATGTCCTGGACATGCAAAGAGAATGGAATGCGCCACATAGCAACCAGCGATAAAATATTTGACTATCGCTTAAAAGCTACCATATTTCCCTTTCATCTACAAGAAAATTACAAATAAGATTGACATCTCGATATCTCGATTAATATGAAGCATATGGAGAATAGGCGTTTGTAAAAATAGTTTGTACAAGAGTAGAGAAAGTCATGTGAGTGTAACACATCAGATTTTTTTTCTAGTATTGAGTCAGTAAGTTAGAATCTTACTAACCCCAATAAATCGCGGAATCCTACAGAAATCAGCATGTATATTTATTCTTGCAGAAATTCAATATATTCTTTGTTCAGAGTTTTTGAAACAGTGGATGGGGGAAGGCGGAAAACCGGTTGCTCATGCTCAGGTCGTCTCCATGTGGCGTCTCTTTGCCATAGCTGCTGCACTGGCCGCGGGACGTCCGTACCTGCCCCTTCCACTGTCTCAAAATACTCTGAACAAGCAATAATCATATTTGATAGTTGAATTTTACTATTTAAGTCTTACCGCCTTTACCTCCCTTAACGTATTTGTTTACTTATGATTAAATTCATGCAGCATGTCAATATAACTTTCCTACCTTCAGTTGCTAACCGCTTGGTCAACTCCACCAGGCGTGACTAATTGATCAGAAGTTTGCAGAGGCTAGTGCGGTCGATATTGATACTGCTTTTGAACAGGGACGGTAATTATTGTATTTTCACATAAGTATTTCTATTATTCACATTTGTGGAAAAAATAGTAAGCAATATACTCGTATAAAGGCTCAAGGACGGGCCATTGCATATTTCTTTACCTAATTCCTGGATACAGCCCTCCGTGCACTGAAATTGCTACTTGTTATAAACTTTCAGCCGCCATCAGCTTCAACCTAATACGCAGTAAACTTATATGCTAAAATATAATATAATATTTACACGATAATACAAACACATATTGATACAATAAGACGTGATTTAGTATCTGAGATACACATATTGTAATCTGGGGTTATTAATCATGGTTACAATTAATTTAATTATTAGTAATTAATTAGATACCAAAAGTACCGTCTCAAATTTTGTATAACTGGCAAGCCGTAAGAAATACACAAAAACTTACCACACAAAAATTTAGACCTATATCCTTATTTACATTAATTTAATTGAAACCAACCAATAGATGTACTATTATAAGTAAGAAGAAAATTCATTGTAATCAGTTTCGTTGTAAAGCACACAATTTATTTCAAATAAATGATTGGAGTATCAGCTATTTTCTACATATGCATTATTAATGGTTTGAAGTTTTCAACATTTCATATCTTAAAAGTGCTGACGGTATCAGTTGTTTCTCAAAATATCGTGCAAAGAACCTTTACATTTCAAGACCAGAATATACCTACTAACTTTTTAAATGTGACTATCGGCTCCGTTTTCTTTAAAGCCCCTATAACTAAAGCTAAATGTGTAATTAAGCTCTATTTTGCAAACGTGCATTTCGAATAACATGAAGTATATAGAAATGCAAGCGTTCGTAGGAATAATCTGTAGAAGCTATTGAAAAACCATAGCGGATAGAGAAAGTCATCTGAATGCAACACATCGGACGTTTCAAGTGGTAACTCGCTATTCGTTTTTTCTCGCTGTCATGCAAGGAACATATTCTTGTAAAGCAATCATATAGCAATCCACGTTTTAAAAGTCTGATGTGATACATCCACATGACTTTCTTTACCATCTATTATTTATTTAGTGGGTATACTAACTACTCTTACTAAGCTTATATTTCTATCTACTTTATTTTAATCCAAATAAACCTTTACAGAAATAGCTACATTACACATTTCGTTATAGATACAAAGGGAACAGCGATAGCCAAATATTTAAGAACTGGACGCTATACTCTGGCCTTAAAATTCTATACTGTTTCCATGCAATCGCAAGTAACAACTGGATGTTGACGCAACTTTAACTAATGAGCAGCTATATCCATTAATAACGGATATCTCAGAAATGGCCTATTGCACAAAAAGAAGTTGTTTGAAATAAATTGCGTGTATTAAGGATAGGTATCTGCATTTTTTGTATAGTGCGTTTTTATCTATCGCTTAACGTTTACCTGTTATACAAGATTATACAAAATTCCTTCCGAATGAAGAGGACTTCACAGGCTATTCCCAGAAAATTCTGGATGATGGCTTTTTTATCATGTAAATATATTTAATATAATCTATTGTATTTTAATAAAAATTGTTAGAGCCATGTTTTAGAAAATAAAAAATTTCGAAAAATATTCCATGCAAGGGGTAGTTTGGGTGGGGGATTTTCTTCAAAATATCACATCATTGGAAGATACTGAACGTAAA
The DNA here is from genome assembly GCA_030765065.1 of Deroplatys truncata. Taxonomy (NCBI): domain Eukaryota; kingdom Metazoa; phylum Arthropoda; class Insecta; order Mantodea; family Mantidae; genus Deroplatys; species Deroplatys truncata. Next base: position 67,650,603 of record CM060986.1, read on the forward strand.
TACAAAGTTTGGCACTTATTCGACTTGTCGTTTTTGATTGCGCGCGCACGCAAACACACACACACACACACAAGTAAATAGTTGACGGTTATTTTGGCCTACTGTATTCTTCATATACCTAAAACGAAATGTTTAAATGTATAATTTTATCTCGATTAACCGGAAGCAGTTAAAACAATAAGCTTTTGTATGAATAGTTTGTAGAAAGATGACTAGAGAGAGTCATGTGAATGCTGATTAGATATTTTTACTTTCTCAACCACGTACATAGTAAGTAAGGAAGGTATTGCATTCCGCAAAAAAAATCAAATAGCGAGATTCTACCGTAAACACATGTTTTGGGGTCACCTGAATCGAAAAAAAGAATTTTTAGAAAAGATTGATGTGTATATGTGTGTGCGTGTGTGTATCTGTGAACAGCATAACTTACACCAAACTTGGTATTTAGGTTCACCACTTTCCAAAGATTTTCAAGAAATTCCTCCTACCCCAAACTACCCTTTAAATGGAACATATTTTGAAAATTTCGATTTTCTAAAAATTGGTTGCAAACTTTTTGATTAAAATGTCTAACATATATAAGATTTTTACATGACAAACAATACGTATGTCTTGAATTTTTTGAAAGAGCCTATAAGTCCTCTTCATTCGGAAGGAATTTTGAATGCTCTTGTATAATTGAAAAACGTTAAGCAATAGGCGAAAACGTACTACACAAAAATTCTGATGTGGTACACTCACATTACTTTCTCTACTCTTGTACAAACTATTTTTATAAACGCTTATTCTCCATCTACTTCATGTTAATCGAGATGTCGAGATTTTAATCTTATTGCTATTTCTTGCAGATGTAAGGGGAATATATATTTACAAGGGCAGTATCGAAATACAGTAGCCTTTAAGCACATACATATCTCTTAATAGCTGGTTGCTAGGTGCAGCACCGTTCCCTTTACCACAGATTATAACTCTTTACATATCCAAGACAAAAAAATGAATAACGAATTCTCATTTTAGAAAATAAGTATTGAAAAATTTAAGGGAATAACAAGCAATATCTTGAAAGTGGTTCACTCAACAAAACATATGTATATGACATAAATTGTGTATTTTAACGTGATCTACATTTTTTGTGTAGTAAAATTTTGTCTATCTCTTATGGTTTAACAGTTATGCAAAAGTCGTTCACAATGGAGAATAATTTTGGAGATTTTCCCAGAAAATTCAAGATATACATTTTACTTGTCATGAAAATATCTTAAACATATATTTTAATCAAAATCGTTAGAGCCATGTTTGATAAAATTAAAATTGTCGAAAAATGTTCCATGTAAAGGGTAATCTGAGGTGGGGGAATTTCTTGAAAACCTTCGTGTCGCATCTCTGGAAGATACTGAACCTAAATACCAAGTTTGGTGTTTATCCGACTGTTCGTTTCTGAGTTACGCTGTTCACAGACACACAGACAGACACACAGACACACACGGACATGTTTCCAAAAATGCTTTCTTTGGATTCAGGGTGTCTCATAACATGTATTTCCGGTGAAATCTCGGTATCGAATTTTTGGGTAGAATACAATACTTCCCCTACATACTGTACGTAGTAGAGGAAGTAAAAATGTAGATCTTTTTAAAACACACAATTTATTCGAAAAAAAGTTTCTTTACGGTATAAGCAACTTCTAGAATATCCGCTATTCATGGTTCGAATTATTCGTTACTTGGTCATTCTTTAAAGTCCTGTCAACATTCAGTTGTTTCTCGCGATTGTATGGAAACAGTATAGAATTTTAAGGCCAGCGTATAGTGTCCAGTTCTTACAAATTTGTCTATCACTGTTCTCTTTGTATCTATAAGGAAATGTATAATGTGGCTATTTCTGCAAAAGTCTATTTGAACTAAAATGAAGTAGATATAAAACTAAACTTTAGTAAGACTAGTTTGTACACCCACTAATAATTGATAGAGGGTAGAGTCATGTGAATGTAACACAGACTTTTAAAGTACATCCAGTACACATTTACAAGCTTAACGTCATAATTTGATTTTCTTTCTTTTTTCCCCTTTTCAGCTCGGAGCAGCATCTCTGGCTATTAGCAACCAAAGACAAAGGTGTGTTGGTTTGCATAGCTGCCGAAAACAGCTCCGCTGGAACAGCAAGCAACTCTGAGGTATGTTGGACAGGACTTCTTTACTTGTTTTGATGTAGCGTGCATTGTCCTTCATTTTAAAACAATTAGAACCCGCATTACTGCGGTATTTGCGGAGATTTCTCCCTTTCCTCTCCCTATCTCCCCCTCTCTTTCTGTATGGTCTACATCAGTGGTTCCCAGCCTTTTATACCTGGTCCCCCCTCTGCAGAATATCTCATGCGCCTCTATGTTTATTTTATTTATTTATCTTACTTCTATCGAAGAACATTATTTGACAATCTGCAATCTACACTTTAGTAAAAGAGGGTTATCAAATGTAGAATAATAGAAAACTGTACTAGTGTTTAGAGGACTTGGTAGCCGAAATAGAAATGTCTTTGTCTTACTTAAATACCTAATGATATTGTTTTCACTTGAACAACACTTTTCACATTAATATTTTATATGCGATGAAAGTCATAATAAAAATCCAGAACACCAATGATTCGTTTGAAATTGTTTTCCTTTAAGCAGCTTCTCAATGTTTGGTTTCAAATCAGTTAATGCACATCTAAGGCCACTCTTCACGTTTAGGCGACTACTGTGTTTTGTTTTCATGACGGTTAGTGTCGAGAATTTGGTCTCACGTATGTATGTAAGATGAGAACTCTACGAGAACTTTAAGGCTTCGTTTGCCACTCTTGGATAAACGGGAAGGAAACTGGCCTTACATTCTTCCAACCCTATTTGTTGAAACTGTTCTTTAGCACTCAAATCACATTTAAATTCAATTGCGTCCTCTTGTATGTCATCAGTAAGTGCATACATATCAATTGTGAAGGCTATCTTGTTAATTTTTACTGCCAGTCTTCTAAAGACAAATCAGGAAATAAAGCTTGAACTTTTCTTGAAGACGTTCCAAGTGTTCACTGATGATACTCTCCACTCGTCAACTGGTTGTGAAGCATGGACTCTTATGGTCGCTAAATTAAACATCACATGCCCCCATGTAGATCCTCCGGTCACTGCTAGGACGAGTCTAATCTTTCCTATTCAAAGTGTGTTTGCCCTTCCCTAGTGAATACTTCCGTGACATGGTACTTAAGGCAGAAATTAAACTGTTAGGTTTAATTTCATTATAGATAAATAACTTTGTAAACCTAAGTGTAATTAGTGAGACTTTGACACTGTACTTAAGGTAGAACTTAAACTGTTAGGTTTAATTTCATTAATGTCAACCTAAATGTAACTAGGGGGCTAAAGCTTCCTAGATTCACTTCCGTACTACTATTGTACTTGAATTTGCTTATTCCCAAACTTTTTATCCAGTTTAACTGAACATATATCACAAATTTGTTCAACATAATTATAGTATATACCTAATTAATTTTTCATGCTGCTATGTGACTAATTTTCCAAGAAAATAATTTTCAGAGAGTAAAGATAGTCTAGTGTAAAATCCCTGACGTAATGAAAGTTTGGAGTTAGTATTATTCTTTACATATTTTTTACATATTTATATACTATAGTAATGCACATGTTTTACTATAATTGTATAAAATCAAAGATCAAATTTTTTGTAACAACATTTTTGGGGAAAAATAATTATCTAAAAAACTATACTCGATTGTTAAAACCTTTAATCCTAAGCTAACTTAATATCAAGAAAATCAATAAAATGCTCTCCTCATTGAACTCGAAGAACCTATACTAAAAACCTGAAAGAAACTTCGCAAAATTCTCATCGCCGGGTCATTTGAAAATGGTAAGCATTTAAGAAAAACGAATTACGAGGAAATCAAGTGTTATAATCTCATGGGTATTTGTCATCTACGCATGTCCATGTAAATACGACGTCAAAGCAAATGATCAGATAGGCAAAACTACAATTGGATTTTGATTTTAAATGTCTGAGCATACTTTTCCATGATATTTTTATTTTAAAAAACTAGTTTTTGTCCTCAAAATTTCGTCAAATACTAGGTATCTAGTATCCTTAAAGATGCAAATGTTTTCCTATCTTTTATGTTTGTTTTGAGATTGGAAATGCGCTGTTTGGCTTAGTAACCAGAAAATTACACTAAAATACTTAGATCAGGCAAAGGAATGTCTGAATATTAAAGCCAGAACCAAAGGAAAGCCGTTGAGCCGTTATTGGACTTAGGCAGGGACGTTGCAGGTAAAAATCCATCCCCATCCCTCGTTGGCGTTTGCAGACAGCACTCACTAGACCGTGACGTCAGTGAACCTTGACCGCTGCTGTTTGCATTCGTTATGTTGATGCATGGTTTGAGTGTAGATAACTTGAAGCCCTCATCTAAGAATTCTTTTGCATGTTTTTGATGTATCTCACTAGCTTATGTAATTCAGTAACACACACACACACACACACACACACACACACTCACACACACACAGTCGTCCTCCGTGGACTAGTGGTACCGTGCTAGCCTCTAGTTCCCAAGGTCGCGGGTTCAAACCCGGCGGATGGCGATGGATTTTTTCGGGCATAAAACTCCTAAGCATGGCTTCCTTTGGAAGGGAAGTAAAGCCGGTGGTCCCGTGTCGTAGATTTACGGCACGTAAAACAACCTCAAGCCTGATAAAGAGGCCTCTGAGCAAAATTACTAGTCTTTCACGCCCAATATGGAATGGGACGCTAAGAACCATAGTAGTTAAACAGCGTCCATAAATAAAACTCAATTTACACACACACACACATGAAAAATGTGATTCTTCCTATAATGCTCTGTTATACACAGTACCTACACGTTTGCCTAGACGTTGGTTAAAACTAAACAATAAAAGATTAGTCACATTCTAAAAAGGGGACCTCTTGTTCTTGCAGGAAAGAAAAAGTTCACGTGCGTTTCTTTTCTCTACCTATCACTTATTTTTATGTTATTTCTAAAAACTATTCTTTAAAAATATAATGCGATACATTCACATGACTTTCTCTACGCTTCATCGTTTATTAGGGGTATAACAATTATTTTTACTCAAGCTTATTTTTCTAGCTACTACATTTTAAACCAAATAAAACTTTGTAGAAATAGCTACATTACGCATTTCATTATTGATACAAAGGGATCAGCGACAGTCAAATGTTTTAGAACTGGACGCTATATGCTGGCCTTAAAATTCTATATTGTTTCCATTCAATCGCGAGAAATAACTGAATTTTGAAAGGACTTTAAGAAAATGACGAAGAATGAACAATTAGAACCTTTAATAACGGATATCTAGAAATGGTTTATGCTATAAAAACTTATTTTAAATAAATTGTGTGTTTTAAAGACGTGTGCAGTTTTTGTGAAGTACATATACAGTTTTTGTTTTCTCGTTTAATGTTTACCAGTTATACAGGATTATACCAAATTCCTTCCGAATGAAGTGGACTTCACAGGCTAGTCTCAGAAAATTCAAAATACACATTTTATTCCTTATGTAAATATCTTTTGATATGGTATTCTAATCAACATTGTTATGGCCATTTTTACAATGTAATTGGGGCCTTTAAAATCTTCGTGTCACATCTTTGGAAGATATTGAACTTAAATACCAAGTTTGGTACTAATACCACCATTCATTTTTGAGTTATGCTATTCACAAACACACAGACACACACACGGACCTTTTTCAAGCGACCTCAAAACATGCATTTTCGGTGCAATTTCAGTACCGAATTTTTGCGTGGACTGTAATACCTTCTGTACCTGATAGGTATGTGGTAGAGAAAGTAAAAATGTGATTCCTTTTACAATGTTACGTTATTTACAATACATGTTTGCGTAGGAATTGGTTCAAACTAAATAAAAGCTTAGTTAAATTCATAGGAGGAATTCCTCTTGTTGTTGCAGAAAAGAAAATGTTCAGGCGTGTTTAGGCTAGACCTAAATACCAAATTTGATATTCATCCAGCTTTTCGTGTTTGTTTAAGCCATACCACGGACACACAACATTCACATATTCGCACACATGCATACGCATACATGCATTTTTTAAAAAAAAATTTTTTAGGTTTCAGTGAGACATAATTGGGGAAATTTCGATATTCAACTTTTGGGTAGAATACTGTAAATGGTAGAGAATGTAAGATGTTCTATCACAAAGCATGTTTTTGTGGTAAAACCTCAATATAAAATTTTTGCGTGAGATACAAACACTTCCTCTACATAGCGAAAACGAATCGTAAACGTTTAAACATATTCCGTCATTTAACGCCCTTATGCTTCCTTATGCTTAGGAAAATGTGAAAATTTAATTCGGAATAGGTATTTAGAAAACAGCTAACGCTACGAACAATTATGTAACATAAACTGTGTATTAATGAGTCCTATGCATGTCCTATATATCGTTTATATCTAACTTATTTATCTTTTATCGTTTTACATTTATAAAAAAATTCAATCATAGCTTTGAAGGCTGTATATAACAAAGATACATTATTTTTGTTCATAACATGATCTTAAGGTGTATATTATTTTAGTCAAAATTACTACAACCGTTTTTGAAAAAATGAAAAAGCATAACTTTTGAATGTAAACCTAGTTTAGGGTTGTTGAGTTTAATTTTGTGAAAATCGTTGTGTTGCATCGTTGAAAAATACTGATATACATACACATTTAGCATTCATCCAAATTTAGTTTCATGAGCAATGATGTTCTCTCTATGTGTCTCTTTCTCTCTCACACACAGACACAGAATACTCATTTGTAAAATATTTTTGCTTCAATATAGCCCATTATAATTACAATCAATTATTTATAAGTTATCGAAATATACCAGGAACGTTTCTTTGCTGTTTTATTATAGGCATGTATAGATTCATACTGTGACTTTATTCAGTTTTCAATGACACTTCGCTTTTCTAGTGTAACTTAGTTTAATCCTCACTGTCCTTTTACATCTCTTTGCACATAGCGGTGAAATGAATCACGTGCGAAGAACCTCTTCTTCCTTCCACTTCACGGTCTGGAGTATCGAATACAATACCTCCTAATCGCTCGCAGTATCAGCTCTCACTCTACTTCACAATTTGAAGAACAGAACAGTATGTCTTATCAGCAACATGGACTCACTAACTACCCCACTCGCGAACACGCTCGCTCACATATAACTGTCGTTGAGTTAAGAGTGTTTGCGGGAGGCGGGGGGAAGGAAGCGTCCAGAATTATCTGTTCACGTCTCGAAGGCATTCTCGGTATTTGCGTCAGGAAAAGAGCCCCTCTCCCTCTCTAACTAATCGCTGGCGATTTCACCCGTAGCTAGGCGAAGCCGGATTCGCACAATACTTATTCAATACTGTTCTATTTGTTACAGGTACACTACAGATGTTCTATAGTGCTTGCTGAAGAAGAGAATGACGGTTGGAGAACATACAAGGAATGAAAAGACAGAATGGTTTGACAATGAAAATGTGAAGTGCCTTTAGATTATGTAGTTTTATTCTAAAAACATTAAAGAATTTTGAAACCTTATATCTATGAATTTGTTTTAGCGAATTACTAATAACTTTTTCAGTAGTTCAAGACTACTGTGCGATTAAGCGGAGACCAAATGACAAAAATTGAATTTTTTTGTGTTGCTTTATACAGTCATAAACAGGAATGTCCTCTTTATTTTGGTGATATTTTATCATTGTGGGTACAAACTCATATTTTAAATATATCTTTAAAGCCAGTATTGTATCTGATATTTTGTGCAATGAATTCTGCAGCACTCGACAGAAAAAAGTCATAACTTTGGAGTAAAGAGGTAAACCTTAGCCCATGATTTACCGGAAGTTTTTCTGTACAAATTGGTATAAGTGGATTTTTTAGTCCTGACACGTTTATTTGTATGCGCAGCAGCTGAACAAGTCCATTTATCTTCTGGGAGAGTGTTGGGTCAGTAGCAACATAGCAGCAGGCGCATATATAATGTGAGATAAGGTGGCATCACCACACGTTCCAGTGAGTGTTATACCACGCAAGGGTATAACTACCAGCCGTTCTCTCCTCACCGTTGACTACGTTCTCCTCCTTCTGCCGTGTCACGACGACGAAATCGGCCAGTACTACTGTTAAGTATGGCAGATTCTGTTTGATCAAGTCATGTAGATTATTTACAAATATATTTGACTTTTCTCCATTTTTCCTTTGAACATCTTGTTCTGCAAATTATATTTTCTTGTATAAATGACCTTTTTTCAGAAACTATTGAATATATCTAAATCAGAATTTAGGATGATAAAATAACCTCTAAGTGCTGCTGTGTATCTACTTTCAGACGTTGGATATTAAAGAAAAATAGCTCTTAATAAATTTTAATTAATGGTTGGTATATTGGTGAAAAGGTCCTGTCTTCCATAATGAACAAAGTTATGGGATAAAAGTACATCAGTGAACTTATATATCTGATATCTCAAATAGCTTCTAAGTTTAGTTTAGCAAATTTAAAATTGACGGGATAAGTGTTTTAATCTATTCTTAAAATGTCTTACAACTTCAAAATTTAAGACACAATCACATAAGTAAGGTGTATTTTCCCTTAATGCTTAGATCAGAAGATCAATGAGGTAGCATAATATTCATCAACTTAAATGCCAGAATAAAACAGACGGTATCACAGCTTTTAAACAATGTAACTAGTCGATGTTGTGGAGTTGGTAGTCGATCTTGTAGCGGCGCTGGAGTAGACTGGTGGTAGTACTGCGAGTACATTGTAATAGTAGTACATTTTTGTACCGGTGCCCCTTTTCTCAAGGGGCAGTTTTGAGAAGTAATTTCTTACACGGTAGACTGGGATAGTCTTATCGCGCAGGATAACGATAATGGATCTTAAACAAGAATAATAAAATCAACTTCTTTGCCATTTCTCTTTTTAATTTTCTCTAAAGATTACATACATGATAAAATATGATGTAAAAATTCAAATGAAATTATTTAAATAAAAAATTTTAATTATTTTGCAACAAGTTCAATATTTATGGCTTTTCCATATATAAAACAAATACTCTTTACTTTCTTTTGCGGGAGTGTATCAAGTTCTTTGAGACTTCTCAACCTGTGTTGCTTTTTATAATAATTATGTATACAAATATACTTTTTAAACAGCATGACCTAAAAGTAGAACTTCTAGCACGTGCATACGAGCTGGTGCGATAATCTCCATTGTTAGCAACTTTGGTTTCTATCACATGGTAATTACCCTTTGTATTGACACATGCCTTAATAACTCGATTTGATTTGATTAGGTTTCACATTACATTATTCTTTTTTACTGATTAATTTCTCATGGCTTTCGCATTATTTGTTCGCAACACAAATCTTCATACTTCAGTTTATAGCAATTTTTGTAGAGTTAACGTATACGTTATATTGAAAGCTTTCTTTGATTTAAAACGTTACTCATTTATCTAACCTACATAAAGATTAAATGGCGGATATTATGAATTCAGAAAAACCTGAAAATGAAGCAAAATTACAGAAGAGGAAAAAGAATAACATTAGAAGTACTTACCCAAAATATCCAGAAAGTAATATGATATAGCATTTAATGGTGTAAGGCAAAACATTTGAAAATAATTTCACTGAAAATGACCGCTAGCGAATCAACAAAATATCTGAAATCTCGCTTTATAACGTAATTTATCTTGTTTCAGGAAACAGTATAATATGGTTGGTTGATACGACACACAAATCCTTGGATCTATGGTTCAAATCCCGCAATGGTATTGGATTTTCAATCTGATTGTACTTTTCCCACTTAAACCTACGCACGGCATGTATGGAAGAACAATTAATTAAAAAATCCGATGTGATACACTCACACGACTTTCTCTACTCTTATACAAACTACTTTTACAAATGCTTATTCTCCATATGCTTCATGTTATCCGAGATGTTAATCTTATTGCTAATTTTCTTGTAGGTGCAAGGGGAAAATGGTAGGCTTTAAGCGATAGTCAAATCTTTCAAGAGCTGATTGCTGTGTCCAGGACATAAAAAAATCTGATGTGTTACACTCACATGACTTTCTCTACTCTTGTACAAACTATTTCTGCAAACGCTTATTCTCCATATGCTGCATGTTAATCGAGATATAGAGATGTCAATCTTATTGGTATTGTACATGTAGATGCAAGGGGAATATGCTAGATTTTAAGCGATAGTCAAATATTTTAACGTTGGTTGCTATGTGGCGCATTCCATTCTCTTTGCATGTCCAGGACATAAAAAAAATGAATAACGAATTTGAGAAAAAGTATAAGTATTGGAAAATTTAAGGGAATAACAAGCAATACCTCGAAAACGGTTCACTCAACAAAAGAAATGTGTGTGACATAAATTATGTATTTTAACGCGATCTACATTTTTTGTGTAGTAAAATTTTGTCTATCTCTTATGGTTTACCAGTTATGCAAAAGTCGTTCACAATGAAGAATACTTTTGGAGACATTCCCAGAAAATTCAAGATATACATTTTATTTGTCGAGAATATATCTTAAATATATGATATTTTAATCAAAATCGTTAGAGCCATTTTTGAGAAAATTAAAATTTTCGAAAAATGTTCCATGTAAAGGGTAGTCTGGGGTGGGGGGATTTTCTTGAAAACCTTCGTGTCGCATCTCCGGAAGATACTGAACCTAAATACCAAGTTTGGTGTTTATACGACTGTTCGTTTCTGAGTTATGCTGTTCACAGACACACAGACAGACACACAGACAGACACACACACGGACATGTTTCCAAAAATGCTTTTTTTGGATTCAGTGAGTCTCAAAACATGTATTTCCGGTGAAATCTCGGTATCGAATTTTTGGGTGGAATACAATACTTCCCCTACTTACTATACGTAGTAGAGAAAGTAAAAATGAATAACGAATTCCTATTTGAGAAAAAGTATTGGAAAATTTAAGGGAATAACAAGAAATATCTCGAAAATCGTTCACTAAACAAAAAAAAATGTATATGAAATAAATTGTGTATTTTAACGCGATCTACATTTTTGTGTAGTAAAATTTTGTCTATCTCTTATGGTTTACCAGTTATGCAAAAGTCGTTCGCAATGAAGAACACTTTTGGAGACATTCCCAGAAAATTCGAGATATACATTTCATTTGTCATGAAAATATCTTAAACATATGATACTTTAATCAAAATCGTTAGAGCCATTTTTGAGAAAATTAAAATTTTCGAACAATTTTCCATGTAAAGGTAAATCTGGGGTGGGGGCATTTTCTTGAAAGCCTTCGTGTCGCATCTCTGGAAGATACTAAACCTAAATACCAAGTTTGGTGTTTATCCGACTGTTCGTTTCTGAGTTATGCTGTTCACAGACAGATACACACAGACAGATACACACAGACAGATACACACACACACAGACACACACACACACGGACATGTTTCCAAAAATGCTTTATTTGGGTTCTGGGGGCCTCATAACATGTATTTCCGGTGAAATCTCGGTATCGAATTTTTGGGTGGAATACAATACCTCCCCTACTCACTATACGTAGTAGAGAAAGTAAAAATGTGATGTGCTGCATTCACATGACTTTCTGTTCTCATTCTATTATAATATATTCTTAGAAAGGCTTATCCATTGTCCACTTCTTGATAATCGAGATAAACTTTCTGTATTTACACATTTAGATTTTCATTGTAGTTAGAAGAAGAACGTCGTAGACTATAGGTAAAGTCAGGCTTTAAAACGATCGCAATGTGATGGATTTCAAATTTCATGTTCCTTGCAGGTCTAAGAGAAAAAAAATGTTATATGTTAACATTCACATAACTTTCTCTGCCGAATATCGTTTATTTTTATAATGCTACTATGAGTTACCCTACGAAAGCATATCACTTTCTTTACCACATACATAGTAGATAGAGATGGTATTGTATTCCACCCAAAAATTCAATACCAAGATTTCAACGTAAATACGTGTTTTGAGGCCCACTGAATCCAAAAAGTGCATTTTAAAAACAATATGTGTGTGTATGTGTACATACGTATGTTCGTGAACAGCATAACTCAAAAACTAAAAGTCGGATAAATACCAAACTTACCATTTGAGTTTAGTAGCTTCCAAGGATGCGGCACGAAGATTTCCAAGAATACTCCCCCAAACCCAGCTACCCTTTATAGGGACCATTATTCGAAAGTTTTGATTTTCTAAAAAATTACTGTAACGATTTTGATTAAAATACCGTATATGAAAGATATTTACATGAAAAATAAAATATATGTCTTGAATTTTCTGTAAATAATCTAGGAAGTCCTCTTCATGCAGAAGGAATTTTATACAGCTTGTTTAACTTGTAAGCGTTAAGCGTTAGAACGAAAACGTACCCACAAACAGTGTATATCTCTTTAAAACACAAGTTTACTTAAAATGAGTCTATTGTGGCATAAGCCGTTTCTGAGAAATATGTTATTAAAAGTTTGAATTATTCAATACTTGTCATTCTTTTAAAGTCCCATCGATTTTCAATTGTTTCTCGCGATTGCATGGAAACAGTATCGAATTTTAAGGCCATCTCATAGCGTCCAGTTCTTAAACATTTGACTATCGCTGTTCTTTTTGTAGTTTTAACGAAATGTGTAATGTAGTAATTTTTGCAAACATTTATTTGGATTAAATTTAGCAGATATGAAAATAACCTTTAGTAAGAATAGTTTGTATGGTCACTAATAAATATAGAGTGTAGAGAAAGTCATATGAATGTATCATATTAGACTTTTTTCTCTATACTTCATGTTAATCAAATAAACCATTGCATACAAACTTTAATTACTCTTTGTAGATACAAGGAGAAAAAGGTGATGTGTCACTTTCATACGAATTTTTCTACACTATCGTGAACAAATTATTCTTACGAAAGTTCATTACTTTCTCTACTAGGTACAGTAAGTAGGGATTTTTTTATTTTGAATACCAGTAAACCATAATATATAGACAAAAGCTTACTGTACAATAAATGAGGACCTCTTAAAAGGACACAATTTATTACACTAACTTCTTATGTTGCATCAGCGACATTCGAGATATCCATTATTATTCATTAGAATTTTTTCCAGTAATAATTGTCATTGTTTTAAAGTGCTGCGGGTATTCAGTTGTTCTGGCGATGTTATGGAAGCAGTATGGAATTTCAAATTTCGCTTATAGTCATCTGATTTATGCTGTCTTTCCCTACCATGCATAGTAGCTACAGAAAGTACTGCATTCCACTCAAAAATTCAATACCGAGATTTCATTGGAAAAACACGTTTTGAGGCCCCTTGAATCCCCTCTAAAAAAAGCATTTCCAGAAAAACGTACGTTTGCGTGCGTGCAGCATAGTGAACAGGATAACTCAAAAATGAAAATCTGGATGCATACCAAACATAGTATTTATGTTCAGTGCCTTCCAAAATACGACACGAAAACATGAAAGGAAACTTTAAAACCCAAACTATCCTTTGCATGGAACATTTTCGAAATTTTTTATTTTCTAAAAAATGGCTCTAACGATTGTGATTAAAGGATCTCATATTAAAGATATTTACATGACGAATAAAATGTATATTTTGAATTTCTGGGAATTACCTTTGAAGTACTCTTTGTTCGGAAGGAATTTTGTATGATTTGTATAACTGGTAAACGTTAAGCGATAGGCGAAAACGTACTACACAAAAAATGTAGATCTCTTTAAAACACAATTCATTTTAATAACTTTTTCGTAGCATCTGCTACTTCCGACATATCCGTTTTTATGGGTTCGATTTGTTCAATATTTTTGCCATCTTTTAAGTTCCATCGATTTTCAGTTGTTTCTCGCAATTTCATTAAACAGCATGGAACTTTAAGGCCAGCTTATAGCGCCCAGTTCTTAAACATTTGATTATTGCTGTTCTATTTGTATCCTAAGGAAATGTGTAATGTAGGTATTTCTGATAATGTTTATCTGATTTAAATTAAAATGAAGTAGATAGAAAAAAAACTGATGTGTTACACTCACATGACTTTCTCTACTCTTGTACAAACTATTTTAACAAACTCTTATTCTCCATCTATTTCATATTAATCGAGATAAACATTTGCAGAAACAATCTTTTGAAATGCAAAGAGAATTACATTTTACACATAGCGACCAGTTCTAAAAATGTTTGACTATCGCTTAAGGCGTACTATGTTCTCCTTGTTTTGTATTTGCAAGGGCAATATAGAAATACAGTAGCCTTTAAGCATAGACATATATCTTAATAGCTGGTTGCTAGGTGCAGCACCACTCTCTTTGCCACAGATTATTACTCTTTGCATATCCACGACAAAAAATGAATAACGAATTTCCATAAGAGAAAATAAGTATGGAAAAATTTAAGGGAATAACGAGCAATATCTCGAAAATGGTTCACTCAACAAAAAATGTATATGACATAAATTGTGTATGTTAACGCCATCTACATTTTTTGTGTAGTAAAATTTTGTCTATCTCTTATGGTTTACCAGCTATGCAAAAGTCGTTCACAATGAAGAATACTTTTAGAAACATTCCCAGAAAATTCAAGATATACATTTTATTTCTTATGAAAGTATCTTGAATATATGATATTTTAATCAAAATCGTTAGAGCCAGTTTTGAGAAAATTAAAATCTTCGAAAAATGTTAAGGGTAATCTGGGGTGGGGGGATTTTCATGAAAACCTTCGTGTCACATCTCTGGAAGATACTAAACCTAAATACCAAGTTTGGTGTCTATCCGACTGTTCGTTTCTGAGTTATGCTGTTCACACGGACATGTTTCCAAAAATGCTGTTTTTGGATTCAGGGGATCTCAAAACATATATTTCCAGTGAAATCTCGGTATCGAATTTTTGGGTGGAATACAATACTTCCCCTACTTACTATACGTAGTAGAGAAAGTAAAAAAATTGCTTCCGATGAAGAGAATTTTGCAGGATATTCCCCCAAAAATTCTAAATATAAATTTTATTTGTCATGTGTATACCTTAAATATGTGGGATTTCAACCATAATAATTAAGAGCCAATTGTGAGAAAATAAAAAATATTGAAATTTTTTCAAGTAAGAATTTGTCTACGTTGGGGAATTTTATTAAACCTCCGCGTGGTATTGTTTGAAGACGCTGAACATAAATACGAAGTTTGGTATTTATCCGGCATTTCGTTTTTGAGTTATGCTGTTCACACACACACAAACACACACACACACACAAACACAGGTTTTTTTTTATAAAAATGTTTTTTTATTCAAGGGAACTTAAAACGTGTGTTTCTGATGAAATCTCGACATAAAACTTTCGGGTGCAATATAATGGTCTTGCCTACTTTTGTTAGGCAACAAGAAAGTAAAAAATGCAACTTACCAATTGAAATAATTATAAGTATTTGAAAATTAAACCAATAACAAGAATATATGGGAAATTGTTAACTTGATAACAAATATATTTTAGATAAACTGTGTCATTTAATGAGATGAGATCTACATTTATTTGCTAAGATTTTGTCAGTGTTTTAAATTTACCAATTATACAAAAATCATTTAGAATGAAGACTATTCCTAGAGATATCAAGGAATACTTGTCGAAGAATGAAAATCGTTAGAGCCATTTACATGCAAAAGGTATTTTGGTTTGGGAGACTTTTTTGAAAATCTTCATTTCGCATCCTTGGAAGATGCTAAAGTTGTACCTAAGTCTCCTATTTAACCTACTTTTCGTTTTCTATTTATGCTGCTCAAAGAAACACAGACAGACTCACACAGATATATAATTTTCTAAAACTACTTTTTTGGATTAAAGAGGCCGCAAAACGTGCATTTGCAGTGAAATCTCGGTATCAAATGTTTTGGCGTAATGCAATACTTTCTCCATTTACTTATAGGTAATCAATAGAGAAGGTAAAAAAGCAGTTATTTTTATAGGTTGAAACTAAAGCCCATTATAAGCCTTTTGAATGATGACCGAAAATTGGGCATGCCTCTGTTATTAACGAACCAGTACACTGCATTCACACAAGACTATATTGGAGTGGCAAGAGAGACTGCTTTAAAAAACGAGAATGAGTTTGGAAGACAGTGAATGATGAGGTGGTGGGGGGACACCAAAAGGATCCCCTGTAGTGCTAATGCATGTTCCTCAGCGTGGATCCTAATCCCGGAACATGTACCACAGGGCGAAGACAGCCACCCTCAGCGAGAGTACTTATAATGTATACTTAATGGACCTGAGGTAACTCAAACACTCTCTCTCCATTCATAACAAGTGAGACATAAATAACCCCGGAAATGTTGCTCTATTTCACTGGACAACTCAAATTATTTACGCCCATTTTTCCCCCGACAGAACGTAAAGTTACAATGTAAAGCACAAAGGGGATTTGTATAGACACGCCGGCCGTTGTGAATAAGAGGATAAAGTGTTGAAAGACTGTTTAAAAGTCAAATAAGAGCGTCATAATGAAATTGTGTACCCGGGGGAGTGATTCTGAAAAAGGGTTTAAAAGTGTAAAAGAAAACGCGGGGAAGTTGCGAAACTGAAATAAGTTCACTTTAAACATATACTTTATAGCTATCAGGAAATGGAGGATTTCGGCTCTTAATCGCACAGTAGGCTATGGCGCTTCTGGAAACCTTCATGAGGAACGGGTGAAGGAAGGACAAAGAGGAGACCAAATCCGGGGCGCGAGCCGGCGGGGTCCTTAATGTCTCCAGATGTTACATCCTGATGCCAGCAAGATCTTTACTCACAGAGAGGTCTCTCGGAGGCCCCGTCCCGCACCGAACCCCAGGGTAAACAGTCAAATTCCACCGTTATCTACTCGCCTGATGCTAAGACCAAAAAAACGCAAGGTAATACAATGACTGTAAGTTTCGCGGCATTAGATAATGCACCCCTGAATTCGCTTACGAACTGTAGCCGAAAATCGTTGGTCCTCTTGGTTGATGCCCTCTGCTGCAGTGTTCTGCTCTCCAGCTACCTCTGCTCAGCGGCTGAGGATTTCTCCATTCCTAATAACATTGCCATATTGCAACCAGCTCTTAAAAGATTTGACTATCGCTTAAATACTACCATATTCCCCTGCACCTACAAGAAAATTAGCAATAAGATTAACATCTCGATTAACATGAAGCATATGAAGAATAAGCGTTTGTAGAAATAGTTTGTACAAGAGTAGAGAAAGTCATGTGAGTGTAACACATCAGATTTTTAAAGCTATTCCTCATTAGTTTCTCTTCTGATTGAAGCTGTTTGGGCAATGAAACCTTTCTCAAACTGTTCATTTATTTTTGAAAACAATATTGTTCCTAAGTTTTGGTGTTGTTAATAATAAGCTTTCAAGGTGTCAATGACTTCTACAAGAAAAAGGTCTTGGAAGTTAAAATGATTTTCCGAATTTTATCTTCCTCAGAGAATATAGTGGTGAGCAAACAATATTTAATTTTTAAATAATACTTCTAGTTTGAATATGATAACGCAGATTTGAGGGTCAACACTTAAAGTATTACATAATCAATTAACGGGTTAATTTATTTTACTCGTTTATTTTACTCAGGGTTTTACGTTCAGAGGCGGAAATAAGTATTCTTTTTCACTTAAAAATTCTAGGTGTAAAATTAATGGAGATAAAATTATGTTTTTTAATACACAGAAAGAAAAAATGGTATTAGATTGATTTGTGTTGTGTTTTTCAAAATTTAATTGTATTATTTATGTAAGGTTCTGAAAATTGCACCGATTTGTCAAACCTTTGATCTGTGATGTTAACATTATTCTATATAGTTGTAATTCAATTTTTTGTGTATACAACCTGATATTTTCATGGACGTATGATTTAAACTGGCGGAGATGTAACTTTGTGAAGTCATAAAATTTGAGGCGTTAATAAGGAAAAACGTTGAAAATCCCTGACTTTGACCTTCTATTCTTCCTACAAATCACTGCAAAATCAGGTATCGCACAAAAAATATCCCTCTATTTAATGAGTGAAAGATAATTCTGTAAACATAACGAAATAAATAGTTGAAAAAATCTGTTGTGTTACACTCACATGGCTTTCTCTACTCTTGTACAAACTATTTTTACAGACGCTTATTCACCATATGCTTCATGTTAATCGAGATATCGAAATGTTAATCTTATTGCTAATTTTCGGTAGATACAAGGGGAAATGGAAGGCTTTAAGCATAGTCAAATATTTTAAAAGCTGGTTGCTATGTGGAGTACTCCATTCTCTTTTGCATTACCAGGACAAAAAAAATGAATAATGAATTCCCATTTGAGAAAAAATACAAGTTTTGGAAAATATAAGGGAATAACAAGTAATATCTCGACACTCAACAACAAAAAAATGTATACGACATAAATTGTGTATGTTAACGTGATCTGCATTTTTTGTGTAGTAAAATTTTGTCTATCTCTTATGGTTTACCAGTTATGCAAAAGTCCTTCACAATGAAGAATACCTTTGGAGACATTCCCAGAAAATTCAAGATATACATTTTATTTGTCATGAGAGTATCTTAAATGTATGATATTTTAATCAAAAAATCGTTGTAGCCATTTTTGAAAAATTAAAATTTTCGAAAAATTTTCTACGTAAAGGGTAATCTGGGGTGAGGAGATTTTCTTGAAAACCTTCGTGTCGCATCTCTGGAAGATACTGAACCTAAATAGTTTGGTGTTTATCCGACTGTTCGTCTCTAAGTTATGCTTTTCACAGACAGACACACACGGAGATGTTTCCAAAAATGCTTTATATGCATTCAGTGTACCTCAAAACATGTATTTCCTGTGAAATCCCGTATCGAATTTTTGGACGTAATGCAATACTTCCCCTACGTACTATACGTAGTAGAGAAAGTAAAAATCGGTATATTTTTCAAACAGTTGTAAAACTAATAATACTCATGATATTGAAAGCTTCCAAAATAAATAAACTGTAATGCTGTTTGTTCTTTCTGTCTATTAATAATGAGAATTTTATTTCCATTAATTTGGCTACTAGAATTTTTAAAACTGTATGCGACCCTTGAGTCGGAAAGGAGCGGCTAACCCTATTAAACAGGCATACCTGCTCTGTTGATGTGAACTTGCACGCGAGTGGTCAACAACTGCTTCTAGTGTCAGTATACTGGGGACTGTGCTTCGAAAGAGTTCGTTGTTTTAAAGTTAAAGTCGGTACTTGGGGATTCAATATTACGGTGTGGTGAACTAAAATATTCTTTCTATTTACTTAAGTTGAGCCTAAGCCTCAATAAAAGTTATGTTACAGCTCAGTTATGGAAACTCGCCAACGACAGGAATTTAAACTGTGCAAGAATTTGGTAAGTAGGCTTTAAAATTTCATTGTCTACAGAGGATTTGTGCTTTTGAAGGTTGTAGTCGTTTTGTTAATTCTTGTTCTGTTTCCCCATATTAAATAGAGAAAATATCGCGTTCCACCCAAAAATTCCATACAGTGATTTCACCAGAAATACGCGTTTTAAGATTCCGTGAATCCAGAGTCTGTTTCTGTCTGTAAACACTAAAACTCAAAATGAAAAGTTGGTGCAATACCAAACTTAGTATTTAAGTTCAGCGTGTTCTAATGACGACGAGAAGATTTTGAACAAAACCCCCCGCCCCAAAGTACCTCTAAAGTGGAAAAAAAATTCATTAGTTTTGAGTTTCTGAAAAATGACTAACAATTTTGATTAAAATATGATACGTTTAACCTATTTGTATAACACACAAAGGGTATATTCTGAATTTTGTGGGAATAGTTATTAATAGGCTTCACTCTGAATGGCTTTTGTATAATTTGTAAACCGTAACAGACACACACACAATCTTACTGCACAAAAAATGTAGATTCCTTCAAAGCACACAATTGATGTCATTTTTACTTTCTCTACTACGTATAGTGCAGAGGAGAAATATTGCATTCCACCCAAAAATTCAATACCAAGATTTCACTGGAAATACAGGTTTTGGGGCCTCTTGAATAAAAAAAAACATTTTTAGAAAAAAGTCTGTGTGTGTGAATAGCATAACTCAAAAACGAAAAGTCGGATCAACACCAAACTTCGTATTTAAGTTCAGTATCTTCCAAAGATGCGGTAAAAAGATTTTCAAGAAAATCCCTCTCACCCCAGACTACCCTTTACATGAAACATTTTTCGAAATTTTTTATTTTCTAAAAAACGCCTCTAACGATTTTGATTAAAATGTCGTATATTAAAGATATTTACATGACAAATAAAATGTATATGTTAAATTTTCTAGGTATAATCTGTAAAGCCCACTTGAAATTTTGTAATATCTTCCATAACCGTTAAGCGACAGACGAAGACGTATTGTACAAAAATGTAGATATCTTTAAAGCACACAGTTTATTTTAAATAAGTTCTTTTGTGGCATAAGCCATTTCGGAGATATCCGTTATTAAAGTTCCGAATTATTCATTTCCTGGTCATCCTCTTAAGTCCTGTCAACATTCAGTTGTTTCTCCCGATGTCATGGGAACAGTATGGAATTTCAAGGCCAGCATATAGCGTCCAGTTCTTAACATTTTAATATTGCTGCTCTCTTTGCATCCATAACGAAATCTGTAATGTAGCTGTTTATGCAAATGTTTATTTGGATTAAAATGTAGTAGTCAGAAAAAAATCTGATGTGTTACACTCACATGACTTTCTCTACTCTTGTACAAACTATTTTTACAAACTCTCATTCTCCACCTATTTCATATTAATTGAGATAAATATTTGCAGAAACGATCTTCTGACATGCAAAGAGAATTACATTTTACACATAGCGACCAGTTCTAAAATATTTGTCTATCGCTTAAGGCGTACTATGTTCCCTTTGTTTTGTAATTGCAAGGGCAATATAAAAATGCGGTAGCCTTTAAGCATCGACATACATCTTAATAGCTGGTTGCTAGGTGCAGCACCATTCTCATTACCACAGATTAATACTCTTTGCATATCCAGACAAAAAAATGAATAACGAATTCCCATTTGAGAAAAAAAGTATTGAAAAATTTAAGGGTATAACAAGCAATATCTCGAAAATGGTTCACTCGACAAAAAAAATGTATATGATATAAATTGTGTATTTTAACGCGATCTACATTTTTGTGTAGTAAAATTTTGTCTTTCTCTTATGGTTTACCAGTTATGCAAAAGTCGTTCTCAATGAAGAATACTTTTGGAGACATTCTCAGAAAATTCAAGATATACATTTTATTTGTCATGAAAATATCTTAAACGTATGATATTTTAATTAAAGTCGTTAGAGCCATTTTTGCGAAAATTAAAAATTTCGAAAAATGTTTCATGTAAAGGGTAATCTGGGGTGGGGGATTTTCTTGAAAACCTTCGTGTCGCATCTCTGGAAGATACTGAACCTAAATACTAAGTTTGGTGTTTATCCGACTGTTTGTTTCTGCGTTATGCTGTTCAGACACACACACACACACACGGACATGCTTTTTTGGATTCATGGGGATCTCAAAACATGTATTTCCGGTGAAATCTCGGTATCGAATTTTTGGGTGAAATACAATACTTCCCCTACTTACTATACGTAGTAGGGAAAGTAATAAGCTTTAGTAAGAATACTTTGTATACCCACTAATAAACAATAGAGGGTAGAGAAAGACCTGCTTATATATCACATCAGGTTTTTTTTATTTATTTGTTGTTTTCGTTTTCATGCAAAGAGAACGGAATTTTAAATCCATCACTCATCGACCGATTTAGCTTACTACATTCTTCATATACATTAAATATATAAATGTGTGATGAAGGTTTAGCTGCATTAGCAAGAAGTAGATAGATGATTAAGCTTTTATTAAAATTAAAATGTATAAGAGTGAGCAGAGAACTTGAGAACTATCTAGATGTTTCTCAATAACTGTAGACGACTTAAACCTTTAGTTTTAGTGAATTTTCTCGAAATTTTCGTTTTTTTGCGAAAGTCTTTATTTGTGCTATAAACACGAAAATTAGCATATTTCAAAGACTAATCACATAACTTGGATGTTGACGATACAAAGCTAATCAAAGGCACTGAATTTCCTTTCGGAGTCCTCAAAATTACTAATTCCAAACTCTGATATCAATATCTCTTTGGTAAAGATTATTTTAAGCAATTACCTGAACTTTAGAGTGAAAAAATGTACTTTTATTAAATTCTGCAACTATGTCCAAAATTTTAATCCTGATAATAATGAAATGGGTGTACTACACGCTCTGTTGACATTTAAAGCTAAAGGTAACTAGTTTCATAGATTTTGTAAGATATCTGTTCAAGGCTAATGACTACCATCAAATGGGACTGTGAAATATTCTTTTCGTTTATAATGTAGTAGTTACTAACGAGATCTTTCATGGCCTGAAAACATTGTAACCTGATATGTTTTAATTTGATGTCATGAAACAAACACTTAGCTAAATAATATTTAATTTAATATTTCCTACCAAACATTAATATCCTTTCAATAAGTTGGATCTAAACCTCCCATAAGCTGATGGTGGTATTAATAATTCAATGTTACGGATAATACAATAATTTTATATTGTAAAAGATAAATTGATTTTTTTCCAAATGAATTTCAAAGTCGGTTATTATATGAACCATGCATATGTTTTGTTTTAATTTTTGTCGCTAAATTATTGAAAAACTGCATTGTATTATAAACACGAAAATGCGAGAATTTTAAAATGAAACACGAATTCATTTAAAAATTATTACCAATAAATTCTGGCCCTTCTCATAAGAAATGATTCATCTATTTAACATTCTCTACGTTCAATCAATATAACGATTTATAATCCTGTATACTGGTTTCCTTTCGTGACCTATACACTTTCTGCTTTCCTTCATGAACCCTCTACATATAATGTACCATTGCACTCACAACTGGAATATGCTGCTGAGGTACCTCAAAAAAATCTCGATTCACAACTCCAAGAAGCGAGTGTGAGCTGATTTTTATTCACATGAACCAGCACATTCCACTCGCTGGCCAAATGCATCTTCGACTCAAGGACAGAAAGCCGAAGGTTTGCTTACATGTTTTTATTCACACCAAATTGAGTCCAACTTCACATTTTGTGAGTTTTCAGTCTCAGTTCACTTTATTCAGACCACCCATTGGGGCGACATTTATTATGACTATTTGCTTGAACCCTCGAAATATATTGAAGCAGCAGTCTTACGGACTTATACCCGTGTGTTTAGATTCAAAACACGTTTTGGTGCGTAACAAAACGTTGTATTAACAATAAAGTTTCAATATGTATGATAGACATAATATATTGTAAATGTCAGTTACATTGTTCTCTTGAACTAAATGCTTTCCAGTAACCGGCCACATCGAATTCATTGTCGTTCCGACTAGCTCAGATGGTTAAGCATGACCGACCTGAAGACCTTGGGTTCAAGCCCGGATTAGGTTAATGTTAAGTGCATGTTATTTTCATATAAGTACTAGGTCTATACAGTATAAAATCGGAATTAATGACGAATTTGCTCTTGTTTTTTAATCAGTCCAAGCTAGGTTATTTCTAACCGTAATTATTTCAGAATCTTAACTATACGCTAGTTTTACACTATCAGCGAATCAAATTATTTTATTCATTTGAATCAGTAAGTTTAAAAACATTAAGTTTCGAAAACTATTTTCTCAGTATTTTAGTACGTTGAGTGATTTTTTTTTCTCTTAATATATTACATAAATTAAAAACAAAGATCAGGCTATGAATAGTTGTTTATTATACAAATGCTGACTTCTTGCTTTTTTGTTGGTGCAAGTGTGCATATTGTAGAACGAGCGTGGCGACTTAAAATTAAATATATATGACTTACGAGTACACAATCATATGTGCGCCAAATACGGACGTGTTAGGTATACAGTATTCTGTCCATGGCAGTTGGAAATGAGTGAGGTAAATCATATCCATATGTACTTTAGTAAACTGGAGGTATTTTAAGCGCATAAAGTGAATTATTGTGCTAACGTATAATGAACTATTTTATGCACGATTGCTCCTTTTATGCATTGGTATTCTAAATAGTAACTTTAAGCAATGAAAACCGTGCGTAAAATACAGGTTAGTGTGCCATTTTAGGAAAAATACCTTATTTGTTTCGGGAAAAAACGAGAAATTATTGTAAGCATAGTTGAAACAAAAGGAATACAGAATGAAAATACTGCAAAAAGGAAACTTTGTTTGCCCTAGGAGGACAAAGTAATGTATTTTAACATAGCCAAGCAGCAGTTAATATACCTACAACATAAAGTATGCATCAATAAAGGGTTTCTTCCCGACAAGAAATGCTTGTTTACGTCATGACAGCGCTCGAGTAGTGTCGACATGGTATCGAGATCTGTCGCGTATCGGATCTACTCGAACATGCTCCAGTTGTCCAGTTGTCCAGTCTATTAAATAGGTATATCTGCTTTGTTGATGTTAACTGGTACCTGAGGGATCAAGAACCGCTTCTAGTTGTCAGTATACTGGGGTCTGTGCAGCGAAAAAGTTCATTTTTTTTAAAAATTAAGATGCATGCGATTAGATGTGTGTGCTTATCCTAAAATCGCAATTAGATGTGTGCTTGTCCTAAAATTACGATTCGCTTCTTAACCGCAGGTTAAATAAATGTTTACCGTTGTAATTAAATAATGGAAACTCGCCAAAAACAGGAATTTCAATTTCGCAAAAATTTGTTAAGTAGGCTTTAAAATTTAAAATGTGTACATGTGTTACTTTGGAGAACTTCTACTTTCAAAGCTTTTAGTTTGATTTTTTCATATCATTTAAACACAAGAGAAGCACTAGATTCTTTTTATATTCTCCAAACACCTACACCTGAGTTTTTTTTATTAATGCAATGGTAGGCAACCATATGAAAATGGGTTTTGTTATTAATACATGAATAATTTCAAGTAAGAAATATCTGATATTTTGCGTTCACGTGACTTTATCTACTCACTCTTCTACGAACCATTCTTACAAAAGCTTAACATTCTATCTAATCCTTGTTAATACAAATAAACCTATATTACTCATTTACACATTCCATTGTATGTATTGGAAGACAGGTAAAGCGATAGTAAAATTATAGTCGCTATGTGATGCCTTTCAAATTCTGGTGTCCTTGCATGAACACGAATAAGAAAGGAAGGAAAAAGAGAATAGCGATTTGCAGTTGATGAAAACTATGAAGTATTACAAAATTCAAACCAATAACAAAACAACGTTTAAAAATGGTTATGGCCTCAAAAAACATCATTTTGCCTTAAATTGTGCGATTTAGTGGTAGCTACACATTTTTATGGTTTAGCAATAATATAACTCATTCCGACTAAAGACAACTTCACAGCCTATTCCAAAAAAAATCAAGATATGCTGTTTATTTGTTATGAAAATGTCTTAAACATATGGTGTTTTAATAAAAAGCATTAGCAATCTTTGAGAATATAAAAAATTAGGAACAATTTTACATGCACAGGGTAGTTTGGAATGGGGGAACATGCTTAAAGATCTTCGTGTTGGATTCACACACACACACACACACACACACACACACACACACACACACCACACACACACACACACACACACACACGCGCGCGCGCGCGCGTGCGTTATTTTGGATTCTATGACCTAAAAACATGTATTTCCGTGGAGGCTTGACACAAATTTTTTAATGGTACACAATACTACCTGTACTCACTGTAAGCATTAAAGTAAAAATACCCCTGGTAGCTCAGTCGGTAGAACACCTGCCTGCTGTGCGAGGGATATCGGGTTCGATTCCCGACTGAGGGTGGGAGTTTTTCTCTAGCCAAGATGATTCCTTATCCTCCCCAGAGCATGGAAGTAAGAATGAGAGTGTAAATATGTGATATAATGATGAAAAAAAAACATAAGTGCAAGAAACCCTCCGAAAGGAGAATACGACTTACCATTGCCAATAGGCAATAAGTTCCAAAGGTAAGGCCGCCGATATTACCAATGTAGTTGAAGGCGGGATATAAATGGAACTAAAAAAACTAAATTCTGCAAAAGATATTAAAATGATTATAATGATTAATCTAAAGTTAATTTTTGTTACTTGATAGAGAAAATCTTGTGTGTCACACTTGCATTAACTTCTATACACATTACGTTTACAAATGCACATCATCCTGTACATAGCATAATATTCTCATAGAAGGTCATGGTTACTTTAGTCATGAATAATTTGTGACTAATAGTGATCTCAAATCAAGCAATATAGGCTTTACTCCTTGCATACGGAAAACATTTAGTGGTGGTATATCGTCAATACGTTTCTGGTTTAACGAAACCACGGGTGAAAATCTGATGTTACTTACACACGACGTCTTTAGTAACCATTTTTTATATTTATATTTTTTCTAAGGATTATTCGTACAATGGGTCGCTATATGTTGGCTTTTAAACGCATGCCCTTTCCGTGAGGTCACGAGAAACTGATGTATTGAAACTTAAAAATTTATAACAAGTATTGGAAAGTACAAAACCCATAGTAATTAATATCCCGAAATTGATTAATGCTATAAAGTTGTGCCATAAAGCCTGGGCTTGGCGAGAACAGCATTTTTGTGCAGTAAGGAGTTCTCCATTTGCTATATAATGTACCAGTTTTATAAAATCCATATATATATATATGTATTTTTTTGTTTGTTCGGAGTCTTTTAAGACATGGAGGAAGGTAGGAAGCCGGTCGCTCGTGCCCAGGTCGGCTTCGTGTGGCGGCTCCTTGTGATAGCTACTGCACGTCGTCCTTATCTCCCCCTTCCACTGTATCAAAAGACTCGGAACAAATAATGTGTAATGGAACCATATTAAATATATTTTAGTAATTTTTGAGACAGTAACAAATTACTAAACATTGCAAACAAGACAATTTTTATAAACATTTTCATGTAGCATTCTTGGAATATCCCATGTTTCATTCTTGCATTATCTTCACACACACACACACACACACAAAAATTCCACCCGCGCAGTGGATCGTATTCTAAAAATGCTTTTTTATGGGTTTTAAGGATCTCAAAGCCTGTATTTGTGGTGAAATCTTGATATACAATTTTTGGATGGAATACAATGTTTAACACTTCTGATTTGGACAATAAATAAGTGATAGAGGAATTAAAAACGACATTAATAGTAGCCGAAATAAATTTTCTCGTCCTAAGAAGTTCATTATTTATAAAATTTGCAATGAGGAATTATTCTTCCTCTACCTTATATTAATACACAACCCGCAGTACTGCCTGAATTATTGCATTAACTGCAGACATTTTTCTCCTCACTTATTACCCCTTTAACTATTTTTGTCCATCTGTCTCCCTCTCCCATTCTCTCGATCATTCTTTCATCATTCACCTTCCTCTTATACTTACACTACTGGTTTACTGGCTCTTAATTGGGATTAAAAATAAGCTGCTTTCTTCTTTAGCACTCAAGAAAGAATTGTTTTCCAATTTAAAGAAATGCTAGAAGTAAAATAATGCAGAGAAAATCCTCATTGTGAATTTGCAGAAAGAATAAAGAATATTACGGCTTACCTCTTCTGGCATTTTCAAAATCTTTCATTCGTAATACCTCTTTTGTATATATATTTTTTATCAGCTTTACAACTTCATCGCGGTTGGTGTTTACAAAACAATGGATATGCCTTTAGTAGAGAATTCTTATATAATAACAAAGTGAACGATGCGTAAGTTCGTAAGCTAAAGTTATTGAATGATGTAATGCTAATAACCTAGTTTGAATCTTAGTAAAAGCATTGATATGAGGTTTTAATGCTGTGAATTATGATAAATCTGCTTTTTTCGGCGTTTGAGGTATTCATTTTCATTCTAATTTACAGTGGCAATTTCACATAGAGATGGTGCTGGTCTTTATGTGTCTTTATGCTCAGAGTGCTCAGACACACTGTTGACTTAAAAGCTCTTTTATTGGTGTATTGTGGAATATGTATGCTGCCATCTTAGTGAAATTAAACTGGGTTTTCTTTATGGACGATAATTAACTATTGTGGTTCTACATTTGGGCGTAAAAGATCTAAAATTTTGCTCAGAGGCCTCTTATTAGGCTTGAGGTTCTTTTACGTGCCATAAATCTATGACACGGGACCACCGGCTTTATTTCCCTTCCGAAGGAAGCCATGCTAGGAATTTTTATGCCCGAAAAAAATCCATCGCCCTCCGCCAGGTTTTAACCCGCGACCTCGGAACCTGGAGGCTAGCATGGTATCCCTAGACCACGGAGGACGACATCTTCTTAGTTGTGGCGTATTGCTATGAGGTGGTCACTTGTATGCTAAAAAGTTCTTTCTTTGCAAAAACGGTCGTTAAGAATTATTTGTGATACCTCTGCTTTATCTCAATGTAAACCACTCTATATTAAACTTCGTATGTTAACTCTCCCATCAGTCTTTATCCTCTCAGGTCTTAAAGTATGTTAATAGATACATTAAGGGCTTTAATATTCATAATCATTTGACTCGTAATAGGTCTAAATTATGTATTAGCTAGCGGTACCTAACAGAACTAGCAGAGGCAGAACTAGCCTAGTATTTAGTAGTTAGTCTAGACAGTAGTAATCGTTTACAAAATCTAATCCTCCGATATGACCACAGAACAGTCGTTAAAAAGGTCTATACAAATGAAATAATAAAAAAGGCCTGTTACTTCTGCTTTTGTTGAAAATGAGAACTTTCTTTTCGTTATGTTTGCTGCTAGAATTTTTACTTTCTCTAACACGTACATAAGAGGTAGAGAAGGTATGGCATTCCACCTAAAAATTCGATACCGAGATTTCACAGGAAATACATTTTTACGACCCTCTAAATCCAAATAAAGTGACTTTAGAGAAAGGTCCGTATGTTTGCTGTAAAAAGTATAACTCAAAAACGAAAAGTCGGATAAATACTAGACTTGGTATTGGGTTTAGTATCTTTCAAAGAACGATACGAAGATTAAGAAAATCCCGCACTCCAACTAGCCTTTACATTGAAATTTTTTTTGAAATTTTATTGTCTCAACAATGCCTCTGATGTTTTGATTAAAATAATTTATATTGGAGATATTTAAAGACAAATAAATTGTAGATATATCTTGAATTTTCTGGGAATAGGTGTAGTTCCCTTCCTTCGGAAGGAATGTTTTATATTTGTATAACTGGTAAACGTTAAGCGATAGAATAAAACTTACTACATAAAATTGTATATACCTGTAAACACAATTTACTTCAAATAACCTTATTGTAGCATAAATCATTTCTATTGGTTATTAATAGTTTGATTTATTCAGTACCTTATCATAGCCGGGATTTGAACACGGATCTCCCGGTCTCCGTCCGGTTGCTCTAACCACTGAGCTACTATGGCAACATGCCAGTACGACATTAAATTCCCAAATTGATTCGCATTTTTTTCCCCGGTATACCACAAAGGGATCTCAAATTGTATTGAGATGATATACCCCAATGGCGACTTACATTGTTGTAGGTACTTTAAGTCCCGGGCTTCATAGTTTAACCACTATTAGGTCAATTAATGGATCAACCATTGGGATATGTCATCTCAACGCAATTTGAGATCTTGTGGTTTACCGGGAAAAAGCGCGAATCAGTTGGGGAATTTAATGTCGTACCGGCATGTTGCCATGGTAGCTCAGTGTTTAGAGCAACCGGACGGAGACCGGGAGACCCGTGGTTCAAATCCCGACCTATGGCATTGAATTTTGCAGTCGTCTGATACTATCTTTCCTACCTTGTCCAACACACGACTTGTGTGGAAGAACAATTAATTCCACTTTGTCCTTGTTTTCAAGTTCTGTCGATTTTCGGTTGTTTCACGAGATTACATGGAACGAGTATGAAATTTTAAGGCCAGCATATAGTGTATGATTTATTGCTGTTCCCTTTTTAACTATAACGAAATGTGTAATGTAGCTATTTCTGAAAAGGTTTAACTCGATTATAATGAAGTAGATAGAAAAATAAGGTTTCGTAAGAATAGTTTGCATACCCATAATAAACGATAGAGGGTAGAGAAAGTCATAAGAATGTTTTAAAAATGTACAGAATTTTCTGAACTGGGTTTGCAAGGACAATGTGTGAGCAAAGTTACGGGTTTTGAGAGATTTTTATTTCAACATTAAGATGATATTTCTACATCACGTAAGGTATCTTTGACCTGTTGCATATCTAAGTTTCCCAGCTATATGGATGCATACATAAACATCGACAGGCCAAAAGGCTAATGGAGGACCTCGTTGCCGCTAAGGAAATAGGTCGTGCCGTGTCATGGGTGATGTTCTCGCTTCTGTGAGCAAGTTACAAGGATTAATTCAGTTTCAGTTTGTTGTGTATTAACAGCCTGTGGTCTGTATTTACTGTTTGCCTGTGGTCGCGAAACTTGCTCCAGAGTTCGCAAACTCAAATAACTTCGTACCTATACATCGTTACCCGAAGTAAGCTGTGTAATGCACATTTCATGTGAAACTTGACGAGCTGTCTTGACGGCGGTGGGTGCTCAAACACCGCTGAAAACTGACTGAGGTTTACGAAATCTAGCCTTAGCTAGCAAACGGCAAGTTTTCCTCAAATGAATCGTGTGTTTTTTTAATAATGTTTTCCTCAAATGCAAACAAAATGCTTTATTTGGTTACACAATTTCTCCACGAATAAGGACTTTATCTTGAATCCTATCTCGAGTTTGTAATATTTTCTCAGAAATGCAACTCTACGATGCTGTTTTCTCAATTTTTTGGTCAAGCTGTTTGGAGTGTAATCTTAAGGTTTTTGCGCAAATATTGAAGTCATTTAAATATTCTTACGATGCCCTTTTTAGTTTGAAAATTTTAAGTTTTAAAAGTAAATTATAGTATCGTATGTTTAACTTTCACACGATGAACTTCTGAGATAATATTTTAAGTACCATATAACATAACACTGAAATTGCAGCATTTTTTATTACTTTTAGTTCAAGCGAATATTTTTCTCAAAATTATCATCCTAAATTTTTTTAATCTGATAATCATCCTAAATTAATAAATAATAACTCGATAATCCATTGCAACACAGGGAATCATATGGCAGTTTTAATTATTTGATCTCTCAAAATGCACATAACACATTTCAGAGCGGCTGGTTGAGAATTTCATAGTGTAGAACATTTTGAGTGAATTAATTGCTAGAATCTTAAAGTATATAATAAGTAAAACTTTGATTCACTAGTATTCTCTATCTACCTGTAGTAAAGTATTGTGCTCCACCCAAAACTTTATATGAATATTTCGCCAAAAATACACATTTTGAGGTTTACAGAATCCAAAACAACGCGCGCGCGCGCCCCTGTGTATGTTCTTGTCTGTTGCGAGAGCAAATATATGTTTTTACTCCACGCGATGCCATCTTGTGTGACGTCACTCCTTGTTTGGTTCGTTTAACTCCATCTGGCGTAGCAATTTGCATCAATTAGGGTTCGAAAGAATTTAAAGTTATGTATATTGTCCTCCGGCTAGCTATCATATTATCTTAGTAGAACAAGTATCTCTTGCAGGGTGTGAAGCGGAAAGGAATCTTTTGTCTAGAAATGATACTGATGAAGAAATTGGTTTTATAACTTTTATTGCAGAACACGTTCACGAACACTTTCACAGATTTATCTGGATAATCGCCATACTGAAACTGTTTGTAATAACTTCTTATCACTTTTAACTCACGTACTTCAACTTTATATCTATTTAACTGTAGAATACTTTATAAGATTTCTCGTAATTCTGCTGCGCGTAACTTGACGAAATAAATGAACTGAGAGAGCGACGTGGAGAGTACGGAGAATTTTGTAGAACTGGTGACCCGACGTGTAATGTGTTGAAAATCTTGTTGAACTGTGGGACACGCTACCTCGGCCTGGCTTATTTATAGGCTTGCCTCAAGATACGCCTAAAGATTATAAATGAACTGCTATTGGCTAATAAAACGCGCCAACATTAGCGTCTATTTTAACATCCAATGAAAACCACTAATACATATTACTTTAGGAAATGTTCTAGAAGCTTCGACCGAAAACCCGCGAAACATTACGTAACTTCCTTGTTCCCGGTAATGATAAACAACTCACCCCATCGCTGCATTCTTGCGTTATTATTGACAGTTTCAGTAAAGCCATATATTATTATTTACCAATAATAATTACAATTAACAAACCTCTGAAATCAATGTCACATAAAAATACATATTCATATTACTATCATTATTTACATTTAAAGTAATTTGTGATACAAATTACCGTATCACTGTCTCTGTCTGTCTACAAACGCCCTACTTTGTTACGGCTTATCTCATTTTAATAATGAGAGTGACTGGTGACAGGGTATCAACCTGAACGATTACAAGTTGGAATTTATTTATTAGTTTATATCTCATGTGCCTCAAATTTTATTACAACTATAATTAATATAAAATAAAATTACATAAACCAAACCCAAGTACCTTTATTCGTTTGATAAGTTGGAATTGCCGCCATTCTATTAGGAATAATATATCTTTATAATAATTTAAATTATTTGGTTTTTCATTGATTTACAAAAATAATTTTATTAACCTTTATTTATATCTTAGAATAAATTGGCGAGCGTAAATCAGAAATAAAATGCTTTGTACTTAATTCAGACAAGCACAATTTAAGCACGAAGGACAAATTTCGGGAATATTCTCCCACACCAAATCACTCATAATAGGAAAATGTTTTCAATATTTTACTCTTATAAAATTTAATGCGATACATTCACATGACTTTCTGGACCCTCTATCTTTATTAGTGTGTATAGAAACCCTTATTACTGGAGTGTATTTTTCTATCTATTTCAATTTAATTCAAATAAACCTTTGCTGAAATAGTTACATTACACATTTCGTTATAGATACAAAGAGAACAGCGATGAGAATGCTCCAGAACTGGACGCTATACGGTGCCTTAAAGTTGCATATCGTTTCCATTGCGAGAAACAACTGAATGTTGAGATGACTTTAAAGAATAACCAAGTAAAGAATAATTCGTACCATTAATAGCATATATCTCGGAAATGGCTGATGCCATAAAAAGTTATTTTAAATAAATTGTGTGTTTTAAAGAGATCTACATTTCTTGTGAAGCACATTTTCATCTATCGCTTAACATATACTAGTTATACAGGATTATACAAAATTCCTTCTGAATGAAGAGGACTTCAACACATACAGTTTGTTTGTCATGTAAGTATCTTTAATATATGGTATTTTAAAAAGATCCTTAGTAATTTTTTAGAAAATAAAAATTCCAAATAATATTCTAGGTAAAGGGTAGTCTAGGGTAAAGGATTTTCTTGAAAAATGTTGAATGTATTTTTGGAAGACACTGGATCTAAATGCCAAGTTTGGTACTTATCCGACTTTTGCTTTCTGAGTTATCGCTGTTTGCACACACACACACACACACACACACACACACACACAACCACACACACACACACACACACACACACACATAACACACACAACACACACAGGGACGTTTTTCTAAAACTGCTTTTTTGGATTCAAGGGTCTTAAAACATGTATTTCCAGCGAAATCTCGGTATCGAATTTTTGGGTGGAATGCAATACCTTCTCTACCTACTATGTACTGGTATATATGTGGTACATGGTAGAAAAGTAAAAAGTGTGTGTCGCATGCTTTGGTGGGCTAACTTCTCGGGAATAATTATGTGTGAGTTGATTATTAGCTGACAAGATGTAATTTCCGTTGCCCTCTGCTATTCACTCTTGCCCCAGGAGGTCATGCAGGTGGACACTGATTGTTGACTTTATTGATGACACTTGACTTTATTAATTATTGATACGGCGCTACTTCCACTCGTCAACCCCTTAACACATATCATCCTTTACTACCACTTTAACACATCCTCTTATAAGTAAATAATTTTGCACGAAGCCAGAACATTTATGTTGAAAATGCAACTCTCGCACTCCTTATAACGCTTACAGGCGCTATTTTCCCCGGGTATTTAGATACATTAAGCTACTCAGCTACCCTTATTGTTCACATATTTGGAAAGTACTCGAATCTCACATCCCCTCCCAGATTAACGAGTTTCCGAGTCATCTGACAAGTGTCATAGAACTTACCCCTCTTGCTCCTTCAACACTTGTGTCCTGTTGGAGGCGTGTCTAGGAAGTCAGACTTCAGGTGCCACTAAATTTCAGTTTTACACCTTCATTCAATTTTATAACTAAAACATTTGAACTGTTTTTACAACTAAAACATTTACACATATAATTATCTTATCTCTTAACCACTCACTATGTGTATAATATGTATATAGTATGTACCGTCTCCACTTTATTTAAAGTACATATGTGATATTAATTAAAAATTTAATCTATATATTATGATTTCTATATGTATATACTCTTTTGACTCCACTTATTCTGATTGAATTTCGATAAAATGAAATAATAAAAAAGTTAGGCAAAGGAAAATATGTTTTTACTTTAGGAAAAATGTTGAGTTCATTAGAGTACACTTTTTGTTTTATGAAATACAGTTTACGTAGCGGTAGCCATTTTCCAAAACTCCATGTTACATGCTTACACTTTCCCAAGCATGACATGTGACGGGCATGTTTCATAGTTCGCGATTCTTCTTTTTCTTTCCATTGCAAGAGTTCGATACTCCAACAAACCATCTGAATGATATTTCCTCACCTTCTATGTGGAACCAAACACTTATTGCTTAATTTAAAGTCACTCCTAGGTAAAAATATATCAATAGTATAAAATTTGATTTTGTATTAATTTTATAACATATAACTGACACGTGAATTTATAAGTAGGAAAAGGTCCTGTGATTATTTGTAAAATTTGTCTACTAGCTGTAGTCCAAAATGAATTTATCACTGCACATTTTTTCTTTTTGAATCTTTTTAATTCAAAAGTTGGCGGCGCCGTGGCCGAGTGGATAGACCGCTCGCCTCCCACCGAGGCGGCCCGGGTTCAATCCCAGGGACCTGCATGTGGGATTTGTGGTGGACGAAGCGGCGTCTGGGCGGGTTTTCTCCGGGTTCTCCGGTTTCCCCCGCCATTCATTCCACCAACTGCTCCATCATCACCTTTCCTTTCATCCATTTCACCAACATTTCGTTTCATCTACTTCCTTCATCCCATACCAGGCATCGGGCTGATCACCCATCCTGGATGCTCTGTCTGATCCATGAGTGTCTGCTCCTCGACGGGCCTCTGACCCCAGGCACCAGCTTGTGAGTCCTGGGAGGTGTAAGTCCCACATAAGAGGAGGGTAAACAGATAATGAATTAATTAATTCAAAAGTCAATAACTCTATTGCAAAACCAACATTCATATGACAGATTTAACTTGTTACAAAGTGAAATGAGTCTTGCTTTATTTTTGACAGGCAATATAACTAGCTATTTTTACGAAATCTTCAACATTATTTAAGTGGTGCCCTCCCTTGAGCAAAATGTGAACATACTGTGTGCTCATGAACGTTATTTCTTTTAACTTTGGAATGATTTTAAACACAAGATTCTATCCATTCGATTTTAAACCAGGATTCCAATTTGTTTTTTTCTGGTGGTGGTGGTGGTGGTGGTGGTGGTAAATGCCCGAGGATTTCAAGTGTCATTATTTTCAGCATCCTATTGAAGCAGATCAATGAGTTTTCGGCTTATTTCGGAATGGTCCAATTTCATTTTTAATGTATTAAACTCTTGGAAGTTGCATTCCTTGGTGTAAAGCTTTCAAATTGTGATTGTGATCCATATTTTAAAATGTTCAAATCAAATTGAAGGGCTAAGAACTTGGAAATTATGTGAGTTAAAAAGGAGACACTAGAGGAATTCAGACTGAATTCTATTGCAGCGTTTAACAAATTTAATTGAAAAAATGTTGGTGATGTATGGTGTTAAAATTAGCGCTATATATTTTCGATTCTAATAAAATGAACAGGTAGCAGTTAAAAAGAACCCAATCATCTATCGCAAGGAAATTATAACCTCTTACGATTGCTGGACTGACCTATGAAGAATTTTATTTACAGAATCATTAAAGAAATGGTGTGGTTTTAAAACGCAGCGTGTGACGATTAGAATTTCGGTTGGTTTAAACTATATGGCTAGCTGCGATATATCTAAAGGATCCCAACCTCTTTCCTGCGCTGTTTTGTAATGGTATGTGTGGTTTAAAGGTAGAAAACTTAAAATAAATGGAAAAATAAACATTATATCGAGTTCAACGTTGTATATGTATGGATGTATTTTGGGCATACTAGAATGACAGATGGTTTAACCAAAGTGAAACAATACTTTAAGTACATCACTAGGAGTGTGAGTGCGTGCATTTATATTTTAGGCGTGCGTACGCATGCGCACGTATTGATAGTTTCACTTAAGGGTGAAGTTACTCTGAAACTCGGTATGTAGCGTACGTTATCGAAATGTATTGGAATTTCTCAATTTTTGAAAACTGCTACAAGAAATAGTGTATGAGCATAATCCGCCTGATAAGTTTTATTTAAACAGTTAAGTATTCAAGATTGTGGGTTACCTAACGTATTTAAAGTAGAATCAGTACCTTTCCAACCCTGTTCAACACACGGCTTGTATGAAAGAACAATTAATTCCACGGATTTAAAGTAGGTTAGTAGTATTTTGATATTTATTAGATTCCATCAATTACCCCGATAAGTGTATACTAGAAATCATCGGTGTCTTGATATTTGGTGGGGAAGGGAGAAATGTATCATAAATTAATGGAGTTGATAATTTAAACTTGAGTCGTTATATGTTAATTCCCATCACATAGGCGCTAGATGTTAACTAAGGAGCGCTTTCGGGAGCTTTGTTTCTCCCATCTTCAGCCGAGTCCGAATAAACGGCTCTTCCTCTCCCCTAACCCCAAGAAATATTTCATTAGACGCTTCTTCTGCTCTCTGTTGTGAAAAATTGGAAACTGGCAGTGTCGTTGCCATCTATAGTGACGTTTGGGAACTCATCTCTCTTCTTTCCTTTGTCTTGTAGTCTGATTGGTCTACATTCTGTTGTGAAGAACCGGAAACTCTTGGTATTGGATTTGTTGCCATCTGTGGTAAAGGTTGGGAACTTCTATTTTCTCTCTTGTAGCCTGACTGGATCAACTGCATATAATGGTCTGTAGGCGGAATTTCAAAATTCAAAGCAATGATGACCAGAGCCATAATGGAAGCTTTTCAGCCATTATTTCTGTGTCCACATAGCATTAAATTTCAGCCTATATCTTCGAAAACATGAATAACACTACAAACTGAGAATACTGAGCTAACTGATCGGTTTTGAAGTTTCTAATCACGACAACTGAACGAAAAACACCCAGGATAAATCAGTCAAAAGTAGTTTAGAATGAATAGCCGAAATAGTCCTTTTAATTGTTACGTTATATATTTAATTCATACGATTATGAAAATGTATATTAAGGTAAATGATCATGTTAAATAAAAACTATTTTGTATCGCATAAAAACATATTCCACGATAGCAGCCATGAGAGGTTAATTGTACACGTCACCGTTAAGAGATACGGGGCAAAGTTTCACCTTAGTAGACTATTTGCGCTTCGCTTTCTTCCCAGCGATGAAAACAGCAAGCTTGAGACAAGGAGCTGGCTTGCTGGCTGGCTGGCTTGCTTGCTTGCTGAAGTCATGTGTTGTATCTAGAACGGCACAACATTCATGAAAAATGTTATTTGATGCATTCATATGAAGTTCTACAAACCACTTTTATAAAACTTTATTCTTCTGTCTACATTTTGTTAATCCAGATAAACTTTATTACACATTTACGCATTTTGTTTTAATTATAAGGAGGCTACAGTAAGTTAAAGTGAATTAGGCTTTTAAGAACTGCATCGCTGTGAGATGGCTTTGAAAGTAGTAGAGAAAGTAAAAATATTTTGACATAGTTTTTAACCTTCAACAACATATACTTTTTCTGTGTAGTAAGGCTTTGTCTATCTGTTGCGATTTACGGACGGATTATACAAAAGTCATTCAGACTAAAGAGGACTTTACGGGCTCCTCCCAGAGAATTGAAGATATACAATTTTATTTGCCATGTAAATACCTTTTAATCGTTAGAGATATTTTTGAGAAATCAAAACTAACAAACAGTTTTCCTTATAAAGGGTGGTTAGAAGCGGAGAGATTTTCTTGAAAGTCCTTTGGTCTTGAGCCAACTATGGCTCTTTTTTAAGTAGTAGCTGTTTTAGCACAGATGGCTGCAGTTGCTTAACGCTTCTGGAATGATGAACTACAATTTTCGGCTCCTGCTCGAAACTACATCGGCAGCCCGATTAACAGTTAGTAACCGGCTGCATCAAATACCTACCATCAGCGTTCACCAGGTGGCGCCCTCTCCGCCAGCGTAGATAGCGCTTATGCAGTCTCCCCGTCGTCATTATCTGACCTTCCCGGTCCACCCCGAGCAATGCACTTCGACGAAGAAGACAGTGCGTAACAGATTTAGTTCTCGACGACCAGCGAGGAAGGACTTTCTTGAGCTTCGTGTTTGGGAGCGGCCGTCTCCACACTTTTCGGCCTTGTCTAAATTTATACACATATTTTTCGGCGTAAGTAAACTTCTAGATTCCTTCTAGTGTGTGAAGTGGCACTTAAATCTTATCGAAGCGAGTGTTAAATTCCATTTAAAATGGCAAATATTTCTGTGAGAAAGACAAAGCAAAAATTTTATGTATTTCAGTTGTAATTTATTAATGTTTCTAGACTTGAATGTGAATATATTCAATGCTTTGGGGGCTGCAAGAATCATTAGCTTCATTTAGAACTATATTTTCTTTAAATTCATTTGTGGTACAAACATTACTCTTCTGGGGAAATGCTTTTATTCCAATGCATTCTAGACTGGATCCGGCACTTTTCTTTCAGTTAACTTTTTTATTATATATTTTGTGGCATTCTACGCATTGACTATAATTAAATCGGCTTTGTAAGAATGTTAGTCTTGGAAGATATTGAACCTAAATACTAAGTTTGCATTTTGCTGACTTTTTTTTAACACACAGACATTTTAATATAAATTCTTTTACTATTATGTATTGCTGTTGTTGTTATTATTATTTATTATTATTATTATTATTATTATTATTATTATTCAGGGATTGCAAAAATAGTGTCTTTCCATAGGTAGGGAAAGTAAGATGTAGTTGCATTACCAGGCTTGAAATCATCGCATGACGTAAACGTTGTACGGAGAGAGGAAACGAGGTAGCGGGAGAGAGACACCAGGTAAGAAAGAGAAAAATAATGATGGAGAAGAAGAAAAAGGCAAGAAGCATTAGAATCAAGGAGAGGGAGAGAGATTAATCTTTGCAGTTATTGCAGTATTGCGAGTGAAACTGCGGATTCCGTTAGTAGATAGACAAACCAGGTGTTTGGTTTTCAATAGCCCAGGAAGAGTAGTGTAGTTTGTACACTTAGTTATTATATGTGTCAACAGAAAAGATTTCACGCAGAGGTTTTTGTACTTGGTGATGAATGTTGCATCTCTTATTACCGCTTCTGGCTGCTGAGGCTGTGACACAGACACGCTGGTGTGCGATAATGGGGTGGGGGTGGCGGGGGTGCAGCAGCTAACTGGGTTACGAGTTTGCGAGTGAGAGAGGATATGGCAAAGGTGACTTGGAGAGAACGTTGCGTGCGTCACGTGACAGAAATTAGCATTGCCAGCTGCATACCCCAGGACCAAGTTTTCCAGGATCTATGTGTGTGGGTGTGTGTGTGTGTGTGTGTGTGTGTGCTGCAATACATTACGTGTAGTATAAACGGTGACAACGGAGTTAATTCTCACCGTTTTCCTTATGCATGCTTCTCCTCTTGGGCAGATCTCACGTCTAACGCTGGAGATACACATTCCATTGTTGTCGGTCGTCTACCTTGTGAATCCAGCTCTTGATTTATGTTTATCAAGGGTTTTCACCACTTGAGCTACCAATTTCATGCTTCTTTAAAACCTTATGAGAATTTTTTCTTTCTTTACTATTTACCTACAATTGTAAGTCAAAATGCTGCATCGCATCCAAAATTTCGCTGGAAAACACACATTTTGATGCCACCTGAATAAAAACAGGCTTTTTAGTAAAAGGCACCTGTGTCTTTGAACAGTATAACTCAAAAACAAAAAGTAGACCAATGCCAAGTTTTTCGCCAATTTATCCACTCCAAACTATCATTTAAATGGAAATCTTTTCGTTGTTTTTTATTTTCTCAAAATGGCTCCAACGACTTTGATTTAAATACCATAAGTTTAAGATATTTCGATGACAATAGAAACGCATATCTTGAATTTTCTGAGAATAGCCTATGAAGACATCTTCATCCTGAACGATTCTTGTATAAGTGGTGAAGCTTAAGAGAGACAGAAAATCTTGGTGCACAAGAAAGATTTTTTCAAGAAATAAATCCATTTCCTTTTTTTTCTCATGGACATGCAAGGGACCTACATTTTGAAGCCCTCATATAGCGATATCGCTTTAGCCTACTGTGTTCTCCTAATACTTCAAACAAAGTGTGTAAAGTTTATCTTGATTTATCAAGAAGCAGACAGATGAATAAGCTTCTGTAAGACCAGTTTATAGAAGAGCTAGCAGAGAAAGTCATGTAGGTGCAACACATCCGGTTTTTCTACTAGTAAACGTTTATTTATATAGCTGTTTTACAATTGTGTTACACCGATGTTTATTTTCCTGTTAACTTGCTGTTAATTATGTTAAACATTCGCCAAAACTAGCCTTTATAATATGTTAATGGAGGCACACTAAGGAGACTGGGACAGTCTATTTTAAAAATCTAGTCGAATATGCTGGCCTGAATATTGCATAATCGTTGCGTGGGTTGACGGGAAACAAAAGACTGAAGATAAGATTATAAAGGTGTGTTTCCTTAAAATATTGGAAAATTCAAACGCATAACAAAAACCGTCTGGTAAACTGGCCAAGACTAAATTGAATACTTTTATATCAATCTTCTATCTTTTGTGGTTTTCCAATTATATCAAATTTATTGGGAATGAAACTATTTACTAGAAATTCAATATAACATACGTTTAATGACATAAATTACTCAAACATTTTACATTTTAATGAAGATAAAAAATTATTTAAAAGTTTCGATACAGAAAGCTATTTTATAGTGATGGGGCAATATCACTATTCCTCGACACTCGATACCAATTCTGTTTTTACTCTATACTCAATTTATAAAGAAACTGTAAAGGCGATGGCTTTTTCACTGAATTATGTCATTCTTTATAGTTTTCTATGTATAAACAAATGTACCAAATTTTGTATTATATGCTAATTCCGAAATTGTTCCTGTTTGACATTCTACAATTGGCAGTAATAGTTTTATTTTGATAATGTTACACGTTATATGTATCTCTTATTGCTAGTCAAGACTAATAATAATATTTAATAATTACTGTTTTACAATGCTCAAACCTTTTTCCGACACCCAAGACTGCAGTTTTTAACATCTTTTAATTACCTTCTTCCATTCTTGCCCAATCCATCATTGTCCCTCTAATTCCTTGAATCCACGTTTATGCGGACTTCCTTTTTCCCTCCTTCCTGGTGGCGTCCACTCCATTCATTCTTTTGGGTAATCTTTCATCTTCCCCTCTTTTAGCATGCCCATACCATTCTAATTGTTTCTGTGGAATAAAATATAATTATGAAGATTCATATATTTTTTATCTCATTTCTATTTTTTTTCCTCTTTCAGATATCCTAGCAGATCTCCTCCAGTAATCTATTTGTTACAATTAATTTTCTTTTCAACTGATAATTCAGAGTCCACATGGCCGAGTTTTATGTTATAACAATAATAATCTCTGCTTCCCTTTTTATGTAATTACATTTTGTGCAAATCTTTTTAAGGATTTTCTATTCATAAAAAAGAACACTAGAAATTCTTCTTTATTATGCAATCGTAAAAATATAAACAAATGTATATTTTACATGAAACTCAAACAATTAAATATAACACATACATTTATATTTCAATACCTCTTATTATCTCGCGTCTTAAACTCTGATTTTGTTTTTGCTGAATTCACAGATTTTGGTCATCGGAGTAGGTAAATGTAATGGCTGAGAGCGAGTCACCAAGCCAGGTTATTGCAGAAATGTGATTTAGTGCGTCAGCTAAATTAGCTTTATTCACAACTCAGTTAGCCCGCATGTTAAATGAGTAATTGTTTTGCATGATTTCACTTACACACAATAGTGCATGAATGCTGCATCATTCACCTACAGGAAACTCAGTCAAGGTCTATCAATAACTAGTCCAACAATTCTTTTGGGACACGTGCGAGGCAATAACATGAAGTCTCAACTCCTTTCATTCCTTATCTAGTATAAAGTTCATCGCAACAACTTTCAATAACGGAAAACTATATATACCGCCTTTAACATCTTAGGCCTTATCTGCGGCTTGTGCCTTTAGAACAATTGCTCATTTTCAAATGTGTTTTTTTATTTTCTGGGAGGTGGTTTGGAATAAACAAAATTTTTGGAAGTTTGGAATAAAACTCTTTTTTAGACAACATGGCCTAAAAGTAGACCACCTAACACAGAGCTCACGATCTAAAAACTCTTCAGTTTGTCCAACTTTGGTTTGAAGTCCAATCGCATTGCAATTACCGTTTTGTATTTGCACATGTTTAATAACTCGATTTGGTTTGATTAGGTTTTCCTTTTCATTATGTTTATTTACATGATTAATTTCACATGCGCTCGTATTATCTGTTCACAATACAAATCACCATACTTCAATTTATCACAATTCCATGTAGAGT
Organism: Deroplatys truncata; assembly: GCA_030765065.1. Lineage (NCBI taxonomy): Eukaryota > Metazoa > Arthropoda > Insecta > Mantodea > Mantidae > Deroplatys > Deroplatys truncata. The sequence goes on from CM060986.1 coordinate 67,693,667, forward strand.
TAACTTATACGTTATATTGGCAGCTTTAAGTTACTCATTTATCTAACCTACACTAAGATTTAATGACGAAAGTTATGAATTCAGAAAGGACTGAAATGGAAGAGCCAGGTGAAATTACAGATGCAGCTGAGAGAATAACACTAGAAGTACTTACCCAAAAAAATCCAGAAAGCATTGTGATATAGCATCTAATCGCTTCATTCCCTGGTGTAAGATAAAACACGGTGAAAGTAATTTCACTGAAAATGACTGCTATTAATTCAACAATACATCAAAATATCTTACATCTCGCTTTTTAATGTCATTCTCTCGATTCAAGAACGCGTTTTAAAGGTTATCCGTAGTTTCAGGAATTAATATCATATTATTGATGTTTAAGAAATTCGAGCGCTATCTAAAAGTACTGTATGCCACATGTATCAAGTGATTTTATTTTGCGAGTAGGAATGTTTCCTACTTGTACCCCTTATATAATAATCTACTATTAATGCATTTATAAGTGTAATAAATACAATTTTATGTATTTAAGTTTTCATTTTAAATAATTCAAAGCTCATCAATACTGAATACCTTTTATAAGCATCAATAGGTAAAATCCTCGAACATTATAGAAACAGCATTAAATTACGGTTTTCCCCTTATAACTAATTTAAATGCAACCTTCAAACGGATGAGTGCCGGAATATCAAAATAGTACGTGAAATTTTAAAACTTGGTTTTCTCATACTCTTTTCTTACATTTTGACACTTTTTAGAATTCCTCATGATGCTTTATTCGATTTCTTTCAAATTTTCTGTATACGTTTTTGAAGGTGGAAAAACGAATCAAAAGAACCTTTTCGTAGTAGTAACTTTAGTTTCACTGTAGGGTTTACATATTTAATAACCATGTTTGTTTTTAGAAAACTAAAAGTGTTATACACTTCACTATTTCTTATAGGAAATGTTTTACTGCTACAGATACATTTATCTTTGATTTCAGATAACTAAATCCAAAAAAACAGTATGCCAAATTTAACAGTTGAGGTTTTCAAATGTTCATAATACCGACCATTTCACTTAAGACTGGATTTATATTTTCTAAAATTAAGTATTTAGGAAGTTGCATACATAGAAGAATCGATTTTATGATATAATTATGTTGAATTTATTTGTGATTACACTTGATAAATTGCTAAAAGTTTATAGAAATTATACATTTTCATTACAAAGAAATTTATTCGAATGTAGGTACTACGCATTAGTTGTATACATTACTTACACTTAGGCTACTTTCGCTAAACAAATGAAACTTTAAAAATCAAGGCGTGCTAGTATTTAATTTTTCTTGCAAAGAGTTTCATGTTATCTATTGAGGAAATATTTTATATCATAACATGCTGTGAATGCCAGAGTGATTGTAGTGTAAATTAATATTATTGTATGTACGAGATTTTAGATGTTTGTTAGCCATAAGTATTGTTAGGAAATAAGTTTACATGGCCTAACTGAAACTGACAATAGAAGTGGGTAACAATAAACCGAGGGGATGACTTGTTTATCACTAAGAAGAGATAAACAAATGACGTCAGGGTAGCGTGCCCTTTTTTTATAAATGGAGGGAATATCTTCCCTAGAGCATATATGTTAGTAGTAGTGTTTGGCTGACCAAAACAGACGCTAAAGTGGGCGCAATTTTGTAACCAATAGCAGCTATATTATAATATTTAGGCAATTCGAGGTGAAGGAGTATATATTCTTGAGCCATAAGCAAGTGTTGCACAGTGCTGAAGAATCTCTCACGAGGTTCACGTCTCCGAGTTAGTGATAAAAATGTAAAGTATGCGAAGTAATTGGTGCGCGGCAACTAAAACGACTGTAGTTACATTCGGAAATATCACAATTTCAATCAGGCGTGTATAAAGGTTAAATACGTCAATTATTAATTAAGTGTGATGGCAATAAAAGTCTAGATTCAATTTTTTTATCAGTGTTATCTTTTAGCAACAACTCCTTTCCGCTTACACACCTTGCTTAGAGACACGTGCTCGACTGAGTTATAATAACTAGCCGGAGGACAAAGAACCCAAATTTAAAAAAATAATTAAACAATAAGTGCCCAACAAATAAGATAACACAAGATATTGAGAACTGCGACACTATTCGCCACAAAGCAGAGCGAAAGTTTTCAACAAATCGTGTTCATAACATGGCTAGGTTGATACATTTGTCCTTTTTACTCGTCCTAATTTATTGTTGCTTTAGTCTGTTTATGTATCAATATTCCTATAAGGGAACCCTTGCTCCTAACATATTCTCTTATTCACTTTATGATAAGCATATGATAATAAATACTGATTTATATTTAGTTACAAATCTCACAGATTATTGATTCATCCTTAGAACCGTTGGAAACTGTTTCTGGACCTTGGAGTTTGTTGTCAACCCAGTGTAATCGCAGTGCTTAGGTTGAGCTTACCATTTAGATAGACCTCTTAGCTGTAGGCCTCTCAGCTGTTATTAGTTTAGACCTCTGTCGAGAGAGGCACAGAGTAATTGAGACGATGGCAGATATCCAACTTGGGTTTTCCTTTATGTCTCCGGGTGAAATTGCCTTCCAGGGCCTGTAATCTTGAATAACGTTGTTGTGCTGCAGGACGAAGGGGAATCTAATGCGAAGGAGATCGCAAACACAAGCCCTTGTTTGTCAAATTGTGGAACAAACCTGACTTACGCAGTGAAGAGTGCAAGGCGCTGGAGCTCTCTCTTAAATACACTTTGGATACAAGTGCGGTAAACGTGGCTTTGCAAAACGAAGTATAAAGCTACTGGACTTCCGAGATTTTAAAGAAGTAGTTAATGCATTTGTATTGCATATTATTTTTTCTACAATAGTGAATAACAGAAATATTTACGCGAAAATAAAATTAATTATTGTCAGCTCTAGCATCTGCGAACTGGCGATCGTTTAGTCACACCTAGCAGTGTTGACCAAGCCAGCGAATAACTGACGTGTGTGGCTGCTTGCGGAATTAAATCATAAGTAAACGTTAACAAATAAAGGGAAATGCGTTAAGATTTAAATGGTAAAATTCAACTATCAAATACGATTGTATTACATGCCTGCAACAATAAATGCAAGTCAGCTATTTGGAGGATTAAATAAATTTTATTAAAAATGTAAAACGCACGGGTGCAGGAATTGTATCTTCCCACACGTAATAGCATGAGCGGGAATTGGAATAACATACACTATTGTCGAAAAAATTATGAGCCCCTTTAATTCATCTATATGTGTATGTTGAGATGGGTCAAGAGCTGTGAAACCCCTGCACGATTTTTTGTTTGTTAACTGTTTATAAGCCGCCTTTAACATCTAAGGTCATATTGACGCTTTGCTTTTGGAACAATTGCTCATCGGTACTCGTTTACTATTTTGCTCATCTTTGGTTTTTTTACGTAGGTTTTCTTAATGAGTATTAAATTCACGCATAATTTACATTTTCATCCATACTTTCAGACTCTAGGGAGACGGGGAATAATCCAGGCTAAAGAAAAATTATTCTCCAGCTGGGAATCGAACCCAATCTCTGTATTTGGAAGCTAGCATTCTAACCACCAGATCACAGAAGCTGACATGATGAATTTCAGGTCAACTTTGTAGCGGGAATACACGTAGGCTCATGTACCTCCTGGATCTCCGTTGTTTTCTAGACGTTCTTGCCGGCTGCCAGTCGAAGAGCTGAAGAAAGAATTCCTATCCTATCTAGTTGGATAATACATCTAGGATTTTGTGGGTGAAGGCAAAGTAATAAACTTTTTCCCATAACCTTGATTTATTTAAGAGAATTATGTCTATTCGGGCGGCTAGCAATTTTCCCTTATGAAATGATTTTTAAATCTTACAGTTTAAACATTCTCTTATGTTATTCTGTGGACCTAGCTAATTCGTCACACGATGTTCCCACCCACATACGCAGCATCTTCCACCTGGTTACAATTTAATTACATTGCCGATTATAATATCGGTTGCTACGGTAGTAGCACGCAAACTAATGCTAAGAGAGTATCTCAGAGTCGACTAAACTCGCGGCCTTCCTCTCTTTTTATCTGTTTCCCTATGACGCCAGAATTCGCGCCTTTATTTCTTACAATTTCCATCGATTCTTAAGTAGCGTTGCGTAGCATGCTATGGCAATAAAATTACAAATTTCTGAAGTAACGCGTCCTGCTGACCTATCCGGCAAAACCCAAGTCTCTGGCCTCTTAAGTATATGTTTTCTTTTCTATTTTGCCAACATTCCCTCGAGTTCTGGGAAATGGACCACGACAGATAGTTGTTCGCAATCTATGGTACAAACTTAAGATCCCCTTAACTTATGAAAAACCACGCCTCCATCAGCAGTGATGTTCTATCCGGCAGCCTTTAGCTTGAGCTATCAATATGCAGTACAGCTTCCACTGGAGCAAACTGCTACGAAATATAGGGATGTCCAGTTTATTCCACTCCTCCTGGCAGCTTTCCAGAGACTATCTGAAGTTTGCGGTCGTCTGCTTCCGAGGGCTCTTTTCAGTATCAAATGCACGAAACTCCATCAGTGATGCATCAGATGACTTAACGCGGACGTCGCTGAAGGTATGGAATGTATTCCCATTTCTCTCTCTATGTTCCCCAAAATTTGTAGGTTGAAGCAGACAAATGGCTTGATGCCTTATCCTGATGTAACCAGACTTTATTTACATCTGAACCATAGAGAGCACGGATTTTTTTTTATATAAAATTGGTATCAGGACGTTAGTCTGATAATATGCCGAGTCGATTTTTACATTTTTTATGTACAAGATGAATTATTAATTGAGAATGTTGTATTGAAGGAGGAGTTGTATTGTAGTTAAACTCTTAGAGAGCCGATCTTGAAGTAGTTGCAACCGGTAGCCTTCGCCCCAAGTTTAAAAATATTAACTCTGTAATTTTACTGTTTCTTTAAATGTTATATATTTATGTTTGCCTCGGCTGCGTCAGTATTAATTTGTAGGGACATGAATATCTTAACAAGGCGTGGTGCGGCTGAAGAATGTAGGCTTATACAGATTATAATTTTACTTCACTCCATTTATTAATGCTTGACTTCACTCCATTTATTAATGCTTGACACGACTAAAATAACACTTCACTGATATACAGAGCTGTGAGATTATTTATTAATTACTTGAACTTTTTAAACACGTAAACTATTTTCGTCTCACACTGAATATGTATTAATCTTCTCGAGGACGCGTCTCGCGTCCGGTTAGGAACGCTGTCTACAAGCAACTAAGCTCTGAATTTATACAATTTTCCCTATTTCAGTTCCTGATTTGCTATTCCTACTCCAATAGTATACTTTTATGTAACTTAAGCTTTTTTCTGGTTGTTGATTGACTAATTTATAAACTGTCTCAAAAATTACATTATTGTTTCTCCAAGAATTACCAGTAGCATTGTTAAACTTTCTAATTTATTATTGCCTCAATGTTACCTCATTGTATTACCTCATTGTTCGCAACTTTTAACCTATTATTCTCACAGATCCTAAATTATTAAATTATGTAATACATTCACATAACATTATTGAACATGGACATAATAATATAAACATTAATACAATTACTGTTAAATGCATTTTATAATGTATTTATACACATATTACTTTAAGGCGGGCTGTTGTTATATTTTATATTATATAATTAGACTGAAATTATTTAAGTGTTAAAAATACTGCCTCATAATTTACCATTGTAACCGTACCTTGCTATCCATGAAACAATTGCGGAAACCTTTTTAGTTTCCTTAACTTTCAAATTTGTTTTCTACCCTTGGTCGGTAATATATAGCTCAGGGTTTGTTACAGTCACGTAGATAAACACATTTCTCATCTAAAAAGACAACAAAGATCCACTTTTCACTAGCTAGGTATCGTTCATCTGTTCTGCTGTTAGTGGCACATTCTGCAATGTGTTTAAGCAACAGCCTATATCCCCGGCTCTTATGACAGTTTTCTAGGTTCAAATCCCGGCTGATTATGGTGTTCATAGTAGTATCAGAGATCCCTAATTGCAGTGCAATGACCCTCCGAGTTGCAAGAATTGCTCCAGAGGCATGGACCTTCACCTTCCAAAGTATCTCCGGGGTGGACTGGTAGCACACTGTTTCTTGCCCTTTGGAATAAGACCTGATGTGGCCTTACCTTTTTTTGTTGAGTACATATGAGAGCACTTACTTGGATAGGGTAAAACCACGCCTATTGCACTGCTTAATAATCTTAGAATAAAGTTATGTTGTATTGGAAAGGGCAATAATATATCCTTATCAGAATGTTTGTGCTTTTGACGCCATTTGATGCAGTAAGAACAGGAGCACACAACTGAGCAAACAGTGATACACTCATACTGCTGAACTTTCATTCGGTTCCATGTGTTTCAGTGCGGAGCTATTGTGCTCGTCTGATGTTATTACCATAGATCGTGAACAACCCTCCGTATTTCTCTCTCTCTTTATATTCTTTGTCCTCTCTTCCTATTTTATGAGGTTTAGCCTGAGCTCTGTGCGCATTAGCGTGTGTGTTGACTTCCACCTCTCGTTTGCTAGCTCACGTGTTGTAATTACAGCTATGTTACAAGTCGGTTTTACACATTTAAAATTATTACTAATGTTTTAAGATTGAATCTTAATCCTACTTCCAGTATTTTATTTGCTGTTATTTCCTGTGCTTGCTTGTATCGGGTATGTCTCCTTACAAGCTAACGTAAAGTTTTTTGAGTCGACATTTTAACAAGTTAAATTACAATGTGCCATCTTTCTTAGCTAAAATCCGCAGAGTTAGTATATGTATAGATAAGATTTCAGAGTTCAAATATTTTTTACCCATTACAGTTGTCTCTGCAACAAGAAATAATCTGACACGTTAAATTTTTTGGCATTTATTTATACCCTTTAATTTACTTTTATCTCTCTCCTGCAAATTATTGTTTTCTCCACCACCTACCTGTACATCCATGGTAAAGAAAGGAGGTATTACTGCATTCCACGCAAAAATTTGATACTGAGACTTCATCGAAACTGCACGTTTTGAAACTCTGTGAATAAAAAGGACATAGTATATAAGTTCAACACCTTCAAGGATGCTACATGAAGATTTTCAAGAAAATCCACCTTTCCCAAACTACCATTTACATGGAAAGAGTTTCGTTCTTTTTTATTTTCTCAAAAAAGTCTTAACTTTTTTATCAAAATACTTATATGTTTAAGATATTTTCATGACAAATGAAATATATAACACGAATTCTCTGGCAACAGCCTCTGAAGTCCTCTTTATTCTGAATGACGTTTGTTTAATTGGTAAACCATGAGAGAAAGCCAGAATCTTACTACACAAAAATATAGATCCCGTTAAATCACACGATTTTTACTTTCTCTACTACATATAGTAAGTAGGGGAAGTATTGTATTCCACCCCAAAATTTCGATACTGAAATTTCACCGAAAATACATGTTTTGAGGCCCTCTGAATAAAAATGCATTTTTAGAAAAAAGTCCCTGTGTGTACTGCATCTGTGTGTGTGCGCGTGGGGCGTGTACACATAACTCAAAAACGGAAAGTCGGATAAATACCAAACCTGGTGTTTTAAAGAAAATCTCCCACCCCAAACTACCCTTTACGTAGAATGTTTTTGGAAATGTTTGATTTTATAAAAAAATAGCTCTAATGATTTTGATTAAAATACAACTCGTATATTAACGATATTTGCATAACAAGTAAAATGTATATTATAAACTGATATCAATTTAATTATCTAATATAAAAATAATAGCCTGCCTATAAGCGATCAGTAATTGCTATAGACTGTATAGTTCAGGCATTGTATTATGTATATTTATTGTATATACGTGTAAAATATTATGTGAATGGATATCTTAGTTTATAAACGCAGGAGCTTTGAGGGTTGAATCAAGCTATTGTGTAGTGTAAAGCAGAGGGTGGCTAACAATGAGTTGTAACCCTGCCATAATAATAAGTTAGAAAGTTAAGGAAGGCTACCAACAGTCGATGGAAAAATATTGATGTAACGTCAAAAAGTTTGTAAGTAGTCACGAGGGTGCAAAAAGCCAATGAAAGTCAAACTAGAAGTGTTCTGTTAGAGTAGGCTTAGCCAATCAGAAATTACAAACATTAAATTTAACTTTTAAGCTGCAGACGCTAAGAGGTAGCATACCCAAGAAAAATCAGTTCAGTAGATGAAGCTCAGAATTTGCAGACGTGAAATATTAGTGCAGTGCGGAGGAGATACATTTTACTTTTAAAAAAAAACGTAGTTAGGAACAGATATTTACAACAATCGTAAAATACATTTCATTATATATTCGCAGAGATATAAATTCGTGTGATTTATAATTTTTAACGCGAATAGAGAACTTAAGAAACTCTCTGTAAACTGCGTTTCGATAGCACACATATAGAACTTAATATCCTACATGTCCATATGCAAATATTTCAGTAATTTGTTATTTGATATATTATTCAACTGCCTTCAAGAATTAATAAGGAAGTGAGAATTTAAACTATAACTTGTGTAAAGTGTGTAAACTATTCTACAACCGTACCACACTTGTCAAGATATGCTGGCTCTACCATATATAACTGACGCGTCGAGGCATAATTTTAAGCTAAATTATAATTAATTAAAAATCACAAATCGTTACATATAAACTTTATTACGAACACACACATATACGAGACACTACCGTAATATCTTGAATTTTCTGGAAATAGCCTATGAAGTCCACTTCAGTTGGGAGAAATTTTGTATAATCTTGTACAACTGCTAAACCTTACGCGATAGACGAAAACGTGCTACACAAAAATGTAGATTTCTTTAAAACACACAATTTACTTCTAATAAGCTTTTTGTGCTATAAGCGTAAGAGATACCGTTATTAAGGGTTCCAATTGTTCATTACTGGTCATTCTTTAAAGTCCTTTCAGCATTCAGTTGTTGCTCGAGATTACATGAAAGCAGTATGGAATTTATATAGCGTCCAATTCTTAAACATTTGATTATCGCTGTTCACTTTGAATCTGTAACGAAATGTGTAATGTATCTATTTTTGCAAAGATTTAAGTTTTAGAAAATAGTTTGTATACCCATTAATAAATGACAGAGAGTAGAGAAATGTATCACATCAGATATTTTTTGTTTTGTTTTTGTGGCGTTAACCATTTCCAAAATATTCCTTGTTATTGGTTTGAATTTTCAAATACTTATAGTTTTCTCATATGGGAAGTCACTTATTGCTTTCTCTCGTGCTCATGCAAAAAGCATGGAATTTCAAAACCATGATAAGTGGGACATACTAAATTTAACTACCCATATATCTATTGTACACTATGTACAAGGAACTGCGTAAATGTTAACTGAAGATTTATCTGGATTAACAAGAAATAGTTATATAGAATATGAAGCTTTTGTAAGAATAGTTTATAGAGGACTGAGAAGAGATTGTCAGATGAATGGAACACATCATCTTTCCTTTTATTTAGACGAAGATTTGCATTGTTGTTGCATTATAATTTTTTTTAAAGTTCCCTTGTTTACCCAGTTAGACTAATATGTTTTACTGTTCATTTTACTGCTTATTACCGCAATTACACATACAGCACACAAACAAACAAACAAACACTGATGCCAATGGCGCGACTCGAACCTGCGATGCCGAGGAGCGCCTAAGCTATACGCTCCAGCGACCACGGCTACGAAGGCCAACATTGTTCATGTAAAATTGAATGCAGGAGATTGAGCTGGCCCCTATATGCTGGCTTTGAAATTTTATGCTTTCTGCAAGATATCACAGAAATAAAAGAATATTGCCTTAGTATGCTTCAATAATGTATGATTTGGATTTCAAAAATTCAAACCAATGGCCACAAATATCTTGGAAATCGTTAAATTTCCATAAATTGAGTTTTAACGAGTTCTCCTATGTAGTAGGTAACTTGTTTTCAATCTCTTATGATTTACCAATTGTAGAAAAACATAGGTTCATTCGCAAAGAGGACTTCAAAAGCTGCTGGAAGAAAATTGAGGGCTTTTGATCATGCAAACAGTTAAGCATATTAAACATAAGTTATTTTAGTCAACATTGTAACAGCCATTTTCGAGTAAATAAAAAATAAAGAAAGAAAAATGGTCCCTCAAAAGTATTTTACTACGTGAGGGGATTTTACCCATTTTTAGAGAACGGTGGCCTTATATATTACGTTTGCCATTCATTCAACTTTTCGCTTTCCACTTTTCAGTTGTACCAGATAAATACCTTTGTTATACCAACGTATTATTATTATGTTTATTTACGATTCTACAAAGAAGGTTAATTGCCCTGGAGAAACATAGAGGGAGAGGGTGCATAAGAGCGAGTTCTTACGGGTCAGAGCACTGTAGATATATACTTGATGCTACGTTTGTAATTTTATTTCAAGCTTATTATTTTTATATCATTTTCCTTCTTTTCACCTCCATTATGTAGTAATTAGTTACTAAAAGTATATATATTTATTTATTTAGTACTATACCCTTATTTTAAGATTCCCGGGACAGGGAAAACATGTACGGCCATGAGGTCGATGCGGTTGCTGCATTTTACAAGTATAGATTAAAACTGTTCACAATAAAAGTATTACTACTACTACTACTACTACTACTACTACTACTACTACGACTACGACTACGACTACGACTACCAGAATAATTTTGATAAAACTTGGAAGCTTTTTATACAGTTGGTTGTCAGTAAAGTGGACATGAAGTAGGTAGAAAAAATATGTGTTATGTTATATTCCCATGACTTTCTCTACCCTCTGTCGTTTATTGGGGTATGTGAACTATTCTTACGAAAGCTTAGTTTTGTGTCTATTTCACTTTAATCGAGTAAACCTTTGCAGAAATGACTGTATTTCTCATTGCGTGATAGATACAAAGGGAATATCGATAGCCAGGTGTTTAAGACCTGGACGCTATATGCTGGCCTTTCCATGCTATCGAGAGAAACAATTGAATATTCTGAATAGACAAAGTATTGAACATTTCGAACCATGAATATCGGATACCTCGGAAATGTCTTATGCCACACATTTGAAATAAGTTGTGAGTTGTAAAGAGATCTATCGCTTTACGTTTACCAGTTATGCAAAATTTGCGAAAATTGTTCCGAATGAGGCAGTATTTTTTACACCTAAATGATTTCAATCTAATTATATAATATAAAATATAACAACAGCCCACCTTAAAGCAATATGCGTATACTACAATATATCATAAGTGTATATTACAGTCATTGCATATGTTTATATTATTGAGTACATGTATAATAAAGTTATGTGAATGTATCAGGTAATTTAATAATGTAGGAGCTGTGAGAGTAGAAGCTGAAAGTTGCTAACAATGAGGTAACCTTGAGGCAATAATGAATTAGAAAGTTTAATAATGCTACTAGTAATTCTTGAAACAATAATGTAATCTTTAAAACAGTTTATAAATAGCCAATTAAAAAACTAAAAAAAGCTGAAAGTTAATTTAAAATATTCTATTGGAGTAAAATTAGCCAATCAGACTTGAAATAGAGAAATTTACAAATTTAAGCGGTAAACGCCAGTCGCTAGAAGATAGCGTACCCAACCGGACGCTAGACGGCAGCATACCTGAGTAGTTCGTTCGCTCGGTATGTATTCAGTGTGAGACATATAAAATTCATTACGGCGAGAATATTATAAAGTTTACGTGTTAAAAAATGCAAGTAATTAATAAATAATCTCCCAGCTCTCTATATAAGTGAAGTGTTATTTAATCATGTGAAGGATTAATAAAAGGAGTGAAGTAAAAATTATAATTTGTGTAAGCCCACATTCTTTAGCCGCATCACCCCCTGCTAAGAGATGCGTGTTTCTCAAATTAATACTGACAGAGCCGAGGAAACATACACATAGAAACATAACAATACAAAGTTGATTCCTAAATTTGGGCGAAGGCTACCGGATACTATGTAGCATACGTGGGGCATACAACAATAATACTTCAAATTGGCATACCATGCGTGGAGCTACAACCCTCTCTCGAATGAACAGGTCTCACAGGCTATGCTAAGAAAATTCAAGATTTATAGTTTATTTATCACGTAAATAGCTTTCATATATGGTATTTTAATCAAAATCTTTAGAGATATTTTAGAGAAAATTAAAGGCTTCGAGAAATGTTCCATGTGAAGAGTAATTCAGTTCGGGGAATTTTCTTGAAAACCTTAGTGTCATATCTTTGGAAAATTCTGAACTTAAAATACCCTGTTTGGTATTTATAGGACTTTTCGTTTTGGCGTTACGCTGTTTAGACACACGCTCACACACGCACACCTTTATCTAAAAATCTCTTTTTTATTCAGGGGGCCTCAAAACATGTATTTCCGTGAAATCTCAATACTAATTTTTTTGTTGGAATGCAATAACTTCTGTACCTATATGTACGTGATAGTGAAAGTTATAAGATTTTGTAAGAACATTTTGTGAAAGAGGGCTATAGAAAATCATGTGAATGTTTCCCAGTTTAACATTTTTTATTGATATTGTTTTTCTTTTCTAGACTTCTCACTATTGGCGCGTTTTTGAAACAAAGGATTCTGTTCTTTATAACAGCATTAAGTGTGTTTTATTAGTTCTTCGTAGTTTTCTGTTATATCTTGTTGAAAAATGTCAGGACTAGGACTTCTTAAGTTATTTTAATAACTTGGTTGCAATAAAGTAAATGTACTGTCTTCAAAGTTTAATGTATTCCACAAAGAGAGGCATAAAATAAACCGTTATTATTATTGCTGGATATAACGTTGGTTTCCTTCCATACTTAATTTATTGCAAACTGCATTATCATTTCAAAGTATCGAAATGCATTCTCATAAACGTATTAAATCCCAGCACAAACAACTCCATTAAGTATACTATGTATATTTTCATCTTATGACGTCGTTATACTCTTCTCTCCCGTAATTATGAGAAGTTCATTAGTGTGTTATAGGTCAAAGCATTTTCTTTGGTAACCAGAGTATTTCATGGATTTGGATACGACATAAACAGTTGAGGTAAAATAGGAACAACGATATAATAATGTGTAATGTGTTGGTGTTATTAATCGGTGCCTATTTCTTTCTAGAGAAGATATATTTTTAATACGGGATAGTAAAACCGAATAAAAGTAATTCATACTAATGCAGTGGCCATGGGGCGTGAAGCACGGGTACTGTATATTCAGCGACCTTTTAGCTTTTAGCTGAGAAATAGCTCACCCCAGCCCACTAGCTAAAACATCGCTCAACAACAGGCAGTGTACATTACGTTCCATAAACTTTGGCTTACTCAAAAAAGTAGCATAGTCTAGTTTGTCTAAAATTCAGATGGAATACATTCATACAACTTTCTCTATCTCTCAGAGACTATCATATATCTGCTATAATTTTAGTATTCACATAAAAAGTGATTTCTGTAGTGATGTTAGGTCTCAAAATATATTAATTTCTCTACGACATAGGTGTACAATTTGTAGTAAGATTTGTACAATTTGTATCCCACTAAAAACTTCGAAATATATGTTTTGTGGCCCCCTGATTAAAAAGAAAGCATTTTTAAAAGTATGCATGCACGCGTGTTTGCGTCTGTCTATGTATGTGTTATATGTCTTTGAAAAACGTAAATTAAAAGTGAATTAATACCAAACTTGTTTTTCAAGAAATCCCCCAACCCCAAACTGCCCTTACAAGGAACATTTTTTGAAATTGTTGATGTTCGCAAAAATGCCTCTTAACCTTTTTATTTATTGAAATATATCTTTAAGATGCCTACATGACAATCAAAATGTATATGTTAATTTTCTGGGAATAGCTTATGAAGTCTACTTTATTCGGAAGGAACTTTGTATAATATTGCATAATTACTAAACGTTAGGACATAGGCAAAATCTAGACTGCACAAAAATGTAGATCCCTTTAAAACACACAATTCAATTAGCATAGCTTTTGTTTGGTATCAACCATTTCCGAGACTTTGTTAATGTTGTCTTCAATTGTTCAGTACTTTATAAACTTTTTAAAGTCGTGTAGCTATTCCTTGCTTCTCGCCATGTCATAGAAAAGGCATGGAATTTTAAAGCCATAGTCAGCAGCTTTTAAACACCTGACTATCGATTCGGTTTCCTCTATTCCTCTTGTAATGAAAGCGCATCTGCAAATGTTTATCTTTATTTAGTGAAGAAGAGAAAAATAAACTTAAGATAGTTTGTAGAAGCTACACAAAAATAAATGGAAACAGCATTCATGTTTATTCGTGATAACAGCCTTTCGCAATTCAAAAGTAAGAATCGCAGGTTTTCTATTACTTCCGTGCGGACTACATGCTCACACTTGATAAAACTGTGAAACTGCAAGAAGGAATAATTAACGCCAAATAAACATTGACACAAATAGTATTTTCATAACCTTTACATTTTTGGTATCTTGAATGTTTGTCTGTTTGTTATGGATTCGTAGTAACTACAAAATTATACAGAATTTAGTAACGGTAGTCAGATTTTTAATAAGTTTAAGATGTACATCATGTAAATTTGTTAAATATATTATTTTAATTCAAATCGTTAGTCTTTTTCTAGAAATTCAAAAATAACTAAAACCTTTGAAATGGAGTCATATCTTGAAATCTTCATACTATATTTTTGAAACAGACCTTTTGTTTTTTATTATGTTTTCAGAAACGCAGGCACACATACGCATACGCCAATATGGACCTTTTTAGTCACACAGCGATTTTTGAAAAAAAAAAAAGCATAAATGTTTCCACGTAAACGATTTGGGGCAGAATTTTCTTTCAAATCTCTTGTCGCATCCTTGGAAGACACTGAACTTAAATATCAACTTTGGTATTTAACCTACTTTTCGTTTTTGAGTTATGCCGTTACATACATACACACACAAGGATTCTTTATCTAAAATTTCTTTTTTGGATTCAGGAAGCCTCAAAATTTCTATTCCCTATGAAGTCTTGATATTGAATTTGGGTGGAGTGCAAGTAGGGAAAGTAAAAATAATAGAGCTATAAAAAAACAGTAAAAGAATGAAAATTCGTCAAATGCAGTGCAGCATTGGAAAAGAATTTCGCGATATACGAAGTCACACTGTAAGAGAGAATTTAAAGCAGTGGATGAAAAAGAAAGGACACGCTTTCATTGAAAAATCAGATTAAAAGAAAACCTTTTACAAAGCCTATATTATAATATTAACCTTCAGGTTTAGAGATTTACACAAAGCAAGAATTTCTGCGTCAGACCTCTTGAGATGTTTCAGACAGAACTGTCCAATTAACGAAACAAAAGAAGAGTAATTATCTAAGCTATAAATCCGCACCAAAACCTACCCTCTCGAAGCTTAAAGGTGAGCTATCGTTATCTGGCCTTGCAGCTGTGAAGCTAACTTTGTGCATCCTCCCTGTTTTAGCTCTCAGTCTATCTCGAAAGGGATTTGAGAATTCCCGTTCCGGCAACCGCCCCATCTTGTCCCATAGGATCCATAAAAATAACTAGAGGCTTTCCCCACGGAGCGATCTCTGCCTCCCCTGCCCTATCTGACACCAAAATAAAAGCCGCATTTACTGTATTCTCTGAGGCCACTAGCATACGGAATAAACTGCGTCCAACACCCTCTTCGTAAATAAGAGATGGCGGTGCTGAGCTCCGTATTTCTTAAAGCTGTTCACCACATCATAACCGTCGCCTGCAACATTAAAATGTGACTGGGGAGTCTTGATTCGCCAATATTCAGTGAAATGTGACTATAAATAGAGTAGGAGAGATGCCTACAGCCTTAAATGTCAACATTTAGGACTCGCTTTTCTCAAACGATCTACAATAATATGTATAGAAAAATCTTGCGTTATTTTTCACATGCCTTTCTCTAATTACTATCATCATAACCAATCTTCAAAATAGACTCATAGGCATGTTTCAGTCCAAAAGAGATCTTCCCATCGTCTGTGTTCTTCGAACATCTCTAGTACCAACTGTTTTGTATTGCAAGGCCTGTTATATCAGTGTTTCCTCTGGTAGTCAAAAGATATGATGTTTCAATTTCCTTCTATAACATTTAAATTAAATAATTTAATTGTTTCACTTTTAATGTAAACCTTAAGGTCACAGCCAGTGTCAAACCTTTAGTTCTAGTTTGAAAAGGGTGCGTTTTATGCTCAAGCCCTGCGACCTTAAGATCTATTGCGCATCCCCCCTTTCATCAGTTAAGTAGTCTGTTGCTTGATATGAACTTAACCAGACTGCTAACTGAGGCTTTCGATAATTCATCTATCTTTGGAAAGTAAATACTTGCTCTTTGGTTCGCAAGAGCAGGGCAATCATATAGTAGATGAGTAACAGTCTCATCTCCTTCTAGACATCTACTACAGATAGGGTTGTTAAACAATCCCATTCTGTATAGATTAAACTTTAGGGCACAGTGTCCTGTAATGAATCCTGTTGTCCATGCAAGTCTTCTTCTACTAAGACCGCGCAAGTATTTTGCCCGACTGTTATCCAGGTCTGTAATAAACAACTTGGAATGTCTGCAACCCTCAATGGAGTTCCAGTAGTTCTTGTGTTCTGCTTGAGTCCAGCACTTAATAGCCTGTTTCACTGGTCTGTAGGACACTCCCAGTACAGGCTCCGGACAAAAAATGGGATTTCACTACCAATCTTGGCTGCTTCATCTGCTTTCTCATTGCCTGATATACCTATGTGTCCTGGCACCCACATAAGTTGAACCTTATTGGTTCAAATAAGTACGAAGGCTTTCACGGCTGGAGTTAATCGATAAAACATCAAAATCTTCCGGGCTGGAAGGCCGTGGTCTAAGGGTAAAATTACTAGCACCCGACGTTTCGGTCAACTCTGTGGTTGCCATCTTCAAGAGTGTAACACCCAGGACAGCTTGATAACGACTGCTGACTAGGCAAGAGATGTTCCGCAATTCATAGCTCACGTCAAGGTCAAAACTGCCTCAGTGGGTCTGCAGTGACGTGTCATCGCTGGTATCCACGTACGATTGAGCTCAAATTTTTCTTCTTTTTTATTAAAGTTGTTGGAGTGTTTATAAATTTCAATTGCTTCTCTATGAAGTCTAGCGTGATAATATTTTGTAGAAGATAGTACTTGCGTGTCTTCATATAGGATACGACCTTGACGTGAGCTATAAATTGCGGAACATCTCTTGCCTAGTTGGCAGTTGTTTTCAAGCTGTCCTGGGTGTTACACTCTTGAAGATGGCAACCACAGAGTTGACCGAAACGTCGGGTGCTAGTAATTTTACCCTTAGACCACGGCCTTCCAGCCCGGAAGATTTTAATGTTTTATCTCTTATTGTGTTCAGCCAGTGTTCAACCCGGAAGATTTTAATGTTTTATCTCTTATTGTGTTCAGCCAGTCTCATTAAAGATTCCCGGCATTCTGAGATGAACTTTGATTTTATTGATGGTGATTCAAGTGCTTTAAGAGCAGCTTCACTGTCTGAGATGATAATAACACTTCTATTCTTATATCTCGTTTTAATGCTTTCCGTGACACTGGCTAGTGAAACGGCAACTCTAGGCCGAGCCCGAGAACTGTAATTCTAGATAATTTATTAATTAACTTTTATTGATGTTAAATCGTACTATGTAAATATCTTTTTCTTATACTGCTTGTATATTTTAAGAAGGGTGATTTAACGTTATGTATCTATCTAGGTTACTAATATTAGTAGAGTTATAAATGGTTTAATGTAAATAATTTAAGCGCTATGTTAAAATACTGTCCACGATGGAATGTTTTAGCTACAGGAAGAGTGCTTTCGAAGGCAGAAAACCTAGTTTTATTACCTCTCTTCGGTCGCAGTGCTATTATTCCTACAGCGAGGGTGTAGAGCCTTTGTCCCATTATTTGATAATTCGCCGTGACCAAGTGAGCGAGAAAGACAACCTAACGGTAAATGTAGGAAAAGCCGCGATTTATATTAAACTTGGACCAATGAGATCCCTGAAAGTTTATTCGAAATAGTTAGACGCGTCGAGTCGCGCTAAAAATGGACCAATAGGAAAGGAAGCAGCCTCAGAAGCCTGCGACTATAAATGGATCTGTTTGGGGAAAATTCGGGACAGTTTATGTCATGTGTGGTCAGGGAGAGATGCTGCAGGATGTGTGAGATATCGCGCCAAAAAGGGAATCAAGTCAATTTTGTCATGCCAGCTTAGTATTGCATTTTATTCGACAGTTTATGTCATGTGTGGTCAGGGAGAGATGCTGCAGGATGTGTGAGATATCGCGCCAAAACAGGGAATCAAAATAGTTTTAGCAACACACCTAAGATCCGCTACTCTGAAAGCGACAATAAGAATAGTTATATTTCGTGCCATATCCACGCCATAGTTTAACGGCGGTGGACAGTATTTTACAGCGGCAATACCAGTTTTGTATACTACGAGTGTTAATTAAATAAAAAGAAACGGCAGTGTCATCTTTTCATAAACAAAGCAAGTCTATGTCTTCCTATATCACCACCCGAGATCTACGTTTTCCTTTACCGAGGATAAGTCCATGCTCCCATATAGTTTAAGAAAAATTACTGCAGCTAGCCGAGGATAAATAGAAGACAACCAACCCACTGAGAACTTCTGGAAGCAACGGGAGAAGCATCAAGGTAAGCCTAACAGCACGGATGAGGAGGTGATCGCCGCACTAGGATTGCATAAACCTCAGCCTAGAAAACTCATACCTCAAAACTTCCATTTAGGCCGTTTCAATTATTCTTTCAACATTCCTATTCATGGCTTAGGTCTCGGCTTCATGACGTATAATTGGCATTACCATATTTTTATAACATTTTAATGTCGCATCTCTTATGTTTATAGTTTTCAATGTTCGTTTTATAGTGCCATATATGTATTGCCATTTATGTGCCTTTTGTTTTAAATCTGTTTCATATTCCTATGAAATATTACATTCCAGGTAGTTAAACTATTTCACTTGTTCAAATGGCTCGTCTTTTTGGATTACTTTTGATCGGACTGGTATGCAATAAGGCCATCACTTTTGTTTCCTTTGCTGAAATAATCAAATTATAGTTTGACTGTTCGTCCTAATTTAAAATATGTTTTCAACTATTCCTGCAAAAGCTTATTATTTTCTCTATTGCCTACTTACAGTAAGCAGAGGACGTATTGTATGCCACCCAAAAGTTCGATGTCGAGATTTCACCGGAAATATTTGTTTTGATGCCTCCTGAACCACCAAAAAAGCAGTTTTAGAAAAAGATCCGCACACGCACATGTGTGAGTAGCATATCTAAAAAAACAATGTGACGGATAAATAATTGGTATTTAATTTCAGTAACTTCAAATATGCATGAAGAATTTCAGAAAGCTCTCTCCAACCCAAACTAACGTTTACATGGAAAAAGTTTCAAATAATTTTGATTTTCTAAAAATGTCTTAAGCAATTTTGATTAAAATATTATGTATTTAAGATATTTACATAACAAATAAAATGTGTATTTTGAATTTTTTGGGAAAAGAATATGAAATCTTCCGGGGTAATTTTATATACTCGTAATTTCGTATGAGTCAGCCATAAGATATAAACAAAAACTCACTACAGCTTTTTAAAGCACGCAATTTATTTTAAATAAATGTTTCTATGGTATCGCGCATAACCGAAATATTATTATTGCTTTATAGTATTATTATTTGGTTTTTGTATTTTGTAATGCTTTGTCGCTATGTCATGCGATGTCATGGAAAGAGTATAAAAGTTCAAGGCCAGGATCTACTTCATGTTTATCGAGATAAAAATTTGCAGAAATGGTTTAATTACACATTTCGTTGTATGTACAGGAGGGACAGGAGGCTGAAGTGCTAGGCACTCAACGACCTTGTGTACTCACTCTTCTACAAACTATTCTTATATCTACTTGTTGTTCAACACAAATAAACCCTAATTACTCACTTACACATTTCGTTGTTGGTATAAGTAGAACACAGAAGGTATGTTCTCAAAGTCAGTCGCTATATGATGGCTATGAAATTCTTTTCTGTACATGAATACAAAAAGAAACAAAGTAAACATAACCCCCAGAAAATTTGGGTTTCAGGAAAGTATGAAGTATTAGAAGCTTTAAACCTAACAATCAATATCTCGGGAAATGTTGTTTGATATAAACTGAGTACTTTAACGACCTCTACACTTTTTGTGTAGCAAGACTTCTTTAATGTCCCACCGTTAGCCACTTATACAAGCCATTTAGAATAAAGACAACTTCGCAGGCTTTCCAGATACTTATTTTTTCATAAAAATGGCTTAAACATATTGCATTTTATTCAAAATATTTAGAGCGATTTTGAGAAAATTAAAAAATGTTCCAAAAATGTTCCATGTAAAGAGTAGTTTGTGGTGGGGTAAATGCTATGCTAGCACTCAAAAATTCAAACCAATAACAAGGAATATCCTAGAAACGGCTGATGCCACAGAAAAGTTAATTTGAAGCAGGTTATGTTTTAAAGATGTATATTTTTGCGTATGGTAATTTGTTGACATTTGTAGAAATTTCCAATTCTATTTACAAGAACCCTTAAAAATCTGATGTGAACAATGCTTTTGCATTAATTTAGTAGTATTTCGCACATTTCACCATAAACGCATACGAACAATCGCTTTATATATACAGATAAGGGAAACCTTTGAATTTTCAATTGGTATAGAAACGCATGAACTGGTAGTTCAAAACTCTCCGCAATTCCAGAAGTGTATTCATTAAATCCCTAAAATCACTTTATTTAAAACTATCCGTATCTCTAAATTGTTTTCTATGATGTTATAGTATATGCTATCTCCAGAAATGGCGGTAAACAGTAAACATGTCCCTATGCATCTGGCCTCTCCCATAGAACGTGAAAATACGAGTTACATGAATGGGGTCGAGTTCTAATGGTGTAATGAATAATGGGGCAATTAGGTTGTGCACATACACATGCATGTATTGCCATGTGAACATAATTTACAAAAAATATAACATGTTACATTCACCTAGCTTTCTCTCCTCTCTGTTGTTTATTATTGGTATACTAATTATTTTTGCGAAAGTTTATCTTTCTACTTAATTTTAATCCAGATAAACCCTTGCAGAAATAGTTACATTACACATTTCGTTAGGGTACAACGAGAACAATAAAAATCAAATATTTAAGAACTGAACGCTATTACCTGGCCTTAAAATTCTATTACTATTCTAATACTATTTCCATGCAATTGAAATGGTACTTAAAAAGAATGACAAAATATTTAACAAATCCATTAATAACGGATATTTTAGAAATTTCTGATGCTACAAAAAAGGCATTTGAAATAAATTGTGTTTTAAAGGGATCTAAATTCTTGTATGGAACGTTTTCGTCTACCGCTTAAAGTTTACCAGTTATACAATATTATATTAAATTCTTCCAAATAGAGGTCTTCACAGGCTGTTTCCAGAAAATTCAAACTATGCAATTTATTCTTCATATAAATATCTTTAATATATCGTGTTTTAATCAAAATCGTCATAGCCATTTTTAGAAAATAAAAAATTTCGAAAAACGTTCCATGAAAAGTTTAGTTTGGTATGAGGGGATTTTCTTGAAAACCATTGTGTCGCATCTTTGGAAAGTACTGAACCTAATACCAAGTATGGTATTTTTCGACTTTTATTCTTGTTATGCTGTCCACATACACACAAACTCGGTTGGATTTATGCGGCCTCAAAGCATGTATTTCCGGTGAAATCCCGTATGGAATGCAATACCTTCTCTACCTACTATGGACATAGTAAAGAAAGTAAAAACTGCCGAAAATCCCGATCGCTGCCGTTTATAAAGTTTGAACTTTTTCCTTATTTTCTTCAGCGAAATTTAATTAAGCTTGATGAATCGCCCCTATCAGTTTATTTTTTACCAAAATGGCACCTTAAGGTATCCAGTAAAATAATAAAGACGTGTAAATGAGTTAATAATGGGAAATACATTACGTAGTTTTTTACTATAAATATAAAATAATAATTATTTAAATCATAACTCGGAAATAACACAAAAATATAATTCAGATTTTAGAATCTCTAATTCAGATATTATGGGAAATTAATTAAATTTTGTTATAAATAATTTAATTTTATTATATAAGTTATAGACCCCCCAAGAACAAATCTAGCCTAATTCCCGATTCTTGAATTATTTATCTTAATAGATACTTATCATATGGCCTGCTTTTCTTGCAATACCCCAAACTTATTTTCCTCTTTCTAACAAAAATCAAGCATACGGAAATCAAATAAGGTTACTTTAATAATGGAATAATTTTTTTTTCTCAGTTTCCAAGACATGTGGCATTCTGTTAACAAAAACATATGTTTTAGTGTTCAGATTGGCCTACGGTCAATCTGAAAGCAAATCAACCCACCCGGAATTGATGGAGGGGCATGGAAGCGTCTAGCAAAAATACTACGTTGTTCTTCATGCACTTTTCACTACGACACCAACACGTAGGAACAGCAACTGCATTCCTACCCATTCCACCGGCCTGCTCACTCCCTTTCATTCATTGGTCTTGCAACCCTTCTACCTATCTGCGCGGAAGACGTTTCCAGCATCTTCTGCTGTCATCACTCCAGGAATGAGAAACATTTGTTTTATTCCATTATTTCTAGACTTATTTTTTCTTAGAGAAATTATGTCTTACTAAGGATCTTAATTGAAAACAAACAAACAAGTTAATTTTCATGGAAAGATTTTTACTTTATCTACTACATTCCTATAATTAGCAGAGGAAGCACACAAAAATTCGATTCCAAAATTTCACAGGAAATAAATTATTGAGACTTTCTGAATCCAAAAAGTATTTTTAGAAAAATATCCATATGTGTGCGCCAGACAGACAAACAGACTAACTCAAGAACGAGAAGTCGGTTATATACGAATGTTTATTTAACCTCAGCATCTCCAATGGATGCGACATCAAGGTTTTCAAGAAAATTTCCCATCCAGCGTGTCCTTTACATTTATAAATTTTCATTTACATCGATAAATTTTTATCAAAAATGCCTCTAACGATTTTGCTTAAAATACAATATGTTTAAAATATTTGCAAGGCAAATAAAATGTATATTCTTAATTTTCTGGGAACGGCCAGTGAATTCCTCTTTATTTTCAATGTATAATGGTAATCTGTAAGAGACAAGCTCTTACTTCATTAGAAATATAGATGTCGTTAAAGCACACAATTTGTGTCAAATAAAATTTTTTGTGTCTTAAACCATTTCCGAGATATTTTTTATTGGCTTGAATTTTCAATAGTTATATTTTTCAAATAGTAAGCTGCTATTCGTTTTTTCTCGTAGTCGTGCAATGAACATGAAATTTCAAAGCCATCGGATAGTAATTCTTTTTTTTTATCTGACTATCCCTTTAGCGTGCTGTATACTTTTATACTTGCCACGAAATGGATTTGTAATAAAAGCTTATTTCTATTAACAAGAAATAGATAATAAGCATTTGTAAGACTGATTTGTGGAAGAGTGAGTAGAGAAAATCATGTGAATGGAACTGTTCTGCTTTTTTTCACGTTTATTTCAAGAATTGTGGCAGAAAATTGAAACCTGTGTGGTATGACGTTACATTCAACTCTAAGGGCAGTCCTAATTCAAGCTTTTGTACGCTGTAATATTTTCCTGTCTCTTTTTCTTTGGGCTGGAGAAGAAGGAGCTAAAGATAAAGTGCGCAGAATTAATCCTCATACTGTGTAAACGGCGAGGAGAAATAAGTATCTCTCTCAAGAAAATGCAAGGAGTGAAAACACGCGTTGTCTTTCTTGGAGGTAATCCGTCTCAATTGCTTCACTGACGCCGCCAATGCGACTCTGGAAACTGCGTGCTTAACAAATGCGTATCTGTGTTGAATATAAGTTGCTTTGTTCTGAAGGCTTACTTCTCTCTCTGAGCGGAAACGACAGCAGTAAAGGTACCTGCAGCTCTTTTAGCCTTGCTTAATTTCATTAAATCATCTTACACTTCACTTCTTCTTAGCCCAAGTAGGGGTAAGGCTGCTTTTCGCAATCTCATATTTATTTATTTACTAGCAAAAATGTCCTCCTTTGCCCCGAGTTATGATGGTTTTGGCGAGACATGAATTTTCCAGATATTTATTTACACTTAAATGAATGTAAGCAATTACAATGTTGCCGGTATTAAATGCTTTAATTTGATTACATCCCCTTCACTATCCCAAATTTCCCGTTAATATTAAAAATCCACCAACTTTTCTCCCATTCTATATTTTTCAACTCCATTCTAAATAAGGGGTAGTTTTTCGCATTACCAAACCTATAATAATGAATTTATACCTTTATTATTTGGAAAAAAAGCCCATTCGTGCTTAATATACTCCAAGTTTCTCCAACTAGCATTTATCACCCCCCTCTCCCGTTATGGGGTTTAATGAAGGCAGTATGATTCATACTCTTATTTAACAAAAGTATTGAGAAAACAGTACTGCGTCGTGGTGCTGTAGACTAGGGCGTGGAGCCCTGGTTTACGGCCACGGAATGAGCCCAGTTTCGATCTCGCCCATTGGGGTGCGGACTTTAAGTCTCGGGTATAGGACCGTGTCCACTGATACCAAAATTATGGGCGGGAAAATATAAAAAAATAAATTAAAGAAATAACTAAGGTAGAGAAATAATTGCAATAAATAACGTCAGTATATTAAATCAATGCATAATGTAACAAGCTTGGGTTGAAAGATTTTTTTCGGAAAGACGAAGGAAATTAGGAAGCCTGGTTAGCCAAAATAATTAGCGACACCCGGAGTAGCGAGCCTATTACCTTAAAGATTTCTGTGGAACGCAGTTAGGTTATAAGTTCAGCACGCTTATATAGTCACGTAGCGCAAAATTCTGAAAGAGTAGCGAGAGGTAAGAGTTTAGCTAGGCCAGCATGATAACAAAGTTAAGAGTAGACGTAGGATTTAAGCAATGGTTGCGCGTGAAAAATCATGTTGGTGCGAGTAATTCTAATGTAGGCGTGGCTTAAGTAATAAGAAGGCGGGCATCTATATCAGAAAGTTACTCTTCTCTGGTACCGTGACTGATACGGATCGATGTTTGTGCACAGTTGTGCACACATTACTCTCTCTCTCTTCCTCACCCTCTCTCTGGTACCGTCAGCGGTACTTGCTTGTGTGAGTAGCAGCTATCGTGAGGGATCTTGCCGATAAACATTTTAGCGACTCGTGGCAACTCACTTCAATAGCCCAAATATTAGTTCACAATAAATTTCTTAGTCAATTTAAACTGATGCTGTCCTTCACAATACATCCATCATACCCTGAGGGAAAATACGCATAGCTCCACTACGACTGGAACAGCCGGCAGCAGAATCAACAACAGATATTGGAGATAACGAAAAAATGCAGTAACTATATTCCTGTATCAAATTGTCGAACCATCGTGCCATCTCATCCCACTCAGCATCGTGAGGAAAGGATAAAGCAGTGATAAGACGTGAGGACAACATTCTGGCTGAGGGGTGCGTGATGCTGGTCACATCACCTCTCCGTATCGGTTGGATGGTCTCCCACCTATGCCGTGCGTAGGTGCGCGTGACAACGGCAGTCGAGTTGGCAGATCTAGGTCCTTCATGGGCTGTGGCCCTACAGGATTATTATTGTTTATTATTACTGTTATTGAGAAAATGAGCTTGCTAATGTTAAAACAAATGTTATATGCTTATGCACGTCCAATTGCTTCCGACCGAGCACTTTTCACCCCATCTTCGTTAAGAATATTTTTGTGACAGTTCCTCGACTGCATTTTTACGCTCAACGTTAAGAATATGTGTGTCAAATTACCCATCTTAAGTAAAATCCTCCAAACTACCTTTATCGACAGTTTTCAGCCCCGTCTTATTTATCATGTATAACCATAATATATAGAGCATATGTAATGCATAATTGCATTTTAATTATAATGCAAACATAATTAGGCATCACTTTTGCATTTTTCTTATCAAAAGTATTTAGTAAATAGGTCAATCCGTGCTGAGAATCGTGAAAACTGCCTTCAACCGAACATTTTCCATTCCCTCTTCCATTGGGAGAATTTTTTTTGTAATACTAAGCCTACAGTATTTTTACTCTTGTCCTATAGAATATGTGTGCAAAATTTGGTCAAAATCGGTGCAAAGGAGTAGGAGACCACAAAACGCGCATGCGCATAAACGCATGCTAACGTGCATAAAAAGTGGCCCATTCTCCTAAATTGCAATGGAGTTTTTCCCTCCATAAGGCTTGCACGTTCAGATAATCAACCTCTAACTCCAACCAGCCGATGTCAGTTCTCTACATCACCGGCCTGAAGAACAGTCCAGACACATAAAAACGAACAAATGAACGATGTTGTCATTGTGGAATGAAGGGATGGTTCGGCTATCGTCCCTATGAAAGCATCTCGCTACGATTGGTACAAAAGGAAACATAATTCGGCGTTCTAGAGGCAGGGATGAATTATTTCCATACTTTGCGCTGAACGATAGAAACAACATTTACATATATAAGAGCTTTCATCAGCGACATTGAGAGAAGGTTAAGTTGTTGCCGCTACCAAATGGCAATAAGAAACCTGGCATTAAGAAACGGTAGTGTAGCATGGAAATACAAGGTTTCAGTTACCTTTCCGAAGTTCGGCCATACTTTGAGGAGGTACAGTACCCTGCCAGTACAGAGGGTAGAATTATACTTGAAGTATTGTCTTTACGTTATTAGCACCACGTTTAAGTGCAAATTTGAAGTAGGAGTTGTATTGTAGTTCCACTGTTGGGGAGCCAAACTTGATAAAGTAACTGCCCCACGTATGGTACAAAGTTTCCGGTGGCCTTCGCCCCAAGTTTAGGAACCAAGTTTGTTTTTTATGTTTCTTTAAATATTATATATTTATGTTTGCCTTGGCTGTGTCAGTATTAATTTGTAGAAACATGTGTCTATTTGCAGGAGGTGATGCGGCTAAAGAATGTAGGCTTATACAAATTAAAATTTTTACTTCACTCCTTTTATTAATCCTTCTCTCGATTAAAGGTTGATATCCTCAACCAAAAATTAAAAATAAAGTTGGAATCAAACTACTTTTAAAAAAATTAAATTAAATTAAGTTTACTCTACAAAAAGTACAAATTAATATTAATAACAACATTAAAATTATAAATATAAATAAATTATTATAAAACTTATACAGAACTGATATAGAGAGCTGTGAGTTTATTTATTATTTACTTGCACTTTTTAACATATAAACTTTATAATATTCTCGTCGTAATGAATTTTATGTGTCTCCCACTGAATACGTATTTAACTGCTCGGAACTTTGCCGTCTAGCGTCCGGTTTGGAACGCTGTCTACTAGCGACTATAGTTTACCGCTTAAATTTTTAAATTTTTCTATTTCAAGTCTCTGATTGGCTAATCCTACTCCAATAGAATACTTTTATTTAACATAAGGTCTTTCTAGGTGTTGATTGGCTATTTATAAACTGTTTTAAATATTACATTATTGTTCCACAAATTACTAGTAGCATTATTAAACTTTCCAATTCATTATTGCCTCAAGGTTACCTCATTGTTACCTTATTGTTAGCAATTTTCGGCCTCTATTCTCACAGCTTCTACATTATTAAATTACTTAATACAGTCACATAACATTATTATACATGTGCATAATAAAAATAAGCATAATACAATGACTATTACATACATTTTATATATTATATTATACACTTATTGCTTTAAGGCGGACTGTTATTGAATTTACATATTATATAATTGGACTGATATTATTTAAATGTTAAAAACACTGCCTCATACTCAAAAATCAGAGATAGATACGCTGGCAGAGGGTCGGGCTAGATTTTGTCAGTACCAACATAAACAGCTCCGGCCCATTATGGGCTACATTTTATGCACGTCAGTATACACATCGACATATATATTTAAATTTTTAATAACTTTGTGTCTGCATAATTCCCAAGAATGTTCAGACAAAATCTTGGAAGCCCGTTGCACATTTTTAAACGTACATTTTGAGATGTGTGTTTGGACATTTTTTCCCATGAGCTCTTAACTGGCAGAAAAATATAATTAATGGAAGCATTTAAGTTAAAAATTGACCACAATGTTTTATGAAATAGTGTGAACAATGCGGAAAACGAAAATCATATCTCGCTTGTACATTTCGTGAAAATAATGATAGGTATATTTTTGGGGAGAGGGTAAGCTGCGAATTTGACCAAAAACACCGGTGTGATACGTACAGTGACTATAGATTGCTTTTGTTTTAATATCACTTGAAATAAATAAAAACTTAGGACTGCTACTGTGGTTAAGATTTTGGCTTCTCAACCCAGATTTCCCAGGTTCAATTTCCGGCTAGGGTGGGAAATTTTCTTTAACCAACATCACTCGCCATCTCCACAGAGACTAAAACTTGGAGTATAATCTGTTTTAAATTGCGGAGTATAATCGTATAACCATTTCAAATTTAACTCAACTCCAAACTAAGTTAATGGAGGTTTTATGAAGACAGCTTCCAGAAATGCCCAATTGTTCGGTGCATAGCTGTGCGTAAGGTTCTAAACTTGAAACGTAACTTTGTTACAAGTACCAGCCCTTTATTAATTATAATTTAATTAATATGATACATACGTACATATTCAAAACCTTTAATATTCATTTTACATCATGTTTGACTTCAAAATAACGAGGGAGAACGTTTTATTAATCATAAGAAATTTGTATACATATTAGGGCATAAGTTGTATTGCAATTTTAAGATGTTTAATTCTAACTGTGTAGACAAGGGAGAGGTAATAAAACAAAGGTTATTTGTGCAGTTAGAATCTTGGCGTGGGAACGATTTGGGAAAGGACCTTGAGAAACTTTTGTTAAAGCTAAGAAAAAGGGAAATACTGTGAGGGCTGTTAATTTTCCCAACGGAACGTAGGAAAAGTGGCGTGGGTGACAATACCAATGATATAAAATTACTGCATGGTGGGGTACAACTTTAAATTTAAGTATATATGACGCCAAACCAAAAAGATAGCGTCATGTTAAGTCAGTTGGCTTGGAAATGAATTAGAAATCACAAGTATCTGTGTGGTCACCAAGTGTTAGATTTCTATGTAACCTTTGTCCACGCAAGCAGTTCGCAGTGTGTATTCTCTTTATTTATTGTTCGTATTGCAACTACAAAATTATAACGTACTTCACTTGTATAATTTAACTACCACTTCATATCCCACACCACCTGATTAAGAGATGCACTTCACCGCGATACAGCTAGCCGGCTTATTGTTAATGACTACTGAAACCTAAGGTATGAGAGAAGACTGCAAAACACTTCACATCTCCAGCAGCAGAGGGAGTGTCCTTTAATAACGTGTCCTTAAAATAATAAAACAATCTCTAGTTTTAACTATGTAGGTTTTAACTTATCATACAGTAAAGCCGTTGATTTTGCCTTGGCTGTTGTAATCTTTAAATTATTCTCCATAATGTATTCCAGGTTATTAACACTTCTCTGTAAACCATTTTCCGTTTCTCTAAAAAAAAACCTGATGGTCAGCAAACAAAATTTGTTTCAGTCTATATCTATTTATTCAAATACTTCCCAGTAGAACAGATTTTCCACTCTAAGTGATCATCCCTCCATCCCATCATCCCATCCATCCATCCATCCATCCATCCATCCATCCATCCATCCATCCATCCATCCATCCCATCCTTCCATCCATATCTCTATCTTTATCTATAAATAAAATATTGTGTATATAAAAACGTTTTTGGACAAGGTACTAAAATTAATAAGAAGGTAGTTTAGGGTGTGGCTATAATTAATAATCAAAATTAATTTTGTACCGCTACAAAATGTAGGACATGTAAGCTCTTGTCGGCCTGTATATTGTGTACAGTTAAAAATTAATTAAAATTACATTGAAAGAATTCTAAATATATATGATTTTTACAATTTTTTGCCAAAATAATTGCCATATTTTACCACGCCGCAATTTATTTTGTCACTAACGTTTTGGCCACGACACAGCGGTTATTGTAGCTTCATCTTAATCCGTGAATGTCAGACACGAATGTACTGTCCTTGCGGTGTTGCTGTTCTGTATCTATTTTGTTACGCGTAGTAATTTCAGATTACCTTAATTGCATAGTACAACCTATACCTTTCTGTACGATCCATTTCTGTTTACATTTATGTTGTTCTGCAGGTGGAACATTGGGTCGTAGTAATGTGTATACAATCCGGTGTTGAACTGTCAAACCAAGGAAAACCACAAAACCACGTCAGAATTGAACCCGTGACCTCCCGAGTGCGAGCTCAGATACTATCGCTGAGCCAATTTGACTCGCTAACCTGTAATTTTACGTACGATTACGGTTTGTTTTTGTTGTTCACAGCTCTAAAGGTATTAATTATGGCCATAATGCATTAGTACTTCAAATGTATACTATAGGCGAATGCTGACAAATATATAATTAATTTAAGTACCTCAACATAACGAGACTAATCAAACTCGGTTGAAAATTGTATTCGATGTCAGCATTATTAATACGATTTAACCCAACGGAGAGAGCACTTATTTTCAACTACGTTTATATAACATATAATAAACGGTGTTGGAAACATTTTGCTAAAAGTAGTATTGTTTTTCGCAATTAAAACAGTTGCAACGTTAAAGTTCACTGTTAAATATGATAGTCTTAAGTAATAAAACGTAATCATAAAATTAACACAAGACGCAAATATATGTTTAAAAGAGGACGAAAAGTCGACAGGCCTATACTTTATATAAGAAAAACAACATAAAAGTAATATAAGATATGGAAACCCTTCATATTTGCCTCATTAATAACTCAGCTCAGTTTAATAATTGCTTCACAGAGACCTCAAATAAATTTAAGTTTTAGATGTTTGATATTATTAATTGCTAAGCTTTTGTATAATTTCTTACGTATTTAATTAATGCTTGATTTAGATGTCGTGTTCCTATAAAATAATAGTGCCTGATATTTTCGGTTGTCCTTCACAGGAAATGTATCAAGAATCGTTTTTATATACATCAAACATTCCACAATAATAACACAACCTCAAAGAAAATTAATAAAATTCAAGCGGCAGAAATGAAATTCCTCAGGAGCGTGAAGGAATGTACAATAAGAGAGAAAATAAGGAATGAGGATACCGCGACACCCTACTGCACAGAAATACAACCTTGCTTCTATACAGGTTATAACCTTAAGAGATGGCTCCGAGGTAACGGATGACGCTGGCATCCGGGAGGACGATTCCCGTCGATCGCCCACTCTGACCCTAGGTTTTTCGTGGTTTACCCTGGTCGGTAGGCGAATGCAGGGGTGGTTTCTCATTTACCACGATTTCCTTTCCATCATTCCGTTTTGTAGCTGGAAATCGTTGGTCCTCTGGTGGATACTCTTTATTGCAGTGCTCTGGTCTCCGGCTGATGATTTCTCCATTCCTAATAAATTACCTACCTAACTAATTTCACTGATCTCAGGGTTTTTGTAGGTGAGACAATATAGAATACACTGCATTTCCCTTAAAATGTGTTTTATTATCAATAAAATACTTATGGTCGGCTAACTTTTCCCATCTGTAACAGTTCCTACCATAATAATAAATTAGGAGCCTAATCTAACTGCACACGCTTCCCCACCCATATGCACATACGTGCATCCGACGTGCAGATAGCATAACTGTGTGATGATAAAATTGTATGAGAGCGAAAATCTGGCATTTCTTACCCTTTTTATACGCAAACCTAGTGACGCTCATCTTCGCGCCTTAAAATGTAACGACATTTCAAATTGGTCCTCAGAACGCGTTACCTTATTATGTATGAAAATATTCTGCTCCAAAATTTTTCGCACTCGCGTCCCAGTGACGCGTTCGGGAGCAAATTTAATATCCCTGTCTCTTTCTATTTCTCCTTATTCCTTCAAGTTCCGTGCTCATTAGCTTGGTGAAAGGTGTACTTCCACCTAGAATTACTTTTACCTGGAATTAGCTAGCTCGCCCATCACTTACTTATCTAAGTTACAACCTGCTTTGTACATCACTTGGCTGCTAAATGAGGATATATATATATATATATATATGTGTGTGTGTGTGTGTGTGTGTGTGATATCCTCTTTCAGTTTCCCTCTCATATTTCAGGTGTGCTTCTAGGTTTCGTGGTTATGGTAGTATCGTACAAAAATGGCGCAGAGGGAAGAGTAGGTTCTAGAGGATACTAGAGGGTTGCTTATTTTCGGTCCAGAAACTGTTAAGGGCTTCCGCTCGGCTCTGTGGTCTATCTGCATGCGACCTGAAGTCTCCTGCGGTTCCTTCACTTCATCCCTTCCTCTGGAGGGTACCAGCCGCAATGGACCTCATGTACGTCTCAGTGCGCGAGATGTCTCCCTCCATTGTATACGGTATACCCTGTAGAAGTAATAGGATTGATGATTGGTGCAAGAGGACAGTGTCTAAAGGAATTTCTATCTTGCCGGTGCCAACCTCTGGGTGCGATGGCTGCTTAGCTATAGCATTAAATACTCTGTTTGTATATTGAGAAACCATTTGCATACCTAACTTAAATTAGCAGTGTTCTGATCATTTAATTTCTAATTTGTTCTTCTGTTCCAGTTTTGTCCTATTGCTTTTTTCATTTAATATATTTCATACTGGCATATTCTTATGTTTTTAAAACGTTAGTTTAGTGCCCTTTAAAACTTTAAAACTGGACAATGAAGGAAATGAGTGAAATGATGCTCAAATGAGCCCGGGGTCCATAGAGCTTTTGTCTTTTCAGGATAAGGGGAACCCCGAGAAAACCCTATCCGGGTAATTCACCCTAACCGAGATTCCTACAGGACCTCTTGATTACGAGGTAGACAGGTTACCACCCTCACCACAGAGGCGGGCCACTATATTGTTATTTCATGTGTTCGACCACATTTGTGTTTAGAACACAAACACAGCTTAGTATACATTTTATTATACAAATGTGGCTAAAGAATATGAACAGGTATACCCTTTCATTGGGGAGGTAAAATACATTAAAGTAGCGTAGAACTGAAAATAGAATCTATGAATAATGAAGTAATAGATAAGACACAAAAGTGGACAGAACACTTTCTAAGAATGTAAAACAAAAGTTCCTAAAAGGAGCCTTAAATTATCCGCCGAGAGGAAGAAGAGATTGAGGGCGTCCCAGAAAACGCTGCATACAGCCGTGAGGTAAATAGCCCGTGAATGGAGAAGTACAAGAAGAAGAGAGAGACCTACATTTACTGAGAAAGTAGGAAAACACTACGATGCATTTTATTTGCTCTCTTAAACATTTGGAATGCAAATAGTTTAGAACATGACTAAAAAGCAGAAAAAAGCATTTCCAAAATATAAAAAGCTAGCCACTTTACTAAGAATTTGCGAAGCTTTTAAAATAGAGAATGTTCCATGGCGTGAATTTTGTGAATTCGTGCACATGGAGAACAACGCCCGTAATCAAGACAAGTAGTTCTCCCGGCCGCCACAGCAGAATAACGCCCTCCAGTTATTGAGGTATGCATTATACATGAAGTAGGCTGCAGGCTTGATTACGTCTTTACAACACAACATGGCAACAGCGCTTTCTCTCTCACCAGATTCCCAACTCCATTGTGTGTCCATACGCTTGTTTCTGCTGCGGTTGCAGCGACAAAAAGCTAATAACCAGATGGGAATTGACAACGTGGTTCATTGTTGCGGGCCCTTTGATAATTTCAATTGATTAGTGCCGTAACTATTCTAAGGTTTATCAAAGTGCTCAAAGGGCATATGTGAGAAATATAACGACATGGTTAGGGCGGTGGTGTGAAAGCACCGTTTGAGACAAACTGCCGCTGGAAATATTTTACAGTAATACTGCATTAATTATTTTATTTATTGCAAAACAGGTGAATTTGAGAATTTCTGTCTGATACTTTCATTCTAAATACCGTGTTATAATAGTTTCGTGACATTGAAAAGGAATATTTTAAGTTATTTCCAAGAACCAATATTCTTTTGAAAATGTAGGTAAATAAGTTTTGGCTTGTGCCGATTGTATATTTACAGTGGAACAATTAATACAGAAGAGAAGGGAATTTAATCTCCCGACTTTAATATTATTTTTAGATTATAAAAAAAGTTTTGTTGGGGTTCTCGGAAACTAATTATGGGCTGTAATGAAATAAAAAGGACGTGTCGGAGACATCCGATAACGATAATTCAGAGTTTATATAAAAATATAATAATTAAGATTGGTAATGGCATTTAAATTGGAAAAAGTGCAGAAGAAATAAACCAAGGGGTCAAACAGGACTGCCCTTTTTCACCAGTATTATTTTATATATGCAATTATTTTATGTATAGATAGAGATAAAGATATGCATGGATTGGATGGATGGATGATCACTTAGAGTGGAAAATCTGTTCTACTGGGAGGCATTTGAATAAATAGATACAGGCTGAAACAAATTTTGTTTGCTGACCATCAGGTTATTCTTTTAGGGAAACGGAAAATGGTTTACAGAGAAGTGTTAATAACCTGAAATACATTATGGTGAATAATTTAATTATTTCAACAGCCAAGGCAAAATCAACGGCTTTTAAAGGAAAAACTCATTAAAATAGTCATTAATGAAGAAATAATAAAACAATCTCTAGTTTTAACCATATAGGTTTTAACTTATCATACAGTTAAAACGAAGAGCTGAATATAAAATTAAATAAGTAAAGGCAAATGAATGGAACAATAAGGAGAACTTTAAAGAACAAGACAGCAAAAACAATACAAATTTAGTTTTATAAAATACAGTGCCAATGGCAACATTTGGAAGTGAAAACTGGACAATGAATAGAACTGCTATGAAAACAATAGAAATATACACATAACATTTATAAGAGATAAACAAACATATGCAAATAAATCAAATCCGAAAGCGGTTAAATATAAAAGCAATGAAAATAAAAATAACCGTTACTAACATATATTAAGGATGAAAGAGAAACGAATGCGAAATATTCTATTAAATTACAGAGGATATTGTCAAGTGGGAAGACAAAGAACAAAATGGAGTGATATGTTTGTGAACGGAACAGGTTGAGGCCTTTACCTTGTGGAACTATTAGTTTCAGTTTCTGTCTGACCTTTTAATATTTCTCTACCATTCACCTATGGCAGATGAAATATGGCACTTACATTCATTTGCTGACTGATTACACTTGAAATAATATTTTGAAATCCTCTAAACCCAGACATTTCTTTTAGAAAAATCTGATGTACTGCATTCACAGAACTTTACTCCTGTAAATTGTTATATGCAGGATGATAGGGGTGTACAAATTTCGCGTGCTGATAGATTCAAATATGACGAATAAAAACGTACATATTAAAAATGCAACTACCATGAAAGGTAAATGATACAATTGTGCATTATTGCACAACATGCCAACAGAGTAGGACTGAAGAGGGAATGTTTGGTTTACTAAACTTGCTTCCGCTACCATACATGCGTACACATCTACGACTTTTGACTAGTAATCTAGCACTCGAAAAAAGGTTTCGCCATCTCGCCACGTGTCTTTTATCACGAATTCATGAATTCCGTGCGAAATACCAGAATCACCCTTTTAACGGCCTGAGTTTCGTACCGCTGGTACCCAAGTGTAAAACCGGTTCTCTGCTAACTAGCTCGGCCGATTCAGTACAGTGTCTCGTGTTATTCTAGTCACAGGTGTCAAGCGACTTCAGGTACGCCGTTAGAAGTGTCATCCAGCGCACGAAATGGAAGTGGTTAGCGGTAAAGAATAAACTGCTTTGTGTGATAGATGATCATAAATTCTATTTCCAAAACAAGCTGAAGAATTAAATACAAGGATGGGCTTGCGTTAATAATACGTCTAAATCGTACACCAAACTATCACTTATGATGGACATAATTGAATGAGTGATGCTGCACAATCACGAGAAAATTTTTGAGAGCATTTTAAGCAGGCAGAAGATTTGAAATTCTTTGAAACGGCAAACAGCTGAGGATTTATCCCTTAGAGCAACCAAAATTAAACATCAGGAGCTGAGGATTGGAAATTGAGTGCACTAACATCTTAGGATATAAAATTGATTAGAAATAACATCTCTGTAGAGAGGCTTCGTCAGTACTCCAATGTTATAAGCAACCCAAGACTGTCGATGAAACTCAAACAGCAGTTGAGGAGATGTGAATAATATCAAACGCACGTGAGATATTTTTGTTATCTAATGACACTAAGAGCAACAAACAAATATTACTGCAACAAATATTACAAAAAACTTTGTGTTGCCTGGCAAATTAATGGAGATGGAACATTTAAATGCTGTCCACCATATTTCTGCCAGCTGTTTATTCTGCACGCAGTTACAAATACTAATTTAACGGTGTAAATGGTGTTCTGCTTATTGCCGAATAAAAAGCAGTCTTACAAGCAAATGTTGCAGAATATTATTTTCTCCGCCGTTGCCCAGAATTTCAACCAATCCAGATATAAATCGTGATTAAAAAAAAACAAAACGCGGTTGTTTTATTAACCAAAAAGGAGAAACAACTAAAATATTTTTAAAAGAAGTTTCAAATGTAAATACTGGAAGAGTAGGATACAAGTCCCATTTCATTAATTTGATCTCAAAACTGTATATATCCAGCCTTTCGACTTATCTTTCGCTAGCCTCTGCTAGAAACACTGATGATAAACTCGCTTCAAAGTATTGATGTCATGCGCAGACAACTGACTGGCGGCAGTGGCCGAATTAATCTGAAGACACCCTATATACACTATGTGATCAAAAGTATCCGGACATCCCCACAAACTTACGTTTTTCATCTTAGGTGCATTGTGCTGCCACCTACTGCCTGGTACTCATTATTCGCGACCTCAGTAGTCATTAGACATCGTAAAACAGCAGCATGGAACGCTCCGTGGAACTCACGGACTTCGAACGTGGTCAGGTGATTGGGTGTCACTTGTGTCAGAAGTCTGTACGCGAGATTTCCACACTCCTAAACAGCCCTAGGTCCACTGTGAAGTGAAAACGTGAAGGGACATGTACAGCACAAAAGCGTACAGGCCGACCTCGTTGACTGACAGAGAGCGCCGATATTTGAAGAGGGTCGTAAAGAGTAATAGGCAGACATCTATCCAGACCATCACCAGGAATTCCAAACTGCATCAGGATCCACCCCAAGAACTATGACAGGCGTGAGGTGAGAAACCTTGGATTCCATGGTCAAGCGGCTGCTCATAAGCCACACATCACGCAGGAAAATGCCAAACGACGCCTCGCTTGGTGTAAGGAGCGCCAGCATCACCCGATTGAACAGTGGCAAAACGTTGTGTGGAGTGTCGAATCATGGTACACAATGTGGCGATTCAATGGCAGGGTGTGGGTATG
The DNA here is from genome assembly GCA_030765065.1 of Deroplatys truncata. NCBI lineage: Eukaryota > Metazoa > Arthropoda > Insecta > Mantodea > Mantidae > Deroplatys > Deroplatys truncata. Next base: position 67,731,308 of record CM060986.1, read on the forward strand.
GCGAATGTCTGGTGAATGTCATCTGCCAGCGTGTGTAGTGCCAACAGTGAAATTCAGAGGTGGTGGTGTTATGGTGTGGTCGTGTTTTTCCTGGGGAGGCTTGCACCCCTTGTTGTTTTGCGTGGTACGATCACAGCGCAGACCTACATTGCTCTATTAAGCACCTTCTTGCTTCCCACTGTTGAAGAGCAATTCTGGAATGGCGATTGCATCTTTCAATACGATCGAGCAACTGTTCATACTGCACGGGTTGTGGCGGAGTGGTTACACGACAATAACATCCCTGTAATGGACTGGCCTGCACACAGTCCTGACTTGAATCCTATAGAACACCTTTGGGATGTTTTGGAACGCCGACTTCGTGCCAGGCCTCACCGACCTACATCGATACCTCTCCCCAGCTCCGCACTCCGTGAAGAATGGGCTGCCATTCCCCAAGAAACACTCCAGCACCTGATTGAAAGTATGCCTGCGAGAGTGAACGCTGTCATCAAAGCTAAGGGTTGGCTTCCAGCATTACCGATGGAGGGCGCCACGAACTTGTACGTCATTTTCAGCCAGATGTACGAATACTTTTGATCACGTAGTGTATACCCGCTGTGGCCAACATTACAACCATACACCTTTTGTATCAAAAGATGCACACGTTTTCGTGGTGAAAAAGTAAGCAAAATCAATTGGGATTAATGCGGGAGGAACAAACGAGTTTCTTGTATACTTCACGCTAATCGAGTTAAACCTTTGCAGAAATGCTTTTCTTACACATTTCTTTGTAGGCACAAGAGAAACACAGGAGGCTGAAGCGTCTCAATGTGGTTTAATGACATCCCGAGATGCTCCTTAGGACTTCAGAAACCGTAAAGTATAATAACATTCAAACTAATAGCAACAAATATCTCGGAAATGGTAATGCCACATGGAAGTGTTTTTGTTATAAATGGTGTGATGTCTTCAATTTTTATGAGCTAATTTTTGTCGATCCCTTTTGGTTTACCAGTTATGTAAACGTATACAAAATTTCTTCTGAATGAAGAGTACTTCATAGGTTATTTACAAAAAATTAATATGTCTTATGACGTGCATAAGATGTGCCCTATACTAAAATGGAGCTGTTTTATGTTGGTACTGACAAAATCTAACCGCACCACTTACCAGCGTGACCAGTTTTTCGTGCAAAGTTTTAGCCACTGGATTAGCCTACCTCCCCCAAAGTGTGGACGAACTGTCGAAGGAAAGGTCCAACTTGAACCATATATTTTCATGCTATATTACGGTTTTCTTAATTCCAGTTTTCTTATTGCCGTTTATTAGCTGCAACAACTTTAACCTTCGTCTCCATGTCGCTGATGAAAGGTCTCATACATGCAATGGGCGAAACTACCATTCAGTTTAAACACATACGTAAATGATTCTTCACTCCTTTCTCTAGAAGGCTGAATTATATTGTAATTGGTTTAGCCTTTCCTTGTCTACCAAACGTAATGATTTTTTTAATAATACTTAATTTAAAAGTCCTTTTGACTGCAAGGTCTTATCATTGGCATGTGATACAGCAATTACAGGAAGTAATACACTATTAATAGCATTAATACAACTTAAATGTGTGTTTACATTTATCAAACTTATGTATGGTAGAAGTTGAATACAATTACATTATTCTGTAATAAAATGTTAATATAATGTTGAGATAAGTTATCTTGGTTAGGGAATATGATATTCATTTTTATAATTGTTCCAATACAGATAATTTTTCTAAAAATTGTACCGTATTTTTTTACACTTGAGGAATTTTTAAAGTGCTGTTGGGATATTGTACACCTTCCTCCAGCTAGCATATTTTAGGCATTCAGTGATAATATGGTTGATGGTTAGGTTCGGTATTACAACTATCGCATTTTGGAGCAGGTTTGGAGAGTAGGAAAGAATGAGTAATGCTGCTGTGTCCAATTCTCAAACTGGCTAGGGTAACTTGGTGGTGAAGTTTGTGTATGAATATGCTGTCACTGAGTTCTGACGTACTTGGTGTAGTTTGGTATTTTGGTTCGTAAGCCATTGCATTTTCCATCTTTGCGTTTGATTTTATGGATTACATCTTGGTTAAGGAGTAGTTATTGTGGGATTGCTGGCTGGTTATCTTGACGATTCCTTAGCTGCAACACCAGATTTCTCGTTCCCAGTAATCCCATATGCGGTGGTATCCACACTGGTACTGTTTTTCTAGATCAGACTGATTGTGTGTATAATGTTCTGCATTTCCTGAACTAGGCAGTTCCGTGTCAACCTGTTTTGAATTGTTGTAACAGCACTTAGTGAATCAGTGAAGATTAATACGAGGTGTATTAGTTGGTTTGCGCTATTGTTAAGAGAGCTTCTTTCATAGCAAATAGTTCACAAGAAAATACTGTGAAATTTGGTGGTAGTTTGTAGAGCATTGTATAAATATGATCCGGATATATTGCTGCACAAGTATTTCCTTCTTTTGAAGACGAACCGTCTGTATAAACTGTAATATATTTAGAATACATGTCTAGGAAATCACTGAACATTTTTTGGTAAACTATTTTGTTAGTTACATTCTTGTTATGCAAATTTAGTTGAGTATTAACTATCGGAATTAGCAACTTCCAGGGTTCAACAATGTAACTTGATTCTTGTGATGTTGGGGGCAGGTTGAAGTTCGTATGTTCTCTGTATTGTTGTATTCGAATGCTAAAGGTCAGTGATTTAGATTTAGTATGGTGTTTTTCCTTCTCCGAATTTCCATGGATATAGGAGTACATTATTGAACCTAGATAGATGATGCTGTAGTTGCATAGGTTAGACTTAATTGTATCCTTCGAAGTTCCAGAGGTGGTTCATCTGCTTCCATATGTAGACCATTGATGGGGCTTGTATAAAGTGCTCCAAGAGCAATTCTGATGGTAATGGTTTGTACTGAGTTAAGTACCTTCAGAGTTGTTGATGACGAGTTATATACTACGCAGCCATAATCTCATTTGGATGTAATCATTCTTCTGTAGGCATTTATTAAAACATTTTTAGCGGCTAAAGATTTTAGAATGTTCATTCTTCTTAAACAACTGTTTCTTAATTGTCTAGTATGCGCAAGAAACGTTAATCTCTTATCAAATAAGATACCCAGTGTTTTTATGACTTAGGCGTTTTCTATTTCACACGTAATAGAGATGGTATTCGAATCACCCCTTCATTATACGCAGGCTATAAACATTGTTCATTGGTCAGTTTCTATGTTTCCGTATTGTTTTTCAAGCCAGCTACATAGAGAACCTGGTTACCTGAAGATGGAAACCTTACAGACAGAAAAACATTATGGCAATCTAGGATAATAACCGTTTTTATACACGACAGTATACATACATTTGTCATATAATATCTTAAACACATAGTATTCAAGTTAACATTAATTGACCCATTTTTGAGAAAATGAAAAACAAAAGAAAATTTGCACGTAAATATTTTTAGCATTTTTGGAACAAGCTCAACTTAAAAACTAAGTTTCATGTTTATCCGTTTTGTTATTTTCAAGTTATATTTACATACATTACTCTCACAAACAAATATCCGCGCACATTTTTCTAAAAATTCTTATTTTTATTATTCAGTATTCCCAAAACATTAGAGAAAATAAAAATCACCGCAATATTTGAATGCAAATATTCTTTAATACTGTAGAAGGTAAGGTATTTGGATTACACAATCGTATATAACAGGTTTAATTGCATTCGTGTCTGCTAGGAGGATTTATTCAATAACATAATTCATGGAGAATGTTACCAATGTTCAGTTCAAGTCAAACTTTTCCTTGATGTAACAATCAATTGTTTCCCACCATGAACCGTGGGTGTGTGTTCGTGTGTGCGCGTGCGCTACTAGTGAACAAATTGGCACGATAAAACATTTTTATCGCGTTATGCTACATGCAAATATTCATTACGACTAGAATTCTTTCACTAATAAGAGGAGATTTATATTGAGAATTATATTAAGACTCAGATATTATTTGTAAAGCATTCTTCTGCCGTATTGCGATGGTCCTACACCTAGAAGTGAACCAGCTACGATGATAGAAGATAACGCTTCCTCTGTTCTCAGTGATTCTGTAGTAGTGTCAGTTAACTCAGTCGTGTGACGTATCACAATCGTGTCCCGTTACACCATTTCGGGGATATACTGGCAAGGTTTGCAGAGAGAACCGAGGAAGATATACAAAGTACAACACACCTTTCCTTATCCCGCTATCCTATGTAGAGGGAAACGGTCGCTGAGCGCTATTTGTAGCGGGAAATCGTCGGTCCTTGGGTTGATGCAATCTGCTGCAGTGTTGTTCCTCGGCTATGGATTCTCGTCGGCTGTTGAGTTTACCATTCCTAACTTTTCCTTATATATATCTCTAACTCTTGGTTCTCAGGTTATCGTGGGTGAGGCAAATTAAAAAATATACTTCATTTCCCTTACTAAGTGTAGTTTATTTACAATTTAAATATTTATTGAAGGCTAGCTTTCCCATTATACCAATCCCACCAGTTTAAATAAGTCAGGAGCCTAACTATCTGCACACGCACTCTCACCCGTTTGCACACACATGCATCTTTCGATAAGAGCGTAACGCTTCGAGTCGACGTAAATTCTAGAAGATAGAGAGAGAATGAGCTCTGGGGCTTTGTTTGCCCTTATATACCTGAGCCTAGTGACGCTCACCTCTGCGTTTAAAAATGTAACGACGTTTCTGATTGGTCCTCACACCGCGTTACCTTAACCTGTATGAAAATATGTTACTCCAAATTCGTGCGCTTACGCGTGACCCTGTCACGTTGTGAAGCAGATTCCACATCTCCATCTCTTTCTTTTCTCTATCTGTCTCTTTCTCCTGACCGTTACGGGTTTCTGCTCGTTGGCTTGGTGAAAGGTGTGCTCTACTTAGAATTATGTTTTTCCTGGAATTTTACTAGCTCGCCCGTTTCTTACAATTTGCTCTGTACAAATGTTGGATGTTGAATATTTTAACATGTTTCTTGGTGACTTATATTATTACTGTACAATATATATATATATATATATATATATATATATATATATATATATATATATTATATAGTATATTCCCTTTCATATGTACAATTCATATGTATGTGTGGTATATCCCCTTTCACCTACGCTAACCGCGAGTTTTCTTTCCCTTTGCCTCACCTGCTCTAAGCTTCTCGACCAGCTGAAAAATGGGGGAGAAATGGCTGATGTCACAGATTAGATTAGATTAGATTGGACTGGATTGCATTCTGTGAGTTCACTAGTAGCCATAAAGGCTTGTGAACATAGAACATGTCAAGGGAATGTACAAAAACTACATATAAACATAAATATTACACAGAATATAGAACATTTGAAATAAAATAGAGACATACTGTATGCGTGTCAAGGTAATGTACAATATAGTTACATATATACATAAATATTACATACAATACAGAACATTTAAAATAAAATAAAGACATATTACATACAAAATGAAACAAATCAGGTGTAATTTTGTACAAAATCGAATACCTCCCTACCGTTATAAGGTTAACATTATATTTATTGACAAGAACAGTTATTTTAAATTTCACTAGGCTTGTAACTTTGTTCGTCTCATCATTTTGTTTTATTTGGTTTGTAATGCATATCATTTAGTGTTAGTTCTTAATATACAAACATTTAAATTACTTCATTAATTCTAGAGCAGGCAATTGGAAAACTGGTAATTGTCATTAATATTTACTAATATTACTTAGAGAGCTATATATGTATTATCATCAGGAAAATTTGTCAGTCAGATAATCTTGTACAGAATAATATGCTTTTGAGCAAAGGTACTCTTTAACAGCAGTTTTAAACACATTGAAATTGTCAACTTTTCCCTTGAGATCATTATGGAGAGTATTAGATACTTTTATGGTCTCATTATATACACCATTCTGGAAGCAAGAATTCTTTGCACTTGGATGAATGATGTTACCCTACATACAGAGAATGCAGTTACTTGGCACTGTTCTAAAGAATACAAAGATAACACATAGAATGTGTTGGATATTTTTGAATGACCTACACCAAGGCATTAGTAACCGTGAGAGATTCAAAGTGCACCTATATAAGTCTTATGAGGAACCGCAACATATGGTGGAGTAAGCGTGTCACCTTTGACGAAAGGAATAAAATAAAGAGAAGCCAAGGACAGTTATTGACTGTAGAACAAATGATATACCCTTATATAACGGAAAACCTATCAAACAGCTTTAATTGTCAACTGTTGTATAAACATGCTAGGTATTCATGTTTAATAGATTACGTGCTATACAAAGAAAGTTCAGTTTAAAACATAATATATAGCATGTCTTAATAACACTGCTGCCTGCTTTTCTCGAGCATGTTTTTGGTCCTATTAAGCCGGATGATATAGCTGCAAATAGCTTGAGGCGTTTCGCCTTCATGAGAATTATGTATGTGTATTCACAGCCTGGCAGTTTAGAGCACCTTTTGTCTTCACAGCGCAATAAACGTGACACCTGCTACACTTCAAAAGGCTGCAAAACCATTACCGGGGTTTTATGATGTTATCTCACCTATTTAAGAAAGACTGTTCAATACACAGAAAAAAGGTATATTAAGATATTTGACGGCAGTTTAAAATCCAGTGAAGTTCAAATAACTAATTCGTCAGTTCAGAATATTACTTAAAAGAAGTATATAACAATGGAGAAAAAATGCTTAAAAACGGACATCACTCGTGGTTTTGTAGTATCCTACATTTAGTAGAGTCCTACAACAATGGCATTACATTAACAAATTGTATAATAATGTAATGTCAGCACTTGAATTTTATTAACGAAATTAATCTAGTTTAAGTTATACAGGGAGAGTAGGGTAGAATTGACAGTTCTGGCGCAGTTAATTTATGCATGGCTATTCATATGCAAATGAGCTCCCCCACCTCCTCCCTCCCCCACCTCCTCCCTCCCCCTCCCCCCGCTGTGCCTTGGTAGTTTTAGCTGCACCTGCGGTCGTAAATCATGTTGAGTACAATGAAGGCTTGACAGTTAGGTAATTAAGGCTGTCAATCAACTGTCAAAACGAACAAAGGGGTCATAAATTTAAGGTTCTGTAACAAAGGCGAGATGTTTTTCCTACCCATTCCACATCCGGCCACTTCTGCACCTGGTCAGTTACCCGCCCCCACTTCCATTGTGTGTGTCGAACACGTGGCATACTCGTTCCACTAGCTTTTAACAAAAGAACAATGCTTAACCTTCAGCTGTCAAAATGAACAAAGCCCATGATGAATTAGGGTTGTAACAAAGCCTGACCCTTTCCATTGTGTAAGAGATTCTATTGTGTGTGCCTTTCTATTGTCCGATGCAAGCATTCTTCAGAAAGACCACCTGGCAACCCAATAACAAAGCCTGACCCTTTCCATTGTGTAAGAGATTCTATTGTCCTTGGCAAGGCTAGTTTAGAAAGACACCTGCAGCGTTCCCATTGTTTGGCCACCTGCTAGTTTAACAAAAGAATTCGAGGGTTGCTTTATACTCGTCCTGTCCTTGTTTGTGTGAAAGAGAGAGAAACTTGTTTACCAACTCTGCGTGACGTCATACTTTAGAAAGACACCTGCTCCATAACAAAGCCTGACCCTTTCCATTGTGTAAGAGATTCTATTGTGTGTGTCTTTCTATTGTTCTTGGCAAGGCTAGTTTAGAAAGACACCTGCAGCGTTCCCATTGTTTGGCCACCTGCTAGTTTAACAAAAGAATTCGAGGGCTGCTTTATACTCGTCCTCTCCTTGTTTGTGTGAAAGAGAGAGAAACTTGTTTACCAACTCTGCGTGACGTCATAGTCGGCCATCATGATTTTGCCTGAGGGAGTTCTCTCCGATGTTTTACGACCTCCTACGAATATACCCGAGCACCTCATGCGTATACATACATACATACATACATGAACCAGTGCTCTTACACTCACACATACATATACATGGACAAACACACACACATGCAAGCACATATGCCTGTTCACTTACACCCAACAGCACCAACCCACACACGCACACACCAACTCACGCGCATGTCCTGAATGAAAAGAGACAAAATGATGCAATAAAAACTAATTATAGCTCGGGATGCAAGGCTCCATTTACGATGGCTCGAAACCGGTCTTGATGAATGGGTTCATCTTCTAATAACTCCAAAACTAATTAAAATAAAGGCAGTAAATAAACTTTATTACTTTTATGCCATTAGCTCGTTTCTTGTGCATGTATATTAGAGTCCGGGTGTCATGGGTTCGATCCTTAACTTTAAAATCTCAATTATCTCAGAAACTAGCAGGGATTAAGGTGCGGACCAAAGCACGATTTTTAGTTCTTACGATGAACAATTAATGCTTTATATAATTTCCAATCAGTGTCCCTAGCTCGAAACCCGATCTTTCAGTGACTTCCTTAATTTTCCACTGTGTTCTAGAATATATCACTTAGATCAATGTTGCAACTGCATACAAGTCTTTTAAACACATCAAACTAATATTATAAATAATTTTGTTTCTGGCGTTCTGAGTTCGAATACCGATTCAATGAAGTTTACTTATAAATTTAATAACAGGAAATAATTAAGACAAAGGCACCAAACAAACCTATTACGTTTATGTCATCAGATAATATCTTGAGGGCGTATATTAGGGTACCTGACGCCCAGGGTTCGATCCTTAAGTTTAAATCTCAATTATCGCAGAACCTAGCAGAGATAGAGCTGTAGACGAAAGCATGTTTGATAGCTCATACAATGAACAATTAATGCTGTATATAATTTTCAATCAGTTGCCCCTAGTTCGAATCCCGATCTTTCAATGACTTCACTGATTTTCCTCTGTACTCTGGAATACATCGCTTAGATTGATGCTTTAACTGCATGCAGCTTTGTGTAACGACATTATGGATGTACTCTGTGTGAGAGAGAGCGAGAGAGGGAGAGAGAGAGAGCGAGAGAGGGAGATGAAGTGAAACAAGCAGGGATAGAAGTGCTGAGGGCCTCTGCGCATGCGTAGCAAGAGATGATGTCATTGGCTGCAATAATCACGTGACGTGTAAGCATCACAGCCATGATGACGAGCAGGCATCGCCTGGAGGGGGTTTAGATCCCTATATAAACGGACATCAGTCCAATGTTAGAACTGTTGTGTACTTATTAACTTTACATTCAAGTTTTATAGAGCTTTAAAAGCAACGTGAGCTGCAGGCCGTCTACACATTCAGCACATATCAAAACGGGGCAATGCAAGGTGAGTTTTAAATAACTATACAAAATCACTGTTGGCTTTTACAATACATTTAATTTTATTTAAACGTTACAGTACATGAAAGACGATTCGTTACAAAGAGCATCGTATTCTCTAATCTGTGCTTTACATTCACATGGATTTCACTGCATACTCTTCTTCAGTTCACATGATTTTCGCCACACCTTCTTCTTACATAAACATTCATACGACTTTCCCCTCATTCTTTGTTTCACTATACACTCACATGATTTCCTCTACTCATTCTTTGTTCCCCTGCAGGTTCATGCTTTGTTAACATTCACACGACGTTCTCAGCTCATTTCTCTATTGACATTCACATGATCTTCTCAACACATTCTTCTTACTTAAACATTCATATGATTTTCCCCCTCATTCTTTGTTTCACTATACATTCGCACACGATTTCCTCTACTCATTCTTTGGTTCTCTGCTGGCTCATCTTCAATGAACATTCACATGATTTTCTGTACTTATTCTTTATTTCTCTACACCTTCATAGGCTTACTTACAAAACATGCACGCCCTAGTTCTAATATAAAGAAGTGTATAACTCGTTCTTCAACTTGAATAATGTAGTGAAAATAATAATTCATGGCAATGTCTGTTACAGATTGTTTAGCTGATAGACTTAACAAGATGGTGGAAGAGCGCAGTTTCCTACCGACTCGCCGAGTTCAAGATCTCGAAATAGGTCTTAACTATGAGATAAAGTCCTTAAAGAGAGTTCAAACAAGATATGGTACCAGGATCGTATCTTCGCTGGAGGATTGTCAAGTGTTCTTGCCAGAGCGCTATAATTCGTTAACCGATCAAGAGATTGCAGAAATACCTGGGAGCGTATACCTACAGTATAATGGCATGGCAGAGACGGGGAAATTTAAGACATGTAAATTGTCTTTTTTACACGCAAAGAAGGTGCGTAGAAGTGTCAAACTTAAGTATTGAATGTTCTCCCATTTCACAATGAAAAATTCATAAATAAAACAACTGACTCATTGATATTACATATAAAGATACAAAAGATGCATATTATAGAATTTTATAAAAAATTAACGAAATTACAATATCACATGCTTTGAGTTTAATTATATCTAGCGCATTGAAATAACTCTAAATACCCGAATGTTTATACAAATCATTGTGCTTCTTTTACATGTGCCATGTGCTTCATTTTACATGTATCATAACAAAAAATGTAATTCTTTCCAGGTTGCCTTTACTTGACCAAGATAGTTTTCTAAGACTTTCATTGTGCAATGTTTCAGGGTGTGCAATAAGAGGAAGAAGAAGAAGAGGAATAGCCTGCTACCATGCAATGGATGCTGACGCTATTGGAGGGTAGAATACCTACAAGAAACATTTCGGCAAGAAACGGGTGCTGAGACATCTACATCACCGAAACACATTAAGACAGGATCCTTATATAACATTACAGGGTATACAATGAAAAAATACGGTCAATTTTGTATACAATTCAATGCATGGCTGAGAGTTAGCTCGAACTAGTCTCCCTATATTCACTGAAATTAAGCATTGTGAGCAATAATTTAAGTGACTGTGAAAATACTTTAATTAATGGTGAAATTTGTATCCTAAAAGACTTGAGCCCTGTATACATTAACAGCATTAAGACTGTTTGCCACGCTGGAATACAAATTATGAAAATAAAAAGACTTTCATTTAAATAATAAGGAAATTTGCATAACCTGCTGTTACAAGTGTAATGACATATACAGAAACAAAGAGTCGGGCGAGAAAGTGATGGAAATGTAAGATAAATAATAACAATAAAAGAATTAAGGTATGCTTTTACATAGTGTTTTTATTCATTAAAAATCCTTGCATTCCTAATGAAAAATAAATCATTACAATGATTAGTTTAAGTTATGTTACAATGATCAAAAAGAGAACCGTCTTTAGATGCATTACTCGATCTTAAGTCAGAGCACCAAAAAATGACAAATCACGGCTTCTCCATTTTAGATGTGGTGTCACTATTCAGGTAAATTCCTGTAACACAGCAGGTTGAGTATGCAGATCTGTGGTCCTAAATGGGTGAAACAGAGTCTTATCCAGCTTAACAGTCTTGAGATCTCAGCATCAGAAAGTCGAATCACAAGCCTTCTCCACTCGATGAGTACAGGTTTAACAACAGCATTCTCTTCACCCTGAGACGGTGTAATGTATATAAATGTTCAACTTGACAAGGGATTCTAAACTCGTTGTTAGAGTCCAGAGCTGATGTATTATATGGTGAAAACACATGTTCCTCTTCTTAGTGATCTTGTCGTCGAATCTCGGTGTCATTGAAGATGTCTATGATTATAGGATTCTGAAGCCCAAAAACTATAGGAACTGCTGATTGCGTGATGTTAACCTGATGGGCATCAAGGGCAGAGCATGATGTGTACGTCGAATCATTCCATTATTATATCCTCGACGTCGTTGACTTCTTCTAAAAACTATAGGCATTATGCTTATATCCTTGTTTCTAAAGGCAATGATATTGCTGTTAGGCTCCCCTGTTTGCTCTATAAAGCGGATCTTTATGAACAACAGGTAAAATTTGATTTGAAGGTTCCTGTGAAATACGTTATCCTGCCGTAACAGATGGGAAAACTGGTAGATGGAGTGTCCACTTTTACTATCGAGGAAGGAGACTGATGCAATACTGCGCTAAATTCGTATGATGCTCAACTTAAATATATTCACTAGGAAATCAGATTCAGACAGCTGATTAGATGGAATAACTTTGTCACTGAAGGGCCACAGAACGTTCCTATAGAACAATCACTGGAAAAAATCAAGAGTGAAAGGACATTTTAATGACTAGACTAAGCAAAATATTGTAGCATTTCCGCATAATAGTTGTAATTCCGTTAATTTTAACTATCTCATTAAGCACAAGCAGATTCAAGTAGCTAGAAATGGATTCATAGAGGTAAGAGTACAAGTTTTCTTGATAGTTAGCACAGAGAATGCGAGAGTTAAGGGAGATACTGGTCATTTTCCCTTTGCAGGTCACCTTTTTTTCCCTTTGCTGGCCACCTTTTCCCTTTGCTGGTCACATTTTTCCATTTGCTGGCCACCTTTTTCCTTTGCAGGTCACGTTTTTTCCCTCTTCTGGTCCCATTTTTCCCTTTACTGGTCACCTTTTTCCCTTTGCTGGTCACCTTTTTCCCTTTGCTGGTCACATTTTTCCCTTTGCTGGTCACATTTTTCCCTTTGCTGGTCACATTTTTTCCCTTTGCTGGTCACTTTTTTCCTTTGCAGGTCACATTTTTCCCTTTGCTGGTCACATTTTCCGTTTGCTGGTCACCTTTTTCCCTTTGCAGGTTACGTTTTTCCCTCTTCTGGTCCGATTTTTCCCTTTACTGGTCACCTTTTTCCCTTTGCTGGTCACATTTTTCCCTTTGCTGGTCACGTTTTTCCCTTTGCTGGTCACATTTTTCCCTTTGCTGGTTACCTTTTTCCCTTTGTTGGTCACCTTTTTTCCCTTTGCTTGTCACGTTTTTCCCTTTTCTGGTCACATTTTTCCCTTTGCTGGTCACCTTTTTTCCCTTTGCTGGTCACCTTTTTTCCCTTTGCTGGTCACCTTTTTCCCTTTGCTGGTCACCTTTTTCCCTTTTGCTGGTCTCCTTTTTCCCTTTGCTGGTCACGTTTTTCCCTTTGCTGGTAACATTTTTCCCTTTGCTGGTCACCTTTTTCCCTTTGCAGGTTACGTTTTTCCCTCTTCTGGTCCCATTTTTCCCTTTACTGGTCACCTTTTTCCCTTTGCTGGTCACATTTTTCCCTTTGCTGGTCACGTTTTTCCCTTTGCTGGTCACATTTTTCCCTTTGCTGGTTACCTTTTTCTCTTTGTTGGTCACCTTTTTTCCCTTTGCTTGTCACGTTTTTCCCTTTTCTGGTCACATTTTTCCCTTTGCTGGTCACATTTTTCCCTTTCCTGGTCACCTTTTTTCCCTTTGCTGGTTACCTTTTTCCCTTTGCTGGTCACCTTTTTCCCTTTGCTGGTCACCTTTTTCCCTTTGCTGGTCACCTTTTTCCCTTTGCTGGTCACCTTTTTCCCTTTCCTGGTCACCTTTTTCCCTTTCCTGGTCACCTTTTTCCCTTCCCTGGTCACGTTTTTCCCTTTGCTGGTCACCCTTTTCCCTTTGCTGGTCACCTTTTTCCCTTTGCTGGTCACCTTTTTCCCTTTCCTGGTCACCTTTTTCCCTTTCCTGGTCACCTTTTTCCCTTTGCTGGTCACCTTTTTCCCTTTCCTGGTCACCTTTTCCCTTTGCTGGTCACCCTTTTCCCTTTGCTGGTCACATTTTTCGCTTTGCTGGTCACCTTTTTCCCTTTCCTGGTCACCTTTTTCCCTTTCCTGGTCACCTTTTTCCCTTTCCAGGTCACCTTTTTCCCTTTCCTGGTCACCTTTTTCCCTTTGCTAGTCACCTTTTTCCCTTTCCTGGTCACCTTTTTCCCTTTGCTGGTCACCTTTTTCCCTTTACTGGTCACCTTTTTCCCTTTGCTGGTCACCTTTTTCCCTTTCCTGGTCACCTTTTTCCCTTTGCTGGTCACCTTTATCCCTTTCCTGGTCACGTTTTTCCCTTTTGCTGGTCACCTTTTTCCCTTTGCTCGTCACCTTTTTCCCTTTGCTGGTCACCTTTTTCCCTTTTGCTGGTCACCTTTTTCCCTTTGCTGGTCACCTTTTTCCCTTTGCTGGTCACCTTTTTCCCTTTGCTGGTCACCTTTTTCCCTTTGCTGGTCACCTTTTTTCCTTTGCTGGTCACCTTTTTCCCTTTCCTGGTCACCTTTTTCCCTTTGCTGGTCACCTTTTTCCCTTTGCTGGTCACCTTTTTCCCTTTGTTGGTCACCTTTTTCCCCTTGCTGGTCACCTTTTTCCCCTTGCTGGTCACCTTTTTCCCTTTGCTGGTCACCTTTTTCCCTTTCCTGGTCACCTTTTTCCCTTTCCTGGTCACCTTTTTCCCTTTCCTGGTCACCTTTTTCCCCTTGCTGGTCACCTTTTTCCCTTTGCTGGTCACCTTTTTACCTTTCCTGGTCACCTTTTTCCCTTTGCTGGTCACCTTTTTCCCTTTGCTGGTCACCTTTTTCCCTTTTGCTGGTCACCTTTTTCCCTTTGCTGGTCACCTTTTTCCCTTTCCTGGTCACCTTTTTCCCTTTCCTGGTCACCTTTTTCCCTTTGCTGGTCACCTTTTTCCCTTTGCTGGTCACCTTTTTCCCTTTTGCTGGTCACCTTTTTCCCTTTGCTGGTCACCTTTTTCCCTTTGCTGGTCACGGTTTTCCCTTTGCTGGTCACCTTTTTCCCTTTGCTGGTAACATTTTTCCCTTTGCTGGTCACCTTTTCGCTGAATGGGTTACATGATGGGAACGTATATAACGTTGACATGAAACAGTTTTCCACTAAGTTCACATCTAAAGTCGCTTTCAAAGTCTAACATATCAATAGGCTGTGAGCATTCTTGTTTCATCCTCTCTAGCTTGACAGCTAAAGTAAAATAAATCGCTCTTAATGTATATACGCTAATGAGAAAGTACAAAAGAACTATCCTGAATAAAAATCGATTAGTATAACGTGAGAGCTAAGGTGGTTAAGCTCGCAAGAGGTTTCGGTTTTGTGCTGTTATGTGTTTCTTTTATGTGTTGTATCTGTATTATACATCCAGCCAGTCACTTTACGTTGCTTGTCCCCTTTGCTTAACGCTCTCTTTGGTGCTTTCTTTTTTTTCCTCTGTGGGTTGCTGACGTGGCATGTGCTTTGGCCGTACGCGCTGAGTGGTGGATTTCTGTCCGCATTGCAGGGATAGCTCTCTGCCCGGTAACTACTGATGCGGATTGTGGAAGTTTTTGTAATGAATTTTTAAGGAACGTCTTTGTGATTTTCGGTGGATCGACCTTATGTAAAGGTAGGCTTTATTATCAGTTTTATGTCCTGGTAATGGTGAGTGAATTTTGGGGCGGAAAACGTTATGTGTGTTTGAAAATAGGAGTTCGTAAAGTGACTGGCTCTTGGAGTTGTTCATAGGTTTAGTGTGTTTTGTTTCTTTTCCAGTTGAGTTATATTTTCAGTACGTGATTTTCAGTGTATAGTTAGTTTAAAATTTGTGATAAGAGCTTTACACAGTTGTGCAATTTGAAAATGCATATTTTGATTCATGAAGGTAAAAAGCATCAGTAGTGTGAAATTTGTGAGAAAAGCTTTTGGCATTTGTCGTCTGAAATTGCATAGTTTGATAAATGGAGGGCAAGAAGCAATTTAAGTAGAAATTTGTGAGTAGGGCTTTACATATTTTGGGCACTTTGAATATGCATAGTTAATTCAAAATTACAGATATTCTGTTGTGTAAATTATGAGAGCAGTAATTGCAGTTAAAACCCAGTTATGCTGAACCCATTTATGCTGAACTTTGTAACTGAAAACGGTTGGGTTGTAAAGCTATCTACATCTAGCTTAGCTGGACTTTGAAGCTCTCGGTTTCCTGAATTTCATTAAAGTCTGTTTCGGTCTTGTTCAACATTCTTAGCTAGTCTTTCACTAGCTAAACATAATTAAATTTTTTGGTCTGATGTTTATAGTGGCCTTGTTTTATAAACTTTCTAAATTGATTTGGTTTGTTGAATTTTTGGATTTACTTAATTTTGCTGTATTTAAAACTTGCCTTTACTGCTCTGCTCAATTGGTTTTGGTTGCTTTACTCTTTAAGCCATTTTTGTTTTACAGTTATTCTTTTATGGTTGCTTTACGGTTCTGGTTATTAATGTTTGTTTATTATTATCATTAAAGTACCCAAAAACAAACTTATCAATAGTAGTATATTTTTGAGAGTTCTGGTTTCCTTTTGTTTTCCCCTACGGCACTCGTTAGGGCTTCCCTTTTCGTTTGGCCGGGGTTCCCTAACTCAGTCAAACAGCGGAACCATTGCAGTTTAATTAACTCTCTCACTAGCCTGCAACCATTGAAGTACATTTACCTGGTTACATAGGCTGAGGAACTGTGGTAAAGCTAGAGAAAAATTAAAGAGAGGAGACCCTGGAATCATTCCGTTAGACGATTCGTGTAATCTTAGCGGCATTGCCAACGCTCAGCATAAGGTCTCTGCTTCGAGAAACATTGCTGCCAAGATCTGACTGAAACGACTTGGAAAAGCGTGCAATCTGATGTTACATTATGTGAAAAAAGTTGGCAGCGTGACTAGTAACAGCAATTATGAAGGGAAAGGTAGCTGTTGGTGCGGGATCCAGGAAGAAGAAACGAGGAGGATTTCTACCTTTCATACCAATTATTGCAGCTCTAGACGCTGCTGCTGGAGGTGCAGCCCAAATTGCCTCAGCAGTAAATAAGAAAAAGGCAGCAGATAAACAACTTGCTGAAATGATGAGACGTAACAGAGAAATTGAAGCAAGAGGGAGAGGTTTTCGAGTGAAGAAGAATAAGGGAAGAAACACAGAAACGAAGAGGAGACAGAGCCTGAAAGGGAATTAAAAAAACTCTGGCAGAGGGCTATACTTGTCCCGGAAAAAACATTGAGTAACATAGACCTTGACTTGTACGCCCGACGTTTAAAGATTCCTCATATTAGGATGCGAATGTCTTCTTTATTAGATCAGTGAATACTACTAATAATAAAAATGTCATTAAAATGTCCTTTCACTCTTGATTTTTTCCAGTGATTGTTCTATAGGAACGTTCTGTGGCCCTTCAGTGACAAAGTTATTCCATCTAATCAGCTGTCTGAATCTGATTTCCTAGTGAATATATTTAAGTTGAGCATCATACGAATTTAGCGCAGTATTGCATCAGTCTCCTTCCTCGATAGTAAAAGTGGACACTCCATCTACCAGTTTTCCCATCTGTTACGGCAGGATAACGTATTTCACAGGAACCTTCAAATCAAATTTTACCTGTTGTTCATAAAGATCCGCTTCATAGAGCAAACAGGGGAGCCTAACAGCAATATCATTGCCTTTAGAAACAAGGATATAAGCATAATGCCTATAGTTTTTAGAAGAAGTCAACGACGTCGAGGATATAATAATGGAATGATTCGACGTACACATCATGCTCTGCCCTTGATGCCCATCAGGTTAACATCACGCAATCAGCAGTTCCTATAGTTTTTGGGCTTCAGAATCCTATAATCATAGACATCTTCAATGACACCGAGATTCGACGACAAGATCACTAAGAAGAGGAACATGTGTTTTCACCATATAATACATCAGCTCTGGACTCTTAACAACGAGTTTAGAATCCCTTGTCAAGTTGAACATTTATATACATTACACCGTCTCAGGGTGAAGAGAATGCTGTTGTTAAACCTGTACTCATCGAGTGGAGAAGGCTTGTGATTCGACTTTCTGATGCTGAGATCTCAAGACTGTTAAGCTGGATAAGACTCTGTTTCACCCATTTAGGACCACAGATCTGCATACTCAACCTGCTGTGTTACAGGAATTTACCTGAATAGTGACACCACATCTAAAATGGAGAAGCCGTGATTTGTCATTTTTTGGTGCTCTGACTTAAGATCGAGTAATGCATCTAAAGACGGTTCTCTTTTTGATCATTGTAACATAACTTAAACTAATCATTGTAATGATTTATTTTTCATTAGGAATGCAAGGATTTTTAATGAATAAAAACACTATGTAAAAGCATACCTTAATTCTTTTATTGTTATTATTTATCTTACATTTCCATCACTTTCTCGCCCGACTCTTTGTTTCTGTATATGTCATTACACTTGTAACAGCAGGTTATGCAAATTTCCTTATTATTTAAATGAAAGTCTTTTTATTTTCATAATTTGTATTCCAGCGTGGCAAACAGTCTTAATGCTGTTAATGTATACAGGGCTCAAGTCTTTTAGGATACAAATTTCACCATTAATTAAAGTATTTTCACAGTCACTTAAATTATTGCTCACAATGCTTAATTTCAGTGAATATAGGGAGACTAGTTCGAGCTAACTCTCAGCCATGCATTGAATTGTATACAAAATTGACCGTATTTTTTCATTGTATACCCTGTAATGTTATATAAGGATCCTGTCTTAATGTGTTTCGGTGATGTAGATGTCTCAGCACCCGTTTCTTGCCGAAATGTTTCTTGTAGGTATTCTACCCTCCAATAGCGTCAGCATCCATTGCATGGTAGCAGGCTATTCCTCTTCTTCTTCTTCCTCTTATTGCACACCCTGAAACATTGCACAATGAAAGTCTTAGAAAACTATCTTGGTCAAGTAAAGGCAACCTGGAAAGAATTACATTTTTTGTTATGATACATGTAAAATGAAGCACATGGCACATGTAAAAGAAGCACAATGATTTGTATAAACATTCGGGTATTTAGAGTTATTTCAATGCGCTAGATATAATTAAACTCAAAGCATGTGATATTGTAATTTCGTTAATTTTTTATAAAATTCTATAATATGCATCTTTTGTATCTTTATATGTAATATCAATGAGTCAGTTGTTTTATTTATGAATTTTTCATTGTGAAATGGGAGAACATTCAATACTTAAGTTTGACACTTCTACGCACCTTCTTTGCGTGTAAAAAAGACAATTTACATGTCTTAAATTTCCCCGTCTCTGCCATGCCATTATACTGTAGGTATACGCTCCCAGGTATTTCTGCAATCTCTTGATCGGTTAACGAATTATAGCGCTCTGGCAAGAACACTTGACAATCCTCCAGCGAAGATACGATCCTGGTACCATATCTTGTTTGAACTCTCTTTAAGGACTTTATCTCATAGTTAAGACCTATTTCTAGATCTTGAACTCGGCGAGTCGGTAGGAAACTGCGCTCTTCCACCATCTTGTTAAGTCTATCAGCTAAACAATCTGTAACAGACATTGCCATGAATTATTATTTTCACTACATTATTCAAGTTGAAGAACGAGTTATACACTTCTTTATATTAGAACTAGGGCGTGCATGTTTTGTAAGTAAGCCTATGAAGGTGTAGAGAAATAAAGAATAAGTACAGAAAATCATGTGAATGTTCATTGAAGATGAGCCAGCAGAGAACCAAAGAATGAGTAGAGGAAATCGTGTGCGAATGTATAGTGAAACAAAGAATGAGGGGAAAGTCGTATGAATGTTTATGTAAGAAGAAGGTGTGGCGAAAATCATGTGAATGTTAATGGAAGCAAAGAATGTGAAGAGAAAGTCATGTGAATGTTAACAGAGCATGATCCTTTAGGTGGAATAAAGAATGAGTAGAGGAAATCATGTGAGTGTATAGTGAAACAAAGAATGAGGGGAAAGTCGTATGAATGTTTATGTAAGAAGAAGGTGTGGCGAAAATCATGTGAACTGAAGAAGAGTATGCAGTGAAATCCATGTGAATGTACGATGCTCTTTGTAACGAATCGTCTTTCATGTACTGTAACGTTTAAATAAAATTAAATGTATTGTAAAAGCCAACAGTGATTTTGTATAGTTATTTAAAACTCACCTTGCATTGCCCCGTTTTGATATGTGCTGAATGTGTAGACGGCCTGCAGCTCACGTTGCTTTTAAAGCTCTTTAAAACTTGAATGTAAAGTTAATAAGTACACAACAGTTCTAACATTGGACTGATGTCTGTTTATATAGGGATCTAAACCCCCTCCAGGCGATGCCTGCACGTCATCATGGCTGTGATGCTTACACGTCACGTGATTATTGCAGCCAATGACATCATCTCTTGCTACGCATGCGCAGAGGCCCTCAGCACTTCTATCCCTGCTTGTTTCACTTCATCTCCCTCTCTCGCTCTCTCTCTCTCCCTCTCTCGCTCTCTCTCACACAGAGTACATCCATAATGTCGTTACACAAAGCTGCATGCAGTTAAAGCATCAATCTAAGCGATGTATTCCAGAGTACAGAGGAAAATCAGTGAAGTCATTGAAAGATCGGAATTCGAACTAGGGGCAACTGATTGAAAATTATATACAGCATTAATTGTTCATTGTATGAGCTATCAAACATGCTTTCGTCTACAGCTCTATCTCTGCTAGGTTCTGCGATAATTGAGATTTAAACTTAAGGATCGAACCCTGGGCGTCAGGTACCCTAATATACGCCCTCAAGATATTATCTGATGACATAAACGTAATAGGTTTGTTTGGTGCCTTTGTCTTAATTATTTCCTGTTATTAAATTTATAAGTAAACTTCATTGAATCGGTATTCGAACTCAGAACGCCAGAAACAAAATTATTTATAATATTAGTTTGATGTGTTTAAAAGACTTGTATGCAGTTGCAACATTGATCTAAGTGATATATTCTAGAACACAGTGGAAAATTAAGGAAGTCACTGAAAGATCGGGTTTCGAGCTAGGGACACTGATTGGAAATTATATAAAGCATTAATTGTTCATCGTAAGAACTAAAAATCGTGCTTTGGTCCGCACCTTAATCCCTGCTAGTTTCTGAGATAATTGAGATTTTAAAGTTAAGGATCGAACCCATGACACCCGGACTCTAATATACATGCACAAGAAACGAGCTAATGGCATAAAAGTAATAAAGTTTATTTACTGCCTTTATTTTAATTAGTTTTGGAGTTATTAGAAGATGAACCCATTCATCAAGACCGGTTTCGAGCCATCGTAAATGGAGCCTTGCATCCCGAGCTATAATTAGTTTTTATTGCATCATTTTGTCTCTTTTCATTCAGGACATGCGCGTGAGTTGGTGTGTGCGTGTGTGGGTTGGTGCTGTTGGGTGTAAGTGAACAGGCATATGTGCTTGCATGTGTGTGTGTGTTTGTCCATGTATATGTATGTGTGAGTGTAAGAGCACTGGTTCATGTATGTATGTATGTATGTATACGCATGAGGTGCGTGAATGTGTGAGTGTAAGAGCACTGGTGTATGTATGTATACGCATGAGGTGCGTGAATGCGTGTGTGTACTGGTGTATGTGTGTGTGTACTGTTGTATGTGCATGTGTGTGTATGTGCTGGTGTATGTATGTGCGTGTGTGTGTATGTGCTGGTGTATGTGCTTGCGTGGGTGCGTGTGTGCGTGTGTGTACTTACATATGCGTGTATGCGTGTGTGCACTGGTGTATGTGTGTGCGTGTGTGTGTGCGTGTGTGTGTGTGTCCATGTATATGTATGTGTGTAAGAGCACTGGTGTATGTATGTATGTATACGCATGAGTTGTGTGAATGCGTGTATGTGCGTGTGTGTGTGTGCTATTGTATGTATGTGAGTGTGTGTGTGCACCAGTGTATGTTTGCTGATGTGTGTACAAGCGCTCGTGTATATGCGAACGCCTGAATGTGTACAAGTCGTGGAGAAAGAAAGAGGGAGAAGAAAGAAAATAAAGAATCGTGTCTAGGCATCGGAATATCTAAGTATACGCAGGGGTTTAATATAAATAATTATATTTGTTAAATACATTTTTAATCCGACCGCCCGCTGCTTCAATAACTTAATAGTTATTATAGCGTTTCGCAGGGCAGGATTCGAACTAGGGACCTTGGTTCCTAAGAATACAGCTCGTTAAACATTGTAATGTCGTGTATATTAAATTATATTTGTTAAACACATTTTTAATCTGACCCGTTCACTCTTCAATAATTTAGTATTTATTATAGCGTTTCGCTGGGTAAGGTTCGAACTAGGGATCTCTGGTTCCTAAGAATACAGCTCGTTAAACATTGTAATGTCGTGTATATTAAATTATATTTGTTAAACACATTTTAATCTGACCCGTTCACTCTTCAATAATTTAGTATTTATTATGGCGTTTCGCTGGGTAAGGTTCGAACTATGGACTTCTGGGTTCCTAAGAATAGCTTTCATTAAAACAGCGTAATGTATAAAATTAAATTATATTTGTTAAATACATTTTTAATCTTATCGTGCACGCTTCCGTAATTTAATAGTTAGTAGGCATAGAGCTTGCAGGGTAAGACTCGAACTAGAAACCTCTGAACGGGCTTTAATCAGGGTAATGATATAATAATGTTTTACCCTAAGAAAATATCAACTTGGATACCTAAGTATACGCATGTGTTTAATATATTTTTAGAGCACGCATCCGTAATTTACTAGATGTTACACATTAGAGTTTGCAGGGTAAGATTCGAACTAGGGTCCTCTGAACGGTCTTTCATTAATTAGGATGATGATGTATAAAAATTAAATTATATTTGTTAAATACATTTTCAATCTGGTCTTGCATAGTTTAATAGTTATTTCGAGTTAGAGTTTCACTTGGTAAGAGTCGAGCTACAATCCTCTGAACGCCGTTTTTATTATTTAAGGTAATGATATAATAATATCAATCATTAATTTCTCATTAGCAATAAACTTTTGATTACAGTAAGAATCGAACACCGATCTATGGATATCACTCAGAGGTTTAATGCACGTAATGAAATGTATATTAGATGCTTTTCGGAGTCGTTGGCTGAAACAGAATGCTTGTTAACTATGCTCGGGTATATTCGTAGGAGGTCGTAAAACATCGGAGAGAACTCCCTCAGGCAAAATCATGATGGCCGACTATGACGTCACGCAGAGTTGGTAAACAAGTTTCTCTCTCTTTCACACAAACAAGGAGAGGACGAGTATAAAGCAGCCCTCGAATTCTTTTGTTAAACTAGCAGGTGGCCAAACAATGGGAACGCTGCAGGTGTCTTTCTAAACTAGCCTTGCCAAGAACAATAGAAAGGCACACACAATAGAATCTCTTTCACAATGGAAAGGGTCAGGCTTTGTTATGGAGCAGGTGTCTTTCTAAAGTATGACGTCACGCAGAGTTGGTAAACAAGTTTCTCTCTCTTTCACACAAACAAGGACAGGACGAGTATAAAGCAACCCTCGAATTCTTTTGTTAAACTAGCAGGTGGCCAAATAATGGGAACGCTGCAGGTGTCTTTCTAAACTAGCCTTGCCAAGGACAATAGAATCTCTTACACAATGGAAAGGGTCAGGCTTTGTTTTTGGGTTGCCAGGTGGTCTTTCTAAAGAATGCTTGCATCGGACAATAGAAAGGCACACACAATAGAATCTCTTACACAATGGAAAGGGTCAGGCTTTGTTACAACCCTAATTCATCATGGGCTTTGTTCATTTTGACAGCTGAAGGTTAAGCATTGTTCTTTTGTTAAAAGCTAGTGGAACGAGTATGCCACGTGTTCGACACACACAATGGAAGTGGGGGCGGGTAACTGACCAGGTGCAGAAGTGGCCGGATGTGGAATGGGTAGGAAAAACATCTCGCCTTTGTTACAGAACCTTAAATTTATGACCCCTTTGTTCGTTTTGACAGTTGATTGACAGCCTTAATTACCTAACTGTCAAGCCTCCATTGTACTCAACATGATTTACGACCGCAGGTGCAGCTAAAACTACCAAGGCACAGCGGGGGGAGGGGGAGGGAGGAGGTGGGGGAGGGAGGAGGTGGGGGAACTCATTTGCATATGAATAGCCATGCATAAATTAACTGCGCCAGAACTGTCAATTCTACCCTACTAGGGAGTAAGGGAACTTATTGCATTCCTTCTAATATACAGGGTGGATTGTACAATATCTTCAAAACTAAGCGTTGTAGAAAGAAATATCTTGAATAAAAGTTGCTTGATATTAGGGGGGAAAGTAAATGTCATTAGTGATGTTTTATTTGGAGGACGTTGTGGTGAACGCTTTAGGGTAAATTTAGTTTGTTTAACGGAAATCTACCTCTCTTTATGTTTTTTCTCATTCCTCATAAGCTAAACAACATCTGTATATAGCACTTTGCAACTGTTCGTACACCAACGTAAATAGCAACGAAAATTCTGAGTGACTGTACCAAGAGCGCAATGAATGGTTGGACATCCATGGATGGCCATATGAAGGTCAAGTTACGTTTCGTAATTGGATACCAACATCTTTTATTTTGTTTCCGTATTCCTCATCAAAAAATAAACAACTTTTTATAAACCACTTTATAATGAGAAAACAACATGTAAAATGTAGATTACAATTTAAAAAAATTAAATTGATCCTAAAACGACCATCATATCGTCCTCCAAATAAACACCACTAATGACATTTACTTTCCCCCATAGTATCAAGCACCTTTTATTCAAGACATTTCTTTCTACAACGTTTAGTTTTGGAGATATTGTACAGTCTCAACTTAAATGTTCCACCCTATATACTTCGTAGTGGTGTTATAAACAAAAAAATATAATAGCAATTTGTTCTGTGCTCACCGTTTTCGAAAAAAGGGGATTTTTTCAAATTAGATGTTCTATTCCACGAGAATGTATGAGGATAATAGTTTGTTACTTGTAAGATGGGTAGAGTAACCTATTTCTGACTTGGTTTCGGTAGTAACTGTGATATTATGCAGGGTTTTGAAATAATTCATCATTTTCCGAACGCCATTTTGCAGACGTAATCTGGTTGCAGAGAGGCCAACCCAATAGGAATCGAACCGAAGGCCCCGAATGCTAGCCTAACACGCCATCGCGGAGCCATCTCGGTTGTTTTGGTTTACCTTATTCAGGTGACCCAACGCAACCGAAATTTGGGCCTACTGTACTTGAGGCACACACAGTATCTCCATACCATACAAACTGACATTTTCCAACAATAGCAAGCGTAAGATAGAAATATTTAATCTATGATTGTTTCTGTGGCGGGTCTGATTCGCCCATAGTTGCAAAAAAACAAGATAATTTATTGACAAGAAATTGTAAAATGTAAATAAACTGTAGTGATTGTCTACTGAATGAGTGGCCAGGGGCAAAGTGCAGTAGGCAATCAAATTTGTAAAACCCTTAGCACAATAAAGCACAATAAAAAATAATAATCGTTGTAGAGGAAGGAAACTATTACAATAATAATCGGATAAGTTATATTCCCATGACATTTCTACTAACTATAGTTTCTTTTAAATAGCTTATACAAATTATTCTTATAAATACCTATCTTTCTATCTAGTTCGTGTTAACCAAGATTAACTTTTGCAGAAATAGTTTCATTACACATTTCGTTAGTAGGTACAAAGAGCGCCAAAGAAAACCTCACTGCACCTCGCCTCTATGTCACATTATTTATCGTTGTACATGGCCTTGGCAAGCCATAGCCATTTCATTTGTTGCTTTAGGCCACGGTGCAAGGATGCGCCACTCCTTCTTCTAAATAGCTGCACCAATAACCACAACAAAGGTTACAAAATGGTAGAAACGAAATATATGTTTACGCTTTCGATCTTATTTGCAAAAAGAGAAAGAAGTAGAGTGAGTGCATTCAGTTTGTCATACAGACCTCTTATCGTGATTGGTAGCCCATACCTTATCGGCTAGTGCAGGACTCGCCTTTGAAACGATTAAAAGCTAAGGGTAAAACTTGATGAGCGAAATGTAGAATGTGTAGTGTGAGAATATTTTCAGGGGATGTAAATTAAAGCTTGAATGTATTCATTAGATACATAGAAGGCAGCACTTTATAACAAAAAATAAACAGGACTGTATTTTCACAGTGATATCAATGCTTGTTGCTAAACAGAAGCAAACATAACTAAATAATAAATGAATAAAGCAGCATGTTTTCCATCTAATTCAAACTATAATTTGTTAATATACCTTTACTAATATATTGCTGATCATAGAGATACAACAGAATTATAGAAACAATTTTATTTCCATAATATGTATGTCAATTTCGTAAACCATATACAAATACATATTTATCTCTAGTTTCTAAACATGATCAATCATTATAAAAAAGCGTAATTTGCATTTAGTAAACGAATATCATCATCTGCAGATGTTTTTCGGAGAGTGCCCATTTTCTGACGAGTATGTTGACCGTCTTCCCCACGTTCCTGGTATATTTTATCCAGTAATTTACTACAAAAACACTTTTATGCACTGCCGTTGCAATTGCTGTAACAGTGCGATCAGCCTCCCACATACCCACGATACCTCCACGAGTAATTTTGCTAGTATACGGCATGACTGGTTCTGAGGCAATAAACATGTTTTGGTTTCAATAACATCAGAAAAAGCAAAGACATCAACCTTCCTTCTTTTCTCTCCTATTGCTGTGTTCCCAAGCCACCACGCTCTGCGATAGGTAAGGTGAAGGACACGCCTTAAAAGACACCAAAAGACGATACAAAATTCGTCGAAGATTTTCTTTGGCGCTCTGTACAAGAGGGAAAGAGAAACTTGAATATGTAGTCCGATTTTAAAAGCTAATTGCTAACTGCTCTTCCTATGACATTGCGAGAAGTAACTGATTAGAGACAGCACTTTAAAAAATGATAGTCATGAAAATTTAAACCAATAACGAATATCTATTAAATGGCTAATGCTTAGGTAAAGTTGTTTGAAATAAACTGGTATTTTAAAGACTTCTACACTTTTTGTGTCGTATGTTTTTATCTAATCTCTTATGGTTTACCTGTTACACAAGATTATAAAAAAATTCCTTCCTAATGAAGAGGACTTCACAGTATATTGGTAGAACATTCAAAATATAGCTTATTTGTCGAGTAAATATGTTATGGTACTTTAATCAAAATTGTAAATGCCTAATAATTGAATTGCTACTATCCGGGCTTGTAGGCCGTGGTATAGAAGGCATCGTAGATACCGACGTTTCACCAAGTACAGCCTTTTAGACCATGGCCTAAAAGCCCGGATAGTAGCAATTCAACTATTAGCCATGACACCGGCCGTGAAAGCCTCAGTATGTATATTATAAAAGCCGTTTTTGTGAGAAATCAAAGTATTCACTACGTATATGAAGGGTAGTGGAGATTTTGTTGAAAACCCTTGTCTCATCTTTGGAAGATACTGAACTTAAATACGAATTTTCGTATTTATCGAAAATTTTGTTTTAGAATTATGCTCTTCATAGTCATTCGGACATAGACATACATATAGACATTTTTAAAAAAAATTGAAATACAATAATTATTCTTACCTATTATAGACAGATGACAGAGAAAGTAAAAATATCAGATTAATGACATCAAAAGTTATTTGTAATGTATGGTATAGGTAAGTGTTATCTATGTAACAAAGCTAGTTATAGTATAAATCCAGGACAGATTGTTTGTCTGAGAAAACCTTTGGTTCAACCTTTATATATTCAGGCCCAGAGAAATGTAAATGACCCTCCCACAACAGTAACATGCTCGCCGGTCCCTCAGCTGCACCAGCACTCACTGTCCAAACAAGACAGGGTCCAGAACTGGACGTCCCCCGTCAGCTTATTTTGATGTCATTTTGGGTTCTGCCCTCGTGACTTCGTTATCCCATAGCAACAGTGTTACACGTGCCTAAACATATCTGCAGTGAATGCTGTTTTCTGACTTGCTTTGATGTAACACACTTTACTCTTCTCTCGAAAGAACGGTGCTGTGACAATAAAATGAATCTCTACTTTTCTTTATTAAACTATTACATATTCCCTTGATACATTCAAAGCCGGAACAAAATCGTATTACATTCTCTGAAAGCTTTCTAGATATTCAATGTACTTAAGAGGAGATTACAAGGCAAACATTGTCAGAAATTACAGTTTTAATGTTTTGTACACTCTTATAAATGGAATTTCCTGATTAATTTGATATAGATTTTATCACTGTAGGCACCTTTCATATATTTTAGATATGTATATTTTTGAAAACTGTTCTGCATTATCACTCTGTGTTGTGCATTACTGCACAGAAAAAATGATAAGGCCTATCATCTTTGGAATAGAGGAATAAGCTTAATTCCTATTTCCGAAAATTGACATTTCGCTTCTGTACTGCTTATCTAAAGTAAGGAGATGGAAGTATTGTATTCTACCCAAAATTTTGATACCGAGATTTCACCGCAAATACGTGTTTTGAGGCCCTTGAATCCAAATTGGTTGCACTTCAGCAGATTATGACAAAAATTAATATACTGTAAAGTATAGAACATTCTTTTAGACGTGTGGCCGTATTACATGAAACTGCTTGACCAACACTGCGCTGCTTCTAACCGGTTCTTTTCCCCTTCCGCTTTTCCTCCTCTCTGGGTGTCGGTTAAACAGTTGTACAGTTGTTAAGTTGTGAGACCGCGTATTTTAGTGTTATAGTATGCTAGTGCCTTATAATGCCAAAAAGTCTAATACTTTAGCACACAGAATTTTCATGTATATGTGAAAGCAAGGCGGCGATGTGAGGCGGCGATTTATTGACAAATCCTCTACTGTTCGTGCACCTCTCAAATAAAGGATTCGTAGCTTGTGAAAAGCTTTAGGAAAACGGGATCTCTATTCTTGATAATAAACCCTATAAAGTAACTATAGTTTAGGAATTGAAACCACGCAATAATGTGAGTAGAATTAATGTATGCAGTAATAATAATTAACATTATTAATTTGTTGAGCTGTCTGATTACTCCGGTCACCTCACTGGAAGCTTCATAAATTATATCAAAACGTTCTCCACAAAGTCGTTCCTTTAATTTGGGAAACAAATCAAAGGCTGGTGGGCTCATATCAGGACTGTGCGGTGGACAGGAAGTATTTCCTATCCATATTTGTCGAGCGTTTCTCTCACAGGTAGGGCATTATACGATCTTGCATTATCGTGCAAAATGAAGACACCAGCTGCAAGTATTTCAGGCTTTCTTTCACGAATTTTCGGGCTCAAAACATTTTGTAGAAACAGCTTGTAGTTGATGCATATAGGCTAAGTCGTTCCTAGATGATGTCTTTTAAAACGCAAATGTAAGCCGTTTATACAAAATGCTACGTTTGCTAAAAATAGGTATGATTTCAAATTAATCGGATTTAAAAAACTAATTTTGTTCAATTGTGAATTTGGGCCTTTGCAAAAATATATATACATAAGAAACTTGGGTAAGCTTGGTGACGTAACACTTTTGCCTTATATTAATAACTGTATAGGAAATTTTAGTTAGTGCATATTGGGGAAGCTATTTCGGAAGTTAAATTATGATAAGTTAAAAATTGCATCGTAATGAGAATTTTAAAAACTACAAAAGGTCTGAAATACTACAACCAAGAAAAACGCCCGGGAAAATTTGCAAGTAATGAAGATTTATTTACGTATTTGCTATTAAATAGTGTACATTTTTTCTTCAACTACATAGTTTAGAACTTAATAAGACATGTGTAGCAAGTTTTGCCAAAGCATTCTAGACATTTTGGGAAAAAATGTGAGAAATATTGGAAAAATCCTAAAATGTGCAACTATGCCCTACGCTCAGGTTGTTTAAATCGTCACTAACAGTCTCATTTACACTTCGATAACGCTAAGAGGCTAGGGATAGCTACAAAATTACAATTGTAAGTGGTAAATGGGAGGATGCTGTAGATTACTGCACAATAAGTTCACAAGCAACAGTGGCAGGTAAATGAAGTTAATCAATTCATCATTCAGAGTTTAAAAGCTAATCGTACAACATCAGATAAGCTAGAAAATTATTGATATTTAGGTTATTGGAGGTAAACAAATAGAACACTTATCGGCGCATGAAATAGACCAAACTAGAATGCTGTGCGGTAAGCAGATTGTTCTACTGAAGGAACTTTTTTTCGAATTTCAACTGTTTCTCTGTTTCATATGTGTCAAAACCAATATTCCTGTTTAAAATTACGAAAAAGATTCCTGAAATAACTTTGTACGCACCCATATGCACTTAAAGCATGCATAATAACAAATACAATGAATATCTTAAAGCATTATGATACGGTTCGAAATCTTAAGTGTTAGTGAATTTCTTTATAATCATCTTGAACGCTTTGAACTAGTACCCAGAGGGAATTAGTTACTTATCTAACTGTATAGGAAAGTGAGATTTTTCAGGATGTGATATAGAAACCAGTCCTGAAATAAAACACTTCACTGCATTTACGTACAATATTTTATCTGGTGCTAAATATGTTGAAATACTTCATATATTGGTTAAGTATTGTAGTATATATTATGTTCTCATGGACGTAGTCACATATTTCTTATACTAATTGCAGGGTCAACATTTAGGTTACTGATTAAACAGTTGAACATTTTGATATTGGAGTATGGAAAGTAACTTAATAGAAAAGTTCAATTTGACTTACTGGTTTGGAGAAAAACATGAAATTCCAGATAGTATGAAACAAAATTCGTTGCATATTTGATATATTAAAATTCTATGTCAATCTACATCACTTTATCTTTACTTTCCATTATGGTAGATGTCTTCACTTAAATGACACTATAAAATAAACCAACACAAGGTATTCGACAATAGACATACATCGTTCTCACATCATCTTATTGCATTGGCAGATCGTTTTATTGCCAATGGCTTGATAAGCGGTATTCGAACTATTGAAGGGATGTTTCAACAAAATAACTTTAATTTTCAGTCATGTTGAAAATTTTGTTTTTATTGGAGAGGTTTAAAATAGCGTGAGAATGTAATTATAAAAAAAAATTATCCGCAACGGAAGAAGGTGGGGAAAAGTTTAGGTTGCGAAGTAATTTTGATGATTCTCTCCATGAATAGACCTGATTTCTCAATACTTCTGCTAAATAAAAATAAAAATGTTGCTCCCTTCATTGTTTTAGGGATACTAATAGGTGATAGGATTGAAAATGTTTGATGGAAGGCACTTTGAATCTCAGTGCGAATGAGAACGAACACACACACACACACTTTTTAGGTCAAGATTAAACACACTGTGAAAATGGTATCATAAAAAATAACATACCCAAAAGTCGAAACTGTTCGGTAGGAGCAAACTACTATTCTACACACTATGGACCTGTTTTCTCAATCTTTTACAAAACAAAAAGAATGTTCCCTTCATTCTTTTAGCTGTGGTGGTGAAGGTTAAACTTTTTCGATAGAGTCACTTGGAATTTCAGTATGGGTGGGAACTTTGACACACATTCTTTAGGACAGGAGTAAACACACTGTGGAGGTGCTATCACAGAAATTATGTCTAACGGAAATGGGGTAGAAATTTTTCAGCTGGAAGCATTTTGAATCTTTTACTTTCTCTGACACCGACCTGATAGGTAGAGAAGGTATTGCATTCTACCCAAAAATTCGATACTGAGATTTCACCGAAATACATGTTTTGAGGCCCCTGCATCATAAAGAAGCATTTTTAGAGTAACTTCCGTGTTTGTACGTGTGTGTCTGTGAACAGCATAACTCAAAAACGAAAGTGTAATAAATGCCAAAATTGTTATTTAGGTTCAGCACCTTCCAAAGATACGACACGAAGATTTTCTTGAAAATCTCCCACCAACATATTCTTTAATGAAATTTTTTTTATTTTATAAAAAAATGGCTCTATTTTGATTTAAGTACCAGATATTAAAAATATTTGCATGACAAATAAAATGTATATCTTGAGTTTTCTGGGAATAGCCTTTGAAGTCCTCTTCGTTCGGAGGGAATTCTGTAAAATCTTGTATAACTACTAAAGTTAACCGATAGACGAAAACGCACATCACAAGAAATGCACATCTCTTTTAAATACAAAATTTATTCCCAAAAACGTTTTATGTGGCATCAGTCATTTGCTAGATATCCGTTATTAATGTCTCCATTAATTTATCATTCTTTTCAAGTCCCATCGATTTTCAGTTTCTTGGGATTGCATGGAAAGGGTATAGAATTTTAAGGCCAGGCGTATAGCGTGCAGTTCTAAAACATTTGACTATCTCTGCTCTCTTTGTACATATGACGAAATGTGTAAATGCAGCTAATTCCGAAAAGGTTTATCTGGATTAGAATGAAATAGATAGGAAAATAAACTTTTGTATATCCACTAATAAGCGATAGATGGTAGAGAATGTCATGTGAATGTAACACATTAGATTTTTTTTCACACGAACGGACCTTTTTTCTCAATAAACGAAGATAAATGTTTTTCTCTCCATTAATTTATGTTTGGGAGATGGTATTCACAAACGTTCGAACGGAGGCAAGGGAGGATTTTCAATACAAATTGGAAAAAAATGGCACAGTGAAGGTTAGGTGTTCAAATTAAAATAGTTAAATACCAGTAATTTTTAATTTTTTTAAATCGTTATAAAACAATAAACATATTTTGATTTTTTTCTTCTTTTCTTTACAAAGTCATCAACGCCCTGGGCGAAGCCAGTATTTCTGCTGGTTTGTTCAGGAATAAACTTATCTGAATCTGTCTTAGAGTAAAGGATTTTTATTCCTCGTACCGAAGAAAGGAAGGTAGGCCACGCAGTTTCTCCTATGCACTTATCCTCCATCACCTGCGAGCAGTAAAAATATACTTCGGGGACACTTTTAGCCTCACAGGTCAAAAGAAGACGAGGCGCCGGAAGTAAGACAGCGCATATCACGGTACTAAAACAAGAGGAAGACAGAGCCGGAAACAGTTGAATATCATTTGATGGCGTTCTTGAAGAAAGGGCGGAAAAGCAAACTCCGCGGTGGACCGAAACTTTCCCAAGTCGTATGCAAGACGTCGGAACTAAGAACAAACAAAGAAACCATAATATCTTTCTTCTCTTTTCCTCCTTTCATAAATTGTGGAGATTGTTAGCTGCTAAAGTTTAGCTGCCTTGTTTAAGTATCTTTCGTGGTATATTTACGGTGGCATTGAAACAAACATAACTTGCGAGAACATTCTTCCCTCGTCTTTCTCCCTGGCGTCTTCGTAGGGAGAGATTTTAATTGTCAATGACGGAGTGCTTTCTCTCCCCATATAGCCTGGGGCTCTTAGGATCTTATCTCGTTTCGGCTATCGGTTCTCTTATTTTCTTCCGCCTTGATTCAAACCCCCGAGCATTTCCAACCTAGTTCTCTTTTAGGATAAAGGGAAAGTAACTTTGACAGGAGTGAACATTAGGAGTTGAAAGTAATGGATACAGACCTACCGGGTGTTCAGGCATTAAGTATCTAAACAGCATAAAATCTGCTTGTAGTCTTCACCACTGTTGTAGGATATACAATAAGCCTAAATTTACAGAACAAAAATAATAAGTAATTAAATAACTAATGGAGCAGATAAGGAATTTCAGCTATGTAGGAAATGCCATTAGTTGTGATTAGAGCCCGTATGCTTTGTCGTGTGACGGATTTTGCACACGACAGTAGATTAAGTTTTTCGGGATTGTAGGTAAGCCTATACAAGGCAGAAGTTAAAGATGATAAGAAGTTTATTAGTAAAACTTCAAAGATATAGGTCCTCGTTAAAAATTGAATTGGGTTTTGTATATGGGCGCTCTTTAACTGCTGTGGTCCTTAGCATCCAATTCTATATTCGGCGTGAAAGACCGCTAATTTTGCTCAGGGGCTTCTTTATCAGGCTTGAGGTTCTTTAAGTACCGTAAATCTACGACACGGGACCACCGGCTTTACTTCCCTTCTTTAGGATTTTTACGCCCGAAAAATCCATCGCACTCCGCCGGGTTTGAACCCATGACCTCGGAAACTAAAAGCTAGCATGGTGACCACTACACTACGGAGGACGGCTAGGTCATCGTTGAATACTGGCGCAAGGTTTGCCAGCGTTACACAGTGATAATCTAAATTAAAGTCTTTGCTCTCGACCGGGGGTGTTTTATAACTTTTACAATGGTATAGGAGAGGCAGGGTATTAAATTCCCGGGATAAGAGCCAGCATACACATACACACACAAGAAAACAAGCAATGTCATATACATGTCACATACATTTTAACTAAAGTATATTATGTTGACCCGCTCAAAAATTGTCTAAGGTGCTTATGCTTATTTCAATGTCCTATTTAACACTAAGTACAAATCAAGCTGTCAGAAACGTTACTAAATGTAAATGAAAATGTTACTGCGCCTTTTGGCAGGAAATATCTTTGGTAAATGCAGCTGCGGGGATGCATCCGCTAGTTAGTCATGCTACCCGAGGTTGTATCTTTATACACACCTCCCCCTTAAGAAAAAGGTTGTAGCTCAAAGACAAGCTCAAATTTTTTAAGACATCCGCCCTTTAGAGACAACGTCTTCCTTTACTATCAGCTGGAATATCTCAGAAATTCTACTGGAGACTAATTTCCTCCTCAGATGTAAGTATCATCTCAAAGTTCCTGGCCTACCTTTCAGGTTGGGAGGTTGTTACAAGTAACCCTTGGTAACCTTGTTCATCAATGAGTATCTGAGACCTATCATTTGCCCCACTATTAATATTTACTAATGCTCTTATGCATTCACTTGCTGAATCAATCCAATTTTTAGATGAACATTGCTTTAATAACTAGGAGCTACACTCCCTACAACACTTACAGCAACAATTGCTACATATACAAAGCACAAAAGTAAACATACTGTGTAGAGTTATGCATTAAATTTGACTAGTTTCCTGGTGTATTGGCTTCTTTTGTTTCCTGCCCCTTAATTCATTTATGAAGCTAGTCTGTTTTATAACCAGCCATTTTTAAATGTTACCTAAAGACATATTGTATAAAGGAAGGGTTAAAGTAATTTTCTGTATTTCTTCTTGATCCGGAAGTGTAATACAGCAATCGGTATCCAAGAGAGAGAAAGGAATAATGTATTTTTAGCATTATTTGACTCAAAATGACTACAATGACTTGCCATTGACTACAACACACTGGTTGCTATTAACCATTTACAAAATTTACCTAAGGACACTAGCCCTCTTCCAAAGGAGAAGATAGTGTAAAAGACGGAAGTAGATGATAATTTAGTTAGCGCTGAAAGCATTGTAAACTGTAAGGGAGGAGAAGAGAAATGAGCTGCTAATTTCTAAGTTAAGGTTTGCACATGTGAAAAAGAGAGTAGAAGAGCTGAAGTAAATTCGTTTGATACATCAGAAGAAGTTCTTGTTAATTCTAATTTCCTTACCTTTTACATCAGGTTTTGTCAAGTACTGACTTACTTCCACCACATGCTCTTCCTCATTCAAATTAATTATTAAACAACAAAACTGGTTTGGATTACGACACTTTTATAAGTCCATGACTGTTACATATCAATATTTTTGTCATAGTTTGTCCACAAAAATAGGCTTTTTGAATGTCGATGAAATTTACAGTCAAATTTGATTGCATAATCATTGGAAATGGCAAACTTTTATGCAACTGAAATTACTTTTCATTCAACAATGGTATCTTTACTACATGAACCAATATTGATCCCTGAGTATAAATTGTTGGTTGGATCAAGGACAAAAGTTGTGAAGAAGCGAAAGGAGGGACAGTTATATCTGGCATGTCTTCCTTTTTCAAAAGCTATCTTATCTTCTACACTGTGATAATTTGAGGTAGTAAAATTTCTTTTTCTGAATTTAAATATACATTAATGAGAAGATCGAAAATGTGCTGACGCTCTTCAATCCCTCCCTAAATCTGCTGTATCAATTCATTTATTAACATACGTGTCTCCAGGTAAAGAAGCATATTTTTTTGTTTCTTTCTAATGACAACTTCTATTATTTCATTTTCACTTAAGGCTGCTTCTTTAACAGTAGAATTCATAGTGACCAGATAGATTTTAAAACATCTATTCTGAAGCTATTAGCAAAATATTTTTATGATCTGATTCTAAATTCCTTATGCGTTTTGCATATCTTCTGTAGCTGTCCCAAAACGATTTATTGCATTACTAATAACATTTAGTGGGCTGCGCTCTCGTTTATAATTTTTAACAACCCTACTCAATCTCCCAAAACATCTTTTAGCCTATCTACCACTACATCTTTTGAATGAAGATACGGAATTGAAGGTTTATAATTGGTATACATATACCACGTTTAACTTTGTATCTTGTCACATGCATCAGATTTGTGGTCTGTTGTTTTATCTGCCTCCATAGCTGTTTTAATAGGTTCTAAATCTACTTGTATGTTAAACTCGGTTCTACTGGCTAGGAATAAAATGCTCCTACATGATCGAAATAAACGCCTGCCTGATTCCTAATTTTTCTTTTACCTAAGCTTTTACATCCTATTCTGCAATCACCCTTCCTACAGAAGCTGTTCCCACCACCACAACAAAACGACCACCTCGATCAGAAAACTATCCACCATCTTGCGTCGCACCTGCAAATTTAGGTTTGGTCCTATTAACACACGTTTGGATTGTCTTTACCCCTTTTATTCCTACCTTTTTTCAACAAAATGTTTGGGCCGTTTACCTGTGTAACCTCATAAGGTTCTTTTGATAAAGGATCTAATTTTTTCTTTGTTCATCATATACTAATACAAAATTGCCTTTGTCATATGTTCTTGCTTTTATATTTTCCTTAATTCTTTCCACTTTTTCTTTCCACTCCTGAAAGTTAGAGCTTGTTTGTTACCATGCTACTTGGAATTTCTGTTTAATTTCTT
Source organism: Deroplatys truncata (assembly GCA_030765065.1). Taxonomy (NCBI): domain Eukaryota; kingdom Metazoa; phylum Arthropoda; class Insecta; order Mantodea; family Mantidae; genus Deroplatys; species Deroplatys truncata. The sequence continues at coordinate 67,767,979 of CM060986.1, forward strand.
TTACTAAATCATCGTAATTATACAATGGCTGAGACACACCTTGAAATATTCCTGGCAGATTTGCCTTTCTACCAAATAAAAATTCGTAAGTGTTTATATGAGGGGTGGTGTTATATGTGAAGCTTCAAAGTTTACCCATTTATCCCAATAAGTTTGCGACTTGTTTCCAAAACAACGCAAATATTCCACAATAACCTTACGTGATCTTTCTAAACTTCTACTCTGTGGGTGATAAACACTTGTATGTAATTTCTTAATTTTAAGCAGTTTGCAACAGCCCTGAAATATACTCATAAACTGTGATCAACTGAGAACTTGATGTGTTAAAATCTTGATTAGGAATTCCATATCTGAGAATAATTTCTTTTATAGGTTTATCTGCCCAGTATTCGCAATTTGGTCTATCATGGAAGTTACTATCAAGTATTTAGTCAAATTGTTCTGACATATTAATAAATATTTACTTGCTGAATGTGAAGTAGACAATGGACCTACAATATTCAAATATATTTTATTCTAAGGTTGTAATTGTGGGTCTGCGATTTGTAATTCAGCTTTAGTATTTGGAAGTGTTCGTTTAGTTGGTAAGTTGAACATAGTTCAATATAGTTCTCTACAACCTTACACATATTAGGCCAAGTAGTGTGCAACTTTAACTTTTCATACGCTCTTTGAATACTTGATGCCCTCCTATAAGATATTTATGCACTTCTTTAAATAACCTTTGACTTCTTTTTTTAGAGATTTCTTTCTAAAATTTTCGAACAGCGTTCATTTCTGGAAGGGGATAGCTACCAAGAGTATCTGCATTTACATTCCTACTACCTACTTATGTACTATTTGAAATTCTATTCCTTCAATAACAATCTCTATCTAAGAATTCTCAAACTCGGATCCTTAACATGGAAAATTCACCAGAGAGCCTTATAACCTGTTACCACTGTGAAATTTCTGCCTAATAAGTACGCACGGTAATACTTACAAGACTATAATATAGCTAGCAATTCTTTCTCCATTGTACTATAATTTATTTCTGCATCATTTAATATTCTAATTGGGAAAGCTATAGGCCTACACTGCAATACTTCCGATTGCATAATTGCTCGCATCAGCTGTCAAAACAAAGAGTTGCTTAAAATCTGAAAATTGCAACACTGGACATTCTAACAATTTATCCTTTAATTCCTGAAAGCCTTTTTCCTGCCTTTCCGACTCTTCCCATTCTGTTCCTTTCTTTAGTAAATCATTAAGCGAATCAGCAATTTTGCTAAATGCTGAACAAATTTACTATGATACCTGCCAAGCCTAAGAATGAATTTATATCTTTAGGTGCCTTATGTTTTAGAAATGCACTTAAAGTTTCAGCTTTCAGGATAAACACCTTCTGCAGTAACTACGTGATCTAAATACTGCAATTCACTTTTGAGAAATTCACATTTGTCTGGTTTTAATTACATTTGGTTTTCTCGCAATTTTTGAGAAACCTATCTTAAACGAGAATTGTGCTACTTTAAAGTTTCACCAAAGAAATGATAAAATTCATTTAAATAAACCAGACATCTAAACCCAATATTAACTCCATCAAAGTATTCATTAAGCTTTGAAAAGTAGATGGGGCTGATTTTAATCCAAAGGGCATTCTTTTAAAATCAAAAGTGACCTTTGCTCGTACTGAAAGCAGTTTTTGCTTGGTCGTCTGGCATCAAGAGAATATGTAGTAACCACTAGTACAATCTAGAGTAGAAAAGTAACGAGATCTTCCCAATTTATATAGAATTTCCTGTACATTAGGCAGAGGAATTCTGTCACCTCGTTTAATTTTCTAAACTCAATACACAGCCTCCGTTTTCTAGTACCAGAAGCGTCCACTTTGCTTGGGACTACTAAAATTGGAAAATTCTACGGGCTCGAACTAGGGGCTATAATGTCCTGATCTAGCATATTCTACACTAGTTTGTTCACCGCCTGCTGGTGCAGTTTCGGTATCCCAACTATCTACCAGATGGTATAGATGGGTGGGAATGAGATGTGTTATTGCCTTAATCTCTGTAAGCCTGTCTCCTGTAACCTAAATATGTCATTGTATTCTAAACGAATTTGCTTCAGCTCTTCTACTCTCTTTTTTAAATGTACAAACCTTAACTTAGAAAATAACAGCTCATTTCTCTTCTCCTTGTTAATTCTAATTTCCTTAGCTTTTACATCAGGTTTTGTCAAGTGCTGACTTACTTCCACTACACCTCTTCCTCATTCAAATTAATTATTAAACAACAAAACTTTCCTCCCTTGCAGTTTACAATGCTTTCAGCGTTAACTAAATTATCATCTACTTCCGTCTTTTACAGTACCTCACACCTTGTTCTAATGTATCAAACTCTATTAAAACTTCACACGTTTGTTTTATTTCTATTGCGTCATGCTTCCACGGGATCTTTAATTCACTCTTGTGTGCTTCTAACCAGTCCCTTCCTAGTAGGTCTATTTTTCAGGTAGATACAAAACTACGTAGAATTTATGATCTGGGCGGGCCAAACATTACGTTTTTGACACTTACTTTTACACATTCAAAGACTCTGAACTTTTCCTCAGTTATTGTCTGAAAAGTAACTTCCTCTTTCTTTATTTTCTCGGAACTTAAGACATCCTGTCTTACCAGAGAAACTGCCGACCCCGTGTCAATCAATACTTCCCCATAACCTTCGTTTAAATCATCACTTATTATAAACATTACATAAGGATTTTCCTTTACCTAAGTAGCAAAATGGAATTTGCTTATTAGGTTCTCTTTCACACTTAGGTTTGAAACCTTTAATTTCCTTTGGACTTACCACAGATTGCACAGGTAGTACTGCCTGTTTCTCTATGCGAGACATTGCCTCGTCTCATGTCCAATTTTACAGCATGTATTGCAGAAGGCCTGCCCAAGCAACATGCCCCTGTTTACCGCATCTAAAACACATTAAAGGTGCTAATATGTGAACCCTTGATGGTCACGCTTCATGTTCTCAGGCCTGCTCTTTACGCCCATGCGAGCACCCTGAAGCTAGTGGAAACCATTACTTGCCGTTGCCCTCTTTCTCCCTAATAACCCTTAGATTTTTCGCAAGGTTCCTTGCAATCTCCTCCTCTACTGTAAGTTCTGTTAATTGTTTCATTGACATTTTATCCCATTTCATCCTGACTACAGTTCTAATTTGTTCATCTACCAACCCTTGTACAAAATAAGCTCTACTCAAATGAACTATTATGTCTCTACCTTGAGGCAGTATTTTTAACACTAAAATTATTTCAGTCTAATTATATATAAATAAATTCAATAACAGGCCGCCTTGAAGCAATATGTGTACGTAACAGTCATTGTATATGTTTGCATTATTGTATCAATGTGTAATAATGTTATGTAAATATATGACGTAATTTAATAATGTAGGAGCTGTGGGAATAATAGGTTAAAAGTTGCTAACGATGACGTAACCTTGAGGCAATAATGGATTTGAAAGTCCAAATGCTACTAGTCATTATTGGAGCAACAATAATGTAAATTTTGAGACAATTTAAAAATAGCCAATCAACAACCAGAAAAAGCTTTAGTTAAATGAAGGTATTCTATTGGAGTAGGATTAGCCAATCATAAACTGAAAAGGAGAAACATTTACAAATTCAGAAGTCAGTTGGTTGCAGACAGCGTTACTAACCAGACCCAAAAATTGTCCTCAAGAGATTTAATACGTATTCTTGTGAGACGAAAAGTAGGTTTACGTGTTAAAAAGTGTAATTAATTAATAGAAAGAATCTCACGGCTCTCTATATCAGTGAAGTGTTATTTAAATCGTGTCAAGCATTAATAAAAGGAGTGAAGTAAAATTATAATCTGTGCAAGCCTACATTCTTCAGTCGCACCACAACCCTGCTAAGAGAAACGTGTCTCTAACAATAATACTGACGCAGCCGAGGCAAACATAAATATATAATATTTAAAGAAATAGTCAAATTACAAAATTAATATTTTTTTTAAACTTGGGGCAAAGGCTACCGGAAACTGTTTGCCATACGTGCGGTTGCAACTACTTCAAGTGTTCGGCTCCTCAACAGTTGAAATATAATACAACTCCTTCAATACAACCTACTTCAAATTGACCCCAAAGCGTGGTGCAAATAAATAAACAATCCATATTCTCAAATTGGTGCCCAAAGCATGTTGCAAACAAGTTAAAAGAAAACCCATTCTTCAAATTGGCTTCCATACGTGGAGCTAATAAAATTCTTTCTCAACCTCCCATTCTCTTATAATTCCAATTATCCATAACTTTTGAAGTGGATCGTATCAAATCGGATGTCATCTTTTCTACTGTTGGTCCCCACTGAGTTACATCCTCATTTTGTGTCTGCTTACTAGTGAACAACTTATTAGCGTAATAAACTAACTGCATAGTACAATTCTAACTGTTCTCTAAAATTTTCCCAGGTGGCCCTACAGCGGGCATTTCTTTGAAATTTAGTATTAGTATAGCATCTCCGGCAATTTTGGCTAGAACAGACTTAAAAAATGTAGAATGATATGCTGGAGACTAAATGCAAGTCGTATAGACATTTTGAACGTTGTCAATAAATTCCTGCAAATCTTTAGGGTTTCCGTTAAATATTGTTTCTATCAATTTGACTGCAGTAACTACGGACAAGAGACTCTTAGTCTCCTCCACGTCATCATCCGGTTCTACCATACTTCCACTTGTAAAAGACATGACAAGCGGTTTCTTAGCTGATTATCCAAAATTAAACACAATACCAGATATAACGATGTTCAGAGCTTTCTTGGAAAGAATGAAGGGAATCTCGCCGTCCCTCGGGACTGTGCAGATGTAGTTGTCGCCGCGAAGAAGCATAGCTGCAGGCTTGCTGATTTGGCTACTATCCCCTCGAGAACACCAGCTAACGACCAGAGGCCAGACTTGTTGACGAGCTCGACTCCAGAAGCGGACGGGCTGTGCCGACCTCTGGTTAGAGAGAGCAAAGACGTTCCTGTTCGTGGACGCCGTTCCTCCTACCAAGTGCTGCAGGCCTCGTACCTCGATGAAAGATCTGCGAAGTTCTAGAAGTCGGAAGTTGATCTGATTCAGCTCTTCAGAAGACACTCTGAATAAGGAAGTATGTTGAGTTGAAGTCGAAGTGCCGTCTTCTGATTGCTTCGCCTTGTAATCCCATAGAGCTGCCACCATAAAATTAATGTCGTGTAACGGGTTCTTCGCGCGATTGTAGATCAAGTTTTTCGAGATTGTAGGTAAACCCCGAGCCTAAGTTCAAGAACAAGGCAGCTTAGCCAATAAGAAAGCACAAGTTAAAGATATTAGGGTGTTTATTACAAAAATTCAAAGATGCAAGTCCTCTTTGAATACTGACGAAAGGTTACACACTGGTAATCCTAGCTAAACTAACCACCTTTGCTCTCCTCCGGGGATGTTTTATATCTTTTACAATGGTAGAGGAGAGGCAGGGTATTAACTTCCCGGGATGAGCTCCGGCACACACACACACACACACACACACACACACACACACACACACACACACACACACACGCGCGCGCGCACGCACGCAATAAAGGAAGCAATGTCAAACACCTGTCTCATACATTTTCTCTAAAGTATACTACGTTTGGCTCGCACAATTGTCTAAGATGCTTGTACTTATTTCTATTTCATATTTAACACTAAGTACAAATCCAGCTGTCAAAAATGTTACTGAAACACCTTCTGGCAGGAAATATCTTTGGTAAACACAGCTGTGGGAATGCTTTACGTTGTCATGTCATCCGAGATGACTTTATACGACAGTTTAGGCATTGAGGTAGTATTTTTAACACAAGGATTTAAGTCACATTATTACATATATATATATATATATATATTTCAATAACAGCCCGCCTTAAAGCAATATGTATATGTAACAAATAAAAAGTGTATATTACAGTCATTGTAAATATTTATATTATTGTATACATGTAGCAATGTTATGTGAATGTATTACGTAATTTAATAATGTAGAAGCTGTGAGAATAATAGGTTAAAGGTTGATAACAATGAGGTATCAATGAGGTAACCTTGAGGCAATAATGAATTTGAAAGTTTAACAATACTACTTGTAATTCTTGCAAGCAATAATGCCATTTTTGAGACAGTTTATAAAATAACCAATCAGCAACCATAAAAAACTTAAGTTAAATAAAAGTATTCTATTGGATTAAGAATAGCGATAAGAGACTTGAAATACAGAAATTTACAAATTTAGGCGGTAGAAATCAAGTCAGTTGCATGTAGACAGCGCTCATAACTGGACGTGTTGGTTGTAGACAGTGTTCCTAACCGGACGCGAGATGTGTCCTCGAGAAATTTAATACGTATTCGTGTGAGACAAAAATAGTTTAGGTGTTAAAAAGTGCAAGTAATTAATAAAAAAAATCTTACAGCCCTTTCTCTATATATGTGAAGTGTTATTTAAATAGTGTCAAGGATTAATAAAAGGAGTGAAGTATAATTATAATCTGTGTAAGCCTACATTCTTCCGTCGCACCACCTCCCTGCTAACACATTCATGTCTCTAAAAATATATAAATATTGACGCAGTCGAGGCAAACAGACAAAAATTACGAAGTTAATATTTTTAAATTTGGGACGAAGGCTACAGGGTACCATACGTAGCAGCAACAAACCTTCAAATTGGCTACCAAAGCGTGGTGCAAAATAACAACGTAAAAATAACAATACAACAAAAAAACGTTCTTCAGCATTTACAACAATCAAAACAAGCAGGCAGAAATGGCAATAAAACTAAAAAGAGGTGATAGTAAATGTAAAAATCTAATGTGTTAACTTAAAATGACTTTCTCTACCGTCTATTGCCTATTAGCTGGTTCACAATTATTCTTACGAAACGATAGTTTCCTACCCACTTCATTTTAAACGAGATAAACATTTCCGGAAATTGTCGTATTACACATTTAGTTACAGATACAAAGGCAATAGCGGTAGTCAAATGTGTTAGATCTGCGTTACACACTGGTTTTAAAATTCCATACTGTTTCCATGACATCACGAGAAACAACTGAAAATCGACAGGACTGAAAGGATGGCTAAGTATTGAACAATTGGAAAAATTAATAACGGATATATCGCTTAACATTTACCAGTTGTGCAAAACTCCTTCCGAATGAAGAGGACTTCAAAGACCATTTCCAGAAAATTCAATATATACATTTTATCTGTCATGTAAATGTTTTTAATATATAATATTTTAATCAAAATCGTTACAGGTAGTTTTCAGAGAGTAAAAAATTTCGAAAAAATGTTCAATGTAAAATATAGTTTAGTGTGAGGGGAGTTTTATTGAAAATCTTCGTATCGCATCTTTAGCGTGTTTAGAATTGATCCGACATTTCGTTTTTGAAGCATGCTGCTCGTAGACATACACACACACTATTTTTTAAAAACTCTTTTTTTTTATTCAGGGGGCCTCAAAATATGTATTTCCAGTAAAATTCGGTACCGAAGTTTTGGTGGAAAGCAATACCTTCTCTAGCTACTATGTATGTATTAGAGAAGTTAAAAAGACATTACAAATTTTAAAATATTGTAATAAAAACATTTTATATATATATATATATATATATATATATAAAATAACCAGTATTTGGTTTAAAAGCCATACAAATTGTGCATTTTTGGTATTGCACATTATCACAATGTATTGCTGCAAATTTTCTTGTGTTAGCCGGTATCAGCTAATGGAAACTGTGACTGTATGCTAGATGTGGCAACAGCTGTTGGGAATAGCCTATCACTTTATCACCACTCTTTTAAGCATGTTATTTACGTGTATTGGTTTTAAAATAATGTATTTTGGGGTTGTCTTTTCAAAAGCCTAGTAACTGCTTCATCAGTTAAAAACACCTGTGTACCAAATTTAGTAATATAACTGTGGTTGACTGAATTTAGTCATCCTACTTAAATGATGTTATGCCTTCTTCCACATCACAGTAACTGATGTCTTCCGTGGACTAGTGGTACCATGCTAGCCTCTAGTTCCCGAGATTTTGGGCATAAATATCCTTAGCATAGCCTTCTTCGGAAGGAAAGTAAAGCCGATGGTCCCATGTCATAGATTTACGGCACGTAAAAGAACCTCAAGCCTGATAACGAGGCCTCTGAGTAAAATTTCCGGGCTTCACAGCCAATATAAAATGAGACGCTTAGAACCATAGCAGTTAAATATGTCCATAAATAAAACTCAATTTAATTTTAACAGTAACTGACCATCACTATTCGTCTAAATGTTTTTCCTACAATACTTATGAATACTAAGGAACCCATTTTAAAAGAGAAATTATGAATTCTTAGGAACAGCAAACATTACAGTAAAAAAGATGGTCACATCAAGCAAGAGGTTAGCATGTTAACCACCAGACCACAGAAACATTCTAGTATATATTAGCAATGAATATATTTACAACATTCACAGGAAATTAGAGCACAATTTGCTTAAGTAAGGGTTGTTTCTAAGAGGCTTTGCAAGCCATAGACTTAACTAGTCTTCTGTAAAATTAGAGCAAAAGTTACTTGGAGATTTGATACTGTTTATAACACATAACTTTATCTTTTGACAACGTGCCATTAAATACTTAACGCATACATGTTGTTTGGTTATACGCAGGTTGTCATTTGCTTGGCTTTGTTTTCGGTTTGGTTATCATTCCTCCAAGGCTCAGTTGTTTTATCGTAGCTATCTGTTAATATGTACTTGAATAAAATGTAATTAGTTTTGTTTGGTAACGCATGTTCTGTGGAACGCACAACTTAGAAATTCAAAGACATCCTTCCTTATATCTTCTATATCAGACAGTTGTATTCCATTATTCAGATCTTAAGCCTTTAAATAATCTAAGCGTTGAAATTACAATGTTTCGTATAGCCTATGTCTGTCGAAAAGAGCAACACCTTTCAATGATAAAAAAGGTATCAAAATCAGTCAAGACGTTTGTTAGTTTATCCTTAAATAAGAGACCCATTGTTGCTGACTGGGAAGCAAATAACGACAATTTTTATACAGGAGAAGACACAAATAGTTTACTATTTTAAAGGGGCACTATCCAGAGACTGTCATTTCAGGGGATGTTCTGAGAACTACTCAGCCTGGTCTGCGTAACCAAAATCTAACTCAACAGCTGCCGGCACAGATGACCACCTGATATAATTAATTACTATTGCAATGATTATGGTACTAATTACTTAACAGGAATAATAATATTAATATTATTATTACATAAATATAAGGTTTTTCTGTGTTTACTTAGCCATAGTTTGTTTTATTTTCATATTTGCATTACTGGTATATTCACTTATATAGGATCTTTCATACATAAGAAATAATACAAATATAACTAAAATTAACTCATTTTTTAAAAAACTGGGTCATATCAAATTTAATATTTTGGAAGGAAAATTTTACAAACAAATTTTCAGCAGCTATTGTACAGGATATAACATTATCGACAAAATGTTTGGCTGCTATGGGAATAGTTTATTTGTTGGCTTCTTTAACAAGTTTCTCCACAATTTACACAACCACTATAACAAGTGAAATTCTAATTATTTAATAAGGTGTTCAAATTGTTCCCATTTGCAATCTGTCAGAGATAGAGCTTATATTTCTATCTACTTAATTTTAATCCAAATAAAGCCTTACAGAAATAGCTACATTACACATTTCGTTACAGATACAAAGAGAACAGCGATATTCAAATGTTTAAGAACTGGAAGCTATACGCTGGCCTTAAAATTCCATACTGTTTCCAGGCAATCGCGAGATACAACTGAATGTTGACATTAGGAGAATGACCAATTAACAATTCGAACCATTAATAACGGATATCTCAGAAATGGCTTTACCACAAAAAAAACTTAATTGAAATAAACTGTGTTTCAAAGATATATAGATGCTTTTTGTTTTGGTGTAGTATGTTTTCGTGTATCGCTTAACGTTTATATCGGTATCGAATTTTTGGGTGAAAAGCAATACCAAACAATATGTTGGCCATTAAAATTTTCATCGATGACGTCACATGTACAATAATGGCTGAACATGTTGTTTATTTTTATAAACGTTTCCTTTCAAAATATTAAATTTGACGAGTCGTAGCACTTTTTTTAAAGCATGGGTTAATTTTATTTCAATTATGAGCATTACACCTTCCTTACGAAAGGCCCTGTATGTATACACCATGCAATCTCCTTTTAAAGGTTATCTGATTTAATGAAAACGTGACCTAGTATATTTTCATGCGTTAGCTATGGAAAACAAATTGTAACAAACAAACATTTTATTTGCCTACAAAGCATTATGAAACTAGGGCGCTCTTCCTGGAGAGGAAGAACAGAAATAGCTTTCTGTATCAATAACAAGTGCTTGAGCTTCGTGCAATACAGCTCTCTTAATTCAAAAAGTTTGCAAATAACTTTCAGTTTTGTTTCGTTGTCGACTTTAATAGATAACAAGCCACTCGGTTTCTCAAGTATCCAATTATGAAAATGTGTTTAAGATCTGACGCAACGATCTCCAAACAAATTCGTTGATTGCCTGCCTTTGATTACGTTCTGTAAATAACTTCTTGGCATGTGACAGCGTATCAGAAGCGAAGCATGAATTGTTAATATAACTGGGGCACATAGCCCTCTGCTGCTTATAGTCAATCAGCGCCGTGACATTTTCAATAAAACAACCTCTGCAGTGGCGTGCATCCAAATGCAAAATTGTTGATTTATTCCGCTGGAGATGAGGTTGAGATTTCTTCATCGCACCTTAAGAACGGCAAATTTTAATATAATAAGAGATGTATACAATGAGAAGTATTGCTTTAAGTCTAATTATACAGATACATTCTAACCTGTGTCTGGAAGAATCAGTTTTTGCACGGTATCCTGTTCTCCCTTCGTACAAAAAACGGCCGACAGGACGGAAGATGATCTTACTGAATTCAGAGTTGCCAACCAAGGTAAATATGTTGTGTTACAGGGTGCAAGTAAAACCACTGTCTTTAATACATACATGTAAATGCATGTCAAATTCACATGTAAAATACAGTCTTATTTAATATACGGAATAAATCATTGCATTTTACATCTACTAACTTCTCGGCATCTGTATTTAGACACTCGACTTAGATTAGATTGGATTGTATTCTGTGAGTTCACTAGCAGCCATAAGGGCTTGTGAACATAGAACATGTCAAGGAAATGTACAAAAATTACATATAAACATAAATATTACACAGAATATAGAACATTTGAAATAAAATAGATACAGACTATATGCGTGTCAAGGAAATGTACAATAAAGTTACATAAATCCATAAATATTACATGGTATACAGAACATTTAAAATAAAATAAAGACATATTATATACAAAGTGAAACAAATTAAGTGTATTTTTGTACAGAGTCGAATACCTCCTTACCGTTATAAGGTTAACATAGGTATATGCAAGAACAGTTATTTTAACATTCACTAGGCTTGTACCTTTGTTCGTCTCATCAGTTTGTTCTATTTGTTTTGTAATGCATAGCATTTACTGTCAGTTATTAATATACATACATTTAAATAGTTTCATCTCTAAAGGAGGCATCAAATATAACTGGCAATTGTCATTAATATTTACTAATACTACTTACTTCAATTTTACCGTTTCCAATTTCATTCCACGCATATTATATGCCGTTATCTTATACTTAATTCTTGGTATGACCTACTATAATACTAGCAAAATCACTTCTGACATTTAACTATCTACGTTTGTCAGACTGCTAAACTCAGTCAAATATTCATATTATAAGTATAAAAATTGTGACTTGGCATTTGCAACCGACGTAGACCTGATTTTTGAGAATGAGGAAAGCTATAAATGGATGTGCATAAACTCAATACCATTTATAAGAAAATAATATGGTAATTATCAAAGCTAAAACAAAGACAATCGCGTTGAAAAGTAGACACCAGTGAAGATGACACTGCATTAGAGCAAACAAAGAACTTCTAGTATTTAGCCTGTGACATGATGCATGAAAGGATTGAGATATAGATAGAAAGCTACATAAATTCCAAGCAATTTGCGGAATAATACACAGAATATTAAAAAATAAAAGTACAAAACAGACAAAATTGAGATTTTATATAGTAACAGCTTTACCAGTAATACTAATTGAAGCGAGGCATGGACCCTAAAGAAAAATATAATCAAAGTTCAAGTAGTAGAAATCAGATTCTTACGCGCAGTGAAGGGATATACATGAGACGAACTTATTCGCAACAAAAAATAAGAGAAGAACTTTGAGTTAAACCACTACGCCAACTTATATAAGACTGCAGGTAAAATTGGGTAGATCACCTAATGACTGACAGAAGAATTTCTAAACAAGTTTTATAACCATGGATTGCTTGGAAGCCCAAAGAAGCGTTGGAGAGAACAGTTGTGAGATTGGAGCAGGTGTAGCCCAATCCATGTAGAAGAAAAAGAAGATTGTTAAAATATATATATATATATATACACACACACACACAAACACACACAAACTTGCAAACTGTACTGCAGAATTTTACTCTGCTATGGTTTAATCCTCTTTCTCCATTCTGTAAAAGCCAATTCCAAATCTGATAAAACTAAATTGAGTTTTATTTATGGACGCTCTTTAACAACTATGGTTCTTAGCATCCCATTCTATGTTGGCCGTGAAAGACCGGATATTTTACTCAGAGGCCTCTTTATCAGGCTTGAGCTTATTTTACGTGCGGAAATCTATGACGCGGGTCCCAATCTGGTGTCATAATATACTAAATATATTTTAATTCAAGCAGCGATTCAAAACTAAATGAAAACAAACAAGTCGTATAAACGCTTTAAATACTTTAATTATTCTGTATTCTGGTACTTCTAACTGTAAATAGAAGTAGCCCATACAGCTCAGTTTGTTAATCAAATGTGTAGATCCGCTCTCTTTAAGGGCCATCTTCCTATTTCCCTCTTGCATAATTTCAGGCACTTGATTGATAAGTTACTTACGTCATCCCAAAAGATAGGGGGAGCGTAACACTGTGAATAATTCACCATGTTCTTGCTAGCTGAGTAGCATAAGTTAATAATAATCATGATAATATTAATATGGCTTGTAGATAGTGGTGCATTTACTTAACGGCCCTTTTGTCTACTAAGCTCACATGAGTGTTGTTATGCAAAAATAAGAATAATAAATACATTTCAGACTCCAAGTTAACAAAGGTTATATTTTCCTATCAGCCATGAGAATATATACCCTGAGGAAGATGGTTATCCAAACTGCAGGACCAGTTTCGACAATTTGAAGGTGGAACATGCCTGTCTGACTTATCCTTGTTTAATATTATTATTGTTATTGTCTTATTTAATGCTAATAGTCCACACTAATTACTGAAATGTATAAATTCATGGAAATATACCCTCATGGTGGCTGGAAATTTAACCAATCCAATAAATTCCCTATTAAATGAATATCCTGAATATGTTTGCACTATGGGTTAAGATTTAGGCAATTTCGACGTCATAGATTAAGATAAGAATGGCAATTAAGAAACTTAGAGAAACGCTTCCGTGTCTATTTCAGAAGAAACCTTTGACAATAAAGGTGTAGCTATTGTCAATTTCAGTGCTTCAATTAACTTATTTCTCATCCACTCTTCTTTTAACAAAGTTAAGGTTACATTCGATAAACCAGTTTTACTTTTTACACGAATACAGTAGAATCCATCGAGATTTTATAAAGCTTAGATGGAATCTGGAGTTGCTTAAATGTGGAAACCTTACCGAAGAAAAAAGCACTATGCGATATAGGGAACTGCTCCCAAATGGCAGGTCCAGAAAAGGTTCATAAATATTTTAAGCATCAAAAGAGTAATTAAAATTTATGGTATACATCTAGCCCACTCAAATACTCATGAAAGAAAATACTGCATGGCAAGTGTAGGGTTAATTTCTTACCTAAGATTTCGCTGGCCGCACGCCACTGGTTTTGAGTTAAACGTTCCTTTCCAGTCTAACAGAATGACTTTCCAAATAATCGCAAGGAAGCCCTTTGTGTCAGGCTTGCTAATGAATCTCTGAGTGGGACCGAATATAATAATATACGCTCTAGCAACTATTTCTGCAAAGGCGATAGCAATTCCAACCAATTTTGGTTCTTTATTCGTCCTTCTATTCCATTCCTTTCTTTAGGCACCCACAACATTAATCATCTGCAGATATCAGGCCCGTCTTACTTTCTCCACGTTTTCCAGGGAGAAGTAATGTGGAACCTCTCTATAGCCTTGGCGTAATATATAAAGGAAGTGAACAGCAAAAAGAGAAAATCACAAAAACTTCCCTTTATTTCACCTTTCTCTTTCGCCTACTTCCCCCTAATTCGTCAAGACAATTCGTCCTTCAGGAACAATGGGTAGTGATTGCAGGCTTCGTTTCACAGACCCATCGTTAATTAAACAAAAATTTATTTTTCCTCTGCGTCTTTCCCACAGTTTTATTCCATAATGACTTGTATCTCCATACTCTTCCGAGTCGCGTTCTTTCGTCCTTATACTACATTTTATTTTTACTCCTGGAAACTTCATGCTATCTATGGGATACATCAGGAGCAATGAAGGCTTTGTTCCTGTTTGCGGAATTAATATGGATGGAAAAGGCACGAAGTATTTACTCGGAGAAGCTGTCGTCTTGTTACCCCCCTCTCCTTACACAATGGCTGCCAGTTTCAACCCCTTTACTAATCTCGTCTCGTTTAGAGCTTTCATTTGAATTACGGTAAGTTGAGAATTGTTGGTGTCAAAAGATTATTTTTCAACTTAGTAAACCTCAATTTCTATGAGCACAAGGAAGAGCATTAAAGCACTACATTTAAGTATGTAATGTACACGATGTAACAGAAGTAAGTATACTTATGTGTATAAAACGTGGTCCATAACGGGACACAGCTGTTTTATGTTGATACGAGGTGTGATCAAAAAGTTTCCGGAATGGCTTCACAACAATGCTGACGCTGAGATTTCTTTAATTCTTACCCAGACTGTACATACAGCGTTCCTTACCGATAAAAATGAGAGGTCACGTGATGTCCTGTGACCATGCAGTGACGAGGCAGATGCTCTGAGGTGAACACGTGTTTTCCATGTGTTGCGATTTTTCCGCGTAGCAAACATGTCAGATTCCGAAGAACAAAGAACGAACATCAAATTTTGCTTTAAACTCAGCAAAGCTGCAACAGAAGCCTATGAAACGTTAAGAAGAGCTAATGGGGAGGAAGATATGGGCAAAACTCAAGCATTTGATGGTTTTCGAAATTTAAAAGTGGTGTGACATCAGTTAAAGATGCAGATCGTTCGGGGCGACTCTGTTCCAGCAAAACTGATGAAAATATTAATCAGGTGTGGGAAATGCCCTTAAATGATAGGTGCATTACAATAAGATAACTTTCTGACTCATTAGGACTCTCCTTTGGAAGTGTTCAAAGCATTTTGAAAGACAATTTGGACATGAGAAGAATTACCGCCAAGTTCGTGTCCCACCTGCTTTCAAATGACCAAATGGAAAGTCGTGTGATTGCCTGCACAGATCTTAAAGAACAGCTACAAAATTACCCACAATTTATGGAGAAAATTATGACTGGTGATGAAATATGGATTTATGGGTACGATCCAGAAACGAAGCAACAATCTTACAGTGGAAGAGTCCTTCATCTCCACGCCCGAAAAAGGCCAGACAAGTTCGATCAAAAGTGAAGTCAATGATGGTTGTGTTTTTTGACATTAAAGGCACTGTACATAAGGCATTTGTGCCACAGTGTCAAACAGCGAATTAACTGTTCTACAAACAAGTGCTGCAAACATTAAGGGAGAATGTGCGACGAAAACGGCCGGAGAAATGGAGGAGTGGTGACTGGTTCCTGCATCATAGCAATGCGCCCACGCACAAAGCCCTTTCTTATCTCCAATTTTTGGATAAAAATACGATGAATACTGTCCCCCATCCCGCCTACTCTCCAGATTTGGCACCAGCGAACTTTTTTCTTTTCCCGCGACTTAAATGCGGACACAGTTTTGAAGACATTGATGTCATCCATAGCGAATCGCAGAAGGCGATTCATGTTGAAAGAAGAGGACTTCCAGAGGTGCTTCCAGCAGTGGCAGAAGCGCTGGGACAAGTGTATATACTTCGAGGGTGACCGTGCAGATTAGACGAAAAAAACTGTTGTGCAGTATTTATGACGTTATTCCGGAAACGTTTTGATCACACCTCGTACTGTCAAATCTAGCCAAGCGTAACCTTCTCAGTTCCAAGAGGATAACTCTAGTCACTGGATTGCCAAGGACACTTTAAACTCCCCAAAATAATTTAGAACTGCCGAAGGGTAACATTACAAGCTAGATCTCCATGTTCTACTAGCCGTTATGCTAATGCTTTGTTGAATTTGGTTGCAAAAATAAAATCGGATGCAAAAAAGTATAAATCAAAACAAAACTTAAGAACCATAGATTCTTTGAGCTTTTAATCGCTACAACCTAGTGTTTTCATGGCACACTAGTGGTTTGTTATTGCCGTTCGATGGCCTTAGTAACGTCAACCTCCGTTTCCATGCCGTTGACGAAAGCTTTCATATAAATTTCATAGATGCCCTAACGAACAACACAGCAAACAATTCTTCTTCACCCCTTCCTATAGAAGGCCGAATTATGTTTCATTGGATTAGCCTTTTCCTGTGTACCAATAGAAGTGAAACCGTTTTATAGAGGTGTGCCGAAACCATCCCTTCATTTCACACCAATTATAACATCGTCTATTAGTTCATTTTTGTGTCTCCGAGTTGTTTCAGGTCACTCGCATATAGGATTTATACCAGCTGGACGAGTAAGTCGGTTACATGAAAATGGAAGCTTTAGGAGCAAACATACTATTGCAAACTATGGACACGTCAGTGTACATCCTTCAAACCAATGAGGTTCAAACCCGGCGGAGAGCGGTGGATTTTTTCGGGTGTAAAAGTGCTTAGCATGGATTCCTTCGGAAGGGAAGTAAAGCCGGTGTCCCGTGTCGTAGATTTACGGCACGTAAAAGAACCTCAAGCATGATAAGGAGGCCTCTGAACAAAATTTCCGGTCTTTCACGCCCAATATAGAATGGGACGCTAAGGACCACAGCATTTAAAGAGCGTCCATAAATAAAAGTAAAATTAATTTTTGAAACCGATGATACCAAATACCATTGTGAGTGTTGTTAACAGCGTTTATGCAATCTTAGTATTATAAATACCTTGTTATGTTCTTCAAAATCGTGTATAATCATGCTATTTTAGTACAGTTGTTCTAATTGTTCCTTAGCAGCAATGACTTAATAACTGTTTTGAAAAATCTGATGTGTTACAGTCACATGACTTTCTCTACCCTTGTATAAACTATTTTTACAAACGCTTATTCTCCATATGCTTCATGTTAATCGCGATGTTAATCTTATTGCTAATTTTCTTGTACGTACAAGGGGAATATGGTAGGCTTTAAGCGATAGTCAAATCTCTTAAGAGCTGGTTGCTATGTGGAGTATTCCATTCTCTTTGCATGTCCAGTACATAAAAATATGAATAACGAATTCCCATTTGAGAAAAAGTATAAGTATTGAAAAATTTAAGGGAATAACAAGCGATATCTCGAAAATGGTTTCTCAATAAATAAAATGCATGACATAAATTGTGAATTTTAACGCGATCTACATTTTTTGTGAGGTAAAATTTTGTCCATCTCTTATGGTTTAGCAGTTATGCAAAAGTCATTCACGATGAAGAATACTTTTGGAGACATTCCCAGAAAATTCGAGATATACATTTTATTTGTCATGAAAACATCTTAAACATATGATATTTTAACCAAAATCGTTAGAGCCATTTTTGAAAAAATTAAAATTGTCGAAAAATGTTCCATGTAAAAGGTAATCTGGGGTGCGGGGATTTTCTTGAAAACCTTCGTGTCGCCTCTCTGGAAGATACTGAACCTAAATACCAAGTTTGGTGTTTATCCGACTGTTCGTTTCTGAGTTATGCTGTTCAGACACACACACGGACATGTTTCCAAAAATGCTTTTTTTGGATTCAGGGGTCTCAAAACATATATTTCCGGTGAAATCTTGGTATCCAATTTTTAGGCGGAATACAATACTTTCCCTACTTACTATACGTAGCAGAGAAAGTAAAAAACGCATACAGTGAGCGTTGTAATGTTAGTATTATAAACACGTTGTTATGATCTTCAAAATCATGTATAATTAGTTCTTTTAAAACAGGTGTTCTAATTGTTCCTTAGCAGCAATAACTTAAAAACTATATTGAAAAACACATAAATTCATAATCTATTGCATTCTAATTCCCTTTTAACCCGAAAAAATCTAAAACTTCTCTAATATGGGCCTTAAGGATTAAAGCTGGCAATGGAAACGATTGAATTTTGTCGTATTAACGAATTAAAAACGCTCAGTACAATACCACGGGTTTTGAAAAATTCGCAGATAAGTCCCTTAATTTGAAATCATTCCTGTGTAAAAATATATCATGAGTAAAGTAGTGTGAATAGAAGAGTGACTTACAAATATAAATATTGTAATGAACATATGTGGATTTCTCCTTGGTACAGAAAGTTATATGAATATATCATCCGATTTTTAAGTATTCCATTTTAATATATAACTTTGAATTTTTCACGATTCAGTATAAGCCTTTTTTTTCAAAATTTCTAAAAACGAATATTGTAGTGATGCTTAAGGGGACGGCCCCGGCAATTACTAACAACAGGAGAGTAGTAGCGGTCGCTACTCAGATGAGGGGCGTCATTGGGAAGCTAGGAGTGAAATGAACACAACGGATTCTATGAAAGCTATCTACCACATTATTGAATAAAATCCAATTCAGAGTGGTAGTTCCCCCGAAGGGGGGCGTGCAAGAGCTTAGCAATGCATTGCCTTACTCATCTGGATAGTTGCGGCAGGACTAGAAGCACAGTTTTGAAGATAGATTTGGTTAGGTTGGGAGAAACCCAAACACGTACGTAGCTTCTACCTAGGAGCTGGTCGCGACAAGAATTAAGCGTGCTGATCCACTTGAGTGGCCAATGAATGCGTTTTGAACTGCGGCAGTAGCTCCTCCTGTCCGAAGTTGTTCTTGTTCGTATGCCCGTAGCTCGCGGCTTACCTTTCTGCAGCCTGCGTGTAGACTTCGAATGTTCGTCGTGGGCTGATTCTCTGCATTTGTATCCTCGGCTAGCTGAAATAATTTCTGAAATATGCAAGAGCAGGGACTTTTCCTCGGTAAAGGAAACGTAGATCTCGAGTATGGTAACGTAGAGAAATAGACCTGCTTCAGTTACAAAAAGACGACACCACTGTTTTCTTTATTTCGTTACTTCTGGTAGCTGTCGCGTTAAAACACTGTCCACTGCTGTTGAAACACGGCGCTGATATGACGCGAAGTTTATATACTTAACAAATCTCTTTACTTGTAGCGATTCTTATGTGTGTAGCGAAACCTGTCTTAATTTACTAACTTTTGGCGCGACATCTCTTAAGTATCCGGCAGCATCCTTCTCTGCCTGTAGTTTCGCAGTAACTCCTCCATATTTGGTCTTTGCAGATCTATTTATAGTCGTAGGCTTCTTAGGCTATTTAATTTCCTACTGGTGCATTTTTAGCGCCACTCAACGCGTCTCGCTATTTCATATCAATTTACTTGGATCTCATTGGTCCTATTCCACCCACTCTTGCTCAATTTTAACATAAATCGCGGCTTTTCCTAATTTTACCGTTAAGCTTGTTGTCTCACTCCGGTCAAGGCAAATTACCATACAAAAGGTACGAGGCTCTACACCCTCGCTGCACGAACAATACTTTTGCTACCAGAGACCCATCGTAAAGCTCACTTGCTGCCTTCTGTGATACGTTTCCTGCATCTAAGATATCTCGTCGTGGAAAGTATTTTAACATAGCGCTTAAATTATTTACATTAAACAATTTATTACTCCTCTAATATTAGTAACATACAACATATCATTAAATCACCCTTCTTAAGCTACACAGGCAGAAAATAGAAAAATAGTTGTACATTGCATTATTTAATTTCACTAAAAAGTAATTGCCCAAATTATTAATAATTCCATACTCGGGCTCGGCCTAGAGTTGCCGTTTCAGAACAGATAAGCAAACTTTCATCCTCATTAGTAGCACTTCCCCATTACAATACTTTTCAAAACTTTACGCAACCTGATGTAACTGCAAGTCACGTATACAGAACCAGGTATTTTTCTAGAGAGCATGTACGGTCTTATGACCCATGCGACTGTGTTATGCAATTAATGTAATACTAAGTACTTAATAAATACCACTACTACTATAATAATCCATTGGGTTACGCTTGCATAAATTTCTCTACAAAATATCCCACGCAGGGTTGTTACATCATTTGTGAAAATTATTAATTTACACTGTTCTTATTAACTGCAATAAACCAGCTAAAATTGTTAAAATACAAATTCAAACTCTTAATATCAGGGTTCATTAAACGTTCCTATGAATTTAATGGAAAATTAATATTTTTAGGATCACTAATTTTTAGCTATAACCTAAATCACACGATAAATAATTTGAGTGTAAGTAAATACCTTAACTTCTAAGTTTAATCTGATCACCAAAGCGTTATAACTCAAAAGGGAGTATCACTTCGCTGCTGCCATTCTCAGAATTTGAGGAATTGTTTTAGAATAGAATTGTATAGAAGAGTGTACCATGCAGTTTTATGAGTTGTGACATCCGTTGGTTGGCTTCTGCTCTGACGATCTGACATGTAAGTCGTAAATTAGCTCTGAATGCAACGGCCACTTTAACGAGCGTTTCGTGACGATATCGCTCCCGCCTTTCAATATCCTATTTTTCCCGATATTCTTTTTTCCTTCCCGTGAATTTTATTACCAACACTTCCTCTACTCAGTGATCTCGTTACTTTCAGCTGAAATTCAATTCCTCCTGTCCGTTTTATGCATTCAAATATACGGAAAATATCTCGACGTATACTGGATTTGAATTAACAGACTTAAATTATATGAATATTATACAGGAGTAAAATTTTCTGGAAACGATTTTAATAATTATATCACCATTGAAAACCATTGTTCTTCCCGATGGTCATAAGAATATAAGATAGGTTATAATTACAGTTACTAAATGACTAAAATCAAAGGAAACCAAAAAGGAACTAAAGGTATGAATTGTGGGCTCCAATTAGGAGGCAAGACACTTTCTATCCCCTAGCTTGCAAAGCCAGAGGCATCGCCCCCTGGCCCTCTCAATATTCTAAGATCTCTCATTAAACAACAAAATAATATTTAAATAGACCGAACGGAGTTGCAAAGGATTGCCATTATTTCAAATGCGGAGTTCAACTGTTAAACTAAAACAAGATGAGCAACTTAGGTATCAATTAGTCAGACCACACAAATACTGAATTGCTCTTATGTCGACACATTCGTAGTTTCATCCCTTATTATAGAAGCCTATTTTGGAGCTTCAACATTGTGGCGCATTAGGTAATTAGTAGCTATTGTCATGCCAAAGACAGTATTGCGTCGTATTGGCGACAGCATTGTTGGGGTAATTATTTCGGCTTTGGGTTATGAAGTTCGTTTGGCATGACGCTCTGTAGTCCGAGCTAGCGGGTCTAGCGAGGGTTGGAGAGGGGGAATAGGTTACCGTTACTTTTCTTTGTGTTGTGTTTATTGCCACATTGGTCTGAGAGTCGAGTGAGAGCAGTTGTATGTGAAGAGTGTGAAAGTAACTCATGTGTATAGCATCTCCCCTCATTTCTTCCTTTATCTCTTTTGTGTACAAGGTAGGAGCAGCGTGTTTATATTGAATAAACCAAAGGTAATGTGACTAATGGAGTTCTGTGTATTTTGTTAAAAATATCCCACGTCTACACTGGAATGTGATGTCCAGAGTCCTGGCTATCTCGCTGTCTCTGAAGCTACGTCTCCCAATGTGCATGCTGGGGTAATTAAAATTTAATATTTTCCCCTCACTTTGTATGTCGTGAGAAATTCACCTTATAGGAATCGTGTTGCATACATTTATCGAGTTCGTGACTATCCTCACACCTAAATTTAAAATTACTTCTGTCATTTGTGTGCCACGGTTTGTAATTGCTTGTATTCACCTAAACGCTGTTGCTGTCAACCATTGTAATCTTGGAGAAGCTATGAACTTAGACCTTCGTTCAGTGGCAGGCAATTTATTAGTAGGAAATAACTTTTTAGTGAAGTCTTAACACCCGTTCTTACTACACACCGCACCGCAAGCGTTGAACTCTGAATACGTGAAGTAATTGGGGAAAGAAACGCTCCTGGCCTAACTTTGGAGAACCTCCCGGCATTTGCCAGTTATGAAGATTGAGGAAAACTTTGAAAAAACATCTCGGTCCTGGCAGAATTTGAACTGCAGACCTCCCGAACACGAGTCCATGTGTTAACGACCTCGGCCACGCGTGTCGTAGGAATGAATTGAGATGCAGCGCTTTCGCTGAAAAACAGTAAAGCAAGACTCAGCATACCAAACATTATTTTTCTTCAAGGTTTAAATCAATGAAACATTTATTTCATTTTTAGGTAATTGAAGCTTCTGTACTATACTATGATTATATGCCTTTTATTTTAATAACTGCACTCAATACTTTATTAATACCTAATTTTATTGCACATTCCTATCTCCGTAAATATATAAGTCTGCGCCTAGGGCCTGAAAATACCTCAGTGCTTACATTTTTTGCGTCATACAGAATATACTTGCGAGTATGGTTCTGACAATGCTCGTTTTGTTTTTGTTGGTAGTGCAGAGAAAATCAATGCAAAAATAAAACAAAAGCCGTAGATCTTGTTACATGTGGGGTGAAGGCCAAAATATTACTAGAAATGGATTAATTTAGGTCACCCCACACGCACATGGGGGCACAATTCGCTGGCAGCTAAAGTCCGGGACATTTGTGTGTAAATTTAAGGGGAAGGCGTGGGTTTTTATATTACATTGAAAGATTACATAGCACACATTACCTGGGATTATTCACAAAAGCATTTGGCTTCTCTACATAGTTAACAAAGGAAGATGCTATAGACCGTAGACCGGCCACACACGACTGGTCCCAACGACCACTTACTCTGTGATGCTAACTTGCCCCCACCAACAGCCAGAGCCACACAGAGCTGACGTCGTACCAGAAAATTTCAAATAGATCTTTCCGTTTGGCGTGATCCGTGCCAAAAGGAAAGACGTTACGCCGAAATATAATTAAGGAGAACCAATAATGCTACGTCTGGTAGCAAGATTACAGTACAACAGCGCGGCTAGTAATAATGACAAAAATTAATAATACGCCACAATATTTCCTTTCAAACAGGTTTGGTGACTAAGAAAACAGAAGAGACAGTAAAACGAAAGACAATCGGATCCTGTCTATAATGATACGATAAATGTACGAAACTTATTTCTTAAATTACATTTTGTTCAGTAACTAATATGTATTGTAGATTTAGCATTTGAGGCAGTATTTTTAACACTTAAATAATTTCAGTCTAATTACATAATATATATAAATTCAATAACAGCCCGCCTTAAAGCAATATGTGTATGTAACAATATATAAGGCGTGTATATTACAGTCATTGTATATGTTTATATTATCGTATCCATGTGTAATAATGTTATGTGAATGTATTGCGTAATTTAATAATGTAGGAGGTGTGAGAACAATAAGTTAAACGTTGCTAGCAATGAGGTAACCTTGAGGCAATAATGAGTTTGAGAGTTTAATAATGTTACTTGTGATTCTTGGAGCAACAATAATGTAATTTTTGTGACAGTTTATAAAATAGCCAATCAAAAACCAGAAAAAGCTTTAGTTAAATGAAGGTTTTCTATTGGAGTAGGATTAGCCAATCAGAAACTGAAAAGGAGAAACATTTACAAATTGAGTAGGCAGTTGCCTGTAAACAGTGTTCCTAACAGGACGCGAGACACGTCCGCAAGAAGTATAATACGTATTCGTGTGAGATGAAAAATAGTTAAAAAGTGCAAGTAATTCATAAAAGAATCTCACATCTATCAGTGAAGTGTTATTTAAATCGTATCAAGCATTAATAAAAGGAGTGAAGTAAAAATTGTAATCTGTGTAAGCCTACATTCTTGTTGCACCACAACCTTGCCAAGACATCCATGTCTCTAACAATAATACTGACGCAGCTGAGGCAAACATAAATATATAATATTTAAAGAAGCAGTAAAATTACAAAGTTAATATTGTTTTAAACTTGGGGCAAAGTACATTTGGGGCGAAGGCTACCGGAAACTGTTTATTATACATGCGGTTGCAACTACTACAAGTTCGGCTCCCCAACAGTTGAAATATATTACAACTCCTTCAATACAAACTACTTCAAATTGACGCCCAAAGTGTGTGGCAAACAAGTTAAAAGAAAACCCCTTCTTCTCATCAAAACATTACAACAGCATTTCTGTTAATTCTACAAATGTATGTAACAAAACCAAAACGTTTTAATAACTCTCACTATACAAGATAGTGTTGTTGCATACCATTAAGGGTATACGCTAAAGAATTATACTTCTTCGGATCACCTTACTCTTCGTAGGACTTGCACTCCCAAGGAATTACAAGCCAATGTCTTGGGTCAATAGTCTGTGCAGGAGCAAGCAAGCTCTGAATCATAGCATATCTATCCAGGATGATCAACACAATGGCAGTGGTGAGTAAAGAGATGATAAGAGATTTCGTAGATTAAATTATCCAACCCGGCATTTACCTAGCGACCAAAGAAAGCCGCGAAAAAATCTTCGGTCGGATTGATCGGATTATACAAAGAGAGAGCATTATATTAGCAAAATATCAATGTTTATGCGGGGTAACTAAATTTAATATTTTAGCTGCAAACCTTTCGACCTCACCCCGTGTATAACAATAGTTTTGAATTTCGTGAAGGACGCGCAAGAACTGCTGTTACTGATGAAAATATTGCCGCTGTTCGAGCAATGCTTGAAGATCGAGGGACATCTTATGAATTCATTCAGGCGACATTAGTATAGATAGGAGTCAATCGAAAACTTTTTACATCAAAATCAGACTGAGCAAACTTTGTTGTCGACTGATTCCACGTAAACTGACTTCCGATCGAAAACAACAAGCATTGGTTGATGCAGAAAAACACTGAAAAAACTCCAAGGCGGCAGTTCCAGTTTGGCTTGGAATATCGTTACTGGTGATGAATTTTGGGTATATTGTTATTTTCCTGAAGAGCAAAGTCAGTCGGCTCAATGGGTCTTTCGAACAGAACTTAAGTCTACAAAACTCCGACGAATTTGCAGTGCTGGTAAGATAGAATGCTAGTTTTTTTTTAAAACGAGCTATATTGTTACTATAGAATTATAAGACAGACGTATCGTTATTGCCAATTTTTACACAAATGTCTTGTCTACCGCAATTTTTTTTTAAAAAAGGTTGTGAAGAACGACCCAGAGGAAGAACAGTATGACAACGCATCGTTGCCTACAGCAAAATTAACAACTGAATATCTGGGTGCTCTAAAGGCCAGCACCCTAGAAGCTCCGACATATATCTGATCTAACATATTTTGATTTTAAAAAATTAAAGATATAATGTGTGGAATCACATTTTCGTCATCAGATGAAGCAGTGGAACATTATAAAACCCTGGTTTCTTGAGTGACTCAGGAAGAGTGGCATCATTATTTTAACGGCTCGTTTCATCGAATGCAAAAATGTGTTGATATTAAAAGAAAATATTTTGAAAAACAATAAAATTATTTAACTTTTTTAAAAGTAATTTTTGTTTGATCTTTTAAGAATTTTTAGTGTCTCCCTGGTATAGCGACCCGCTCTTATACATCTAAATATCGATTTGATTTCCTCCATACCCCTTGTAGGTTCAGCGAAATATGTAGTAAAACTATTTGTGCAAAGACTTATCGTGATTAACACGTAGTAGATAGAAACGTAAGCTTGCTAAGAATAGTTTGTTGGAATTACATAAAAATATCGACAGTGGGTAAAGATATGCGAATGTGGTACACAAACTTTTTGTGGCTATTCCGCCTCAATTTTTATAAAATATTTAAGTGTCCTCTATATACAGCAAAGAGGGTGACATAACCCTTCCATGTACCATGATGCATCTTTGCACAGTCAGGACGTTTCAAAAGTGGGTTACCCTCGAGTTCTAGCAGGAATATATTAAATAATGTTTGGTATAACATGTAATATGGATATGCACGGAGTCCATTTGCAGTAACCCAGTTCCGTAGCCGTGTAACGTAATGAAGGCAAACAGCTTGGTGTTATCTTGCCCTTCCCTTTATCAAATCAGAACATAATGTGCAGCAGCTGGAAGATGGCATGGCAGTTGTCCTGGTTAGATGTGGTCAGCGTTCCCTCTGTATTTAACGAGGTAAATGTATGCAACGTCGCTCCCACCTCTTCTCCCTCAAAATCGATGGAATTCGAGAGCTCCGAACATCCTCTGGCCTAGAATAGCAGTAAAGCCATTTTTCAAAACGGATGCAAGAAGACAACTAGAAATTTACAGAAATTTAGAAAATTAAGTCAATTAATTTTACATTAAAATATTACAATCGACTGCAAAGAAATCGAGATATTAGAAACACTGGTATATGTGTTGATAGTGGAGTATTGAAACATCACCTCGCCCCCATTTTTCTATCAATTCCTTTGAGATAAATAATAAGACAGCTGCAAGTTGAATAGAGACTAAGAGCAAGGCAGCTAAGGTGTCAATTTTAATATTCGATACCTGAGGAGCTGTTATCCGTATTCGGGAGGTCTCGGATTCAAACTTCATATACCGCCAATCTGACAGGTTTGTAACTCGGATTGGACACTCAATACCGATGCAAAATTGCCCAAATATTGAAGAAACTAAATATAAATTATTTCGAGTTCGAGCCAAGGTCTATCCCGAGCAAAACCCCCCCTCCTCTACCCAAAAGAAGCTCTCAACCGAGTAAACTCCCTCGAAGGGGTTTTCCAGGCCAATACCTGATTTCTTAAAATGCGCCCCCCCCGCTTATGTAGGGATGGAAGTGGATACGCCACTTAGGCGCGTCAATCTAATAGAAAGACTACCTAAAAACCTCGGTCGGGCCGACAGTGAGCTATCACGCCGTCTCCCAGCTCCCCGGGCTAGTACCGGAGGACATTAATGTGTCTCACAACCCCGCCTGGGCATCGCCCTTCAGACGTATTAATATCCCATGAGTATCGGGTCCACTGCTCTGTCGAGACCAACCCAATCCGAACAGTTCCCCTTCGGGAGGGGCTCAGATGTTCGGTTTTGGCTCAGAGAGGTGACTACGTAACTAAGGCCACATGTTATGAATCACGATCCCAAAGTACACATTCTGTCAAAACTCAATAACAAGAACAGGTAGTATCACCTAAAACAATCTATCAGTAAATTCCTCCTACCAGATAGTACAGGAAGGCAATTCGGTAACTAAGGATATAATGTTGATGCAGTAATTTGTATCATAAGTTATTGAAATGTAAAGAGTGATTATAGTATGAATATGCATTATTATGTGACATTGATTTGAAATGTTTGTTGATTGTAATTATTGTTGGGAAGTAAGTTTATACTGCCTTACTGAAACTGACAATAATAGCGTGCAATAATGCAGCGAGGGGGTGAGCTGTTTATCATTATTGGAAACGAGGAAGTTACGTAATGTTGGCGCGTTTTTCTTTTAGAATCTTCTGGAACATTTCCCTAGAGCATATGTATTCATAATTTTCATTGGATATAAAAATTTACACAACCTGTATAAAGAGAAGTGCTTGACCAAAAGATTATAGCTAGCCGGAGGACAGTGAACAAAAATTAAATAAAATAACAGTAGAATTCTTTCAAATGAACACTAATGCTGCCGCAAATTGCTAACACCAGATGGAGCTAACAAGCCTAACAAATGAATCACGTCACAAGATGGATTCACCACGTGGAGTAAACACAAATACACAAACATTATAAATAATACCATCGCAAATTGGCTCCCAAATGTGGGGCTAACAAATACAAACATATACAAATAATACTACTTCAAATTGGCTACCACAACGTGGGGCTACACAATAATGTTAAACAAAATAACAAACCATCCACTTCAATGTGTGGCAAACAGTGACTTCAACAATCAGCAAACTATATGAATTTAATGTGACTTGAAATAATTAAAACAGCTCAATGAAGATTTTTATTAATTACAGTACGTAAGGTTTAAGTTGAAACATGACTATTTTCACGCTACCTGGCCGGTGCAGTGCACTAATGACGCTCCGCGTGTTGAGAAAGCCTGTCGTAGACAACCTTCACTGCCTAGTCTCTCAGTATCAGCTTTAGTGTTGTTGTCACTGTCCTTTTGTGAAATTCGGAAAAAGATTCTGATATATTCGGCCGTCCTTGCTTCGCTGGCTTTCGTATTGTTACAAGCAGGCGTTGGTTGTTCTGTTCGGAATTTCATGTTTCAACCTGACCCAGATTTTAAATAGTAAGTTACAATAGTAAAGGTTTTGAGAATAGGCAGTTTAGGATTATCAACTGTCGTGTGGATATAGTGTTAACTCATTCTACTTTCCAGGTTTCAACTTAAAGTAAATGCACTATATACAGGACTTCGTTTTATGCCAAGGCCGCGGATCGCGCGAATGCGTGCTCCACACACATCTACTACACTGCGGGGTTTTGTTCCGTAATTCCCACGTTACTTATTCACGAGTGTTAGTAACATATATGTAATGAGTACTAACCTTGTTATAAGTGTTGTTGAAAGTGGTTTCCATCTGTGTGAAGACATTCTTGACTTGTCGGATGAAATTACCATTACACGCATAAGTTCTTCTTCTGTGATGTTCATAATTTCCTCTTTTACATTGTCCTTAAGTTCGTCTATGGTGTGGGGGTTGATCTTATAAACTTTTTTTAATATTTAGGGCCCCGTTCTAAATTTATTTATAGACAATGTGTCTATCCAGAACTGGATAACCAAGATATTGCTGCTGAAATTGGCTACACACCTGCCTACATGATTCAGTTTTCACGTATGTATCGTACATAAAAATACGCTGTTCAATCGTGAATTTGTTGCCAGGCATTTCCGAGGACTAATAAAAGAATAATCTTCCTAAGGATATCTCGTACAACACACGTATTGTCAAAACACTTCACAATAGAAGACAAAGCAACGACTAAGACAGCTGACAGATGATAAACGAACCCTTGACACGCCCTGCGGCGCCTCTGCGCTGTGGCATAATACCGATGTCACTGCCATCTCGGCCGACACGCATATAAGGCAGTTGTGGTCTTGGTATAAAACGAAGACAATATCTATCTATATTTAATTATATGTGCTATGGTTTACAAAGAAATCAGTGAATGCAGACATTTCCTTCCCCCCTAACCTGCAAAACGCTTGCTTTTGTCAGCTTTTGCCGGGATACTATCAATTAAGCATTAGGCTATAAAATACTAGCACGCTATGCCTGCTGTCTAGTGGATTGCAAGCCAGTTTCTAAATCCAGAATTACCGGGTTTGATTCCAAACAGGAGGGTACAATATTTCTTCAGTTATCTAATTATTTGATTACCTCCTTAAGTCTAAAACTATGTTTAGGACAGAGCTGGTAAAATGTTTATTAGTTAAAGTAGGTAGAGAAACTTTCACATTCCACCGAAAAAGGATTTTACCCAAAACATACGTTTTGAGGTTTTTACAACAAAACCATGTTTTATGAAAAGTTGAGGGAGAGATATGGAGAGAGCGGGAGAGAGTAGCATAACTCAAAAACGAAATCTCGGATAAATATTAAGCGTGATACTTAAGCTTATCATTTTCCACGGTTGCATTGCGAAGGCTTTTAAGAACAATCCCCACCCAAAATTTACGCCTTACATGGGTAGTTTTTCGTTAAGTTTGATTTTCTCAAGCACTGTTCTATCGGTTTTGTTAAAATACGTACGTTTAAGATATTTGTATTGCAAATAAAATGTATATTTTAAATTGTCTGCGAATAGGTTTAAAGTCCTCTTCATTCTGAATAAAAGTTGTATAACTAGTAAACCGTAACTTACTGTACAAAAATTGCAGATCTCGTTAAAACACACATATTTATATAAAATATTTGTGTGCATTAAGCATTTATTCATTATTATTCTTCATTATTGGTTTGAGTTTGTCAAATACTTCTGTTTTTCAAGTGTTAAGTCGCTATTCTTTTTTGGCTTTCATGGTCATACAAAAGGAACGGAATTTGAAACCCATCACATAGTGACCAGCCTTAAGCCTGTATTTTGTATCCCCCTTGGACCTAAAAACCTAGTAAAACCATTTCCACACATCTCTCTTACTGTAAAGAAGGTAGACTTGAAGCTTCTGTTTTAATAGTTCGTAGAAGGGTGGGTAAAGGAATTCATGTGAATATTACATCACATTTTGCACTGTTTTGTGAATTGAAATATATAATATTTTAAAACAAATGCCTATGGTACTTTGTAAACCGATAAAAGTGAGGTGCTCAAGTGAACTATACTATGATGTTTTAAGTTATTGAAGATTTTCCGAAAGCCTAACAAACACGTGCAAAAAGAGATTTTTATCAAAACAGACAAACAATGATATTATAACATCTATATAAGCTCGCATCTCTAGGATTTCTACATATTTTGTAAACGTTTGGTTCTAATATGTGTATGTACTCGCTATCGTCAAGAGAATGGTATTTGTTTGTATATATGAGACAAAAAGTTGCCTAACTTTAGGTTTTCATGTTTTAGTAAACCAGCTCACCGAGCGGGATGGCGGTAACGTCTTGGGCCCGCATTCAGGAGGCCCCGAGGCCGACAAATTTGACCCAAGGTTTACTCGGTCTCATTTGATCCACAAATGTTCCTATCATCCCTTTCATCACTACGTTTCATTTCCTCCTCCTTCACTATGACAACAGGCATTGGGCTGATGATCCATCCCGAATATGCTATGATCTGGAGTTTGCTTGGTCCTCCTTGCGGTGGTATATCGATTCTGTCCCCACGTTAGGGCGACAATTTGCGGTGGTATGTCGATTCTGCGGTGGTATGTGGCAATTTTACGGTACAGGATTTGTAGGAGTGGTCCCCGGTTCGGTACCAACTCAGGGTTCTTTGCATGGATCTTGGGTCTCGGGTTAGTGGCGAATACGACTGTTTGTTTTCCTGCTCGTTTATTTACCGTCACCGTTTTAACATTTGATTCCTGCTATTACTTCGACACACACACGCGCATTTCCTATTTGTTACACTTCATATTATTGCACCTATCTGCCGACACACCTTCTAACAAACATTTCCCAGGAACTACCACGACCAAGTGTGTATTCTAAACTTTCCTACACATTTTCCTAACAAACATCTCCAAGGAGCTACAACGGCCAAGTGTGTATTCTAAACTTTACTACTTCTCTATTTCAAACGTTCTATCCCCCCATTCCACTATCACCTGATTTCTAGCTTCTTTCATTTGACGCCTAAGGCTATCTGGCTTTTGGCGAACATTGACCCTTTTCTACATGTCTGCGTTCCAGCAACCTAACGGGACACTTAACACTAGAGGGAAAACCACACGTTTCCGGCCACTGATGGCCTTGTCTCTCTCAACCCTTATTTCCACTTACAGTAACATTCGGTTTCCAGTTTTATTTAACACTATCCTTACTGTTATTGACATTTATTTTCCCTATGATATTAATTTTATTTTACTACTCAAAACATACTGCTTCATCGTCAGGCTACTGACCCAAGCATTGGCTTGTGAGTCCTTGAGGATGTAAGTCCTACAAAGAAGAGGGCAATCCGTTAAAGGAAACGAGCTCCTGTACTAAGTAGTACCTGTACACATTATCAAAGTTTTTAATGTGTTTTTTAACTTTGGGTAAATAACTGATACTAAACTGTATAAATTGATTTAAAATCAGTTTTATAATATTTGTATATATGTGAGATATTACTTTTTACGCAACATCTCGATTACTCTGAATATTTATATAAACACTTATTACGCTACAAACGACATATGGAAAAGGAGAGAGCAAACACAAAGAGAAATGTCTCTACGATTAACGGGATAATAGAAACGCAGCTTCGGATCTATTATCAAGTATGTAGATTGACCTTGCGTTATTGGTTTAGGTAATCTCATTTAGTTATTTATTGCTGGAGAATTATTACATATCAGCTCACACCTAAATGAGAAAACCTCCCGTTCAGAAAGTGGGTATTCCTCACAATTAGATGCATAGAGACGGTAATCTTATTAACAATAATGAACTAATCTATTATGTATGTCATGAAAATCTGATGTATTACATTCACAATGACTATCTACTCACTATTGTTCATTTTATGTTAATTTCTGCACACTATCCAAACGAAAGCTTATTTTTCTATCTACATCATGTAAACCAAAATAAAAACTTGCAGAAATAGTTTCGTTATAAATTTCATTTTGTTACAAGAGTGGTAGAGGAAACTGAATCGGTATCAGATGTTTAAAAGTGGGTCGTTGTATGCTGACCTTAAAATGTCATGCTCTTTTCAGGACATCATGAGAAGAAACTGAATAGCACAAACTTTAAGAAATGAAAAAAGTATAGAAAAATCATATTAAAAATAGTTAATATTACCAGAAAGTTTATTTGAAATCACTTGCGTGTTTAAAGAGTTCGGCATTTTTGTGTATACGTTTTTGTCTGCCCTTTATGGTTTATCAGCTACACAAAGTTATTCATTTCTTACAAATAAGATTTATTTCACAGGATAATCGCAGAAAATTCAAAATTAACATTTTATTTCTCATGTAAATATGCTAAATGTATGATGATTTAATCAAAATACCTTAAAACCACTTTTTGAGCAATTAAAATTTCCCCAAAATATTCCATGTTTGGGATTAGATGTGGTCGACGGATGGCTCAGGTGGCAACATCTGCGATTCGCATTCGAAAGGTCCAGGGTTCGATCTAAGGCAAACAACCATTCTGGCCCATGGATTTTTTGTGGCGTCTCGGGTCGACAGGCGAATTTTGGGATGGCTCATCTTTTACCACGTCTGTCCCCCCTCTCATTTTCTTGTACCCCATCACCTTCCTTGTCATCTGTTTCAGAGTTACAGGACCAGTTCGGGGGGTTGCGTCTGGGCGGTGGCGGTTTGTGCTTCTGTAGCGGTTTCTTCTCTAGCATCGCTGGGGGAACACCTTAGTTAGGCCTCTCCTCCGAGTGAGCTCCCCCGTAGGGACTAAGGGCAGGAGCGGATGAAGTCGGATGTGTTCAATCTGGAAACATTAGAAACCCCGTCTGAGCTTGCCCCGTCGTAAGGATCTGGTCGCCCTTCGGGTCTCTCCCCTCATCCCTTACTTTCAAGGTCACTGGTAGAAGCATAAGGGACCGACTGGCCTGCGTAAGGTGCTCTGGACCGGTTTCGAGGGCCCCCACCGTTCTTTCGTACCTTTACCTTTACTTTGGGGCGAGAACATTTTCTTTAAAATTTTCGTGTCGCAAGTTTGGAAGAGTGAACGCCAATACCAAGTTCACATTTATCCAACATTTAGTTTTTGAGTTACGCTGTTCACATACAGAATTCAAAAAACATTTTTTTTAATTTTCAGGGCCTCGAAGCATAAATTTTCGGTGAAATTATCGTTTTTGGGAGAAATGCAATAGTACTTTCCCTTACCTAATAAGGCAGGCATTAGAGAAAGTAATAAAAACAATAACACATATCGTTAGCTTTAAAATATAAAAACTAGTTTTCTGGTATACATTCTTCAGTAACTAACACCCACGTTTTCAAAGGAAGAAAGAATATAATGCTAAAGTAATACTTGCAATAAAAATAAACAATGGTATTATAGTTAACTTAAAATATACATAAATATTGTTGCTTGTGGAAATTCCATCCTGATCATTTTTTAATTGTTTTAATGTTAATTATTGCAGTGCTGCAAATAAAAATTTTTTGTTTATAACAAGGTTATACAAACTTGTATAAAGATTGGTATTAAAGGCCGCAGTTATTGAACATTTAGTTGCAGACAAATGCTCAGAATCGGATTTTTTGGCTTTTTGGTTTTCGGTAATACAACGGGAATTTATTCTGGTTATAATGTATACAATTTAATAGAGTATTATAATAAATGCAATGATTTTGAGTACTTTGAACTCCGATAATGGTTCTTTTATACAGCCAATTAATTTTTTCGGACATGTTTTAATTAATCTTCTTTTAAAATTGTTTGGATTCTTATATAATGGAATTAGTAATAAGCCAAGGTATCGAGTGGATACTAGTCCGAATTCAAACTGCTTTGTTCGTGTTTTCTAAAGCAGATTAGTTAACTAGTTACGTGAGTAATGTGACGTATTTAGGTTAACGAGCGCGGACAAGTAACTTGGAAGTCCTTAAACAGTCGGTATTGCCATCTAGCGGGCAAGGATACAACATCGCTATTAACAGCAAAAAAAGATGCAACTCTCGGGTGGCAATAGGTCAGCGACCACCAATCAGATACATCGAGCTGCCATCTGGTGAGCACTTTCAAACTAAGAGTAACTTACGTTTTTCCGACATGCCTACTATAATACACACACACACACACACACAAACGTTTCGGGGACCTTATTCTGGTGGCTTTGGTAGTCATTTCTAATGTCGCTCTACATTAATTGTTTCATTATACAAATAAAATCCTAGCACACCGCACTAAGTGATTTTTTTTTCTTCCTATACTGAGGTGTTTCATTCAATGTCAGCCCAATAGACCATTTATACGTTTATTTAGGTGATAATGATTTGTTGGTAAAACAAAATCTAATTCAATAAAACCACCATCCACATTTGAGGGATCGTTTTATTTCATAGCCTTCACTCACATAGGATTTCAGTTTTAATACGCGTGTTTGTTGAGCTAATTTGTTTAGTAACTTTTTGAGGTAATCTCTCTAAACTGGCACTAATTTCATCTTTTTCATTGTGTGTTAAAACTGATCCTCTCCTAGAATCCTTCTTGAATAATCACGAACCTATAGCTTTAGATTTGTTCACTGTTTTGAAGTTCAAGAAACCTGTTGCCCAAACGCGAATAGATTCATGTTTAAAATACATTTTCCAAAGAGCACACGTTCTTCCGTAGACAAGTGACGCACCGTATTAATCACAAAACACTAACGTGTTTCACGAGCTTCACTATCACTAACGCATCAAATTTTACGACGTTTATTCCACTGTAGTGATAGAGACCATTCATTAACGACAACACAAGTTGCCAGTTAACTTTCGAGCGGGAATCGGCAGGCCAAAGTCCCGCTAAGCGACGAGGTAATAGCCAAGAAGGGATTGGCCGTGGATGGGTTACTATTAAAAACTATTAATGACCGTATACAAAGACAGCTAACAAAATGTGTATAATTACTCAATACAGGAATAAAAATAAAAATATATAATTAGGATGCCACGTTAGTGAAAGCGTTATTTATTTATAAATCTGAGGAAGGCTTAATAAAGATGGCTCATAAAGTTTTAGAATTTTAATTCTGAAAACAAAACAGGCCTGAAGTTCATTTATTTGGGATGATGGTGGTGGTGGTGGTGGTGGTGATAAATGAGTGGCCAAGAAGCTATTCATGCAGATTAAAGAGCCCATTGAGCCTCATATTCTAACATTACTCCAGTTCAATGGTCTGAATAAAACGGACATTGTCCTTAATATTTCCTTTTTAATTATCGTCAGGTTCCAAAAAGAAGGACCCTAAGGATACAGCGTAACCTTCGCATTCGCTTAGTATACGTTGTGAGGTTTCAAAGTCCCTCACACATTTTCTTCATAAAGGGTCCTGTTTAAGATCCATTATTCATAAAGTCTGCGCAGAGAATTGTGTCCTGTAAGATACCCCACAATCCCTGTGAGCTTAACTTAGACAAATTCAGGAGGAACTCGCTCTACGGTTAGGCCCAAATATAAAATCATGGGCCTGCTTGGCAGTGCTTTGCTTAATCCAGATCTCAAGAGGAGCCCTCACCTTAAACTGGGTAATCTCATACTTGACATTTCTAGCAGATACTCCGCAAAAGAGCTCGACCCTATAAAATATAGCCATGATCCCCTCCTCGCTAGGGCGTCATTCATCTCATTGCCTCTAATACCAGCATGCTCCGTACCCAAATAAGTGTAACCGGCAGTTAGTACATAGACTAACCAACTTCCCCTGGCATTGCCACATCAGTCTGCAATTGGTTTCAACCGCCCTAAGAGCTTTCAAAGCTGCCATACTATCCGAGCGGATGTACACATCTGCTCGTCTGCGTGGTATAATGCAAACATGCGCAGCACAGGCTAAGATCACAAAGACCGAAACCTGGAAAACTGTGGCAAATCGCCCAAGGGGAATATCAAGCATGGTTCTAGGGCCATAAGCCTCAGACCCCTCTCTGTCCCCGAGGCGGGTACTGTCCCTGAAACATGTCCTGGCCCCAGCCTTAGGGAGAGACCCGGTCTCTGGGTCGCACTCCTCCCTGGAAGGTATTACCACAGAGTAGGAAGGACTTAGATTACCCCTAGTGCCGATGAATCCCCCGATCATCTGGTTTATAGGGCACTTCTCCTGCAATCCGAAAAGGATCAATGAGTGCCTTTTTTGAAGTAGCTCGAAACACCCTCCTACAGTCCAGAGGTGTGCAATCATCCTTGCTACCTGCTCCACAACCAAGCGTAGAGGGGGAAGGTTCAGCACAATCTCTTAGGCAGACTGAGGAGTCGTGCGCACCGCCCTGTTTGAGGCAGTATTTTTAACACTTGAATGGTTTCAGTTAAATTGTATAATATGTAAATTCAATAAC
The DNA here is from genome assembly GCA_030765065.1 of Deroplatys truncata. NCBI lineage: Eukaryota > Metazoa > Arthropoda > Insecta > Mantodea > Mantidae > Deroplatys > Deroplatys truncata. The sequence goes on from CM060986.1 coordinate 67,805,084, forward strand.
TCATGAAGCAATATGTATGTAATAATTTGTAAAAAAATGTATGTGACAGTCATTGCACATGCTTATATTATTGTAAAGATGTTTAATAATGTTATGTGAATGCGTTACGTAGGTTAATAATGTAAGAGCTCTGAGAATAATAAGTTTAAAGTTGCTAACAATGAGGTAACAATGAAGTAACCTTGAGGCAATGAGTTCAAATGTTACTAGTCATGATTAGAGCAACGATAATGTAAATTTTGTGACAGTTTAAAAATAGCCAATCAACAGCTAGAAAAAGCTTTAGTAAAATGCAGGTATTCTATTGGATTAGGTTTAGCCAATCAGAGACTTGAAATACAAAAGTTTACGGGTTTTGACGGTTGAAATATGTTCAGTTGCTTGCAGACCTTGATAGCAACCGGATGGAAGATGTGTTCTCTAAAGAAATATTACGTATTCATGTAAATCGTAAAATAAGTTTACGCGTTAACAAAGTACAAGTATTAAATAAAAGAATCTCACAGTTCGTAATATCAGGTAGTGCTATTTAATTTGTGTCAATGATTAACAAAAAGAAGTGAATTTAAACTTAAAATCTGTGAAAGCCTACGTTCTTGTCGCATCACGCCCTGATTAAGAGAAACGTGTCTCTAAAGTAATACTGACGCAGCCGAGGTGAAAACAAACATAAATAATATCTATAGAACCAGTTTAATAACAAAGTTAAAATTATTTTTTTAAACTTGGAGCGTAACACAAAAATACATCTTCAAATCGGCTTTTCATACGTAGTAGCATATTACGTAACAATCTACTTCAAATTGAGGTTCATACGTGGAGCTAAATAAATAAAAAATAACTCCAACGTAAAGACAATATCTACTTCATGTTATCATACGTGACAATCTTTGCAGCGAACTCAGCCACTATCTTCGCTAGCGAGGCAGACCATCCGACCAGTGCCGCATTAGTTATTGATGATCTAATAACCGAGGTGTATAAACTAAGACCTCGAGTCTCAGGCCCACCTCAGTCCTATTGATCTCCGACAAGCCCACGAGGCATTGTACGCCTTTATAGTCTATATGCTTTTTCCAACTCAGCCCAGCATCTAGAATTACTCTTGTATATTTGACCGTTCCGAAAAGCTTCAGCTTCTTCCCAAACACGTGGGGCATTACCGAAACTAGCAGCCTCCTCCTCCTTGTGAAGGTCCTTATTTCAGTCTTGTCCGGATTAATGGACAACTCTGCTTCTCCGCACCATTCCTCTAAAGCCTGCAGGGAGCCGCATATGGGCTCCGAAACAGTGCTCGGGAATCTTCCACTTGCTATAAGGCATATGTCAACAGCATAGTCTTTTAGTCTATCGAGCAGTGCATCTACCACCAGACACCACAGTTAGGTGATAGAGCTGCCCTTTGTAGGCAACCTCAGGGCCTGTTGCCCTCGCGGACACGCTCAACAGAATCTCCACAGCCTGCCGGCCTTTCAAGAAGGTCATAATACAGTCCGTTAAAACCGGACTGATCCCCCTACACTCCAGACTTTTTCGAATGTTACCTAAAGTAATGTTATTAAAGGTAGCTTTGATGTCCAGGAATACTGCAATGGCGAATTCTCCACAATCCAGCGCCCTCCCCAGATTCACCACAAGCTGGTGGAGTGCCGTATCCGTGTATTACTCGGCCAGTAGCTATACTGATGAGGGTATATGAATCTGTCCACCAGTAAGCCATCCCTCAAAAATCTGTCTTACTAGTCTTTCCACAGCCTTTAACAAAAGGATGTTAGACTGATAGGATGAAAATCCTTAGGCCTGCGGTAGGATTAGCTACCCGGTTTAGGTATAACCACCAATTTGGCCTGTCTTCAGAGGCGATAAACATGCAAATGGTGTTGGAGTTTAGCCTTAATGAACCCTGCTCCACTTAAACACTTTCCCATCGGGACTGCTTCTTCTAAGGTCCCCAGGTCCTCTAATGGGTTATCCGAGGGATATGAAACCTCCTTCAAATCCGGGAAATCTCCATTGATTGTCCGGACCACCTTTGGAGGTTTCGGAAGGGCCTGGCTCCGGCCCGGTCGCGGCTTCCGCAAGGAAGGCCACTTTGGTCAGTTCCTTCAATACATCAGACTGTGTATCTTTCTCAGGAGGCAAGCCTGCATCTCCACATCTCGGGAGTCGCAGTTCCTGACACCCATGATAAATCCCGCGGGTTCGGGTGCCTACTGGGGCCCCAGCCTCCGCGCTTACCTTTATCAATAATCCGGTGTCCCTAAAAGGGCATCCAGTTTTAGGTACAGAGCCTGCTTCTCCTCATCTCCGGGAGTTGCAGTTTCTATATCCCTTTCCTTAGTCTCGACGGCAAAGTCCTCTTTCGAGGACCCAGCCGCCTCAATGTCTTTGGTTCTCTTGGGGGTCCCCTAATACAGAGCCCTCCGGTTTATTGGAACTTTGATCTTTAATAATTCCCGCGATTAACTAGGGATAACTCAGGTGCGCCCAGACAGAGCCCCGCAATACTCTGAGAGGTGCCAGGTATCCTAGAGGGCCCGTTTGTGACACGTCCACACATGTGCCATGCATCCCATCGGCACGGATCGCATAAAACCTTAGGGTTGGGAGTTGGTTCGCGGTCTCTCATTCATTATTCAGAGACAGGCCTCATTCAGCGTGTAGTAATCAACCGACGCTGCAGATTAGGTGCCAGCTATCCACCACCTGCCGACGCGTCTTGAATCCCCTCAAGGTCCAGCGTTAGGGGTTTACGGACTGTCAGTCCACTCCATGAGGCTCCCGCTATGATATTTGGCATGGTAGATTTTTGTCACACTAATATTTAAACATTTGTATTTCAAAAATAAAATAAACATTTTGTGTTTCATTGTTTTTACGATAGCGTTTAGTGGTTTTTAACATTTTGATGAAACCTATCTTATTTAAAACGATAACTATAGGGTGGAAAATTAACTTTGAACTTTATCGATTTCTCAGTTTGTTTTATTAAGAGCAAATTAACAAATAATTACGAAATCCCATAGGGTGTTTCATAGATTATCAATTTTATTAATCACTTGGAAATCATTCACATCACATACATATATTTAATTATATATTGAATACTCTCCTTTTAATGACTCTGAAATCACTTTAAGTTTAACATGAAAGAAATTACAATATTGCTCTGATTTCATGTGGGACAAATCATACTTGCTAATAAAAGTATGTGTATCTACGCTATTTTTGGGTGCCGAGACGGACAGCATTGCTGCTTCAATGAAGTGTGAAAATTGCAGTTTCAATCTAGTAGCATTTGATTACCTTTATCTTCAATGGCAACTCTAAGGTTTTTGTGAAGATATTCTTAAGCGCATAAAATTATCCGAATCTGGCTTGTCAAAACAAAAAACAAAATCCTGAATTGTAAGTTAGCACCTATGGGGATGTATATCACAACTCTGACCAGCAACACTTGAATTCAATTACTGATTGAGAGCTTGGAAAAGCAATTTTATTTTGCTTGATTTTCACATGATTATGCAGTTTTACTTAACACTTTAATAGCTATAATTAAGCTTTCTGTAATTGCTTTCTTAGCTTTTACATTGCAGACACACTTTAATATTTCATAAGCGTACCTCCTAATATAATGTCCACCTAACGCTAAATTTCATCATGTTTGCGTCCACAATTTATGGGCAACAGGTAGTGAAATCCTTAAACTTGTGTTATTAGCTTAATAATTTGCTAGGACACTTCACTTACCAATTTATATTGAATAATCTTCAAAGCATCTACAATGAAGGAAGAGCCACTATTTAACATCTTTACACTATACCATACGGATGTATACATCTACTCTGATAGTATGGTAGCTTTGAAAGCCGTTAATGCGGTTAAAACCACATTCAGATGGGTGTGGCAATACCAGAGCATGTTGGATAGATTATGTACCAAGTGCCCGGTTTCACTTCTTTGGGTTCCTGGGCACACTGGTATTATAGGAAATGAGATGGCAGACACTTTTTCAAAGAGAGAATCGAGGCTTGAAGCTCGATTTTATTGGGCCTGAGACCTTCTACGGAGTGTCGGTTAGTAAGGTATGAGATAGCCCAGCTCACGGCGAGGGGTCATCTTAAGATCTGGAGTAAGGAAACCGCTGCTGAGCAAGCCCATGACCTGATATCAGAGTCTGACCGGAAAGTGAGTTTCTCCTGAATTTGATCTGAGTTACTCTCAGAGGGGTTGTGGGCTATCTTACGGACTACATCTCCCTATGAAGACACATATACATAGTGGATCCTACTCAATATCCTATATTCGGAAGTGTACGAGGGACTTTGAGACCTCACAGTATATGCTATGAAAATACTAAGGTTTTGCTGCGCATAGGTATGTATCCTTAGGATCCTTCCTTTGGAACCTGAGTAGATAAGAAGGGCAGATATCAAGGACGTGGTCCGTTCTATACACACCATCGAACTTGAGTAATGCTTAAAATATGGCGCAAAATAGGCTCCAGAGCCTGCGTGCATGGCCTCTTTAAGAGGCTGTTCAGTTACCATCAGCATCATCACCATTTAATATTTTTTTCCTCAAGTGGTAAAAAGAAGCTTTTTATAGCTAAGAAGTATTTACCTAAATATGGCTGCTCTGAAATATGAATTCCAGCATGTTCATTTGATCTAAGAAAGAAAATAGGTGCTATATCTGGCTACGAAGATAATTTAAATATGTATCCTCAATTTTTCTAAAGTACCAAAAGGCAAGCTTTAGCTTGGACTAAAAAATATTCAATTCACTTATCTTTCAAAAGGGCATCTCCTATCAAGTTTACTTTCTGCGCAAAACTTTAGAAATCTGTAAATTTTTATTTATTTAATTTTTACAGCATGTCCATTAAATATTTGTAATTCTAAATGTTAGTTTTAGTTTGTTTACATGCTATTTATAATTCATTATAAAGTATCATACAGTCTACTTTTCGTATAATATAAAATAACCGCTAATGCAATTTCAGTTAGCTTGTAATCTTTCACAATTAGCTTTGTTAACAAATATGATGACCTAATAAATAAGAATTTTGTTTGTTAACGATGCTGTCAGTAGCAAAAACACATCAGCGCCGTCGGTATGCCGAAATTTCGTCCCACGGAGTTCTTTTACATGCTAATAAATGTACTGAAATGGTCTGCGCTTTTAAGCACACTTAAAAACCATCGGTCTATTTCGGGTTTGAACCCGCGACCTTGGGATCAGAAGTTGAGCGCACTAACCAACTGAGCCAGCAAGACCGATGATATCATGAACCGTTTTTCATACATTTTAATTAGGTCTTTTAATTGAAGTGACCACCTTCCGATTACGTTTGTTACTTTACTCTTAAAGTGTATTGTTTCAATATCTAACGAGTGCATTCATGTCTACTAGATGTTCTTCAGCCTGTTTATTCTGTTTGCACTGATTACTGGTTCAAACTGTTATATTGGGTGTTTATTTTGATTTTATTTCTATTATGCTAGTACGGTAGGGAAATAGAACTTGGTTATTTTGCTATTCGATGTTAATTGCCAAATACAAATAACAAAAACATAACAAAATGTTAATTGTTCTTAAGTCCCGAAAACATACCATATACTATACATCTAAATCTGAAGCTAATCCCAGGAAGTTATCGAACTGAATGCTTTGGTCTTTCAAGGCACTGATAAGTTCTGCTATAACATTTGTCACGTCAAGAAAACAGAAATTGATCAGATGCTCTTTTTTATCTGGTACCATCGTTCTGAAGAGCAGAGCGAAGTCACATCTGCCTTTCCTATCTGAAATAGGTATCACCTGGGGCAACGATCGGTTTTCCTTTCAAAGCCATTTAAATGCTACTTCTCATGTCACTGAAGGCCAAGATATATCATGTGCGCCTGACACGACTTCTAAATACATAAATAATCCAATTGCTTCATTTAAAAGAGTAATACACACATTTTAAGCCTAATATCTAAAAACAAACCTCTGCAAATATGTAAAAATCCTAGGTTTAAAGTTAGGAATATTAAATAAAATAGTTAAAACTTAATATTCAAAGTATTTTCAAATCTTCAGTTTTTATTTTAATACAATGCTTACTTTTTCAAATATTCTTTCAAGGTCGAATGGTCCAGGATATTTATTGAAATGTTGGCTCGTAAAATAGCTTCACCGTGTCATCGACAAATTCATTTTTTCTTTCTTTCTTCACCAGCATTCTTTGCTTGTTTTTGAGTTTTGAAATTGTTGCCTGCCGTTCAACCCCATGTTGTTTTTCAGCTGTTTTTGAAAGGGGATTTACTTTCTGCGTTCTTGTTGATTGATTTTTCTCACAACAACATCTTCTTGCACAAATTGCACACTAAGATATTTTAATCACTTATGCACATAAAACTGCTCGGCTTTCCTCTCGTTCAATAGCAATTCTGTCTCGGCCGTTTTTCGTACACTGCAGCTTTAAAAAATGGAACAGGACAGAGAAACGAACAGCCAACGTTATTACTTTCAAATACGTAAGAGTTCAATTTAAATTGCTTCAAAAATAAGAGAAGGTAGTTTATAAGGAGTGAACGAAAACAAAAGATGCCTAAGAGTAAGAAAAGCTTAAGATCTGATCAATTATGAAATCATAGCTTTACATTTATTTGCTTAAACTCGTGTTTCCCATCTTATGCTAAATTTCGTATTCTGTCGTGGTTTAGAATACCACCATAAGATTTAAATTCTCTCTCTAAGGTATAATTAAGTGATAACATAGCATTTCGACACTTATCATATTCACAGCTATTGCAAAAATCTGCCAATCCCACTTATGATGAAAGAAAATCCCGTTTTAGCCACCGAGTGGGAAGCCTAAGTGGCAGTGTCTAAGACTCACATTCTTGAAGCCCCTGATTAGATTCCCGTAGGACCGGCAACCCTGACTTGGGATCCTTCTTGGATTTTGCAGACGATTGCTTGGTTGGATTATATGCTACCAAAAAGTTTTCAGTCTCTCATTTCATTTCCCTCTTCATTTTTCAGGACGTGGAGTGCTGTGTAGCGGATGAATGTGCTTTGAGAGAACTGTTTCTTCCCTAGCATGGGAACTTCTGCAGAACCTGTCTTTGAGGATAGGCCGTGAGCTTTGAAGTGGCGCCGGAAATGTTCAATCGCAAACGTTAGGGGCCCACTACGCAGTGTCTTTCGGCACAGATCTAGCCCACTTTAGTACATTCTCCCTCATCTCTTTCTACTGGAATTTTATAAGCCTCAATAAACCTAGCCTTTGCCGCATTACTGATGTCCTCCAGTTCTAAGTCGTAGAAGATAGTTTTATTTTTTTTAAAAATTACCATTTATATTATTAGTAGCACAAAGTATATCCACAAAAGTACTTATAAATGCCTAATCATCTTCATGTAATTCAGCTACCTTCAATAGTTTCCGAGAAAATGGACTATTTTACAAGAAAATGTCATTCTTGGAAAAATGTTATTTAAAGCAAGAAATGGAGAAACAAGCTCCCTATATTTGCAAAGGAGACCAAATAGCTCGAACGTACAGAATCTGCCATACTTAACATAACTACTTATTTGTAGAACAAATGTCAGTTAAGTGTGTAGGGGAGAGATACATTTCTTTCTGTAAAGCGGAGCAAAATTTACAGCAAAATAGTAGATGCAGCACCAGATTAAAAAATATTCAAAATATAAGTTAGTCTACAATAGTAAAATATAAATCAAATTAAAGAGAAAATTCCAATTAATAAGGGTGCACAAGGAACTAAATATGTTATTTTTCGACAATTTTAGCCATTTAGTCTCCCTTGAAATAGTTAGAGGTTCAAGAGTATCCACAGCTGAAACTTGGGCAACATGTTCATGTAATTCAAAAGTTACTTTTTATGTCAAAAAGTACTTTGAACCTTTTGCTTCGGTTACATATTGTAGCTTTTGCTCTCAGTTTCTTTTAAAGGGCACATGGCTATTCAAATGCTCAAGAGCACGCGGTTTAATGGCCTCTACTCCACTTTAATTTTTCTTGCATTTTTGCGCCTTAAAATGTTTGTACATGAAGTTAGCAACTAATATTGTTCACATTTTTAGCAGAAAAGCGGAGAGAATAAACTTAAAAAGTCCGATGTGTTACATACTCACGACTTTATCTTATTAGTGGGTATAACAATTATTCTTACAAAGATTTGTTTTCCTATCTACTTCATTTTAATCTAGATAAACCATTCCGAAAATAGCTGTATTACATATTTAGTTATAAATACAAAGGGAATAACAATTGTCAAACGCTTTCGAACTGGACGCTAACGCTGGCTTTAAAATTCCATATTTTTTCATGCAATTGAGAGAAACAACTAAATGTTGACAGGACTTGAAAAGAATGGCTAAGTATTGAACTATTCAAACCACTTATAACGGATATCTCGGAAATGGCTGATGCACATAAGTTATTTTAAATGAATTATGTGTTTTAAAGAGTCTACACTTTTTGTGAGTAACGTTGTCGTTTATCGCTTAACGTTTCACAGATATACAAGATTATACAAGATTCCTTCTGAATGAAGCGGACTTCATTCAGGGTATTCCCGTCTATTCCAACAAAATTCCGATGCGTATTTTATTTATCATGTAAATATCTTTAATATATGGTATTTAATCAAAGTATTTAGCCATTTTTAGAAAATGAACCATTTCAAAAAATGTTCCATTAAAAGGTAGTTTGGGGTGGGAATTTCCTTGAAATCTTTGTCTTATCTGAAGGTGCTGAACCGAAATAATAAGTATTATCAGACTTTTTGTTTTTGAGTTACAATGTTCAGACCATTTTCTAAAATGGTGGGCCTCAAAACATGGTGAAATCTCGACATTGAATTTTTGGGTGGAACGCAATACTCCCTACTTAACATATGTAGTAGAGAAAGTAAAAAATTGGCATACTATTTCTGTTACACTTTTACGTTTGTCAATACATATAATATATTTAATTAGACCCCTGAGAATAATTTTTAAAAATTGCATTTAAGGGTTACAACGTTGTTCTAAAACAACCAGAGAACTGAAAGAATTTTATGTGTTATATGTGAATATTTTGGTAGTAGTTTTTTCAAATGTATGATTTCTGCTTCTAAGTGCAACAGCTGCTTAATTAGTATTAAATAAGTAAACAATATTTTTAAATATTAAATATATCTGCATGGAACTTAAAGCACATGTGTAATTGTTGTAGAGCAGCATGTAACAAAATTTTGAAAATATTTAGATAAAGATGAGGGTATTTAAAAAGCCAGTCGTGCAACTCTTAGTAAGCCAGATTAGATTAAATTAGGTTGGATTGCATTCTGTGAGTTCACTAGTAGCCATAAAGGCTTTTGAACATAGAACATGTCAAGGAAATGTGCAAAAATTACATATATACATAAATATTACATAGAATACAGAACATTTAAAATAAAATACACTGTATACAAAATGAAACAAATCCGGTGTAATGTTGTACAAAATCGAATACCTCCTTACCGTTATAAGGTTAACATTATACTTATAGACATGAACAGTTATTTTAACTTTCACTAGGCTTGTACCTTCGTTCGTCTCATCATTTTGTTCTATTTGATTTGTGATGCATAGCATTTACTGTCAGTTCTTAATATACATTCATTTAAATGGCTTCGTTAATACTAGAGCAGGCAATTGGAAAACTGGCAATTGTCATTAATATTTACTAATACTACTTAGAGAGCTATATATGTATTATAGTAAGCACAATTTGTCATTCAGATAATTTTGTACCGAATAACATGTTTTTAGCATAGGTACTCTTCAACAGCAGTTTTAAAGACATTTAAATTGTCAACTTTTCCCTTAAGATCATTAGGGAGAGTATTAAATATTTTATGATCTCATAATATACACCTTTCTGGGGGCAAGAAAGCTTTGCACTTGGACGATGGATGTTACCCTTTTGTCTAGTGTTTATCTCATGAATTTCCATGCTTGTAATAAATATGGTTCGATTGCATACATAGAATTTTAAGATTGAAAATATGTACATGCAAGGTAGGGTTAATATCTTCAGTCTTCTAAAACGATGTTTACAAGAGTGTCTGCTATGGGTGCTGGAAACGATTCTTATAACCTTCTTTTTCATTAGGAATATTGGTTTACTTTCTACCGAGTTTCCTCAAAATAATATTCTATATTCAATGATAGAGTTAAAATATGCATAGTATACTAATTTAAGCGTATCTATAGAACTGACATTTACTAGTACTCGGATAGCATAACAGGCATAACTGAGTTTGGGTAAGATATACGTAATGTGAACTTTCCAATCTAAATATCTGTCTATTTGGAGGCCCAGAAATTTAATTTTGTCTATTTGTTCTAGTAACATGTCATTAATCTCAATTTCTATTGGAGTGTGTGGCGATCGTTGGGTTATAAATTTAACAACTTTTGTTTGCCTAGATTTACAGATAATTTTTTAGCTTTAAACCAGTGTGATATACAGTTAAAAACATAATTAAATTTAATTACACACTCATTCAAGTTTTTACTAGTCATCAGAACACTCGTGTCATCAGCAAACAGAATGATACTTGCAATATCCTTTATATAAAATGATAGGTCATTTATATAGATCAAAAATAGTAAAGGTCATAAGACTGAACCTTGGGGCACTCCATGTGTAACTGTTCTCCATTTTGATGTATGTTTTCCAAATTCAATATCATTGACTACTTCAACACTTTGTTTTCTTTCATTTAGATATGATACGAACCAACTTAGAGTTTCATATGTAGATAATATGTAGATAAAGTTGTATGAAATTTATTATACCTCAGATTCTTTCAGTGAAAGAGACGCAAGCCTAAGATATAAAGGGATAAAATAAAAAATAACAAATAAGTAAATGAAATTTTGAATACTTAAAATTTCTCGATAGTGAAATGCGTGAAAGAAAAATACAATTGCAAAATCTAAGAGTGGGAGGTCAATGCTGACGCCTGGTAGGCTTTTCTACAACACGCTTCTGGCGCTCTTCTGTTTTCATTTTAAATAAGCGTCACTTGGAAGAGAAGTGTCATTCTGTGCCTTGTAATAATGTGCTCTTAATGACTTCCTAGGCTTGTTCATAAACCAGAGAGAGACAAAAACCTTAGACATGATGGATGGGTTGGCAATGGATTGCAGGCTAGGTGTCTCGGAATAATGCTGCCTTCAACTTTAAATGAGACTTTTTGTTTGGTTGCTTTCGCAGTGAAGAGGGGAGAAAAAACTGAATCATTACTGGATATGTGATTTGCGTGTTTTTCTCTACCTCTCGACATTTAATTTGATCTGCAGTGAATTTTTAGTCTCGAGGGGTTTGCGAAATGGAATCTGGAAGTATTAGGTCAGATGCTACTAAAATGGCAATCTTTATATAATCTTAAACGAAATATATAACAAGCGAGAACATTTGTATGTATTGTATATAAATGTAATTCACGAATATGGGGTGTATTATGGTAATCCCCCAAAAAACTCAACCGAATTTGATAACCTTACGCTATTGAAAAGTCCTATTCTTTCTGACGAGCATAGGCTACAAAACACCTTAAAGTTTAAATTCTTAAGTTGCCCAAGGATAAATTACTAAAAAGGTTTTATGAAGTCCAAAACACATTCAGTTATAAAAAAAGTTGGCGAAGAAGCCTTTGATTATTCGTTGAAAATGCCATGCAGCAAAACTTTTGTTACTCCCTAGAAATAAGGCGTAAAATAAGGCGAATACCACGCATATTTCTTTCAAATGAGCATAAATAGTACTTTAATTAGTAAAGAATTATATCCCCCAAGATTCTATGATTTAATTGTATATTTTTTATATATAGAGAAACTTGAAAAGAAAGGTGTGTGCAACAAACCCCATGCAATGTATGAACTAAAATAAAATACCAGGCAAGAATTCACTAAATTTTGTTACTATTATCATTGTAATTATAACTATGAGAACATGAGGCGGTTGCAGGTATGTTATAACTTTCGCCGGGAGTCCGAGCTGCAGAAGCCGGCGCGCGAACAGCAGTGCAGTGGCCGCAGGGTAAAGGATTTGCCGGCCCTCGTAGCCGTGGTCGCTGGAGTATATAGCTCCGGCGCTCCGCCAAGCTGAGGGTCGCGGGTTCGAGTCCCGCCATGGGCATAGGTGTGTGTGTGTGTGTTGTGTAATTGCGGCTATAAGCGGTAACGAAAACAGTAAATACACAGTATCGTACACTGGATAAAACAAGGGAACTTTTTTTTTAAAAAAAGGAAACAATTGTGTGGGTGTATGCGGGGGTGGGAGAGAGTGGTCACGACTTAAAAACAGCTAACAAACAACAAAATAAAAGAGAATAGAATATGTTTATAATGGTAGAATATGCCAACATACTTTAATAATCCTCATATAAGAAAATTTAGATTTATTTCCTTTGCATATTGTAATCAAGTCGTTCGCAGAGTTTATATCTGTATGAAGACAGAAAATTTAATCCAATTAACATTAGAAATCAACTGATGTTTTATAATTAACAACCGAAGATTGTTTTTCTCGATGGTGGCAGTCTGTATGTCTTCCAAAGTTATTTGTGGTGGCCTAGAAGCGGAAAATTTTTCATATTCACCAACCTCGCCTGTTTTGTGGTAATATATTAACGGTTTCTGTATTATACGAAAACTATAGCGTTTATGTTATTAAATAACTGGGGTACCACCTAAGAGAATAGGTCTCAAGATTAATTTGATTGTCTAAAATGTTACTCAATCTTTTCGATCGATGTTGGTTCTACCGCCAGATGGAAGATAGTGGGGCTAGATTTCGTCAGTGCCAATATAAACAATTCAATTCCATTTTGGGCCACATTTTGTGCACACCAGTATACATACGAGTATAGCGTTACTTTTCAGGTTGGTTGTGTCCTGTGGTCTGATATTTAGTACTTCTAGATTTTAGGAAACATACTAAAATTTGTAAAAATTTAACAGGCTCTAAATTCCTACACATTTCAAACAAATTGCAGACATGAATATTCGCTTGCAATTTTAAACATTCTGTATTTAACACTTCATTTGTACTCTAGTAATTAAAAAATATCGATATAATAATCTAATGTCTTCGTTCCATACATTAGTGTACAGTTTACACGCCTACCTATAGATGTGGAATTTTACCTTTACGTTGTGTGATAGGGTGGTTTTTGAATATACGAGTATGAGAATCTCCAAGGTTTTATTAATCTTCAAATTCCTTTAATTTATAAATTCATATCAAGGAGTGCCCAAGCTAACCTAGAATATCCGGGTGCATGCCAATGGATCTGAGATAGTTTAAAAAATCTCACTTCGTGGCAATAAATTTAAAATAAAGGCATACTGGTGTCCTGCTGTCGAGTTTTAGATAACTAAAACTGCATTTAACCCCTTTAAGATCCAATAAGCTAGATTAATCCTTAAATGCGCTGCTTTGCAGATATACAAATTGCGTATTAAGAATTTATTTTTAGAACATTTAAAGTCCATTTTTGTTATTTTCATTTTATACTGGTCTTTAAAGGGGAACGAAACATAAAGATGAATATTTCATTCACCACAGTTTGTCTCGGGGATAAATAACGACGTACGCTGTTTCACCATATCAAGATGTATGGTTATCGGGTTCCGGCCTGCTGTTGGAGTTGATGCGTAACGTCATGAGAGGCACACTGCATTAACACAAGACGTACGCAGCGCAGGTGTTTTAAATAACTAATAAGTTCACGTGTTAATTTTACCAGAAGTTCATAATTCTCTGAACAACAAAGAGTAAAGCTAAAGTTAGCCAATCACTTTTCATAATCCAGTTAATACCTACTAGGTGATAAGCACTGGTCTAACATCTGCTTTAAAATGAGTGAATGTGGTATCCGACCTTATTAATTTGAACCCAAAAAGAACGATTTTGAATATTTACACCATTCTGACAGCGATTCCGAGATAGTATGAACAAGAATTGTACTGGTTCCACACATTGGTGTAAGTATAAAGAATGTATACCCGTACATATGAGTAATGATGAGTAAAGGGTATGTTGCTCGGACTATGAAAACACAAAATTGGTGAGGGGTGATTTTGTCTGTATCACAAAGCATCCTAATTTTCAAAAATTGGTTATATATGGTGATGCTTTGAATATTGTGAGGCATAACTTAGCGTTAACAAAAGTAGAGCGAAAAATAAATCACTCACCGCAACAATCCTGCTAAGAGACCTGGCCATACTCCTACTACAAAACAGTTTACAATTGATTATTTCATGGAGTGCTATTGGACACAGAAGAAGAGTTGTCATACCATCAGGTGCAGTGCTTAGTATTGGAAATGCTTTTCCAGAACCCAGTGAAGTATATGTAGGCTTCAAACTTCACTAATGTACACAAAAATGAAAAATAGTAAGCTTTAAATTCAACCATTATTATTTACTTTATTTACTATTATTATTATTTAAAATTTTTTAACATGTCTGTGACCAACCTTCTTATTTTGACTGAAAACTTGAGAAGTGCTACAATCGTAGTAACTCTAATGGAGGTCGAAGCGTGGGAGCTATACTCTTTGACAGTGAGAGATCAAATGCGTCCGGCAATGGATCCACATAATGAGATTTTTTTTATTTCACTCATTATCAGCAGTTTCCATTCTTCGTTAGATTCCTCATATTTATGTTTCATGATCCAGGACCCAGATGCTTTGGAATATTGAGTTTTCACTCCAGTCTTTTTTTATTTACATTGAAATTGTGATCTATCGCTGCTATCATGGGACTAATTTGAAGGCCATTTATATGAATGTGTATTCTTTTCCGAGCATATCCGAGAAAGATGTTAATAACTTCTAAACTCTCAGTGTACGTACGTACGTACATACATACATATTATTTATTTTCTCGCTCTTCTTCTAACAATTCATTATGTTCACAAGCTTTCCATTCACTATTTTCTAGCTACTTATGCTCATTTCTTATATGGTAAAGAATTGGTGTGAATTTTTCAATTAATATGGTACAGCTCTCATTGCAGTTTTGTGCAGCCCACCACAAATTACTTATACTGCGTTTCCATGCCATCAGCTCTGGGTATGTTTTTTTTTTAATCTTTTCTTTAGACTTTTACACAAATGCCATACGCAAAAATTCATGTTCAACTTCCAGATACTGAGCTTTTAACAGGTATTTTATACCTTTGTCTGTCAGAGAGAAAAATTTTAACCCTACACATTTCCTGTTTGGCAAACCTAATCATTATGTTGTCACTAGCAGCCTATTCGAAATCGTTTCACCATACCTCTTTGAACAAGTTCAAAAATAACAATTTTTCAGGAACTTAAATCCACGAGTATAGACTAAATATTTGGCTGAAAATAATGGGGAATCATATTGCCAACCAAACTACCATCTCCTAACAACCATATAGGTATACCGCAATGAGATCAACTTCTTTTTTCTTTCTTAAACCCAAAATGCTCTAACAACTGGTGCTGCCATGTTTCGAATGGTTTTATCGAATGTATGCCTTAAAAACATTGTCAAACCCATTGATAAGCTGAAGGATTTACTTAAATTGCTGACACTATACAACAAATAATAATAATAATAATAATAATAATAATAATAATAATAATAATAATAAAGAACTTGCTATTAAAGCATTTCTTTCCGGTTTCTTCCGGTTTGTGAGTTCCAACGAAAGTATTACCCTAATAGCACACTGTTCCTTTAATGTAATAAGAAATTTTTGACCTCAGTTTCTGCATAAAACACATACCCTGAAAAATAAAAGCACAGTTTTCCAAGCAACAATGGAATATTCTGCTGTAGTGTCATTTCCATGTATGGTAAAACTCTTCTTCTTCCTCCTCGTCGTTACCACTTGTATCAGAATATGAAGTATCAGATTCGTAAAGGATGTCATTCAGTTTATCCTGATCTTCCTCATTGCTTGTTTCATAGGTATTTTCAGGTTCCAGCAATAAATATTTTCTTATTTCGGTACCTTGTTCACATTGTACTTCTGAATTCTTGGTTTTTTCATTACCTCTATTATAAATTCGCGTTCACTACTTTATCATCGCCTTCGTCATCAGTATTATTGCAAATAACACTATCACATAGCTAAGAAACTATGTTTTTACGATTTCTAGCCTCATGTCGTTTGTGCTTGGATGAAGATCGTGAAGGATCCATTGTCTTACTATAACTTGATATCTGGAAATTGTCTTCATTTTTCCTTACAGTAGGAATAGTTCTAGGTTTTAATAAAGGCACCCTGAAATTTTCATCTGGCACAAGGTGCTTTTTAATAAGTGTGTCTGTTCCTTAAAATATAAGGAACATAAACGAGCACCGGGACCATTTCTTTTGCAAAATTCTACCCATATCCTACAGCTTTTCGGAGATTTGTCTCTGTTGGAAATGTGTGAAAATGAGCTCCATTATGTTTTTCCCTTCTCACATTACAGCAATATGCACAACATTGAGGCATTTTATTTTTTACAATATTATATCGTTTAAGCTGACTCCGTAACACCATAAACAAAACACCATCACAAAGTACTCCACTCCTGAACTTAAATATCAACAAGAACAATTATTAAAATCGTATTACTGCACATGCAGTAATGATTGATCTGTTATCTCCCAACTGATTTTAGTGCACGGCTGGCTCTATTGATGTATAAGGTGTTTATTATTTTGCTTTCGTAGCGATAACGGAGTGGCGGAATAAAAACAAATCTTACAACTGCAATTTACAGATCATGTCCTTCATATAGGAAGAAGCATGATTTCTGTGTTTCGTTCCTCTTTAAGAGTAAAGTGCAAGTATTTGTAGCTATTTTATATTATAAATATATTTATAAGCTTTAATACTAATGTAGTGTTCTTTTTGGTACAAAAAACAAAATCCAAGCAACTGCAGCCAAATTAATCTCGTCATCATCCACGCGAGCCATTACACCGGTTATTTTACGTGGGCCCTCCCCATCGTTTACCACAGGCACATTCGGCTGCAGTATTTGTGATTCGAACTCGCAAGTTAGGCTCTGAATGGATGGCCAGTCCATTTCGTCTCACCTTTACGATAATGACTGTTCGAATCGCTTACATTAAGGTGCCTGTGATAACAAGGATATAAAACCGGTTTAGGAATTAAAGTAAAAGCGGCATAAGTAGCGAAATATTTTGCGCAACTAAGGGTTAAGTATTAATACATATTCATTTACTTGTATATAAAGAGAGCGCCGATGAAGATAAAATGAAAATAAAAGGGCGTATTTGTTTCCTCCCGCTCGTTTGCGGAAAATTGCGTATACATCTCATTGTAGCATTTCTTTTGGCAAGCAAAGCTTCAAAGCCTTTAACCTCGATTAGGATATATTCAACTACAAATTAGATTCCATTGCCCTTTATCTCATCCCTCTATACCGATATGAACCAAATTAAAAATGTGTAAGCTCCCTACGTACGATGATTGGCCTAAGCATTTAAAATTTATGAGACTCTGAATTTCAGCTAACCTTTATTTTGTACTGTTTTGGACAAAATTTGAATCAACCACAAATTCTTCATAGACTGACGCCTCTGTATCGCAACGCGTGCCACTCGAATAACCTTCCAGTATTTTACTTAAAATTTTGAAATGTCATTTGAATGTCGCTGGATTATTGCAGATATTTTAGTAAAGTATGCTGAAATCGTAAGTTTATTCGGTTTTGAAGAAAACTACTTTTTGTTGCAATTGTTTTGCAGAATTATACGCTTTTGAAAATTCTGTAAAAGGAGCATCAAATCTCAACAGATCTTCACACAATACCAAAAATACTAGTCCTTAAGGGGTAGCTAAAACCCCTATCCAATCAATGACAAATTTGCTAACTTCATGATCCATTTTCTCAGAGGGATATCAGAGTGAAATTTTTAGAGGATGTACATCCCTGGACTAAAAGAAAAAACAAATTTTCTAAGTTATACAACTTTGTCCAACTTTCCAACGGCACAGCGCCATGTTTACACCATACGCAATGCAGTTGTGTAGCCGCTGCAGCAAGTTGTACGGCATTATTAAACATGCAAAGCGTAGGTACTTCTATGATTAAGACCGCAGGTTAGTTTCTTGCATGTATCGAACCCCCTTTTTTTGCTTACTCCTGTTAATAATGTTTAATTAACACATAGTGGCTACTTATTTTCGACATACTGCATTTCATACACGGTAATACTTGAGAATACTTTGACTCAGTTTGTGAGGATGGGATGTCCTGGTGGAGTTGTTAAATTCGTTCAGAATAATTATCGCGTCCACATATGTCGAAAGGTTTCAAATTGGTTCTCAGAGAGGCAGGATATCAGAGTGATTGACTGGCCTCCCTGTTCACCAGATTTGAGCCCTACTGAAAATGTGTGGCTGAGGTGAAAAGGGAGCTTCGCTGGAATCTCCCTGCAAATGCGCGGACAAAAGATGTCTTATGGACACAAATTCAAGAAGCCTGGGATTTGGCAGCTTCTCGTCAAAGTTACTATAGGGATTTAATTTCAACTATAACCCGAAAATGGGGGTAGTTTTACGTGTTCAGGGTTCATACATCCGATATCATTTTGTTTATTTTTTGTGTTTTAGTTTAAGAAGATAATAGTTTATTTACATTTATTTTTGTAATTATTTAAAACGAGCGTTTTAGTAGAATTGTGTTTTTGTATGCATAATATGTCTAAAGCTTAAGTTATTTAACGCAATATTATGTTCTACACATCCAGTCTTAAAATTAACAACATTAAAAGTAACAATTACTAATGCAGATTTTAAACGATGAGCTTATGAGCGCAGCAGTGCCTTCTTAATCTCTCGGACAACTAAGCGCTTTCCCGTGCTCTGTTTTCAGTAGCTTATAAGCGTCACCATCGAGAAACACCATTATTAGGGGACCATTGCGCTTACAGGACATAAACCATTCCACAGTTCCTGCATGTGCGTTGTGAACGCAGCTGTTACGAAGGTATACGAAGCCCTCCCGATTGTTACATGGAATCTGGGGATGACTCCTTTTTGCCCACGGGTGTACACTGTCGTGCATAAAATGTAGCCCATTCTCCTAGATCGGCATAATGTTTTTCCCTCCATAAGATCTCCATCTCCAGGTAATCAGTTTTCTATGAAACTGGATTAAAAAAGAAACCAAACTAACCAATGAACGATGCTTATAATTTTGTGGAATGAAGGGGTGGTTAGGATACCACCTCTATGTAAGAATTTCTTTATGGTTGGCATACAATGAAAGGCTAAACCAATTACAATATACCTTGACCTTCTATAGAAGGGTGGAATTATTTGCATGTGTGGTTAAACTGATCGACAGCTAAGACATTTACTTATATGAGAGCTTTCATCAGCGACATGAACACGAAGGTTAAAGTTGTTGTTGCCGCTACTAAACAGCAGTAAGAAAACCGGCATTAAGAAAACCGTAGTGTATCATGAAAATATAAGGTTTAAGTTGTAATATTAACCCTCGGAAGTTCGGCCATACTATGAGGGAAGTAAAGTACCGCGCCAATTCAATGGCTAGAATTATGCTCCAAAAACATAGGTGGTCACGCTGGTAGGGATGAGGGGATGAGACTAGATTTTTTTCATTGGCAACATTAACAGCTCTATTCCATTATGGGCCACATTTTATGCATGTCGGTATATATGAATGCCTTCTAAGTTCACCTGTCCTTTTTATCCATTACGTTTGTTTATTTTGGAAGTAAGGATATTTTTCTCAGTTATACCAACTTTTTATTAATATTCATTAACATTTGTTTAACAAAATACGCAAAATATTATTAACAGCAAAGTATATCCACAAAAACACTTAGAGGTTGCTTTTTACTACCCTAAAGTTTAATTTAGCTATCTGCAATCGTTTCTGAGGAAACGGGACATTTATGTCAGAATATATCGTCCACAGATGAACCTGTTCATAACAAAAATGGAGAAAACAAACCCTTCTATTTTTGTCAAGAAATGGTAACCATAAATGGCTTGGTAACCAGAAGCTGCCATACTTAACAGTAGTATCAATATTTAGAGCAAAACTTCCCCTAAAAGACGAGCTAAAGCTTACCTCTCTACTCAAAATTATATAATAGAAGTTATCATTGTTTTTTTCTCACAAGTTGTGCAGAATTCAATGTAAAAAGTTGCAGACGTAGTACGATTGTTAAAAATATATTTGTAAAAAAAGTATTGTAACAACAGTGATAAAATGTTAATGAAATTAAAGATCGTACAAAAAGCTAAAAATACCATTTTGCAGTTTGTCATTTAGTTTCCCACTTTAGGAGGAATTCTCAGTTTTATACAAAGATGAAGTGAACCAGTAGAATTTTAAAGCGTCCACATTGCATCAATTAGCATTGTAAATTATTTTTTTTCCTGTGAGGTGTAGAGGTTTCTGATGATGTTATTCCATCACGAAACTGTTCTCATAAAAACAGAGGGCATGGTAACGCCTTTGATATGCGATGCGTTACAGGTTGCTGAACAGAGATGTTTGATGTTCCTTTGGGGAGGTTTTGCACCTACGGTGGAATTTAAAACTGCGGAATTTCCTTTCATGTGCTCCGCATACCAGAATCAAGTACCGTGTTATTCTAGTGGGGAAACACCACGCGCAAGTACTTCAGCGGTTCAAAAGTGTCTTAGGTCGTGACATTTCATGTAGACGACTGCCTCTTTGTGCGCAACTTCTTTAGATGTATATGCAGATGTAAATGAAAACAAAAAGTATTACGTTGATATTATAGTAAAGACACGTGAATAACTTTATGTAGCGAAGACGCCCTCCAGCGTTTTTTCGACGAAGAAACGGAATGTATTAGAGTTGTAAACGAGCGCTCTGCCTATTGAAGTGTGACTGGAAGTTTGGTGTATATGTAAGAAACTAAGGTGCGAATTCAAGAATAGTTCTGTCCGTTTCCTATACCATTTCCTAGGTTGTGGGATCTAACGAGGTGCCTCCACAGCAACGTGCGAGGCTCGCATTCCGGAGGTCCCAAGTTCAATTAACTTGGGGTCGGCCACACTTGACAATAGGTTTTTCCCCAGTTCGGTAGGTAAATGCTGGGGTGATTCTCCCTTCGTCTTTCACCTTACAAATATTAGACCTTCCGGCCTGCTACGGTCTCCTTTTGGGTCGTCCTACGTTCCTTCTCATTGAAGGTCGTTTCAAGGCCATTTCCGGAAACGAGCCTCTTCCATTTGCTTCAGGTGTCGTCTCCAATTTTCTCTATAGTGTAAAATTTGATCATTTATTGCATGATACCTAATTTCTCTCTTATTTGTTCATGTTTTATTCTGTCCCTTCTGGTACATCCTCTAACAGCTTGAGAAACTTCATTTGTTACTTGGATGCGGCTTCTCACATTCCATGTAGTAATGTTAACAAACCCCTAATTTCGAATTGTTTAGCCTTTTCCATGCTTAAGTTGTATCCATTAATCTTGAGGCTGCTGAGTATTTACATTTTTACATGGCTGGGTTACCACTCCAGCCGCACAACCTCTGAACCGAGAGGATTGGAGTTTCAATTTGGGGTTCCTTCTCCTAGACGGTTGCGTGCTTTAGAGTTCCATCTATTCTGCTTATGTATTTATCCCCATAAGCTGGGTTACTTCTTCTGTTCCCCCTTCTACCACGAATTTCCTATCATTTCCTGCCCACTTATTTCCGTTCATTTGTTTCACCGCATCTGTTTCAGGGTTGTAGGGTAAAGCTAGGGCGGTTGGTGTGTGGCGGCAGGACGGTTGAATTTGCGCTTTTGATAGACTTCTCCCTTGCGTTTAGATGGGATTGTTGGGGCTACCTCTCTTCCTGGTAGCTGTCTCGTCTAAACAATGGGACCTCTAGGTTGCGAAGGCAAGGTAGGGTTAGCGGGCGTAATAATTGGTACCATGTTGGAATCGTTGATATCCCGTCCTTGCTAGCGCACACCACCGTGCGGATCTGGTCTGTCTTTCATCCCTTGCTTCCAGGGGACACGTTGGAAGCACGAAGTGCCCCCTCTGGCTTACTTGCAGTGCTGTATTATTGAGTTGCTGGAGGCCCCTCCGTCTGACTGACTATTCCTAACGCCCAAGTTGTGGGAGCGTTAGATGATAATCTCAGTGTTTTCTGTGAGGCTCAAGAATGCCCTAATTCTTGGAGCTTCCATACTACGTAACTTGTAAAAAAAACTTTATAGGTCTAGCAAACGGTTTTATCTCCCTTGGGTTGTATTTCCATGCGTCTAGTGGCAACACTTTAGATGCGTTGCAGATAACCAGTGGCTGCTTAATTATTAATATTTGCATATCCACCAATAAACAATAGAGGGTAGAGAAAGTCATGTAAATGTATCACATCAGACTTTTTTAATATTCTTAAAAGCAATTATTTTAACTACATGCAAACTTTGAAATTCAATAACCTTGAGACGTTGTATAAAAAATAATTTGGAGCTTAGAATTATTACAGGAAATCAATTAAGTTGGGAGATAAAAACGTTCGAAATATTTGGACATTGTTAATTTTTTATTATAGATTAACGATTTTTTAATAAGAGTGTAATGTTTTAGCTTAGGTACAGATGAGTATTATGGACACAAAACTAAAATAAGTGCACTCATCTTCGCATGAGGAAAAACAAGGATTATAAGCGAACTGAGCATAATTCTTGTATAGAGCTAACACTATATATATTGAGGTAAAATATATTGTAAAAGAAAAAGCCAACTGTAAATTGTTGTACATCACATTGTTTAAATTACTGGCCAAAATTAGAAAGATTCAAAACACCATTGTTAGAGAAGTCTTCGAAATGTTTCATGTTAAGATGAAATTAAAACGGAATCACGTATGTATGGATAACTCTCATTACGCCATTGTTTCTGCAGCCATAAAGAGCCAGTTGGTCATGGTTTAATCATCATGAGAATCTGTTTGTAGTCATAGAATTGTATGAATTAATATTATTTATACTATGCTTCATTACACTCTTGCAATTATGCAAAATAGAATTACCAGATGCTTTTATTCCTTTTTGTGTGTGAATAAACTGTATTGTTAAAGCAATCTCATAATAAACCGAAATATATTCAGTTCCGCCTTGCTACTCCGGCAACTTCTCTGCCTTGAGCGCGTAGAGCTTTGCATAGAATCACAGGTGCATATTACGAATGCCTCTGCCCCGTGGTTCTGCTGGTCTTCTTCTGTGACTACACATGAGATTATTGCAGTCAATGGCTTTAGTAAAGTTTTTAAAGGTAGCACAAATTTTATAATGTGCTTACCAGCTATAAAAGTTAGCTGAAGTATATTAAACAACAAGCATTCTAAATATAGGTAAACAAACTGAAAATAATGATCTTCATTTCCAATGTATCTTATAATGTATTCACGCCTTTTACCTCCTGTATGACAAAAGAAGTGTTCTTTACTACCCAAAACATTCTATATCGAGTTTATACCTACAATTCATATTTAACACCGTTCGCAAAAGCTATTTTAAAGAAAAAATTTTCTCGTGTGCTGTGGGTGGGTTTGTTAGCAACAAAATAAAACACGTAAATCGGCTAAGTACCAAACTAGGCATTTCAGTAGTATCTTATAAGGCTGCCACACGAGGATTTTCATCAAAATTCCCATACGCAAACTACAATTTGCATGAAAAAATTTTGTTATTTTTTAATTTATTAAAAGAAAAAAAGAAAGAACACCAACGGAGATGATGGAATTACCATGTGCTCATTGTATTTGCATGACGAATAAAATATATATCTTGAATTTTTTGTCAATTGCATGTAAAGCTATTTTCAGAAAGAATAAAATATTTTGTATAATTTTGTGCAGCTAGATAATCACAAGAGGTAGACTAAATATTGACACCTGAAAAACATAGATTTCGTTTAAGCACAATGTTAGATTTTCGATATTAGATTATTTATTTTTAAATTATGTCCAACAAGGTATTATTGGCATTAACTATTTCCGAGATATTCGTTGCTAATGTTCAAATTTTACTGTAGGTAGGTACTTACTTAGTGTGTTTGAAGGGCTTGGTCACCATTCTCGTGCTGTTATAGAAAAAGTATGGATTTACAAGCCAGAATACAGCGACCCGCGTTTTCAAGTTTTGAGTCCTTTATAACGAAATGTGTAATGAAACCATATCTGCAAAATTATGTCTCAATTATCATTAATATATAGGAACATAAGCTTTTGTAAGGGTAGTTTGTAGAACAGATAACCAAATAAACTATTGCGGGTAGAGAAACTCATATGAGGTTAACATAACATTTTTTGTATCAGTTATATTCAGGACTTGATTTAGACTTCCACTGAACATTGTTCTCCAAGTATTAATTCTGAAACACGGAGATATTAATTCCGATGGATACATTACATATAAAGAGAAAACTGGTGGTAATTTACAAAACCACTAAACTAGACTGTAATGAAATTGACTGCAAATAACTGTTCTGTTTGTTGATAAATTACATGGAGTTGAGGGCTATTTGTCATAATTAGCAATTGTTTGTCACTGCCAATAATAAAAATATCTACAGGCGCTATTAAATAATTTGCAAGCTGTCACAAAGCGTTAGTCAAAATATTATAGCCACGGATGTTGGCTCTGAAAGTGTAAAACACATATTACTCCCCGAACCTTGGAAACGTAATTGACTTTGCAACATCTTTTCATTTCTTCTTGCATGAATAGCTTTAGCTATGCAAAGGTAAAAATGTTAAAATCGCGGTAGATGATAGAATATGGATATTTACATTAAATATTTTCCTTATTTTTATTTATTTTTAAAAATATGACTGTTTAAGATATTTTAATGACGAATGAATATCTTGAATTTTCTGCGAATACTTTTGACGTTTTCTTCATTCTGAATGATTTTTGTATACTTCTGTATAACTACTAAAACATAATATGGTGGGTGATTCTCCAACCGATATGGGGAGGTGATGTGGCCAACATCACGCATCTTCCAGCTAGAATGTTTGCTTTCGAGGCCGGGATCGCTGCCTATCGTAGCTCCTCAATTTTCTCACGATGCTGTGAGGTCACTGGTCCTATACGGGCGCATTACGTGGCTGAGAACCAGAGCTTCACGCTCTAGCCAACTGCGCCACGTAGTCAAAAACTTGCAACTCAAAAAAATGTAGTTCCTCTTTAAACATACAGTTTATGTAAAATTCTTTGTGATATTAGGTCTTTCTGAGAATTTCGTTGCTGTTAGCTTTGTTTTACAAATACTGTGTACTTTTTTGAAGTGTGCAGTCACTTCCCTTTATTATCTGTGGTAATACAAAGATTCAAACCAGTTGTTAAAGATTTGGATATCGCTTCTGACTCTTGGACTTTTCTTGTTTCTACAACGAAATGTGTCGTGAAATTATTTTTGCAAAGCTTCCCTTGATTAATATAAACTATAATGGAAAATAAGCTTTCATTTGAATATTATGTTGAACGGGTAGAGAAAGGGATGTGATTGTGAAAATATCGTATGTTCATTTTAACAGCTCAGTTGTACCGAAAAAGTGAATTAAATTGTTGAAATAATGCTAAATGAGCCAAATCTATCCGACATTTTTGTTGTTGTTCCATTGTCCCAAAGTTTTTAACTGCAGTGACCATACCTGCGGCTTTTTACCTTTCGAACGTGTTGCCTATGGCAATGGTGTTAATTTGTATACAGTTGTCATTGGGTTTCTGGTTTTCTTTGTGTTTTATATATTAGGTTTTATATCAGACTCTCATTCATACTTCCAGACTCTGGTGAGCACACGAAATAATATTGACAAAACAAAAATGCTCACCCCAGCCGGGAATCGAACACGGGAACCCTCATACAGAAAGCAGGTGTTTTACCGACAGAGCTACGAGCCAAACTATCCGACATTTATCTTATGCGGATATGGGCGAAGAAGGGGAAAAACAAACGTAGTAATCTTAAATTGCTACGTTTGTATAACTCCAGAGTACGTGTATGGACGGTAAAAGCTTACATTTTTATCAGTTTTGTTTAAATATAAAAAGTCATGTTTCGTTTTTTCAGATTGAAGAATCTCTAGGTGTGACTGCGCTCCACCAAGGAATAAAACAAATATTCGAGTTTTAGCTACCTTCTGGTAAACTGATACTACAAAACAATAGATGCCGACGAACAAAGCAAATTTTTATCCTGATATACATATCACTGAAATCCAAAATCTCCTAACGATGTAAATGCCCTATTAGGTATGAACCCTCTCGCGTTTAATATTACACAGAGTGAGATCGATCCGACGGAATCACATACAGCATTTGGTCCCCTTTTCATTACGCGCTCTAACAACGAATTATGCAGGGAATGAAAATTGGCTTGCAACCCGAATAATGGTTCAAACAAAAATCCCTCCAAAGCGGGCACCCTCCGCGTCATTTGCCCATCGCTTCCATCCGCGGACTTGTATCGGACATTCAACTCGCAGAGAATGCGCCTGTTGTTCACAATTATTTTTGAGGTCGTTGCGTTGGAAACACCGCAAGCCCGCAAGGTGGGAAAGAATGGAGAATGAATGCTTTTTGATCAAACTCATTTCCCTCATTTCGTTTAAATTACGGACAATAATTGCTTTCTGCAAAGTATTTGTGTTACATTAGTTAGAATACCAACTGCAGTGGCTTCCGTTTCGGTAGATGTCTCTTGAGTTTTTCGAATTAGGTATCTTAAATTGCTTTATGTTGACAAAGGGACAAACAAAATAAAATTTATATATGCGTTACAAAATCTTATATATAATATTTAAAAACGAAATAACTCAAGATTGGAAGACCTCCAGTACCACAATAATTATAATTACAACGCACAAGATTGTTTCTAGTTAGTTATATGTCGACGACGTAGTTATTCTGGACAAAATGCAGGATGAGCTACAGATCTCAGCCCATAAATTATGTCCGAAAAATATGCTATGAAGATTTCTTTCAAGACAAAATCCATGGCAATGAAAGGAAAAGAACAATTTAGGATTGAAATTGTGATGGATGGAAACATAGATGAACAGGTTGGAACGTTTACGTATTCAGATAACGGTATTTCCATTTTTAATAAAGATATAGATGTAAAATTAAACTGGTGTAATAAATAAATCGACTGATCAAAAGAAAACTTGAGGAAACTATGTCAAAAAGTGTAAAATTAAAATTAAATAACAAGTTAGCAATCCGATGATAATGTTCGGTTCCAAATTTCGATTTTAAGAAGACAGGATGAGAGAAGGCTCGAAGCCCAACAGACGAAATTCTTGAAACTCTTAGCGGGAGTAACTCTTAGATATCTCATTCCCATTTAAGTCATAAGCGAAAAGTTGCGAGTTTTAAGTGCAGTCGAGGAAATATAACAGTATAAACAAAAATTGAATAACGCCTTTTTAGAATGGATGACAAAAGAACATGACCATGACATTTTTATACCTATTCCACTAATTATGTAGAAATTTCTATTACTTCATCACGCTACATATGTGCTGTAAGCTTAAGCAGTTAATATATGCTCAAAGGAACATACATTTATTCATTTAATTTTCCAAAGAAAATGAACTTCATTAATTTTTATTTTCTTTGTGGGTTTAAATTAATTTCCTCTCACAAACAAGCCACCACTTCTGCTTACATCCACTGTCTGTGAATTTAAATAAAGCTTGTGGCAGTGTCCTCTTGCTGAAATTGTAATATGTTCTACAAACAATTATATAACTATAACAAATGCAATAAATTCACTGTATAAATATTCATCCGCAAATATAATTCAGAATAGTACTTCTGGAAAGGAATACACAAAAAGCAAAGGCATTGTAAAAGCAGGAAAACAACGTTGTACTGAGAGAAGTGGAATAAGGGTGTAATAACCTAAATATTTTCCTTTATAACAGAATGTCAGAAAAATAATAAGGGTGGTTATGTATACTGATCCATGTTTAAAACAATTTGTATCAATTCAAATGAATAAATATGAATTAATATTAATTAATATGAATTATTATTATTATTATTACTAAAATGTATTAAAGAGAACTCTAAAGATATTTTTCAAGGATTTTTTACCATATATGTAAGGTTAAGCATAAGAAACTGTGTTACTTACGGTTAAATTATGATACATCCTTATTCCAGTGTTTCAATTAAATGTTGTACAGTAATTATGAAATATTAATATGTACCTGTGCGATTTTAGTTTTAGAAATTCAAAATACTTGTGCTATAGCATATACAGATTGTTCTTTACAAATAAATCATAGTTATAATCCATTCCATATAATCCAATAAATTTTTCTGTTTGCTGAAAAATTTTGTTTTTGAGGGTACATATTTTTTCCAGGGAGGACTTCTCATAGCCGTAAATTTGACTAGCGAGGACGATAGTCAGTGGGAAATTGCAACGAGAATACCACACACGCAAGACTGATATTGCTAACGCATCAGTGTGCATAATATAATCTTATACTTTTGGATCGTAATTGCCAGACAGGCAAGACCACGCGATGTTTACACAGGCTAAATGCAAATTCGTGTAAATAATCGGGTAGCATGAGAATTCAAAAACGTGTTAAAAGAGGCAATTAAGGAGTAGCACATAAGTCCATCCATCCTCATCCAAATACAAAATCTTCATATTGTAAAACGAAAAGAAAGAGTACGTAAGTTATCGGAAATCTTCCTTCGAATTTTTATTGTAGCCTTCATCCTTGAGATTTATAATGGTTATGGTTATCACGAAGCGGAGGACCATTTCGGCACTTAAGCGCAACGGAGGCCTACTGTGCTTCTGGAAATCTTTAGGAGGAAGGGGTGAAGCGAAAGACAAAGGGGACGACTAGATCCGTGTTGGCAGGTCCTGAACAGGCGGGATCAATGTCTCTAGATATCACATTCTGACGTCACAGGCCTAACTCTAACCCCAAAGAGGTCTCTCTGAGGGCTGGTCACACATCAAACTCCAAAGACGCCAAAACAGACAGTTCCACGAAACAGCCTCCACCGCAATACACCTCGCTCCCCGTCCATTCGCCTGATCCTTTGTCCCCGAAACATGATAAGAGAACGAAATTACAAGAAGTGGTGGACAAGAAAATTCAATCCATTATATAATCCACCCCAGCATTCGCCTACTAACCAGGGAAAATCCTGAAAAAGAACCAAGGTCAGAGTGACCGGCCTAATGGGAATCCCACAGGGGACCTCCTGAATGAGAGCTTTACACCGTGGGGCCATCTCATTGATGGTTATAAATAACATTGGTAATTAATTGTTCTTTCACACAAACCATCCTCACGACAAGTTTTGAAAGGCAGAATCAGGCTGTAAAATAAATATCATAGCCGGGATTTGTACCATGGATCTTCCGGTTTCCATCCGGTTGCTCTAATCAACTGGACTACCATGACGGTGTTATTCACGTCGTCGTTTGTAACGCTCCCATTTGGCCTATAACCTTCGGGGATGCCTCATTCCACCAAGCGATGACTCGATGTGGTCACCCATTTCTGAGGTGGAGGCACCCAGCAAGCGGAAATCGTTGCCTCTGATGTTGAGGATAGCGATAGAATGAAGGGATCTGCAGCTTTTAACGTGGACTCCGAACCACGTTGGGCCTTGGGCATTCTTCACATGGGCAAGTCAGAGGTGAAGGTGTGGATCTTCAAATCGCCACCCCAGAGACTGAAATAGATCTCCGGACCCTCAGTACAGAGGCGGAAAGGAAACCCTTGCGCTACCCCAGCGTCTTAACGTTATTAACATTAGAGCGTGTATTAAAAGTACAGTTATTTAATTTTTATTTGCCATTTATCTTTACGATTCCGACAGAAGACATGAAAGCTGCTTATCCTAAAATAAAATATGTGAGCCGTATACGAGCGCTTATAGCACACTGATAATTACATCAAAGAATTGCTATTTTGATGTTGAGATTTTTCCATTGATTCGCATCAGCACATGACTCTAGGTGTTCGCCTAGCCTTTTATCGAAATGAGTACGGGGAGAATTCCGTAATACAAAAGCTGTACGGTAAGCTAAGCACTTCTGTTAACAACAGCCATGAAACTGAGAACCTCTGCGTTCTATGGACCTTAAAGATTTTCAGTGCAATACTGGAACATTCCCAAACATTTACGAAGGTTAAAACTGAGTAGAAGATGCAAATCATTCTTAAGTTAACTTTACCTTCTCTACCACTAATCTACGACAGTGTTTTCAAGTACCGATAAATTTTTAAACAACAACAGAACATTGTTTTCACAAACACTTTATTATATTCATTACCTTACACTACTACTCAACGCCGTTATTCAGGCACTTGTTGTAACAGAAAACCAGTTTGTGTATGTCTTCGTTAAATAATGATGACGCCTGTGATGAAAGCCAAGTCTACACCTCTTGTTTCAAACATCGTTGTTGAATTTTTCACCAAAGAATTTCTTCAGACGAAGAAAGATACGAAAATCACTTGGTGGAAAATCCGGACTGTAAGGATTGTGGTCGAATAGTTCCCAACCAAATGATGCGATCAGATCTTGTATTTGTTAGTTGTGTGTGGCCGGACATTGTCACTCATTATTTTTTCCACATAAACCTCACACAATTGGCGATGAATGATTGCTGACGTAACATTTCTCGCATTCAGAAAACAAATCACTGATCTGACTATCAGTCGGGGGTCGTTCAATTGTTTTGAACATTTATAAACGCTCTAACAACAGGAAAACACACAGTGACGATCGCTCATAGTTGCGTCTGGATTCCTAATGCATGGAGGAAGTGATCGCGCATGCTGAAAATTGCGACTGCAGTGGCAAAATATTAAAACGACACTTTGCTTAAAAAACCCCTCGAAGTAGATAGATGAAGTATTACACTCCAATAAAATATTTGATATAGAGGTTTTAACAGTGATATATGCTTTGTAGTACGCTGAATAATGAAACAGTTTTAGAAAAAGGTGTGTGTACTTTAAAAACACTCCGTGTATAAACAAAAAGTATATAATAGCAAGTTTTATTTCAAGATATATGGCAAAGCATTTATTCAATTTGAGATACATTTTAATGGTGGATGGCTTAAACCGTTACATAAATATATCCTATAATTATTTCCACAATTATCAATCCTATTTTACACACACACAAATATATATATATATATATATATATATATATAATATAGTATAATAGCATGATACCATCATGCATCATTTAGCATGAGTGCTCCAGATAAACATAAAGTGTTATATTAACACTACTTTTTAAATAAATGAGACACAGCTGTAAAAATTGATTATTATAGTGAAATGTTAATAAAGACATATATTTTAACATTATTGTATCCTATTATTTTAAAAGGGAAATTCAACATTAAGGTATATTTTGCAGTAACGAACATAAAATTTATAAAACCGCAGTTTTCACAGCCGTCTTTATATTCCTGAGCTGTTCAGTATTATTTTATTTGAAGTGAGTAGGTTGGCTATCTGATATAAGCATGACAGTACCGTTGCGTTATAAATAAAAGAGTTGGATCTTTAAAATGGAAATCTTTCTCACTCGCTTTCCCCGGGAGCTGCTTTAGTATATATGACAGTCACACGTCAGTTCTTGCGATTAAAGGTTATTCTGTATTTCCTTTACAAAGAAGTTTAATTAAAATATGTCTGAAAGAAAAGCATTATTGATAATCCAACATAACTTCTGTTCTCTGAATTCAACATACTTGGAAACCATTATTGTACTGTGTTACTAATATATGCACAAATAAGAGTAGAATTCCATTTAATCTCCATTAATAGAAAACTGAACGATCTGATAATCTGCGTTTTTTTTCTGTTCCTAAATGTTTAACAACTGTAGCTTTCAACCACAGTAGCAAGCTTATACAATGTGATGAAAAGAAATCCAGTTTTGCAGCAATAGAAGTTCAAATTTAGGGAAAGACCAATTATAACAAAAATGCTGTTATACTTAAAACATGTTCAATTAACGTTATTTGTTAATAACTACAACTATTACTTTAGCACAACATTCTTTTTAATATTTTAAACTTGAATGTTAGTTAATAAAGACTTTGTACAAAATATTAGCATTTATTATTACTTAAATGTAACGTTACACTTTATTGTTTTCATCATATAATCTTAACAGATAATAATTTACTATATTATTGTTTAGTAAAATTACTTTATTGTGTGGGTGTGTGGTGGTGTAAGAATTAGCCATTATTGTTTATAATTTATGTAATATTTATGGTGATGAATATATATTCCCTCAGCACTCTGCCCGGGAATTGCACGGCAGTCTTGTGCGACACGTCTGAATGAACTCAAGGCCACGGGCTCTTCCACTTATCGGACATGTGGCAGCGGGCTTCAGTGAGCTGTCAATGCTTCTTGTGTATAGACGCGAGACGGGTGTGTATTTGTGTGCGATTGAATTATCGGATTATTACAACCCAGAGATGGTACTCAAATTTTCACTTGAAGAAAGACTTTTTAGGTATGACACGTATGTGAAAACCAACTCAAGTAGACGGGTGTGTATGCAATTTCACGATAAATTTACTGGTGTTCCAGTTCCAAGCAGAGAAACAGTTAGACATCTAGTGAATAAAGTGAACAGAACGAGATCATTTAATGTTGTAAGTTGTAAAAAGAAACGAAGGCTTCTAACGGAAGAAAAACTTGATGAAATTGGCGAAGCATTTGAACGGTCCCCGAATAAATCTTTACGACGTGTAGCACAAGTCAGTGTTTCAAAAACCTCAGTACATAGGTCTACGAAACTGTTGAAATTACTGTGTGTGACTTTTATCTGTGGGGAACTCTCAAAAATAGAGTCTATAAGAATAATCCTCGCACCATGGACGATCTTAAAAAAAATATAAGAACAGAAATTAGGGAAATTGTGCAACAAGAACTTATGCGTGTGAATGGTAATTTCATCAGAAGGTGCCAAGAATGTTTTATCTGCCGAAGGACACCACTTTCATCACCGGCTGTGAAAAAGGTTAGTACTGTAAAATAAAAACGTAATCAATATATCGTAATAATCGTCATAAAATCAGTAATAATACGGTATCAGTATCAATAATGAGAATAATAAACAGATACACTGAATATAGCGCGCGGAACACGGGCTATATTCAGTGCTGAGGGGTCGCTGTGTATATGTATGTAATATATATGTATGTATATATTACAAACACAGCTACAAAGGCTGAGCTCTGTTATACAAAATCCATTTTTATCTTATTAAATAGAATATTTAGCGAACAAATGTATAGAAAAATAAAATCAAATTGTAAAATGTATTTCCAAAGTTGTTCAGATTTGTGATTTACTGTCTCTTCAGCGACATTTTAGATAGTGGGTGGCGGAGCCCTTCCAAGCCTAGAGGTTCAGCTATTGGAAGAAGGTAATGTTTGCTTGGTATGAGGCAAGTGAGAAGTAAAGATGCGCGATAGTGAAAGACTGTTGGCTGTTTTCCATTGTACACGTCACTCGCAGCAGGAATTTAGCAAACTGTATACCCCTCCCATCAGCTAAAGCTTTACTTGATAAGCCACTTCACCTCATCTGAAGAACCTAAAGTATTAGATACGTCTGTTCTACATTAGTATGAAGAGTATACCCATTGACTTGCAATCGTTAGCAAGATCAGACCACAGAGCAGCCTTTCATTGCAGAATATATATTTATTACGCCAGTCAAAGAAGCTTATAAATGGGCACTACTTATAAAGTTTTCCCAAAATGTTACGCAAAAAGAGCACGATGAGGCAAATGGTCTTCATTGTGTTGGTGGTAAATCCCTCTTAAACACGTATTCGCATGCATCCAACCGTTGTTATCGAGGTATTTCGTTTCTTGACTTAGAAAATGTAACAGTTTATTTCAGATAACGTTCCTTTGGTGTCGCTTGTTAATAAGCTTGTTAATCCAACTTAATGCCCTTTTTAAAAAGCCAAATTAGGTCTACCGCTTAGTAGGTAGTTTTTCTCACAGAAACAAATTTACAACTACAGGTTTAAAAAAAAATGTATTTAATTCGGATGCTGAACAACTTGCCTCTGAAGATATAATATATGCATCAAAAATAGATTTCTTCCTAGTGGGCCTTTTGGTACATAATTGCAAGAAGTACATTCAGTCATAAGAGACGGGAACCTCAATATCGACGAAGCCGTGGGTAAAAACTAACAGATATATTTCGATGTCTGAATTTAACAGGAAATACGCGTTTTGAAGCCTCCTGCATAAAATGGATCATGAAATGCTTCTGTATAGGGATGGTGGTAGAATACTAAACAGGTATCTGATGTGTGGCGCTTGCATGATTTCTCTAACCATTATAACTCGAGATAACCATATTGTAAAGATCCTTCCACCACCGGGAAGTTACATCAGGTTTCATAAAGTGGAATAATTGGGACAAAATCAGCAACGGAAGCGATGCTTTGCCTTGCGCCTCCACCGAAAAAATAATTGAGATACCCTTGGGGCGGCCTCCGGGTAGTAGCTAACCGGGGTAGTAGTATCAGATGGAAGAAGAAGTCGGTACCGGGGTTGAGGTGTGCCACTAGGAAGCTAAGGGTTTGTGAAATAACACCAGAGTCTATAAAAAGCTATATACTGAATAATTTAATTGAGTTAAGGGTTGTGCATCCTCTAAAAGGTCCGAAGTGCAAGAACCTAAATATCCATCTTCAAGACACCTGGATACATATCTGGCAGGACTTGATGCACTTTTTGAAGTATGCTTAGTTAGGATGGGCTTCAAGACCCAAATTTAGCATAGACGTGTGGCTGCTCCGCAGCAGCGAGACGATAGAGAGATTGAACACACTGACCCACTTACGTGGACAATAAATATTCTCCGGAAAGACGGATCAGCAATTAAGCCACTTCGTGAAACCTGATGTAATTTCTCGGTTGTGGATCGGAACCCACGAAGGGTCTTTACAATATCTACTGCACTATTCGAACAGAAAGTTACTCGATTCATGCTATATTACACAGGAAGATATTTTTTGAAGGAGTTCCAAATTAAGCAATATGAGCTAGGCTTTATGCACAATGTTGAAAGTCGTCCTCTGTAGCGTAGTGGTTACCATGCTAGCCTCTAGTTCCCGAGGTCGCGCGTTTAAACCTGGCGGAGGCGATGGATTTTTTCGGGCGTAAAATTCCTTAACATGTCTTCCTTCGGAAAGGAAGTAAAGTCGGTGGTCCCGTGTCGTAGATTTATGGCACGTAATAGAACCTCAAGACTGATAAACAGACCTCTGAGAAAAATTACCGGTCACGCCCAATATAGAATGTGACGCTAAGGACCGCAGTAGTTAAAGAGCATCCATAAATAAAACTCGATTTAATTTTACAGTGCTGAAAGACAAAAGGAACTGTTCGCAACTGTTTTTGTTACTAAAGTACTCGTAGGGAGCAGATAAGATTCGCGTCAGACACTTTATAGGTGAAACATGGCAGTTCAACCTGGAAAGATGTAACAATGAATTTCTCAAAAACTACTGTAGGCATAGAGAAAGATGAATTTATATATATATATATATATATATAGTAATTCAATGGGCTCTGCAAGGTATGTCCAGAACTTTTTTCTGTATCTTATAGTACATCAGTTACAGAAATTATAAAAAGTATATTCATAATGAAGAGTGCTTTCTAGATTATCAACACAAAATTGAAGACATGTGTTTTATTAGCCATTAGCAGAGAAATGCCCTATGAAATCTCGAGACTTAAAATTCTTCGGTGAGATTGTATATTTCCTCTATCTTCTGTTTGAGCAAATAATAAAACGTCAAATTGTACTCCCGCAAGGCAATGTTTTAAGGAATTTGTCCATTCCAATCGATTTTGAAATTAGAACATTGCTGGTTTTTATTTTATCAGAAATGTGTGTAAAATGTGAATAAAATTGTGAGTATTACATATTCACTACAATACATTTGTATAAATATTCTGTAAATAGCTCTGTGTGCTCATTAACTTTTCTTTAACTGATAAATAAAATCAAATATATAAAAATTGTGATAGTGTTTAATAGGAAATAGATGTTTGTCGTATTAGGCGTTTTTAGGTTTAACTGTGTCTCAGATATGTTGTAGGTTATATGCAATGGATTTTGAAGTGCTGTTACTTTGTTTGATATGAGAATGTGTCAGCAATTTCAACAGCTGTTCGCTAATCATTTAAGTTGTTGACTGTCGTATCTATTTCATGTACAATCACGTGACTTGAACGATTTCTAACGGATATGCACCTATACTAACTGTAAGTAGACATGTAATAAGCCTTAATATGTGTCATTTCAGAATAATTGGAAAATACGTTATAAAATTTTAAGAAAGTCAGAGTTTTACTTTTCTCTATATAAAAGTCTTGTATTCCACCTAGTAGTTTGATAATATTATTTTACAATAAATACATACTTTGGGGACTCCTGAATCCAAAAAGGGAATAATTTCTTAGAAAATCACTCTCCTGTGGTTTTCTCTCCCTCTCTCTCTCTCTCTCTCTGTGTGTGTGTGTGTGTGTGTGTGTGTGTGTGTGTGTGAACAGCATAAACAGTGAAACTTGACATTTATGTTCAGCATCTTCCAAGAATGCAGCACAGCACCAAGATTTTCAAGATAATCCCTCTCCCAAATTACACTTTACATGGAAAATATCTCGTTTTTTTTTAAATTTTCCGAAAATGCTAAGGATTTTATTAAAATGCCATATGTTGCTTTAAGATAATTGCGTAAGAAATAAAACATATACCTTGTATCTTTTAGGAAAAACTGTGAAGTCCTTTTCATTCTGAGTTTATCTTAATACTTTTGTGTAAATGGTAAACCATAAGAGATAGAAGGAGGTTTACCGGCTAGGAATTTAGACCTCCTTAAAACATACATTTTATGTCGAATAAAACATTTTTGTTATTAAGTGTTTTCGATATATTCATTAATATTGACTTGAATTTAAAATACTTAATTATTACTTTCTCTACCACGTACCTAATAGGTAGAGAAGGTACTGCATTCCACCCAAAAATTTGATACTAAGATTTTATTAGAAATACATATTTTGAGGCCTCCTGAATACAAGTAGAACATTTTAGAAAGATGTTTGGTTGTCTGTGGACAGTATAACTCAAAAACGAAAAGGCGGATTAATACTAAACTTGGTATTAATCTTCCAAAGATGCGACACGAAGGATATCAAGAAAATCCTGCTACTTCTTTCATGTAAGTTTTTCAAAAATTTTGATTTTCAAAAAATCGGCGGAATTGATATTAACATACCATATATTAAGGATATTTACATGACAAATAAAATGAATATCTTGAGTTTTCTGAAAATAGCCTGTGAAGTCCTTTTCATTCGGAAGCAGTTTTGTGTAATCTTGTACAACTAGTAAACGTTAAGCAATAGACGAAAACATACTTCTCACCAAATGTAGATCTCTTTAAATCACACAATTTATTTCAAACAAGTTTTTTGTGGCATAAGCCATTTCTGAGATATCCGTTATTAAAGGATCGAATTGTTCAGTAATTCTCTTGAAGTCCTTTCAACATTCAGTTGTTTCTCGTGATTGCATAGAAACAGTATGGAATTTTAAGGGCAATATATAGCTTCCAGTTCTTAAACATTTGAACATCGGTGTTCTCTTTGTATCTACCTAATGCAAAGATTTATGATTAAAACGTAGTAGATAGAAAAATATGCTTTAGTAGGAATAATTTCTATACCCACTAATAAAGACAGAAGGTCATGTGAGTGTATCACATCAGATTTTTTTCGAAGTGCTATGTTGCCTTTCGTTTCTTTCTGATCTAAATTAAAGAGTGGGATTTCGAAACAAGCCCATAGCAACCCCGTTTTTAAAGATTGTAATTATCGTTTTAGCCTACTGTAGTCATGTTGTATCTACAATGAAATGTGTAATAAATGCATTCCAACAAACGTTTGTCCTTATTTAAAAGCAAGTAGATAGACCAATAAGCGTTTGTAGAAAAGCGATAGTGAAATTCATATGTATGTTATGCATCAGATGTTTTAAAATGGGTGTTACTCTTTTTTGTACTATTAAGAAAACTCTATGGTGATATTCTCCAAATTTTCAATTGCTTGTTTTTTTCACCTTATAATAATTTAAAGTATATAGAACCATAGTTTGTTATTTTGGATATTTATGAGTATTATGCACAAAAATGTGGCCTCATATCTTTGGGGATGGAAAATTTTGACCCCATGTCAGAAATAAAATGACATGTGCAAAAAACGTTTTCCCCATTTTTCAATACATAAAATATTTTAGACGATGCCGTTTTTCACCAAAAAGATACACAGAAAACTTTTTAGTCTTTTTTGTGAATGATTCAACTATAATATTGTTCAAAGTATAGAATAAGCAATAATTTTTTGGACTTTTTCGGTAAAAAAGAAGAAAAATTTGTTCTATTTAAAGTTAAATATGAAGAAAGACCAATTTTGGAGCCTTGTTAATGTCGTTTGCTAATGGCAGGAAAACTTTTATTGTATAAACCTGAATAATTTGACGCTATGACTATCAATATCTGCATAAATAATATGTAGTAACATATAAATTATTTCCACTAGCTACATGGAACTTATACACACCTATAAGGTAACGTTTCCAGCATATGATTAAAACTTCAAAACAGTTTAAATTTAAGGCATTTGAAAATTTTGCTATAGGGTTATGTTAAATATGAATACTATTAAATAATCTCATTTTATTCGTTTTTCTTCTATAACAAAGTTAACTGCACTGAAACTCACTTTCAAACACGGACGTTTAGACGTGTGCAGTCTGGCACTTTGAGACTGTCGTTGATTTTAACGAGACCTTGGTTGGCACCTGCGTGACCAGTACACGATTATGTGGTGCTGATTCATGAGTGTTGTCTGCTTAAATTCTACTGTCTATCGTGGTCTCGTGGTTTACGGTTATGGCTAATATCGAACCCTTGCCCCAAAGAGCAATTAGGTAGACGTGGCAACGCCATGTCGTTATTCCCTCGGCCTATGAATAGTTATTAACGGGAATCAAGCCGAACATCACCCCTAACGCACCAACAACCTCTTCCAAGTTTGTAATTTATACCAGTCATTCAGAGTTATCTACTCGCACATTAAAGTAGATGGTGGGTTAGCACTGAGATGAGCCCTTCAGTCTTATTGATAAGATAATAGTATTGCCTTGGATAATCTGACTCAATAACATGGAGTAGAGGATTAGTACAGCGTGCGAGAATATCTAGTACTGCGAATAAAACCAGCAATTCAGTTCAACAAAGAAACATCATATCGCTTACGACGGCAGCTAAGTTTTTGTAAGCGATATATAAGCGAAATTTACATGATAAGTATTGCTATAATGTTATGACTTTTATGCATTTGTGTTTAAGACAACATAACAGTCATTTTAACGTCTAAGGGGAAAGGTCCCCGCTATTGACCTTAACATTGTGCGCCCTAACGCCCAACTACTACTAGAAAGGTCTCACCTAGCTGTGTTGGTGGGAACAGGAAAATACAACCATTGTCATCTGTATTATATTTACCTAAAGAATTTAAAGAAAGATAAGTGCATATCTACAACAAAATATTTTGACTACATAAAACTGCATTAAATAAAGTAACCCAGAAGAATAAATTTAACTCAGTTCACACCCTCCTATATGAACCTCTGAGACCTGACTTTTCTGCCTGTCAGTAGCGCCCAATATGCCCATAGCCCTCTATTTATACAGGAAACGATAATGATTAATACTTACCATCTATTCTCTCTTGTTTCGCGCATATATTTTGAGAAAGTATGCAAAGAGGGATACTAGAAAGACAAACATACCACAATACTTCTAATGTTTCCAAAGTAATTAGCCAGTTTCTTACTACGGAACGTACTTTTCAAAAGCATATTATCTTCTCAGGATTTTGTTTGCATTAGACAGTGGGCATACATTTCATTTTACTCAATAACAAACATTAACAATAATGTTGTCAAGAGGTGTAAAGCATTAGGGTACATAGCGAACATTTATTGGAAAATACAAAATTAATATGCTTTCAGGCAAATTGACATGTTAAATTCTTATAATTCTTGCTGAGTTAAGCACCTCAAAGTATAAAACAGGATCCTAGGATCAACTACTTTCTATGATAATCCCGATGGATGTTACCAAGACATTAGCTTCCTCATAGCTAGTGCTAATTTGCACAAAATCAAGCTGAACTCTGGTCTGCCATGCGTCACTAGGAATGTTCTAGAACAATTTGAACACTTGATCATTATTGGCTGTTTTAATTCAACCCTGGGGGGGTGGCACGCCATATTCGTTAAAGCCTGCAGATAACTGAGGAGGCAGCCTTGAGTTATATAAAGGACTATGGGGCCTATTTGAAGTTGTTCTGTGCTGGTAGACTTGCACGGCGACAAAGGGTCCGCCATCTCTTGGGGCATCACACCCTTCGTCTGTATACGGTACAATCCTGAAGGTAAGCTCATGAAGGGGAACGTATACTTTGTAACTGCCCATTCAAACAAGAGTTAATGTTATACTGAGATACTAATAAATGGGCTATCAAGTTGGATTAGAAGTTGTCTCTACCTCTATTTTCCCTATAAGTTACTCCCCTAGTCACATTGCTTGTGACAATATGAAGCGTTTATAATAGGGCACGAAGGAAGACGTCTACTTTGGCGTCAGGTTATTTTATATTAATAAACAATGTTTTGGTTGTTTCTAATGTTTTCATATTGGGTGGCAAAGGGAAGCGCATGACTGCAAACTCTTAACTGTAGGAATGTTTTCAGCAACTAATTAAGACCCCGGTTGATGAATCGAGTTTTTATCCAATCACTAATTCCTGAAAGCGCTCCCCCAGGCACAGCCACTCCAATTTATAACACCTGATTAGCTTACACAACAAACTTTCTCTCATAAGCAGGATAACCAGACTTAGCTGCCTTAAATTCCCATCATACTACGTACTGCTGACAACTTTTTCACGCCATGTTCTCTTGGGCCAGAACATCGAAAAGTGGTCAAATAATTATTTTCTCTTTCACATGTTTAGTAGCTAGGG
This sequence comes from Deroplatys truncata, assembly GCA_030765065.1. Taxonomy (NCBI): domain Eukaryota; kingdom Metazoa; phylum Arthropoda; class Insecta; order Mantodea; family Mantidae; genus Deroplatys; species Deroplatys truncata. The sequence goes on from CM060986.1 coordinate 67,846,327, forward strand.
GAAGTATTTCATTCCAACAAAAGATTTGATATTCAGATTTCACAGGAAATGAATACATGTTTTGAAGCCCCTTAATCAAAGCAGGAATTTTTAGAAAACGGTCCGTTTGTTTATGAACAACATAAATTTGGTTTCTGATAATTTTTGATAAACGCCAAATGTTATATTTAAGTTCAGGGCCTATCAAAATATGCTAACACATCTAGGAATACCTCCCCCCACAAACTACCCTTACATGATTTTTTTTACTTTCTCAACGATGACCGATTTTGACTAGAATATCATCTTTTAAAGTATCTGCATGAAAAACTGCACATTAAGTGCCATTTTTCCATTTAGTATGCGACTAGGTAGTTATTACTTAGTTTGAAAGAATTTCTGAGCTGAAATAATCAACCTGACGCTAATAGAGGAGTCACTTTTATGTATAAATACTACAAAACTTAGGTATATATTATAGTTATGCATATACTGCATAGCATGTGCAATACATGGAGACAACCTTTTTATATCACATAAGATATTTTTGTTTACATTTTACACACCAATGGACAAGTTGAGCGAGGTGGAGCAGATGAAGTCAAAATAGGCTGGAAACTACCAGAAACATAAAAAAGTATCGAATAAGTTGCGAAAATTACCAAAAGTAACATACGTCAATATCTCCCCTCCGCAATGTGATGTGGGATTCTTGGTTGTTTTGTCTTGGTGGGGGAGAAAGGTGTCCCTTGTCGGCTAGCTCGGCAGGGTAGGTGGTTTCCAGGAAAGGAGTGGCTCTTCTATCAGGTGTGGAGAGGAGATAAAACTCCGTCACTGCCCCTGTATGTCACTACACACTAAAACAATTTTTTCCCCTTCCTTCCGTCACACAACATTTAAGATAGCTACTTCCCAAGATCAAGCAAAATTCGGTGAAACTTTTTCTGTTTCCTCGGTTTCAATTCCTTCAACTTTGATCCCCATATCCTAACCGTTTCTCCTAAATTCAAATTTAATTAGCGATGAAGTCCACCACTTGCATTTTATCAATTAACATGCCAACCTATGTTGCCCAATAACCCTAAAATATGGAATTATGAACCCGTCATGACAACGCTATAACACGAAGTACCGATGTTACCCTCGTTCGAAACTAAGCTCCTGCCCTAGACAAATTTCTATTTCGTGCCCATTTTCCAGTTTTCTCAAGTTTATTTTCTAGTCGTGTGATAAGTGCTAACACGCGTTTATTGGTTGTCATATTTTAGGAGATTCTTGCTTCCCCATTATTGTGCCTGATTACGTGCACCTGGCTGATTTTTAAACGTCTGGTTTTCCCCTTATTGTTCCGTGCGTCCGGCCTGTGCATTTGTTCTCGCCTGCACTGTATTGTCATGGTTGCCTGCAAGCTATTCACTGGCTGGACACCTACGGTCCCCGACTGAATATTGTTTCAATTTAATATATTTTACATAATACTTACTACCTATAGAATTTAATACTTCTGTTTTATTAATACGTTCCCTCTTCATTATTACAATTTTATTAGCGTACTTTGTTTCTTTCTTATCTTGTTCTTATTTAGTATTTAGCTTGCCTTTTTATTCTTTATAACATGTTTGCTATCGTTTTTATATTTGATTAGGTGAATATTAAAATCTCAAATGCGAAAGATGAATGTATTGTCACGATGCATGGATTACAATAAGAATAATAATTATTATTTTGTAATTGTTCACGCGCTTATAAGCTTTGTGCAATATAAACTATGGAATTAAAAAGACTTCCATTTGGTAGTGTAAGTTCAGAACACGTTGGTTGGTATTCGCAGCGTCAGGTTTCATTCAATTCAGAAACGTTGCACAAATTCTGCGTTTCGTGTCAGGGCATTTGCCCAAGGAGTAATGTATGCTTAGCTAGTAGGACGGGAATTTTAAAAACCCTAGGTTTTTGGTCGCTTGGTCGATTACCGGGATGATAATGGAGGAACCCACGTTGGTCGAACTCCTAAAAAGTATTATGTAAAACCAAGCATAATCTACACGAACTCCTACACCATGCTTCGGACATCAAGGTAAGTATGCCTTCCTACTAAGTCTTTGTACTCTCTTGGGCGACTATGTGCAAAATATAGCTTTACTAAACCTTTGTGTGTGTTAGTTAGCTCATGGTATTAGTATATGAATCTTTGGCTTTGCCTTTGTCATATCCACACCTACATCTATTCGTCTAAGGGGTTTAGCAATTCCCCTAGGACCTATGCTCGTCCCTAACTCCCCTCCAGTAGACTCACCCCCCCCCCCCCCGGTGAGTGACAGGCTAATAGATCAGCGAGTCTACCTGTATCCCGGTCCCATGAGCCACCCTCGTGGGTACTCGTGTATGTGCGAAGTGATCCCTTAAGGTCCAGAGCTGCCCCTAGGAGACGTCTCCAGCTGTATGAAGATCACTGTACTTCTTTAAATGTCCACAATTAGCATAGAAGGATTACATTACCGTAGACTTCTTTAAGGCTCGTCCTTTAAAATTCTTAGGCACTGAAGACTAATTGATTATATTTCAACGTAAAATCACATCGACATACTCATAAATTTAGAAGTCTTTATATTAGGCTCATTAAGCCAAGAGATAGCGATATGAATCATTCCTATACAAACTATATCCACACCCATGATTGATGTTCAGCTGTTCGTGGTCTAAGAAAGAAACTTCGATATTGTAAAGAGATGAAGGGGTGTATCTATATAAGGACTTTTAACTGCTTTAACATTTCAACTGGAATGCCATTAATTATTTTAAGAATATTATTTTCAAGGTTAACAAAAGTTTTTGGGATTTGAGTAAATATTTCTCTTCAAATATTTCCAGAGAAATAGTTGCGGATAGAGAAGTCTGTGGAATTAAAGGCCTTAAGGGTGTTTTCGTTTTTCGAGATAACTTGATTTCTAAACAACACAGTTGCCTTGGAAACTTAAAAAATGTGTGCTTAGGCATCTTCCTGGTACCATTTTGGCTGCTTCCATGTCGAACGTGTACACAATTTTCATAGAGGAATTAATGTTATACCAGTTGAAATGCTATATAAATTGCTTAATGATGTGCATCTTAGGTTGGTAGATTACGTCGTAGAAGTGGAGTTAAGGAACATAATTTTCAAGAAACTAAATGTTTTCTTGGTCTCATTATTGGCAATCATCTCATAAACTTATCAAATTATATAAATAATATAATTAATTTTTACAATACAGTTGTAAAAGTTGTATTTCTTAAAATACCGTGTGTATATGTACATAATCGTTATGATTTTATGAATGTGTGTATATATTTGTTTTCTTTAGATTTAACATTAAATGTACGAATCTTCTGCTTAGAATAATAGATATGTATCAAACCTAAATATAATTGTTTGCAACTGGGTGGTGTTGCACAACTATTTAAACAAATTGACTATTTTAAAAAAACAAATTTTGTCAAATTCAACATCCAGGAAGTTCAATCTGAACTGGGGTGTTTGTGTGTGTGTGTGTGTTTTCCAGCAGTGGCTAGTCAAATATCGGATTAGACATTCAGTACCACGCCCCAAAGTCCCAACCACACATCAAAAATGCATAAATAAAGTAGGACAGCAACTAAAGCCATTCTTTTGGAGTTACACAGACTGTCCATACATACCCAAAGAACAAAAGTTGCAGATCTCAAAAGCCCAGCTTCCAATTACATCAACAGAAATGACTGTACTATAAGAGAGTAATTACGCGATTGAGGTCGTCTATCTACCACATACTGAATCTTGTTAAAATAAAACCTATAGGTGAACATCGCGACATGTTGAAGCGACATTAAATACATAAAAGCGCGTATTTTTAGGGGGAGCCCAAATACTCGATTATCTGCATTTTACTTTATTACTTAGAAAATGTTTTATTGGATATAATTCACATAATTTATATTTATAATAAATTCTATATGGTTATATGCCTTCGAGCTTGATATATCCCTAATATTATTTTACTTATGCTGCTAATTCGTCCATTAACTACACCTGTTTAATATTTAATTAAAAGATGTTTTGAACTAAGAATTTAAGACGAAAGTTGTGAAATATAGGTTTTGAAATCTGAATCACACTAATATTGACACGCACGCAAAGAGCTAGTGTGAATAAATCTTGTGGGCATATCAGGCAGTTGTTTATTCTTTAACTTTCATCGTTCCTGAGGAAGTAAAATATTTTCAAAATGTTAAAAGCGTAATGGCAGCTGAAAGAACACGAAAGTGTTGTTTGATCCATAAAATAGTCCCGTTTCATGACTGACTTTTCAAGGCTACTTCAACACATTTGGTGTTTCCAAATGGTTAAAGAAAAAAATAAACGCTAGTCCTGTAACAGGAAAATAAAACTGCGGCTACATGTGACAGCACTAAACAAATGTGTCATTCTGATGTAACCTACAAACACTTTGGTTTCTGCACAGTAGATATGGTTAATAACAGTGTAGAAAGTACGAAGTGCAATACGATTACGATTTAAATATGCATAGAAAGATGAATTGGTTGTTTTCCATTGAGATGCTGATACTAAAATATGTGTCGTGTTGATGAAATTATAAGTTATTATAAAGGAAGTAGTGGTATTCTGGGTTTACTGGTAACTGACTCCGTTTTTCTTATTGGACAATCAATCGTGCACGCATAATACCTCTATGAGAAACTCACATTAATCATACAATAGGTTTAAATGTGCATACAGAGATATAATGTAACTAAGTTCAGAGACTTGGGAATAAAATAAGCCTGAAAAATCCAGCACAAGAACGCAAAGTACTGAAATCAAAAAATAAACCAAGTATTGTAACTAACCACAGAAATGGTTTGGGAGTATGATTTTTTTTTTATACGCAGACATAACATTATGTCCGCGACTCTATCTTGTGCGAATGAAAAAAGATTGTGTGAACTGGATTCAGAAATTTTTTTCGTTGTTAAGCTACTTTATATAACACTGCTTAGATAGTCTTTGTAGTAAATTGACAATAAAAACCTATAGCATACCATATGGAAATCTGCGTTAAAAGTAGTGAACAAAATGCCCCCCGTTAGCATGGAAGCATCATACATCAGTCGTCGGTCGTAATCAATCCAGCATGTGCTGATGTACCCCTGGAGAATATTGTGTTGACCCAGTTCTAATAAAACAATAAAGTTAACAAGATGATGACGAAATAGTGATTCTCAGTTTCAAAATAAAATAATAATATTAAAAGTAGAGCAAAAAAATTGTCTATGAGCCTAAGAATTATGAACGTTACTTTAACCAACCCGTTTTCATTTGTAAATACAATCTGTATCTGATTTTCCTGCTGTGTATTTGTCATTACATGATCACTGTGGTGCAAACCACACAAAAACCGAATAGCCTGCACATCAGTCTTAGTTAGCACTGTTGTAAGGCATTACAATGAGGTAATGAAACGTTTGCTGTGACTTAGTGTTCACTTGCATTTTTATATCCTGCATTTGCCATTATATTACCCCTGCTTACCTTTGTCTTTATTGTATAAATACATTGGATTTTCTCATCAATTAACATGTGAGTTATTTTATTATTCCTTGCTTTTTTGGTGTGGAATACATTATATTTATTCCAGTAGTTCAGGAGACAACGTAAACTGGAAGTGGTTTAGTGCTTACGTAATATGTTTTTACGTAAATTATTAGAACTTCAAGATCTTATATTGTGCTGCTTTTGTTTTGTTTGGTTACATAATTTTAACTGCCCCACGCATGGGCGTCAATTTAAAGTGGTTTACTTCTGTTATATTTATTTGTTGTTGAGCCCCACGTTTGGGAGCCAATTTGCGACGGTATTACTTATAATGTTTGTGTATTTGTGTTTACTTCACGTGGTGAAGCCATTTTGTGACGTGATTCTTTATAATGTTTGTTAGCTCATCTGGTGTTAGCAATTTGCGGCAGTATTAGTGTTTGTTTGAAAGAATGCTACTGTTATTTTATTTAATTTTTGTTCACTGTCCTCCGGCTAGCTATGATCTTTTTGGTCGAGCACTTATCTTTATACAGGTGGTGTAAACGGAAAGGAATCTTTTATCCAAAGATAACACTGATGAAGGAATTTGTTTTATACTTTTATTGTCGAACACAGTCACTATCACATTTACACATTGATCTTGACACTCGCCAAACTGAAACTGTTATAACAACTTATTTACTGATCATTCTTAATTCGCGTACTTCAACTTTTTTGTATAATTAACTTTACAACACTTTAGATTTTTCATAACTCTGCTACGCGTAACTTGTGAATCGATAGCCGACGTGTACTTTACAAATATTTTCGGTGAACTGACGGATTGAAGGCGACGTGTAGCATACAAATATTTTCGATGAACTGACGGGGTCTATCTCTAACCTAGCCCTTTTTATACTCCTACACCCCGTTATGCCTAAAGATTATAACTGAGTTGCTATTGGCTAATAAAACGCGCCGACATTAGCGTTTATTTTTATATCCAATGAAAATTATGAATACATATCCTCTAGGGACAATGTTTCAGCAAATTCTACAGAAAAACGCGTCAACATTACGTAACTTCCTCGTCTCTAATAATGATAAACAGCTCAACCCCTCGCTGCATTATTGCACGCTATTATTGTCAGTTTCAGTAAGGCCGTATAAACGTACTTCTCAACAATAATTACAATCAATATACATCTCAAATCAATGTCACATAAAAATACATATTCATATTACAATCATTCTTTACATTTAAGTAATTACTGCATCAAAACAAGTAAAATAACGGGTAAATAATATAGTTTTGAAGAAATACCGTTGCAATGGGATTTAAGGTCGATCACAGACCAAACAGCAATTCCATGTTTGCGAATAGCTCTCTTACTAAAAGTAATAGCACTCCTGCTTGTACTCAAAGCAATTTATAGCTTCGTGCAAAAGCATTTCTTTCTTCCTTGACTCTAAAGAAGAGAAGGATATTACGCTGTTCTATTGTACTAAAATGTTGCAGAAGATAATCTTCTTTAAGTGTGCCCAGAAGGCACAAAAATATTCGTATTACATTTACATGACTTTCTTCTTCAACAAACTATTCTTACAAAAGCTTATTCGACTATCCAAACATTTGTAGATATGGTTTTATTGCACATTTACTTGTAGGTACAATGGTAGTAGGGCAATACAGTAGGTTTAAGTGCACAATCACATCTTGAATAGCTGGTTGCAATGTGATGGAATTGGAATGCCGTTCTCCTCGCATGATCAGGAGAGAAACACGACTACCCATTTGAGAAAACCAAGTAATAGAAAATTCAAACCAATAATAACACATATCTTGTAAATGTTTAACTCTACAGAAATTTTGCTTTAACGAGATTTATATTTATTGTGCACTAAGATTTTGTGTTTCTTACGATATACCAATTATATAAAAGTCATTCAGAATGAAGACGACTTCCGAAGTTATTCCCAAAAAATCAAGATACACATTTTGTTTGTCATTAAAATATCTTAAACATATGATTCTTTAATCAAAATCCTTAGAGCCATTTTTGAGTAAATCAAAATTTCCGAAAAATTTTCCATATTAAGCGTAGTTTAGGTAGGAAGTTTTCTTGAAAATTTTTGCATCGTGTCCTTGAAAGATGCTGAACTGAAATATCAAGTTTGGTGTTTAATCAACTTTTCGTTTTTGAGTTATACAGTTCATAGACTCACAGAGACACACACATGGACCATTTTATAAAAATTCTTTTTCTCTTGTTAATTCAGGGAGTCACAAAATGCGTATTTGCAGTGAAATCTCGAAATCGAATTTTTTTGGGTGAACAAATGCTTCCCCTACTTACTACACATAAGAGAAAAACTAATAAAACGCCCTATAGCATTCCCTTTGGGAAATGAAATGTAAAGAATATTATCCACATTTCGCTATATTATGGTCTAAGTAATAAAATGAAAAACTTTCTTGGCCAGGTCTTTGAGAGTTTTTTAATAACTTCTTTCAAGTGATAACTGTCTTTGTTTGGATTATATAAAGAGGATGTATGTTTTTCCAAAGTATTGGAATTCCTTGGAGTGAATATTGCTTTCAGATTCCCTAAATACAGATCAACAAATTAAAGCACTTCGACTGGTAGGGCAAAGATTCACTGGCACAGCTAAATGCTTTGTAAACAAGCAATGGTATGGTAGCAAGTAAGTGCTTCGTGCTTAATTGTGCTCCATAGTGCTTTTCCTTCTTAGGCATCCGATGATGTGTGCCAATCAAATGTTAAATTCTGAAATAAGTGTCTTATTTAATGCAAGAACAACAAAAGATGGAGATTTGAACAAGTTAAGTGTTTTATAGTATTTATATTACGACTCTTTTGCTCTGCTTATTACTGCAGTTTCGGTAATTGTAAATGACACTTAAAATGCAATACAACCCATATAGATTATATAACGGAAGGGGACACCTCGCGCACTGCGACATACACAGATTTATTGTGCCTACATCCCCCTTGGAGGAAGGGATAAAGTGAAGGAACCACAAAAGGCTACAAGTCGCAGGCAGACAGACAGGTCACAGAGACGCGCAGAAGTCCTTAACAGTTCCAGGCTAGAAAATTCCGTTCCAATGCTGGAGCTGCCTAAAGAGGGCGATGAACGACCCTTCGACCAAGCAGCCCTCTAGTGTCCACGGGGAGTACTCTTTCCTTTGAGCACGCATCCGCGCCATATATCCTGCACCGCCATACACCATGAGATCTAAGAGCACATCTGAAAAATGAGATGGAAACGGAATGAAAGAGAAATAGTAAGAAAATCGATATAGATGAGAAAACACCCCAGAATTTGCCTACCGACCAGAGAAAACGACGAAAAACCTAAGGTAAGAATGGGCGATGGACGGGAATTGAAACTGGGGCCTACCGAATGCTAGCCTCACACGTTACCACGGAGACATCTCGCTTAGTCTATACACAGATATCAGTAAACAAAATATGCAAAGCAATGGCATTATAACGTTGTTTTGGTATTTAAATTTTGCAAGAAAAAGGAGAAGTGCTAAATATAGAATTCAAAAAATCTAAGCAGCTCTTAATTGATATAATACTTATTATACAAGAATAGTAAATAGATATGGTGATATTCAGAGAATTATTGAATTAAGGAAATGAAATGGAGTAAGTAAAATGGAACCGTAAAAGGTACTTATTATACTAAGATCAAATTTCGCATTGCCTGAAAGCAAATAAAACAGTTTTAGTGAAGTTAATTATTATTTGCATTGTGATTTATGTGTCTTGCCTTTTCTCAAGCACGTTAGAAAATCTCCGATGATTGAAGAAAACTTATATTCGTTACTGAGCTAAATGTGTTTAAAATCATATAAATAAGCTCTACATTATCAACAAATTAAAGTTGAAGATGTTTTTACGTGTTTTTTATTAACCCCACGTTTTGGGAGCCAATTTGAAGAGGATGATTGCTTCAAGTATGGAAAGCCAATTTTGAAGTAGGAGTTATATTGTAGTTCAGCTGTTGGGGAGCCGAACTTGAAGTAGTTGCAACCGCAAGTATGGTACCCGGTAGCTTTCGTCCCAAATTTAAAAATATTAACCTTGTAATTTGACTGTTTCTTTAAATATTATATGTTTATGTTTGCCTCAGCTACGTTAGTATTATTGTTAGAGACATGGATTTCTTTGCAGGGAGTAGTGCGGCTAAGAATGTAGGCTTACACGATTATTATTTTTAATTCACTCCTTTTTATTAATTCTTGACACAATTTAAATAACACTTCACTGATATAGAGATCTGTAAGATTTGTTTGTTAAATATTTGCACTTTTTTAAACACGTAAACTATTTTCGCCTCACACTGAATACATATTAAATTTCCCGAGGACGCATCTCGCGTCTGGTTAGGAACACTGTCAACAACCAATTCGTCCAGTTATGAGCGCTGTCTACAAGCAACTGACTTGATTTCTACCACCTACATTTGTAAATTTCTGTATTTCAAGTCTCTGATTGGCTATTCCTAATCCAATAGAATACTCTTATTTAACTAAAGCTTTTTCTGGTTGTTGATTGGCTATTTTATAAACTGTCACAAAATTTACATTATTGTTGCTCCAATAATGACTAGTAGCATTATTACACTTTCTTACTCATTATTGCCTCAAGGTTACCAAATTGTTAGCAACTATTAACCTATTATTCTCGCAGCTTCTACATTATTAAATTAAGTAATAGATTCAGAGAACATTATTATATTTATACAATAATATAAACATATATAATGACTGTAATATACACTTTTATATATATAGTTTTATACACATACTACTTTAAGGTTGGCTGTTATTGAATTTATATAATATATAATTAGACTGAAATCATTTAAGTGTTAAAAATACTGCCTCAAAGTAAAACTTCCACAAAAATTCTTACAAAGTACGGTAGCTAGCATGGACCAACAATAGCTGAATTAAATGTATATACTGCCAATCCGCATACCGAGTAGAGAGCTGAGCCCGGGACCAATTCACAATTCACAACGTTCACATAATCAGCTTCAACATGGCACCTCATCGTGTGGTTATACAGGGTGGACCAATTAATTTGAGACTGTACAATATCTTCAAAACTAAGCGCTGTAGAAAGAAATGTCCTTAATAAAAGTTGCTTGATATTATAGGGAAAAGTAAATACGTTAGTCGTGTTTTATTTGGAGGAGGTTATGATAGCCATTTTAGGGCCAATTTAATTTGACCTTGATTTTAGTTTTCATTTAAATAAATTAAATTGGTCCTAAAAAGGCTATCGTAGCGTCCTCCAAATAAAACACGACTAGTTGCATTTACTTTTCCCCGTAATATCAAGCAAATTTTATTAAAAACATATCTTTCTATAACGCTTAGTTTTGGAAATATTTTACAGATTTTAAATGGTCCAACTTGTTTATTCCCACTTCAGTGTTTAAGAGTAGTTTATATCGAGATCCTGCTAAATTTTTTTAAGATTTTGATTATTTAACAAAAGTTGAGTATTAATTGGAATCCAAGAATAAAGTTCTGGGAATGCAGCTTAAGTATAACACTAGGCGTGCATTTAAGATTTTGTTTACAACCCTTAGCATACAAATTGCGTTTAAAGCTTCTGTTCTCAATACATTTAAGCTAAAAATAGCCGATGTTTAGCACAACAGGCTTTCTTCTCGTCGCGGAAATAACACTGAATGCGCACACTCCCTCTCAAAGTTCCAGCACATAATGAGATTTGTAGAAATTGTATGATAATAAATCCAAATCAGGGTCCTAATATTCTTTCCTATACTTCGAAATGATTTAATGTGTTATGGACTTTTTGTTGGTATCACTTTTGACAAAAGGAGCTTGCTAGGTATATTGCTCTACACCTGAATTTACTGTAGATTAGCAGCAAACTCGCAGCGCTGCTCGCGTTATTGTTATAAATAAGGAGATCCCCCCCTCTCTCTCATTCACGCTATTTCGTTGTTTATTCCTCTCTCACCCTATCTACTTCATCTCTGTCCTCTTCTTCCTATCCAGCATTTTCTATTTCTCTCACTTTCTCTCCCGTATCACGCCCACTCTCTCCTTCCATCGCCCTCATCCCTCTTTATCTTTCTCGCTCCTCTCTTGCAATTTACATGTCTCTAATATTTTAAATTATCTACAAAGTCACATTTCCTGGACATTAATAAGAATCAGAACACAAGTAAAAGATCTAATAGCACAAAAATACGTATATTTCTTCCTTATACTTGTAATGCTATCAGAATTATAGTGTTACACTTAGTAATCGCTATAAATACACGAACAGCAGCAACAAATAGCTGCTGTGTCCTATTTAGTATTAGTATTTATCTAAGAAAATTTTATGAATAACTAACTAAACTTGTTTGTTGCTTTGAAATTTTGTTATACAGTATTTTATAATAATAATAATAATAATAATAATAATAATAATAAGCGAGATACTTCATTACATTTTTATTTTGTGTTCTATTAGAGACCCTTTATCTTTGGGCAAAGTAGTTACCTACATTCTAGCCTGTTTATAACTGAATGTGTTATAAATTTCATAACAATCGCTTTAATCATTCTTGCGTGAAAAGCCACTCCCCCCAAAAAAACATACATGTAAAAAAAATCGATTTCTGCTTCAGGGTTAGTATCTATTACTTATCAAAAATATAAAATCACCAGAAACATTTCATTAAAGGAACATGTATACATTTCTTCATAAGTAACGCCAGTTGGGTGGAGATCGAAACTGCAGTTCTGTTTACGTTAGCCACTATTAAGCGTGCTTCCTGTACTAGCACCTTTCTTTAAGGCACGTCGTTTCACTCTGTCGCTCTCATAAGGTATGCCTGACCCGTTGCTTCACCATCAATAAGGACAATATTTGCTATGCACAACCAGTTTATAAAGGCCAGGTCATATGGCGACAGATGCGGGCAAATTTGTACGCAATAACTAGCATGAAGATAGTGATGGGAGGAAAATGGCGAAGGAAGAGGCACTTTTTGTGTGTAATTGATTTTTCAGCATCAAGAGCACCGTTGAAAAGGCACTCTTTAAAATTTCCGTTGCGGTTAGCCGCTAAAATGAAAATGTGAAGCAAAACGCCTCGGGAAAGTTTATAACGACAAAAGTTTTCCCTCATACTTTAACCACTGTGACGGAAATTTACATAAATTATGGCCATTGATCAATTTTGAAATTGAAGTTCAAGACTTGGCAAAGAGGGCAAAGGAGAGACGAAGCCAAAAGTGCAAAACAGAATATTCATATAACCTGAGTTACGGAAAAAACGAAAGGAAAGAAAACGTAGTTGAAGTCGATACATCGATCGAGTCAGAGGGACAAAGCAATTTAACTCATGGCATATTTTGTAATAAAGTTAAACTTTTAGCTATAACCCATTCTATATAATAAAATGGAATACATAATAGGAGTAACAAATAAAATAACAATGAAGTTGGAGAATCATGGAGACTTATTTATCATTTTTTTATTCCTGCAAATACAATTTTCCTGATTAAGGCTTTAATGAATCCTTCAGTAACTTTAGGATTTTAAGATTTTAATTTTAGGATATATTTGGTCTGATTATTGCAAAAGAACCTCATTGTTAGAAATATACTGGCTACCTAAACTGAGAAGTCATAATTTGATTCAAAATTTGCATCTTTGGAAAATAAATAGCACTTACGATAGAATAGTGTACATTATAAAAAATATTAATACCTAGGTCTTAAAATCGATCAAACGAACCAGTTTTTGTGACTTTCATAATTTTAGAGGAATTGAAACATCCTATTCACCAAAAAGTTGAACACGCGCAGTATCATACCTACAATTTTCCCTCATACAGTTGCCCAGCCTGTGTTCCTCAACATTTCAAAGGGAAAACAAAGCGCTTTTCGAACACTCACAGCCAAGAAAACATACCATAATTGGTTCGGTTTTGAGAACGGACAACTGTCAGAGTGTTTACTCACCTAAGGCTACAGTAAATACGGCATTGTCTGTGGATCGGGGTGAGAGAAGCAGATTGTATACACAAAAATAGTCATGCAAGGCACTGGAATTATTTAGGCTTTATTCTTTTACTCAAGAAGTTTTAAAGTCCTTTCAAAATAATTTATTGAAAAGCATACACCACGAAGAAGGTTACAGGTTTCTTAAAGCTAACGAGATAAATCAACATGGAAACATAAGGATAAAGGACAGTATGGTTTCTAAAAAACCTTTGTCATCCAGTAATGCGTCAGAGGTTCCTTCCCTTTTATTTGCCTCCCATTAAACCTCGCCCGCCCGCCATTAAGGGGCTTGTTTGAAAAGGTCTCGCTTCTCTGTCGACAATGTTACCAACACCTTTTTGCTTGAAAAGAGAGTTTTTTTCCTATCTCTCTCCCCCTCCCCCTCTCTCCCTCCCTTATGTATGCTGAGAGTATTTGCTCACAAGCTCTCGCTTAAATATTTACAAAGACGAACGGAGGGAAATTTGATACACCTTGTTTCAAAGCCAATGGCTCTGTGCGTCGTCACCTTCGGGTATAGCGATTTTACCATTGTCTAATCAGCAAAGGAAACTAGATGTCTTCATTTCCACATCGTTTAGTGAGATGGCTTATAAGGAACGGTGATTAAGTTTACTGTCGGAGACTGTAAGGAATATTAACCTATGAATGATAATATTAAGATTAATCTATAATGGAATATTAATCTATCAACCAAACATACTCACGGTAAGATCCATACAAGATCCATTCTGTTCTTCCCTCTTTCGAACTTGACATATACTAATCACCCTTCTTTTCTCGTACTTTGTTCTACTTGAACTCTTTACAATTCATCGCTGTTTTCATTGAAATAGGTAGGTATGTATGTGTGCATTTGCCGAGACAATCAAAAATTGTATAGCAACGTCAAAATAATAAATTAGGATTACATTTGTGTCGCATAAAACACTATACATTCTGCTGTCATAAAACTTATTCAAACTGCAAAAGGCATGGATAACAATGCGGATTTTACAGTTTTCTTAAAAATTAAAAGCGAAAGATCTTTTATACTATTTGGTAAAACATTGAATACGTTTTAAAAATATTTTAAGCTTAAAAATGTATTTTATGCACATAGATGTTGGAGCTGTTTCGAATAGAATAGCTATGAATTTTTGTAGATAATAACTACTAATGTTTCTCTCATCTAGGTTAAACAGTCCAAAATAAACATAGATGTGAATGTTAAAAGATCCAGTTAAAAAAAAGGATTTAAAATGAGTTCTCTGTGGAACTCTACGCATGATCCTATAGCCCCTTTCTGCAGAGTAAATTTATTTGTTGGGGAGTTGTGACATATGCAAGATAACTATGTATTTGTGCATAGTAAACATTTAATAGCATTCCAAAGGAAGATACTGATATAAAATTCTTATAAAATAATGTCCAGAAGCTTAACCTTAATACTGGAACTATTGACGGGTGTATGTAAATAATTAAATAAAGAAATAATAGTTAGAGAAGTAATTGCAATAACTTCCCTATATTAAATTAATGTATAATGTAATAAGCTTGGTTTGAAATATTTTGTCTGGAAATACGAGGGTAATTAGGCAATCATGTTACGAAAGTCATTAGCGACACCCGACTACAGAAAGCATTAGTGTTAAAGATACATGGAATTCAGCTAAGTTGTAGTTCAAGGCGTGTTGAACAAGCACGTAGGTCAATTCTGTAAAAGAGAAATGAAGGGTATTTCCGAGAGGTTGACTAGGCCAGCATGGTAACAAAGTTAAAGCACGCACATGAAGAGGATTTTAAGTATTGATTGCGCGTGAAAAATAACATTGGTGAGGGAATAATAGGTATGTAGGCGAAGTAATAAAGGCGTGCAATTTTAGAGTTACTCTACTCTGGTAACGTGACTGCTACGATCGACGTTTGTGCACACAGTTGTGCACACATGAATTACTCTCTCCCTCCCTCTCCCTGTCTCTCTCCCCCTCCCTCTCTCTCTGCTACAGTCACCGGTACGTATTTTCTCGTGTGACATTTTAAGCGCTTAGTGAAGATTTCGCGGCTATTGCGAGAGGTCTCGACGATAAGCATTTTAGCGATTTACGGCAAGCTACGCTTCTAGTTTCATTTATTGCGGAAACACTTATTTCTAACAATAATTTGATACTGCATAATTTAGCAGGTATAATGATTCAGTTGTTTCAATTGCGAGTGCTCGATTCATAATCAGTCCCTTTCTTCATCTCAAACAGTCGGCAATTCGCTTTAAAAACCCAAATAGTAGTTAATAAATTTCTCAGTCAAATTTAAACTGGTGTTGTCCTTTAACAATACGCTCACGCATACTTTGAGGGAAAGTGCTCATAGCTCTACCACTGGAGCAGCCGGTAGCAGAATCAAGATCAGTTATTGGAGGCTATGAGAAAAGGTGATAATTACATACGTTATTAAATCTCTTTATCACAAATAGAATGGCTTAAGTTAAAGGTTAAGTCTACTGTTTTATCTTCATTAATGTAATATTTTGAATACTAAGTAAATAACGATTCGAGTAAAAGGATGTCAACCAGGTACAGTTTTGTTTAGGTGATATTTTAAAGCAATTATTTATAATTAAGATTGTTAGTATAATTGACTATTATACTTGAAACAGATCTGTTTTTATTGAGAAGTAAAATGTCATACAGAGTTAATTATGAACGGAAAATAAAATAATTTACGATGAAGGGTGTTCATTGAGTTCCCAAAAGTGATATTCATTGATTAACCTCTTTGAGCTTATACGGTAGTTATTATTCGGTAACCACTAGGTCAGTACGTTCATTGTTAGTTTAAAAATATCAATACATTTTAATAAAGAAAACACTCCGAAATAGGTCGCGGTTTACTATATGCTGTTGCTCTTTTGCCTCCCGTCAATGCGCAAGACTTCATAAGCAGTATTGCAGCAATAGGGGTGGCATTTGGTCAGCATTCTTGCTTTCCCCGACCTTTAGGCGACGTTTAGAACGAAACCACTACTACTCATCCAAATAGCACCTCAATTTGTCCTTGAAAACCTCGGGCAGCTGTGTTACCCTTACCATCGAGCGGTGACGTGTGCGGCTAACATTCGGAAGGTCCTGGGTTCAATCCACGCCCACTCTAACCCATTGAGTTTTACGTGGTTTCCCCGGGTTGACAGGCGAATGCTGGGATGTTTTCTTCTCTACCACTATTTCCTTTACATCTTTCCCTTTCATTTCATTACCTTCTCGTCTTTCAAGTGTGTGGCGCTTGGAAGTGCCGGAAAGATGGCGTGGATGCATGCTCAAAGGAAAGAGTATTCCTCGTCGATATCAGAGACACCAAAGAGCTGCTTGGTCAACAGGTCATTCATCGCCTTTTCTGGTAGCCCCAGCAGTGGAACGGGTCTCGAGACAGGAACTGTTAGGGACTTCCGCGCGTCTCTGTGGCCTGTAGCCTCCTGATGTAGCCGCAATAAATCTATATAGGTTGAAGTACACGAGCTGTTCCCTTCTGCTGTATCACCTATACCTATACCTGTGGCCCTTGCCAGGGCTCACAGCAGCGGAAAAATCACCATGTCCCTATCAGGAATCAAATTGTTGTCTTTTTATTGCACAAGCGGCAGTGCTACGCAGACCGCCTTGCTGCATAAAAAGAAAAAGCTATTTTTATTTAATACAACTGAATTTACTTTAACTACAGAAAAGACATTTTGGGTCACAAAACGCGTAGAAGTAAACAAAAATACTTTTCTCTCCCATGCGTTGAAATCATAGTAGGAGGATACAGCCAACGACTTCTTTCTTTCCTTCTTTTTATGCATACTCCAAATTTACAACGGCCGGAATCTTTAAAATTAGATATAAAATAACTATGGCTGTCTAAGGCAGTGTTTTACTCCCAAAATTGCACGTTTAGATGTCCCCTGAAGCCCCCTTCCAAATCGCCCGCTATGTGTGTGTGTGTGTGTGAGAGAGAGAGAGAGAGAGAGAGAGAGAGAGGGAGAGAGAGAGAGAGAGGGCAGCAATATAACCAATGACGTAGTGAGTTAAACAAAAGCTAATTCGATACTCTGTTTCGTTATAGTGCTTTTGCATGCTTTGAATACCATTTCAAAATATTTTTGATAATACAAAAGGCTTGAAATGAAACAGAAAGCTAACGAACTTTGTGTCTCTGGGGTTTTAAGATTTACTTCCAAAATGTATGCTGTATGTAATAGAGTTATAAATGCTTAATTTAATAACTAAGCATAACTTTCTATAGCCATAAACGGTAACCCACTTAACGTGGCTGAGTTAAGTTCTAAACTCGCATGTATATCCATTAAACTGAGCTGATGCGCAGAATGTATCAAGGATACACGAATCTGCTTAGAAAAATATGAAGCTTTAAATTTTATTTCGGAAATGTTTGACGAAAAACAGTTTAAGAAGAGATAAAACATTTATTCGGGAAGTAATTAATAAGCACACCAAACAAATAAAGAGGTTAAATAAAACTCGAAACGTCTGATTGTAGTCCTTGTACCATGTCCTGATTTAAAGTTTAAGTTTGGTGTCATAAAATAGTCTCATTAGGAGTATAACCAACGTAGTGTGTTTAGATTTCTTTTAGCCTACAGAAAGGATTTATAATCCTCGTTTGTAACGTGTCTGGTTTTTTATTATGTATCTCAATTAGTAAAAATTCGCTCTGAAGATGTAGGTCACGTTTGCCTCACAACAGAAGCTGAGAGAGTTTCCGAAAGGGGCTGCATTACGTGGATGATATTAACTATTTTAGTAGTATTTTGTTTTCCTCAAAGCAGTTGTGTATTTCATTTATAGCGATTTAATAAAAATAGCTAAACCCAAAGCATTTGTTTTAAGCTTGTACGAAGGAAAGAACGAAAACCAGTTCTTTAACTTAAGCATTTATCTTTATTCCCTTAAAGTAGAAACGAAATAGCTACGCCAGTTATATCTGGCAGATACACAAATATTTCATGTGGTTACTTAAGCATACAATGAAAACAATAGCAAGATTGATGTTTATTTCAGAAGTTAAAGGGTTAAAATAAATGAAAACAAATTACTTTACTTACACACTTAAATACATAGATGTGGCAAACAAAATACCATATTTTACTTTTATGCGAACCTACAGTAACAGAAAACAACGACAAAACGTTAAGTATTAGTCACAACTTCACCAGGGGGTGCCGAATCCAGTACTAAGTCATGGCAATACAGGAGTTGAGCGCGTCACGAAAATTATGAGTTGTAGAAAAAAATGGTAAGTTGTGACGAAGCTAGGCTTATGGGAAAGAAAGCCAAGGGCTGTTTGTTATATGCTTCAATGAATATTTCCATAAGTGTTTCGTATTTAACTTGAATTCCACAAGAAGAAAATAAAAAACTTTTTCTGCTAAAAAGAGCTCAAAGAATAGCATAGAATCCATTATATAAGTTTTACTTTCTATACCACGTACGTAGTAAATAGAGAAGGTACTGAAATCCACCCAAAACTTCGATGCCGATATTTCACAGTCAGTACATGTTTTAAACTCCTTGAATAAAAAAAGAAAAAACAAACACTTTTAAAAAAAGGCCCTGTGTGTATGTGCGCGTGCGTCTACATGAGCGTAAGAGAGAGAGAGAGAGAGAGAGAGAGAGAGAGAGAAAACACCATTACTTAAAAACCAAAAGTTTAATAAGTGCAAAACTTGGTATTTCAAAATATGCATCACGAACAGTTTCATTGCCATTAATTGGAATATGTTTGGAAATTTCTTATTTTCTAAAAATGGATCTAACCATTTTGATTAAAATACTATATAATTAAAATAATTACATCGAAAATTAAGATTATATCTTGAAATTTCTGGGAAGAGCCTGTAAAGACCTCTTTATTCGGAAGGAATTTTGTATAAGCTAGTATAATTGGTAATCGTTAAGCCATAGACAAAATCGTACTACACAAAAAATGTAGACCTCTTTAAATCACCCAATTTATTTCAAATAACTTTTTTATGGCATCTGACGCAGTAATTTGTATCACAAATTATGTAAATGTCAAGAGTAATTGTAGTGTGAATATGCATTTTTGTGTGACATTGATTTGAGATGTTTGTTGATTGTAAGCGTGCGTGCGCCAGATGGCAGGTTGAGGGCAACCCGATGGTGTGTTTAGGCGTGTACCTTCCCTAATGAGGGCTTTACCACGTAGTGACGGGATATGGGGGTTACAGGATGGCGGTTGTTCTTTAGGGGTAGGGGAGAGAAAGGAGGTAACAAAGTTTGTTCCTCAACGGTAGCCGGTCATGGTGCAACTACCCTTGTGCACCGCTGGTGGTATCAATTTTGTAATTTTGAACATGTTGGGATTTTAATTTTGAAGTCCAAGCTACTCTTGAATGGATTGTATTGGAGTTCAGCTTTAGCTGCTGTTGGAATTACTCCGCTGTTACCGGATATGCCCGCAAGCCATGCGGGGAAGCCGGTGATGCCTCAAGCGGCGTGTTCTGGGGTTATAATCCCCAAGAGACCTAACTAGGGCGCTCTGATGGTATGGCAACTGGTCGTAAAATTTTGCGGCCCGGCGCCTAATTTCATCCTCCACGTAAGGAAGAGATGAGGCTTCGTGAAGCAGTCTCACGGGAAAGGAGCGGTTTACACAATAGATGGCCCGAAGGCACCTATTCTGTACCCGTTGCAGGAGCAGCAGGTTGGAATCTGCGGCCATGCCCCAGATCTCGCAGGCATAAAGCAGGAAGCGGATTATCAGCGCCCGAAAAAGGTGTAACTTTAAAGGGACAGGCATCTCAGACCTCAGCATCGGGTACAATGAAGCCGCAGCCCCATGTCCCCGACGCGCGACGTCCCCGACGTGTCCCCGAAAAGTTAGACCCTTATCTAACTTAACCCCCAGGTAGGAGATGGCATTTGTCCATTCTATCCTTCTTCCGAGATAGCTGAATGTGGGGAAGATTGCGGGAAAGCGGCGCTTGGTGAAGAGAATGGCGTGGCTTTTTGCCGGGTTGATGGATAATCGCCAACGCCTGCACCACTCTTGGAGGAGGCGGAGGTGTCTCTGAATGGGGTTGAAGGCTCTGTTTGGGTTTTTACTTGTGCAATACAGGAGCACGTCATCAGCGTACTGTGCCATGTTGACGTGCTGCTCTGTGGGTAGATCGGCCACATATACACAACAGAGTGTGGGGGATAGTACAGAACCTTCGGGGACTCCGCCTCGTATTGGCCTTAGTGTAGATTTGTGTCCCGCAACCGAAACTACAAATGTGCGGTGTTTTAGATATGTGTGTAACAGGTGTATTAAGTGTGTAGGGAGCTCCAGTTGGATGAGCTTTTTGAGGAGACCCGCATGCCAGGTCGTCGAGAAGGCCTTCTCGACATCCAGTGAAACCGCGGCGGTGTAAGCCCTGTCCTGGAAGCCCAGGGCAGTCGCTTCCACCACGCGCAGTAATTGCTGGGAGGTCGAGTGCCCAGGACGGAAGCCGAACTGATGTGGTGGGATGGCTCGAATGTCCCCTAAGGTGGGAGACAAGCGGGTAAGAATGGTCCTTTCAAACACTTTTGAAAGGACAGAGAGGAGGCTAATGGATCTGTAATTGGCAGGATGTACCGGATCTTTCCCCGGCTTCAATATGCAGATAACCCGAGCCTCCCTCCACTCGCATGGAAAGTGACTTAGGGCGAGGCACATATTGAAGACCCTGGTGAGAAAGAGAACGGCCCGGAAGGGAAGGCGTCGTAGCATGGCGGGTGTAAGCCCGTCAGGCCCCGGTGCCCTTTTGGGGTTGAGACGCCGGAGTGCGCCTTGGATTTCTGAAGGTCTTATGACGGGATATCGATCCGCATCGTCGGGGGGACGTCGAAGGAATCGGCGTACCTCCCTCCGAGTACGTTCGGAAAAGGCATCGTCCTGGGGGTCATCTCGAGGCCTCATGGTCCTCTCAAGGTAGTCGGCAAACACATTTGCTTTGGCTTGGGGGAGGTAAGCCAGGCCTTGGGTGCCGTGGAGAGGGGAGGAATATTGATCTCTGCGGTTGCGGAGGTGTTTGGCAATCCTCCACACGTCGCCATCTTCGAGGTTCATACGGTTCATCGTCTCCTTCCACGCTTGCACTCTGTGCTCGCGTAGCCGACGACGGACCTCCCGGCAAAGGCGCCTATGAAGCACTCGATTATGTGGCGTGCGGTGACGCTGGTAGAGTCTGCGTGCCGCCCAGAAGCGGCGGATTAGCAGATGGGGTTCAAGAGGAAGGACGTCAGGGTGCAAGGGTGCTGGGGTGTTGACAGTGAGGTTATGGACCGTTCGTACCACGATGGAAGTGAAGGAGGAGACGGCCGCCTCCAGGGTTGGGACGTCTACGATTTTCGGGTTGCGTGGAAGGGATTCGTTGAGGCAAACCTTGACGCATTCCCAGTCGACCTCACGGTGTTGAACCGGGACGCCGTGACTGGCAACCTGGGTGTTAACCTCGGCTAACACAGGATTATGGTCTGAGTGTAGCGCGTTGATTGATGTGAGTGAGATATGAAAGGGGAAATGCTTGATGATCGCGAAGTCGATAACGGTAGCTCGTCCTCGACCTCGTGGATGATGTGTAGGTTGCCAGGGACCCTCTGCTCTAAGTTGAGGGTCCGCATCTATCATACGTATAATTTCATTGCCTCGTCTACACGACGGGGGGCAGCAATGCCAACGCATATGTTTGGCATTGAAGTCCCCAGCTATGATAACGTTAGGATGAAGGGCGAGGATGGATAGGTAATCGTTAAGTACGAACAGCCTTCTTGGAGGGTGGTAAACAGACACCACCATGACTTCCGTGCCGCCGAGATCAATACAGACAGCCGTGGCCTCCAGGGTTTGAAGTGGCGGGAGAGGGATTGGGCGTTGGACAACACTGTTCCTCACGAGAACCGCGGTGCCACCTCCTCGGCGGCCCAAACGGTCAGTCCTGAGGCAGCTGAAGCCCGGTAGGCGGAATCGGGTGTTGGGTTTGAAATGCGTTTCCCCGACTAAAATGAGGTCCAAGGCATATGAGCCAGCAAAGTGCTGGAGCTCATTCCCCTGATCGGCCATTCCACACGCGTTCCAAAACGCGAACCGAAACGAGGTACGTGACCTAGCTCGATTCGCCATTTCGGGCCGTCTGGATGACAGTGGTCAGGAGTGTGAGCCCCCCCATGGCAATTACCATCTTTGCGGCTTGGTCAGGTGTTGATAGGAACCTGACCAGCAGGTCGCAGATGCGCTGGCCGTGGTTCTGCAGCAGCTGCTGCAACCACCCCAGCACATCGGAAACCTGTGGTGCAGGAGGAGGGGTTGGGGCTCTTCTCGGGAGAGGAGTGGGGGGCTTGGGCAAGGGCGCCGGTCCATTGGTCCCCTTATCGGCCCTCGACCTACGCGGAAGCGTGGGAGTACCACGCTCACACGAGGCCTCGGATTCCAAGTCCGGTTCTCGCGCTGGACGACGTCTCCTTGTCCTTCTAGGACGGGGAGATTTTGGGGTGTCTGGAGCTGGTGTTTGTGTCTTGCTGGACGTGGGTTGTGTGGGGGCCCTTGACACCGCAAGTCTACCCGAGGTGCTCTGTAGTGCTGCTGCATAAGAGCGTCGGGAAGCAGGCTGATGTTATTGCCGTGGCGGAGCCGGAGCTGGCGGGTGCTGCTGTTGCGCTGGTTGGCCTCCCCTACCTTGGGGGGCTGCTGGTGCAGGTGGTCTCCTTGAGGCTATTACAGCCTTCCTCGTTGGGCACCCGCCGTAACACGCCACATGCTCCCCCTTGCAGTTAGCACAGGTGGGAACCTCGGCGATTGTTCGCGGACAGACCTCTCTTGAATGGGAGCCTCCGCATCTTAAGCAGCGCAGGTTGCGGAAGCAGAAGTGGCTGGAGTGGTTAAACCCCAGGCACCGGTAACACTGTGGGGGACCGCCAGAGCCCTTGGATGGTTCGATGTGGACCCGAAGGTAGCAGATGGTGGTGACACCATCTATCTTTGCCTCCGGGTCTGCTGACCGCTCCACGACTACTAAAAATAGTGGGAGGGGGGGTGGGGCCTTGGCCATTTGGA
This sequence comes from Deroplatys truncata, assembly GCA_030765065.1. NCBI lineage: Eukaryota > Metazoa > Arthropoda > Insecta > Mantodea > Mantidae > Deroplatys > Deroplatys truncata. The sequence goes on from CM060986.1 coordinate 67,869,983, forward strand.
GCTGGTCTGGTGAGCTGCTTCACCAGTCTTGGGGTGATGCCCTGGCGGGTGAGGTCGTCCTCGATGTCAGTCACCGAAGTATCCGCTGGCAATCCTCGGATAACCCTGCGAATGTCTCGGGCCTTATCCAGGCCGAAGGTAAAATGGATTGTAAGCATTGTCGAGAAGTAAGTTTATACGGCCTTACTGAAACTGACAATAATAGCGTGCAATAATGTAGGGAGGGGCGAGCTGTTTATCATTATTAGAGACGAGCAGACGACGTAATATTGGCGCGTTTTTCTTAGAATTTACTGGAACATTTTTCCCTAGAGCATATGTGTTCATAATTTTCATTGGATATAAAAATAGACGCTAATGTTGGCGCGTTTTATTAACCAATAGCAACTCGGTTATAATCTTTAGGCATATCGGGGTGTAGGAGTATAAAAAAGCTATAGGTCAGAGTCAAATTCGTCCAGTCCATCGGAAATATTTGTGCATTACACGTCGCTGAATACATCGCACAGTTTATCGATTCGCAGGTTACGCGTAGCAGAGTTATGAAATATCTCAAGTGTTGTAAAGTTAATTACACAAAAAGGTGAAGTACACGAATTAAGAATGAGCAGTAAATAAGTTATTATAACAGTTTCAGTTTGGCGAGTGTCAAGATTAATATGTGAAAGTGCATAATATGTTACGACAATAAAAGTGTAATAAAATAATAAACATAATAAACATAAATACCGTCACATATTTGGCTTCACAACGTGGGGCGAAACACAAGTATACATAAATAAACAACATTAAGAACACCATTGCACATCAGCCATTTCCGAGGCATCCGTTATTAATGGTTCGAATTGTTCAATGCTTAGCCATTCTTTTGAAGTCCTGTCCATTTTTAGCTGCTTCTGTGAATTCCTGTAAAGAGTATGGAATTTTAAGGCAAGCCTGTAGCGTCAAGTCTAAAGCATCTCACTTTCGCTGTTCCTGTTGTATTTATAAAGAAATGTGCAAGGGAGCTATTTCCGGAAACATTTATCTCGAATAAAATGAAGTAGTCAGGAAAATAAACTTTCAAAGAATCATTTGTGTATCTACTAAAAGGCGATAAAGGGTAGAGACACTCGTGTGAATGTAAGACATTGGATTTTTCTTTTCTGCTACGAACCCTTTCCGCTGTATTTAAAATTACATACCACCTAATATGATATCTACGCCTTTTCCACCCGGTATTATGTAATTTGGTTCATAAACGTTGTTTCTGTTTATATATTTATAAAATTCTGAATCCCCTACCTTGGCAGTGAAATGAATACTTAAAATAAGGTTGTATTTTCTATGTTAGCTGCTTTGTAATTTCATTTCACCACTGTATTCCCTTTATTTTGTTACATTCTAGTTCGTTTTTAAATTTTGCATTATTTTTTCCATAAAACATTGTGAATACGCTAATTTTTTCGCTAGTTTTAACTTTTTCAAAATGATAATTCTTTTGAAAAGTGAAGATAACGAAGTTTCTTGAGAAGCTTTAAAATTCCTTAAAATGCTGAACTTAAATGCAAGCTTGGTATTTATCATAATTTTGGTGTTTGGTTTCTGCTCTTTATATATACATGCAGAGGCGAACAAATACTTTTCTATAGGTTTTTTTTAATTCATTGGATCTTAAAGCTAGAAAGTAAATATTGAATAAATTTGGTTGAAAGCTTTAGCAGTTAACAAATTTGCCAATGTTATGAATTGAATAGTAATTATTTTGGAAAAAATCCTAAAAAAGCAGGTAAACCACCTAGAGATAGCAATAAAACAAATAAGACACATTTAACAATTTTGTTTTGTTTATTGAGTTAATTTTTATCTATTTTGTCTGCTTAACGGCGTGTTAGCTAGTGGGTGAGTGGGTGGGTGTATGTGCCCTTCCGAGCAGATAGGGGTTTAACTATTATAAAAAGATAGTGTTTAGTTGGTCTGAGGCAAATGAGTTATTAAGACGAGCGGTAGAGGAAAGACCATTGGTTGTTTTTCAGTGTACGCGTCACGAGTTCAGTATACTGTGTACCCTTCCCACTAGTTGAAGCTTTATCTGAGAGATCAGCCACCTCACCACGCTAGCTAAAATGCCGCAGAACAGACACTACCTTCTGAAAATCATTAAATCGAATCTATTAAGATTAAATATTGGAATGGCGAATATTTATAGATAATTAAAATATTTAGTACAGGATATGGATGAATTACTTTTTTATATTTCATTTAAAAGTAAAATATTAATTTTAGCACATATAATAGCAGCATTAATTAAAATCATTGGTATCTCTTATTCTTCGTTACTAAATGCAGTATTTTTACTTCTCGTTGTTAAAGTGTATATTTTGTTGACTTAAGTCACAGGCTCCATTCACATGCGTTTCCACCCAGTGTTCTATAAAGGCACTTCAGTGGAACACAACATGTTAATCTCGGCTGTCAAGAGATCAATATCCACAACACAACAACGATATTTCATCGTGAATGGGGCTAGAGCGGTATGAGTGATGTTTATCGACACGAGAAGGCCGTGCAGGGAGACTTTAGTGTTGTAATCGCGATGTTGCCTTGCTCACTGTATTTTACAGATAACATTCACAATCTTAACATCTATTTTGCGTAGTTCTATTGGCTTCTGTTGCCTTTATGTTGTTACTCAGACGATAAAGTATTAATATCGCCTTATATCCAGTAATGTAATGTTTAATAAACGATAAGTGCTCTTTTTACCAGAAGAAAAGATTACTCTTAGGCTTACCTCAACCAAAACCAATTAGTGACAGGAATCTTTGGGAAACTTTTATTTTTATGTATTAAATTTAGTGTCATTTCTGATAGCTGTGGAAGCCAAATGAAATAGTGCTGAATCGTATCAATTATGATGTCTACCCATGAGGGGTATTATATCCTTACTAAGGGTCTAAAGAAAAGCAAGGTTCAGGTTAACTGTTAATGTCAAATTTCTTTACGTAATTTAGTATAACTTCGAGTTAATTTTATTTTCTTTCCTGCCTTACGTATTTATTTAACAATTTACTTTGCAGTTGATTTGACTTTGTGTATGTATTTAAGCTTTATTTTAAATCTCTTCACAATAATAGACTTTGAATAACGTAAGTTAAAGAATTAAGTTTTCTGTATAACTGGAGAATTTATATAATTGAATTGAAATTATGTGTTCGTACCATCTTTCATTTCTATCGCTCGTACTCGTTGAAACACATTACGTGAAACCGGAGCCCAAATAAATTTGAAATATTACTCGCCAAAACAAGATGTGTATAATCTGGAATAATCCGAAAGATATATGATTTCTCCTACTCTCATTACATCGTCCGTAAATGTGTTTCTCAAGGCAAGGTTACCTCTCTCATCTGCTGTGGATCGTCGTCTGTCCCAAAATCTGGCCGGCCCAGGAGGTACTTCTCTTACCCATCGTGCTTCGTTTGACGCTGCTGTCAGTTGACGTAATCGAGGTAGCTTGTCCAATGCGCACAACCCATCTCGGCAACTCCGTCTATTCGAAAATGTTGCAAGATGTATCTTGCAGAAGACGTCAGATCTTGCGTTGTACAGTAGATGAAGAAGGGAGGGGAAAATCGTAGATTTTCTAGATTCTAGATATAGCCACTATTATGCTAGAATTCTGCACGGGCTCGGTCCTAGGCCCAACTCGTACCACGGGCCGGGTTCAGGCGTAATTTCAAAAATGTTTTACTCTCAAACCCGGGCTAGGGTTTGAGAATAAAACGAATAAAAATTAATTTATCACTGCGGTCTGTAACGTATTTAACATAAGGTAAGAAGACTTTTCCCTTATATGTAGACGATTCGTGGCCTTGACGTGATATCTTCTTAGGGTGAATTGCTCTGTTAAAATCTTTGTTCGTAAATCCGTTTTGTAACATAGCCAGGCTAAGATGCTGTATCTCATCACTTAAGTATTGCCCTGTACAAATACGTTTGGCTCGGTCCACTAGGGTTTTGATTATTCCACTCTTTTGTTGTGGGTGGTGATTGGAGCTTTTATTTAAATATCTGTCGGTATGGGTGGGTTTCCTATAAACAGTGTGAGACAGTGATCCATCCGCATTTCTTATTACCAGAACATCTAAGAAGGCTATTTTATTGTTATGCTCTGTTTCCATATTAAACTGAATCTTGGAATTCATATTATTAAGATGTTCCAGAAAGTTTGCACAGATCAATTTACTTTTAGAATGCTCCCCGATAAATACCTATCTTCTGTAGTTCCTTTAGGTAAGTCAGAATACTAGTTTTATAGGCTACGGATAATGTGGAGGTTAACACTAGCATGGATTATCAAAAGAGTGACCAATGTGATACACAAGATGCAGATATTAAATTAAACTAAAGATACTAACATCTATAATTATTGCTTCATGGAATGTACTAGAAACTTTATCTGTTCATTTTGTGAACTATCTATTGACATTAACGATAAGTTGCCACTGATATGTGAGTCATGTCTAAACTGGTCTCATGAATCTTGTGCAGGTGTGAATAATGAAGAAATTGAGGCTATTTTTGCTTTAGATTCCCCGTGGATGTCATTCGTGTGAGACTAAGGAAAATCCACTTAACATTCCTGCTAGTGGAGCAGATTTAGTTACATGTGCCGACAGTTCTAAAGTTTTCAAAGGTGCCAAAGGTCTGTGTATCCACTGGGCAAGAACCCACTCTAATACGGCGTTTGATGGACTCGAAGCTTCTGAATTTATTTTACTAGATACTGTGACGTATGCACAGATAATAGGATACAAGACTCCCTGGGCACCGAGATTTGAGACAGCAGTCTGCCTGGGAGTAGGGGAACTAGGTGTTAGGGGAACTAAGTGTTAGGGAGGGGATAGCGTCAGTGACGCTTGAAGAGTTAGCGTTGGTTTGGAGAGTCAGCAAGTAAGATCCGAGTAGGTAAGACGTAGAACTGCTTTCTTCGTGCTCCGGCACGATGGCCTCGTCAACAGACAATGGGAAAAGAATGTAAGTAATGTAATTAGTCTTTATCTCATTAAACCCTTAGCCATCCACTCTTGACGAGTTTTAATTATGGTAGCGTAGAATCCTTCCTCTCCCTTAAAGCCAGGTATTATTCTGATTAGTAATATTTTCTGTACTTTTTTAGCTGCGTTCCCCCGTCGTAGCCTCGCCATTTGCAGATCTTGTTTAATTCACCGGTGCCTTTTGCTAAGCGAGTGCTCCCCCGTCTGTTTCTGAGAAGTATTTAAAGAGAGGCTACGACAATACACACAACGCAAAAATAACAGCATGCAAGAAAAGCATTCATGTTCTAAGACGAATTCCGAAAGGTGCGAGTATTTTATATCTGGCAAACTGAGTAATATCATCGAACGATGCGTTACAGTGAATACAGAGGACTGTTGGCAAGGTGTTTTCTTTTTCGCATATATTGCACCTTGAGTTCCAGGAAAATCTGGAAAAGGGAAAGTGAAATCTTTGGTTACCAGAATTAAACATAATTTAAACGACTTTAATCTGTCTTATTCCGTTAAGAAGAAAAACACTTCTTCAAAGTCTTGACTTATCCAAGCAAAAGTTTCCGATGGTGACATACGGGGAGCAGTTCATATACTGCCATCCAGCTGAAGAGTAGCAAGTTGAACACCCTCAACTTTCAGAGATTTATTGGATAAACATCCCCCTCTATCTAGGTCACTTTCCGCCTGCACCTGACGCCCAATGTCTCACCTTGTCAGCCGTTCTTGTTTACCAAAGAATTAATAGTTTCTAATGGTTCTTGCTCTGGAGTAGATGGACTTCGGCTTCTACACATCAAGAATCTGTTTTCCAAATCTGCTGGAGATGCTGGAAGGCAACTTCTACAAGCCCTAACCAAATTGTGGAATCACATTTTAAGTTATCAAGTGAATAGTGCCATTTATCCAATTCTGTATGGAGCTTCCCCGATTGTTGGATTGTATGCATCTCTCCAATAACTTCAAAGCATACTTGATCAATACAACGTATTTACAGTATATTGTCCAGCACTGTCATTACAGTTGTTTCCATCTTTCGTTATATTCGTTGCAATGTTAACATCCAGATGGTTGAGGCGTATAATCTGTTCTATTATTTTATTTTCAATTTGTAATTTTCATCACAGCGGTATTTTACTAATAGCTAATTCTTCTGTTAATGAAGATATTCATGTTAAAATTTCGACATTAATATAGAACTGGTACAAAATTCTTTGCAGGTGTCCTCAATGTCTGCCACGAGAACAATATCATCTGAATTTCATATCATGCTAATCTATTCATCTCCCATACTGTATCGAAGTTCTGCTTTATTTTCTTAATAGATGCATCCAGGACAATGTTAAATAGAAGTGGACTTAAAGAGTCATCTTCTCTTATACCTCTTCTTATTGAAATTCTTTCAGTCAATTATCATTGGAGTTTTATTTTGCTAAAATGATTAAAATATATGTTTTTATTAATTTGATGATCCTACATGGTTCCTTATAATTGTCCGCAATTTATAAAACATGATGCAACTCCAGTATATCAAATGCCTTTTCAAGATCCACGAAACTGGTATATTATGCAAGTATCTTAAATTCTAATGTTTTTTCTGAAAGACTATCTCCATTTTCAAAATTATATAAAATGAATAAGTTAAGACTGATATACAAAATGTAGTAATTAATTTAATCCATGGTCAACAATTAATTTATGAAGGAGAAGTTTGATAGGTTGAGGTTGAAAGACTATGCGAGGGATTTTTCATTGGATACCATCAGGAAAGTAAGGAGGGGAGGACCAAGGGTTAAGAATTCATCAAAGAAGTGTGACAAAAAGAAATAGAATAAGGAGGCTAGGGAGACAGGGAAACTTGGAGAGAAGTAATTTAGGCACTGGAAGAGAGCATTTTAAAGCTGTTGATAATACAAAATCATTGTTGGCACTGGTGGCTGGGGCCGCCACTGATATGCTATGCTGCTCCTTTTCAATCGAGGTAAATGTGAATGGAAAGTAGGTTTCATCAGCTTGCAATACGCTGTTTAAGTGGAGTAAGCAGTGCACATCTCGAAAAAGAGCAAACATTTGCAGGCCTCTCCCTACAAAACACGCTCTTCAACTTGATGTTCCACTACTACATATGCAGGATCATTACATTACAAAGAGGGAAGGCAATCACCACTTGTATTTGAACAGCTCTTGATCACAAGCCGTTATTAATTGACTGACCACAGAAGCTGGAGTCTATGAACTGCTCTGCACATAACTGACAAATGAGCCATCCGTCACTTTGACGCGCGAGTCATCATAGCATTGCACAGGAGCGAGGCATTTAAGAGCTCCATTATCTCTAGGGGAGCACTCATGTATTCTAGTGAATATAAACCAAACAACTATTCGTTAAAAAAATATATGTTCGTAATGCAGCTTTTTAATGAAAAGGGCATTGGCTCATCCCTAGCTGAAATTCTACTGCATACTGTGGTTGTCAAAATAATCCCTTGTTATATTCACAACTATTTCTCTTGCCTACTGTTGCATATTTTTATACAAATTCTGCAGGCTGTTCTTATGAAAGCTTATTTTTCTGTATATCGTTTTAATTGAAATAAATCTTTGCAGAAATAGTATCATTATAATATTTCGTTGAAGGTGAAGGCGGGTAGAGGAAACCGAATCCATAGACAGAAATTTAGACAGCGAGTTGCTATATGCTGGCCAAGAAATTCTTTACTCTGCTTATGGCATCGCAGGAAACAACTGAACAGAAACAACAAACGTGTGTCTCGGAAATTGAAAATTCTGCAGAAAAATTCTAAACAGATCTGCATCTTTTGCGTAGGATGATTTTGTCTCTTATGGTTTACCAGTTATACGAAACACTTCCAAATGAAGTCTTTAAGGACTGTTCCTATAAAATTCAAGATATACACTTTGTGGAGTAAATACCTTAAATAAATGACGTTTAAATAAAAATTGTTAAAGCCATTCTTGAGTAAATTGAAATTTCGAAAAGTCTTACATGTAAAGATAGTTTGTGCTGGGGCATTCTCTTCAAAAGCTCCGTGTTGTAGTTCGAAAGATGCTGAACCTAACAACCAAGCTTGATGGTACTTACTAGACATGTTTGGGTTAAGTGTTCTCACACACACACAAACAAAAGAATATTTTTCGAAACATGCTTTTTTATATTTAGCGGCCTCAAAACATCTATTTCCGGTTAAATATCGATATAGAAATTTTGAGAGGACTGCAACACCTTCCCTACCTGCTAGGTACGTGGCAGGGAAAGTACAACTGTAATACACTTGCTTTGTGGGATGTAAAGGACATCTTTTAAACAAGAGAGAGATCTTAATGGGAACATTGAAAAGATTTATGAACACTTGACTTCCATTTTTCATAGACCTTTAGAAAACTCTTTGGAAAGAGGATACGTTTAGAAATCACTCGCTTCGGGTCAAGTTCGCCCCACTACAGAAGCTGTGATGAGATTTGAAAGCGGTCGTTTTGCATTACATAAATGAAATTGATTTTTATGGTATTAATTCTCAAGGGATTTCTTGCATTTACAGCCCATAACGAAATGAACTAAAGTCGAAATACTAGAAGTTAGAATAAACAAATGAAATAAAAAAATGCTTTATTTCGATCTTTCACTTATACTCAAAGTAGACAGGAAATAATACAGTTTTTACTTTAGATACAAAATAAAAAATTTCACACTGCTTCCCAATTATCCAATGAAAATCCTTATTTTATTTCACAATTTATAGATTTCAGAAGATCAATTTCGTTTAAAAATGTAGTACAAGAGACTAAAAATACTTTACTATATTTAAATCTACAGTAAAAGAAAACGGTACCTTGAGTGCATCAAACTGCTTATTCTCAATCTGAAATAATTTATTATGATTAACTTGAGGGATTTGCAGATTTGATCTTTACACGTGAGCTTGCTATAGAACGTTTCATAGTACATAATTGGAATTGAAGCCGAAACACATATGTATATAATTAATGAACGCTGTACTAATAATAAAATAACATTTTAATGGTTATTAGGAATTTAATTAATTAGCAATATGTTGAAGTGATATATTGCAGTAATTAAATTACGATGGAATCCAATCAAATTAAATCCGTAAAATATGCAATTGGGCTTGTTTAGCTTCAGAGGGTACAGTTGTTTTATATTTCAGGGTAGATGATACCTAAGGAAGCTGAATGAATAAGGTCAGAACTCCTCCACCTGGTATGCCGTATTGAGAAGTGATGCTTTTTAAATGCTATTCTCCATGAGCTGTTCCAAAGATGAATACAACTCATCCTGGTTTGTTTCAAATGAGGGTATGTGACTAAATCAAATTTGTCGTTGATGGTAGAAATTCTTTTCGCTTATATGCCTAGGAATAATCACCTGCCAACGTGCGCGCCTAGTGGCGGAACCAGTGGCTATAGAAATTGACCTGAATACAGAGGGAACCGCGGTGTAACCCCTATACGCCAACGGCGGGACAAAAACTTACTGTTTGCGTACGTAAACTCGCTAAGAGTTACTCCCAGAACCAAGCAGAAATCACAAATTGTAGTAATTGCAACTAATTTTATTTGCAATGTGTGCGTATATACACGTGTATGTATGCGTGCGTGCGTGCGTGTGTGTGTGTGTGTGTGTGTGTGTGTGTGTGTGTGTGTAAAATTTCGGAATACCGCAAAGTTATATTAGTTTTCTCAAGTACGGAATTGAATTGTTTTTGTATCACAGTTAGACGTGCACATAAACATATGAAGTAAAAATAGACACCATATTAATAAGGAAGCAAGGAAAACCAACATATTTATAAAATGGTTTATCTTAAGACGTCTCATGATTTTTTTTATCCAAACATTCTATTTATTTACAATTTGCATAACCATAATCAACATGCAACTAAAATTCTGTTTATCCTGAGGGGAATGAACAATGCTAGTTAACACAGATGAATATTAAATTAAACTATACATTCAATTTTAATTATATGTTGTTACATACTGGGGTGAGGGTCAAAAGGTTTTCAGCAAGTATTAAATTTCTAATAACCCCAACATGCACATGGGGAGCATAGCTACAGCAACTGCAAGAGGACCAGGACCTTGATGTTCACATTCCGATGCAGGCGTAGCGTTTTGTAACAAATTATACACCAATTTCACATGATTCACATTGCACGTGGTTTATTTAATAAAGCAAGTGATGTCCTTACATCCGTTAGCGCACTGGCGATGAATGACCCACTCAAGGCTACGTTTATAGCTGTGTTATACTGTGTCAGTTGCTGCCTTCAGTTCGAGTTGTAAAGACTAGTGTTGGTTCATTGTATATCTCAAAAGCGAAAGTTTATTCAAGACGTGTATTTGTGTGAATTGCATTAGATTATTTGTATTAGTCCACTGAAATGCATATCGAAAAATTCACGCTTAAACAAAAAATTCTTATATGCGACCGAATCGTGTAGACAATTCCAGGAGAGATTTCCTGGTATTCCAGTTCCAGGTATGAAAACTGTTATATACCTGGTTAGTAAGTTTAGGACAACGGGATAGCTAAACCTAAGAAATGAAAAAGAAATTTAATGGAGGAAAAAAACTTACGTAATTTGTACATCAATTCTAACACACTCCAAGGAAGTGTCTAAGACGTGTTGCACAGCAGGTGGGTGTTTCAAAAGTCTCATTTCATAGAGCTGCTAAAATGTTAATACTGAAACCCTACAGAGTGACTGTAGTTCATGAATTACAGCCTCGTAACGATATAAAAATTTGTGGAGAAATTTCATCTGAAGATGCTAGGAATGCCTCAATGTAAATGGTCACCACTTTTAACACAACTTATAACAAGGTTAGTACTCATTATGGTGCATATTATTATCATTCCTAAGTAATGCTGTTTAGGAACGGAAAACTCTCAGTGTAAATTATAGTGCACCATATGCGCGATCCGCGGGCCGGCAGTACAATGAACGCACTGTATTGTGCTCAATTAAAAAATAAAGATCCAATTTAAAGTATGATCACTTAATATAATCACTATCATTTACGTATATAGCAAATTTATATTTTAAGTGGGCATTTTCTTTATGGTTTCAACAGTTTTCTCTCTTAAAATCCAATTTTGTAATTTTCTTTTCTAAGAATAACTTATATTGGAGATAATTGTTCTTCCACACCAGCCGTGTGTTGGACAAGGTTGGAAATAGAATCAGACAATGAAAACTTCACGGCCATAGCCGGGATTTGAACCATGGATCTCCGGTCTCCGTCCAGTTGCTCTAACCACTGAGTTACCATAGCTCTGTGGTGTACCGGGAAAAATGCGATTCAGTTGGGGAATTTGGTGTCGTACTATGTTGCGATGGTAGCTCAGTGGTTAGAGCAAACGTATGGAGATCGGGAGATCCATGGTTCAAATCCCGGGTATGGCATTGAATTTTTCTGTTTTCTGGTTCTACCTTTCCAACCTTGTCCAACACATGGCTTGTGTGGAAGAATAATTACTTCACTTAATTCACCTAATGGTGGTTGAAAATATGATGTCCGGGGCTTAAACTACTTGCAACATCGTAAATCGCCTTTGGGGTATGTCATCTCAATGCAATTTGAGATCTCATTGTAATTTACCGGGAAAAATGCGAATCAGTTGGGTAATTTAGTGTCGTGCCGGCAAGTTGCCATGGTAGCTCAGGGGTTTGAGGAACCGGATGGAGACCGGGAGATCCAGGGTTCAAATATCGGTGTGTTATTGAATTTTTCAGTTGTCTGATTCTACCTTTCCAACAACTTATATTGTCATTCATAATTACTGTTTAAACCCTAAGATATTTGTTGTGATATAGATAATTTTAATTTAAAAACCACAGGAAGGTTCTGACGCTTTATAAAAGTAATTTTGTTGTCCACTATAGGTCATTCTCATATGCTGATAATTATTCGTAAAATACTATATTTTTATGTCTACTTCCTCTATTGGTATATATATATATATACTATATCTAATATGCGTATTTGTTTTTGTAAATCATTCCAATACTAATTTTGTTTTAGGCAGGATAAGTATGATCTAGCTACCAAGCGATAGCATTTCTTCGGTACCCAACCAATGAACTCAAAGCCAGATTTGTACGAATATTTACATTTGGTGCAGCTGTTCATCATGTTCGGAGTGTATCTGTTCTTAATTTGAGTTGCATATACCTCTTAGACTATTTGGTTCACTTTTATCAGATCTTTCATCTCCACAAGAGGATTCATTGAACTAAGGAACATGGTTCGTACTGATAACCAAAATTGTAACGAAACCTCGTGAGACAGTTTCTCGGTTGACCGTCCTCGCCACTCATTCATCGCGTCATATTCGTGAATCCTTGTTAGCATTACTTTCACAGCGCTGAATGCTCATTAACGCTCCCTACCAGAGAGTCGCAAAATTAAAATCTAGGAATAATAAATGAGCACTACGCTACCCAACGTCTCATTTGTATATCCTTTTTGTACAGCAATGCAGTAAGTTGAAGTAACATGAATAATTTATCACCTTTAAAAAAGACCGTGGGGGTCCTGTTCTTTAAAAAGAAAACAAATCTGTTATCTTTATCATTATCACTGAGGCAAATGAATTTCTCATTTGTCATGATGCCTGAATTTCTGAAATAAAATACAGTTACAAAAACAGGTTATGTCAGTTACTGCTGAAGTCTATACTCTCCAATATACGCGGAGAGTTTTTTTTAACAATTGCCATGAAGCAGTGATAAAGAAAAGAAAACTTTTAAAACAATAAATACAATTATTGCAGTTTATTCCATATAATTTAAATTAGTACAATGTATTTAAATTTTATTTGTTTAAATTTATTTTAAAGATTATATCAACAACTTGGTTCTTGCTCATTTTTAGGGATATTAATACTTCAATTCTTTTTGGGCGCGAATCAAAATAAGTGGAAAAATTAATATTACAAATACTAAACATAACTTTTATAAAATTTTGAACTGTTTCTGGCAATATCAAGATGAAAATCGCATTGAATTATGTAGAATAAGACTAAAAAAGTCAATGTGATAACCGGGATTTGAATCACGGATCTTCCGCTGTCCTTGCAGTTGCTCTAATCAAATGAGCTACCATGGCAATGCACAGGCACGATATTAAATTCCCCAACTGATTGTCATTTTTTCGGTAAACCACAAGGAGGTTTCAAATTCATTTTAAGGGATTTTGATTACCTAAAACGTTTGAAAAATAATCAATGCAATTTTTTAAATGTTAAACAATGACATAATAGTTACAAAAAGTGTCAAAATTTAACTTGTTAAAATTATAGTGCAGAAAGTTATAACTGCTATACAAGAAGAAAAACTTAGGTATAAGAACAATAATGAAGTAAGTTAGAAAATTACTTAAAGAAATATTTGCTCCATGATCATGTTTGAAGAATCAGAAAAGAAAATTAAGCACTCGTGAACTAAAAAAAAGGGGGGGAAACCTCTGTCACATAGTGACATGAATTCATAACAGCAATCAAATCTGCTCCCCTGACGACAGCCATACCTCCACCCGCATGTAACCCTTTCTAAACTTAAATTAAATAGGTTTAAATAGGAAATAGAAATGTGATTTTTTCTCTCTCAAGAATGAGAGTAATTTTTTACTCCCGTCTAAAAATAAAACTCTGTGTAGAATGTTTTCACCGCACCGGACAAGTTAGAATTTAATAAAATAATTTGAAAAAAATAGATTATATTTATGTAGTAAGGTGCAACATTTTTACTTTCTCTACTAGTCCCTAGTAGATAGAGAAGGTATTGTATTCCACCCAAAATACTATATCGAGATTTCACAGGAAATACATGTTTTTAGGACCCTTAAATATCAAACAAAACATTTTTAGAAACAAGTTATATGTGTGTGTGCGTGCGTGCGTTCGCCTGTACCGTGAACACATAACTCAAAAACGAAAAGTATGATAAATATCAAACTTGGTATTTAGGTTCAGTACTTTCCAAAGATGCTACACAATGATTTTAAAGAAAATACCCCTACCTCAAGCTATCCCTTATATGGAACCTTTTTAGAATTTTTTTTATTTTATAAAATTGGCTCCAAAGAATATTATTAAAATACCATATATTAGAGATATTTACATGGAAATGAAACATATATCTACAATCTTTTGGAATAGCCTGTGAAGTCCTCTTTATTGGGGAAGAATTTTGTATAATTTTGTATAACTGGTAAACTAAGTGATAGACAAAAGTACTACACAAAAGTTGTAGATCTCTTTACAATTATTTTAAAATAAATTTTTTGTGACATCAGCCATTTCCGAGATATGTTATTAATGGTGTGAATTGTTCCATAGTTAGCCATTCTTTTTAAGTCCTGTTGGTCTTCAGCTGTTTCTTGCGATATCACTAAAAGAGTACAAAATTTGAAAATAAAGTAGACAGGAAACTAAAATTTCGTAAGAATAATGTCCATACTCACTAATAAGCGATAGATGGTAAAGAAAGTCATGTGAATGCAACATGAGTTTTTAAAAACTATATTATTTTCTCTCTCTCCCCCTCCCTCCCTCCCTCCCCCCTCCCTTACTCGCACGCGCGCGAGCGCTGAGCTATTTCTAACTATCCTTTTTGGAACTCGAACCTCCCGCCTAAAAATAAAAATACGTGTAGAAATGTTTTCATTGCACCGACCACCTCAGAATTGAATTAAATAATCCGAAAAAACTAGATTAGGCTTTTGTCGTAAGATTATTGTATCGCAACATTTTTCAGTTTAGAAGGCATGTTAGTTAACCTTTGTCTTGTAAACCAAACAATTTGTCGACAAATCAATAAGCCTTTATTAGGCATGTTAAATATATAATGATACAGTTTGCTCCCTGCAGTGTAGTTTGGTTATGTGGTTCAATTTGGGACGCAGTAATATCGCGGTCGCGCTCCTATCTGAAAAACTGCCAGTTTTACGGCCGCCAACTTCCTGATTTGCATTCACTGTTTATGTTTAATACGGAGATAGGGATTTCATTGTCAACTGGAAGTGGCAATGGCGTGAGAGTTCAATTGAAACTAACCACCCTTCCATAAAGGTATGTCAAATTATGTATGAACATGAGAGCAAAGCCCGCACGAAATCTGTCAATTTAATAGGGGAACTATTTTAATCAATGTAGCCTTGATTTATGTGCAAATAGCCATAAACTGTAATGAACTTGCCCAGCTCGAGAGAGATTTGGGTTCAAATTTTTTTCGATGTGGCGAGGTATTTGGTTACAGCTAGCGCCTGATTTAACTCCTTTTCGAAAATACGAAGAAGAAAACACAGGTTACAAATTAATAGTTTTCTGGCTTTGTAAAACCAATTCCGTCATAGTTTTATGTAGGAAAGACACCAATCAATATGCGTTGTAGAATTTAACATACTAGGGCGTGTTTTAATCATCATTTTAAGGTAGAAAAGAAAAATGGGCACAATTTAGCTGAGTACGTCAAAAGGACGGTATAAACATGTGGAATGAATAAAGCAAAAACAACTTTTTACTTGATTTTGGTTTTCTCTGTCAGTTCACTTTTATTTTATTTGCTTAGCAGCCTCTTGTCTGTCTTGCAATTATTCACTATTGTGAATAATCGAAAATAGGACTCCTCTCTCCCCTCGCTCACTAAGTGTGAACTCGGGACAATCATCTCTTTTTCGATCGCTCGCTGGCTGTCGAACCCAGGACTTCTCTTCGCTCGCTCTATCACTCACTCGTAGAATGCACTAAATAACCAGCATTTAACGTCATATCAACAACAAAACCGGTCTTGGGGCGAATTCGGACCTCTTTATACCCGATCCTAATAATTGGTACATGTCGGGGAGGTAGGTACCCTTTACTTTGGCCTGAAGCGCTCCCTTCCCAAATTTCCTTTCCCAATTAACATTTCATTTCATGCATCATTATCCACCGCCTGTCGTGCCATGTGTAGTAAGAACGGGCGTTAAATACTATCAAAACAAAATAATAATAGAATTTATTTTTAAGCAACGTTGAAATTACAGAGGATACTCGAAGTTAACTTAGTTTTTCGATGTTTATGTAAACAAAACTTAGGATTATATTTTCAGAGAAATTTTTAGAAAATAGTTTTTTGGAGGTGTGTAGCCTTAAACGTTTTCCATAGCCAATATAAAATTACGTATATTTTAAAAGTTAGTGCAAAGAGAATTATGTTCAGAATCTCTTTAACCAATTCAGGTTAATTCAGGTAGTTTTTAATCACACACATACACAAAGAGAGAGAGATAGATATGTATAATATATTATATATAAGCGTACAAGCAATGTAACCTTGAGAGGGAATTAATATCTCTGACGTTGCTAGTAGTAATTGTGTTAACACTTCCTTTCTTACTTTTGTTTCTAATTAACCTAGAGGAATTAACACGGTGCATGAGGGAGAAGGCGTATCTTATTAAACGATAACTACACATGGATTTATAGTGAGGTAGATTTATATTGCTTAGTTACGTGTGAGTAAGATCAAGATACCGTTCCTTGGAGGAAAGCATCTCGGATGGATGTGGTGGTTATTAAAATCTCAAATGTGTTATATCGTTTCCTGGGGAACTAACAACGTTGCTTGCTCACTTCAACTTCTGGTAGACATTTCAACTCCCAGGAGAGATTAATGATCTGTAGAGAGCGACTTGGTTGCACCCACCTAGATTTTCTTCCACAGCAAAACACTTTAACTATGAGCAGCTATTGTTCCTTCCCAATTCACGCATAATGGCCCATTTATCAGACAAGGAGTCATCTCCAAAGCCATCCCGTGCACACCCTCTGGTTTTGTCTGCTTCCTTCTCACCCTTGTCTCCAAACACGTGTCATCCCATCGTTTGGTCTTCAAATAAGGCAACTTGTGGGCTTGTTTGTGCGTGTAATACAGTTCCCTATTCTGTTGCAGAGGCCGAGAAATGTTGTCAGGTGCAAACCATACCTTTTACAATGGGTAGGTTTAATGGTGGATAGTGCAGATCAAACCTTGTTGTTCATTCCATTACGTGCATCAAGGTTAGAGTGATCATCCAGCGCAAATTTCCTGGGACAATCACGTATTTTGGAACCATTGCATTATTTCGAAATATTTTTGTATCCTTAATATTCGTGTGAGTATTAAGTCGCATTTTTTTGATATCATACTCAATAATGCTTTTCTCTGGGCTTCCTTAAAGTTAAAACAATTGCTATCCGGATTCATATTGAAAAATTAGTTAGGATGTTGCAGGGGAGCATACACCCGACAGGCAAGCAGTGTAAATACCGGGAAATCATATATCAATTATCAAGATAAGAATATTTAATAATATAATGCAATACTGCAAGATAACTTGTACCGTAAAATATAGACAGATGTAAGAAACATTGTAATTAGCTAGAAAGCGAGCTATCAGCATAGGTTAAAGGTCCCCTAACATACACAAGATAACGAGCACAGGATTAGGCGGAATTGCGTCGGCCTGAGAGAGGTCTGAGGAGAAACAAGGATGGAGGTAGGGGGACAATTTCTGGAAAGTAAAGGGAGTTGAATATCAAGTCAGCAATCGGAAAGAGAAAAAAAGTTGGGAGTGGGACAGGGATTATGGTTTTTACCAAAGGAGTCGGACAGAAGCTTGCTTCTAAAAGTAAAATAATTCTTTCTCATAGCACTCCAACTAAATAGCCAATTGAAATAAAGACTAGGTAAAAAGGCGCGTCATAGCAGCAAGGTATAAAAGGACTTCAACATTCTTACATGTGAGGTATTTGGTGACATGTGCTGTAACGCGCGCGTGGTGTGTGTGTGTGTGTTGTGTTGTGTTGTGTTGTGTTGGGGGGAGGTGGGTGAGACAGCGTGTGACAGATACAGCTGAGTCCACTGCAATATTCAAAGTAGTGGGAAGATGTATAATACACCTTATAGATTACTTCATTATCATTCAAAGGGGAAGAGCTGCTAGCCGCTTCGATAATTTGTTGTTTTCGAATAAATCAAATCGTTAAAGGAATTCAGCTTATTAATTGCCTTCACCACAATAGGAATAGGAATTTATACACAGCTCACGACCGGCAGCCGAGGAAGAGGCCTTCTACTTGGAAGTTCTCAAGCGAGGTATCAAGTGTATACGTGAGGCGCTACACCCCACTCGCTACAATTCCTTCTTTCAAATTGTCACTTCCGAATCGCTGCGCTTTTTATTCCTTTATTGGTTCAGATGCTGACTTAGTAAATTTTAATATTGTGTGAATGAATGGTTGAAGTTGAGTTCCAAAGTAGAATGAATGACCAACTTGGAAACGCTAAAATGTTGTTCAGAAAAGAAAATCATTACGACAATAACTAAAATTATTGTTAAATCTTATTTTAACGAAAACAATCAGTACTGCTATATACAGGATGGACCATTTAAGTACGATATCTCCAAAACTAAACATTATAGAAAGAAATGTTTTGAATAAAAGTTGCTTGATATTATGGTGGAAAGTAAATGCCATTAGTCGTGTTTTATTTGGAAAACGTTGTGATTTAAATTGACCCTAATTTTAGGTTCCCATTTAAATTTTAAATTTACCCTAAAATGACCACCATGCCCTCCAAATAACACAAACTAGTGGCATTTACCATCCCTATAATATCAAGCAACTTTTATTGAATACATTAATTTCTACAACGCATAGTTTTGGAGATGTTGTACAGTCTCAACTTAAACTTTCCAGTCTGTATATGTCCAGTGTTGTTATAAGATGTTCTCTTTAGTGCTGTCTAGTTTTAAGAAATGCAAATTTGTTCTGTGTGATGAGCGAATTCACATGTTACGAGGACACATGTTGCAAATACGGCTCAAATTCATTATTGTGCTGTGTCTCTCATATTCCTGATATCCCTCACCTTTTTTGGCACTCTAGTCTCCAATTCTTCATCTATGGAAGTAGTCGCTCTAACCAAGGCAGAAACCTTTGTGTACACAGACAGTGTGTAGAGTAGGGTGGTGTACTTATTGGTCTTAAACATTTTCATTTTCAAACTCGTACTGGTCAGATAAACCGTATGTGCTTATATAATACACTGCTGTTCATATTTTTCAGATTATATTCATCACACTGAACTTTAAAGTTGATAATATTTACAAGAAATGAAAAGAAAAAGAACAGAAACTAACACTGTGAGCGAAGGTCTACGAGGGAAAGAGTTAAAGTCCAAGCCCACCTCCTAAGCACAGGGCTGTCACCATCGGCCCTCCAACCGTGGGGGTTTCCCACGAGGCCAATACCTAGAGTTTAAAAAGACCCCCGCTTACGCGAGGATGTGGATACGCCTTTACGCGCATCAACCCGAAAGGCGGCTACCGAAAACCTCGGTGGGGCCGACAGCCGTCTACCGGCTATCCAGGGCGGTACCGGAGAATATTGAGGCGTCTCGCAACCCGCCTGCATGGAGACCCATACAGACGTACCCAATTTCCCACGGATCTCGGGAACTACTGCCCCCTCGAGTCCAACCCAAGCCGAACAACTCCCTATTAGGAGGGGCTCGAATGTTCCGCCCGGCGTACTTCAAACAGAAAAAGAAAAGAAAAAGTTTGGTTTACAAGCAGACACTATGTTTAGAAAACAAACAAATACCCGCACTTAAGCTACTCTCCGTCCCCCTCCCACCCTTGACCCTCTTCCTTACACTCCGATCTGAGCTGTGTAACCATTTGTAAAAAAGTACCAATTGCCCCCCTCCTAGCCAGAAAGGTCCAACAAGCTTGTAATCCTCTCCTTGAGTTTAACAAAGGAACCTGGCACATACTTTCTCCTCATGCTTTGTTCTTAGTGCAGTGCTCCAGAATATATATCCAAATTTATTCCTGTCGACACCGGGTTGAAAAATGATTTTGTACTAAAGTAATAGTGATTGTAAAAACCCTTCCATCTTTTCTGTGTCGTATTAAACAACCGGGCCAAAGTCTACCGCATGACCGCTGCGTCCTCTGCCTCCGTCCACACAGGACATAATTATGTATATTTTGCAGTATTCCACCGATCGCTTGGATGCGGTTTGCAAAATCAGAACTACTAATTCTCCTAAGGACCTCGTGAGACTGTGTGCATACCTTATCAGGTATTCCTGTAAGGTCAAATCTCCTTTACGGAGACAGATATGCCTAATAATGAACTAAAATTATTGTATACTTATGTATTAGCATGGTAAACCAATATTGATCAAAAGCTGGAGACATTAAATACAATTATTAGCAGAGAGTAGGAGTTATTAAATAATTGAAATGAGCTAACCAATTATACATGCTATTCGCATATCTGGCAGGAAAGAATATGTTTTCTATGCAGTAAAAGAGAATTATTTTTCCATACAAATCCATAAAAATTAATAAACTAGAGTTTATCATTATATTTTCTTTGGTAATAAACTAATACTTTATGACAAAAGTATTTCTTCATAGATAATTGCAATAAACCTACTTTGTTATAATTAAATGCATCAACATTCAAACTTCTCATAAATTGGTTACCACCATCACTACCACTACTAAGATTCTCTGGTAAACTAATAACATATTTGCCCAACATAATTCCTAAAAATGGTTTGGAAATAAAATATATTGCTTATCATGATTTCCCGGACAGTCCTTCTCTCAGCAAAATCGCGAGAACATCTGCTGCTGTGTACGACAGTAAATTATCTTGTCTCCGTGAAACTGCACCACGCTGCACCAGACTGTAGGCCAGAGTGACAATGCCTGGTTTAAATGAAAAGCTGCAGATATCAAAGCTAGACTAAAATCTTTCCCACTTTAGCTAACTACTGTTTTCAAACTCCCCCATTAAACCTGTACACTTTACCGTAAACATCATAACTTCGCCGTTCAGCAATGCATACCATAATAAAATATTTCCTCATAACAAAGGGTTACATAATGGCATTGCAGGCCCGGGAAGTTTAAAATGCTCTTGTATTGGTGAACAAGAAGTTTTCAGTTGAAGGAATAATGCGATCAATGCCAAACGAAGACGGAACACAAAGAGAAGCGTTGGCAATGAAGTGACTGCTTATTGAATTACACGGCTGAGGACTTTCCAAGGGGGGCCTCCATCGGAAACTGTTGTTCTTCCCGGGAATTCCGCTGCAGGCGAGTTTCCATCCCTGGGACAGGCCATTGTTAATGCAAACAAATCATAATGCTGCATGTATTTTAAATTAAGCTTCTTTCATTCTCCATCCTTGTAAGAAAAGGGTAGGGTGGGAGAGATCTTAATGAATACGACATTAGTTGTTAACTTCCATAAACTCTTCGGCGGGATTGTCGTCGGTGTGCTGTTCTTGAGATTTTGTCATAAGCACAGCATAAATCTAATATCCCATTTCACTACATAGAAAGGCGAGTGGTACCGATAGAATTAATGTTGAGTTACTTAAATATGGAGATTTAGTGCTAAATTTTGGATTTTGAAAGGGGATATACTACACACACATGTGCATACATAGAGACGTATAAATAAATATCAAACAAGAATTGTACATAATAATATAATGCAGCAAGAAAGATGTTAGGATATTTAGCAACCAAGAATTGTACAAAATCAGATTGTAGCTTAGATAAGTAAGGGACGGGCGAGCTAGCTAATTCCATGTAAAAGATAATTCTATGTAGAGCCCAACTTTCACAAAGCTAATGAGCAAGGAACTTGTAGCCGACATTTGAAGAGGGTCGTAAAGAGTAATAGACAGACATCTATCCAGACCATCACACAGGAATTCCAAACTCCAAGTACTATGACAGGTGAGAAACCTTGGATTCCGTGGTCGAGCGGCTGCTCATAAGCCACGCATTACACAGGAAAATGTCAGACGACGCCTCGCTTGGTGTAAGGAGCGTCAACATAACACGACTGAACAGTGGCAAAACGTTGTGTGGAGTGATGAATCACGGTACACAATGTGGCGATCCGATGGTAGGGTGTGGGTATGGTGAATGCCCGGTGAACGTCATCTGCCAGCGTGTGTAGTGCCAACAGTGAAATTCGGAGGTAGTGTGTTATGGGTTGGTCGTGTTTTTCCTGAAGGGGCTTGCACCCCTTATTGTTTTGCGTGACACGATCACAGCGCAGACCTACATTGATATTTTAAGCACCTTCTTGCTTCCAACTGTTGAAGAGCAATGCGGGGATGGCGATTGTATCTTCAACTACTTGTTTTAAGACCGTTGAATGTATTCTTCTTTTGAAAAAGGTATGTGTGGTGTGTGTGTGTGTGTGTGTGTGTGTGTGTGTGTGTGTGTGTGTGTGTGTTTTAACAGAATATCAGATAAAACCCAACTTTGTATTTGAGTTCAGGATCTCGAAGGGTGTGATTTTCAAGAATATCCCCCACACCAAACTACACTTTATGTCAAAATTGTCATTAACTATCTCTGTGTTTAACTGAAATTTTCAATGCTTTGTGTTTTTTGAAGTGGTCAGCATTCAGTTGTTTCTCGCGACGTCATCAAAAAGGAATAAAACTTCATGTCCAATATATAACGACCTGTTTTTAAACATTTGATTACCGCTTCAGACTAATGTATTCCCTTTGTACCAAATTAAATGCATAATGGAAATATTTTCGAAACCCTTATCTCGATTAATTTGAAATAGAAAAATAATCATTTGAAAAAAATAGTTTGCAATAGCTAAACAAAACCAAATTGTAATTGCTAGAGAAATCCATGTGAATGTAACACATTAAAATTATTTTTCTTTCTTTAGCAGTTGCTTAGACAGAACCTACCTTTTCCACCCAAAAAGTTAATGACATGATTTCACTGGATATGCATGCTTTTTGTTGCTGATTAAAAGGAAGAGCAGGTCTTGAAAAAGATCCATGTGTGTGTGTGGGGGGGGGGGGAAGCGCACGCGCGCAACTCAAAGACGAAGGCGTGTCTGATAGATACAAACTTCATCTTCTATTTCCTTCTGGCCAGTAGGGTAATAAATGCTGGGTAATATGGAGTGATAATGCAATAAAAAAAAACACCAGTTGCTGCTCAATACGCTTTATTTATCACTTAGGTGCTCAGCTTGAGACACTGTTGACACATAGTCAGAACAGAATATAACTGTTGATCCGTCGAATCGAATCACAATTGAGTCACAACTCACAATTGAACTGCACTCGGCAAGGTCCAACCAGACGCTTGACTTATTTAGGCCCCAGATACAAATCGGAACATTCTCGAAGGCCGTGCTGCTAGAACCTGCCGAAAGAAATCTTCTGGAGCAGTAATTATCCAAACTGCAGGGAAGCGGCACATAATATGCTTGTTGCGCAGGTTATTGTTCTGAAGGGCCAGTCTTTAGCCCCGCCCAGCCGGCTAGGTAAACGGGTCGGGATTCTCTTACCCCGTTGGCCGTAGGTAACTCCGCGTCGGGGTAATATTAATAATATAATCAATAATAAATTTTATAAATTATTATTAATATTGGATAATGATAATTATGTGGCCCTAGTAGCCAAAAAGCGTATTAAATAGTTTATTATCGGCACGTTATTATTATTTTTATTTATTTATTTAATTATTTATTTATTTATTTATGTATGTATTTATTAGCCTAAAATTACTCAACTAGCAAGAACGTAGGTCACTGGGTGGAAGGTTCTCCTCTTACCCGTTGTGTTGCCTAGGTTCAGAGTAGCCTTGACTTTGAATTAAAAATTTTCTCAGAGGATCTGTGTCAATTGACCAGTAGTAGGTGAACTGACCAACACTAGTGCCAATGAGAGCGCAGTGATGAAATAATGACCTTCCAATGATCAAGTCAAAGGATATAAGCTGCCACTCATCACAAGGATTATATATCCTTTTGACTACAGTCTTCTGGCTCTTCCCCTATTTCCTCCTTGCATATGAAATCTTTTGTAGCTGATAAATAGTGCGAATTTAGCATCTCAACCCAAATGATAGTTTGGTCCAAAATAATTTAAATTTATTAATTTCATACTTTGAGTGCATGATGACAGAACACCTAACGCTGCAGTACCAATGACCATTTAAACAACCATCATAAAATGTTTTAAACAGTGCTTTTATTAGCTTAGGGATTTGTTTCTACACCTATGTTTTACATAATGATATGTAGTTCAATAAATTATGAATACCGTTCGGTTTCATTATAACAGCGACACTAATGACTGAGGTTGATTACTTGCACTCTGTTCATCAACATATTGGTTTTAAGCTCACAAATATAAATAAAATGAGCAGTAAAATGTTGAAATTTATTATTGAAATGTCTTGGCGTTCAACTCAGCGGTATTTTCATGAGGCAGGAAATGCCCTTGAGTCCTGGGAGCAACCTTGGCACTATCATAACGACGGGAGCGGTTACTAAGGTACCTCTCTGATGGGCAGTAAGAAACAACAAAGAGTGGAACGAATATTATTCGATATCATATACCTTTTTGCAGAGTTCGTCTTTTGCGTGAAAATCCTCCTTAAAGGGGTAGAAATACATGCAATTTTTTATACACACGTCTGCCCATCCTTGATAGAGCGCCTCTGATAATTTTAGGAAAAAGTGGACTGCTCTTCTTCAATTTTATCCGTCTTTTTAACAAGTAAAAAAGCACCCAATTTTTATAATTATGATCAGGGCACGGATTTTGATGACCTAATTTAATTTTGATACCATGGCCATTGCTAACGTGTACATAAATTCTTGTTATGGGTCCGAGATTATAAAAATGCATATTTATTAGGTTCATTTTTGGTCATTTTATTTCTTTGTCTACTCTTAGGTCATCTGTTTTGTATTTACGTCATTTGGTTAATTTCCTTGCACTTTGCGGTTTTACATAGCCATTTACTTGCATTTACATTGAATATGAACTATATATTAGTGACATTTTAATGGATAACATTTCGAACATAAAAAGTTTCAGTTTCTAACTAACAAATAACATTAATTTTGTGCATCCTTTACACGTATTCTTGGAAAAAAGTCACAATTTTACTCTTAAATTTAATTTCTACTCTTAAAAGGGTTGCTTGCATGTGAGGGATGGCTATTGTCGGGAAAGCAGATATAATTACAGAATTCACATCCCAAACTAGGGATGAGACTGGCCAGTTTTCCCTTTTTAGCGTCTTTTTTTAAAGATTTAGATCATTTTATGGTTATTTTCAAAGATTTTTAGACCATAAAATCCGTGCTCTGCTTATGACACACATTTATACGCCTGTTGCAACTGCTTCAAGTTAGCGTCCTTCTTAGGTTATACCGATTATGAATCTCTCAGGTCATATTCTACATGAAAGAATTTAAATTTCAGTAAGTTTGATACCCACTTACCTGCTGTTAGTGGGTATCTGGATTCCATGTCTGTAGAGAGTGCGTGGAAGAAATAAGAATTTGCTTTGAGTAGAGCAGGATTGAAATCACTTAACTCTGAGTGCCTTAACGCAAGCTAACTGGCTGGTAAGTTAGGTGTACCTCTAGAAGTTACCCACCCTCTTCCATCAACTCCCGCAACTGCTGTCTGCGTGCTTGGGCCGGTGAATGCATCCCTCCTCTCCTAATCCCAGGACCTTTACGTGCTCCAAATTGAAAATCTGACGTTTCAATTTCCTGAGGTTTGGTCTCATCTTCAGCCTCCGTAGACCGGATACTGCAAGATACACATGCGCCCTTTCGCTCCCTGCCTCGTGTTCTTTTCATCCTTTTCTTTCCTTCCCTTTTTCTACCCCTGACATTTAATTCCGTCTGGATCAACCTCTTTTTACGATTCCGAGTGCCCCCCCTTACCCCAACCTCTTCTCCAGGAATCCTAGCCCTTCTCTAGCAAGACGCTGCTACATAATGAAAGCCTTGACGGATCTACGACTGCTTGGAATAGAAATTACTTTACTCCTTAATTTAAGTGTTCCTGTTCACTTCTATTTCAAGCTGACTTTGCAGCTGTTGCACTGTGGTTCTTCTACAACTACTCCATAACAGTGGGCTCATATCTCTTGACTAACGGTATTAATGAATAAGTTTATAGTCAAACGATTCCTCAATTTTCAATAAAAGGAAACGATGTAAAAGATTCGACACAATTCAACTTGTCAATCACGAGTAAGTTTAGAAAGCTTCTATATTACTTGATCAGAAAGACACAGTTTGTACAAATTTCAAGTTGATTTTAGGTGATCAGCTGGTTGGATATCGAACCTTATGTGAAAAACGCACATCAAAATGTTAATGCAACTCATTATCGTCATCGTCAGTATATAATTTCAGAATTATATCAAAATGTCTTGTTTGTCCCTCAGAAGTATTACATTTACACTAAAAAGTATAAAATGTATACTTAGTTATACTAGAAAAAATGTAGAAGTTATTAAAGTACAAAATTTGTGTCGAATAATATTTCAGTAGCTTTATCCGTTTACGAAATATTCGGTGGTTAAATTTTCTAGACCTGAATCCATGTTGGCAGCAATTTAACATATCGTGACTCTTCAGTTTGCACTGTCACTCCGCTAATGTGATGTAATCAACTTCCACTGTCAGTTCCCTTTTCCTTGCGTGAACCACGCGTGAAGTAACCTCTTCTTCCTGCAGTTTCACTGGCTCTAATCTCATAGTGGTGACACTGATTGTTTGTTAGAATTGTCGTTACAACCTCACTCGGAGAACAACCCAGTAACCAGCACTTTGTCGTATTAACAACAACTTACTGCCTCACTTGCGAGCACGTTCAATTATATTCAAGTCGAAAGTATCTGGATTGTTTCTGGGAGGCAAAACGGAGAAATTTCCAGCAGAAACTGTTATCTCTCGATAGTGCTTCAGGTTTTAATGTTAGGTGAGAGCCTTCCCCCTGACATTCCCTCTCCTATCGAACCATCCACGCGTCAAGTTTGATTCTTCAGGACATGAATACCGGCACTGACATAGCCGTCTCTAGAGATGGTTATTGCAATGGCCATTTGTTTTGCCCAAAACTCTCTGTCCAGTCTAATACATTTAGGCGCGAAGTTTCCTTAAGAATAAAGGTAATCTATTATTTACAAATATGATGCGTTTAATCACGCAGCAATAAATCTAAGGCAACATAGATTAATTTAAAATAATGCCTAGCAAAACATCTTTATCCTGATCAACCTAAAGCAGGTAAAAATCGCTTTTAATTTGAATATAGCAATTTATGTTTAAGCTGAGTGAAGCGGTATGTTGATCAGGTAGGGGTAGGCCTTGACCCACTCGATTTGTGGCAACATGGTACTCTTGCTTAGAGACAAGTGAACATTCAGTAATGAAACGTGCTTTAAGTTGCGTTGCGTTACTTTAATTTTTCAAAAGGAGCTGTTTTTGATTTTGTAGTTCATAATCATCCTCGGGAGCAGCGTAGTAGAAAACATTGATATGTACTTGTTCGTGGAGTTGATTAATTCCAAAAATAGGTCACCGTTGTCCAAATAAAGTGGAAACACAAATGTTCTAGAGAGATATATAATGATGTAGGAAGGCAGATACGGTTCATTTTTAAATTGACATTACTCCTATAGTAATCAAGAATAACAGTTCTACAGTATTATTTTGTTGTACCTACTGAAGTTGTATTATATATGCTAA
Organism: Deroplatys truncata; assembly: GCA_030765065.1. Lineage (NCBI taxonomy): Eukaryota > Metazoa > Arthropoda > Insecta > Mantodea > Mantidae > Deroplatys > Deroplatys truncata. Next base: position 67,897,670 of record CM060986.1, read on the forward strand.
GTTAAAAACACTATATCCTTCAATGCATCGGTACAGATTAGCTGAAACACATACACTAAGCAGCACTTTGGAATTTATACCGGAATCTGGATGAGGACTATAATTGCTTTGAGATTAACGAAAAGATCGCCGTAACTGTGTCAATGACGCGGTATTTTCTTTGGCTCTCGGTTCCCCAGTCTAATTCGGTAGGCTTCGGTGTCGGTGAAGTAAATGCTTTTGTCTCTAGTTTATCTGCACTTCTCCAAAAAACCAGCGCTCTAACAAATCATGAGCGTATAGTACTTTGATGAAAGACAAATTCCGGCCAGTTCTTATGCGCTAGATTTATTTTCGTTTGACTTGATTTATAGCACCCGTGATAAAAATAAACCATCACCAAAATAATGGTTCCATAATTATTTATTTTGTAGGAATCATTTAAATTATTTTAGTGAATATTTTGGGTCCTATTATTATTATTATTTATTATTATTGTTATATCATCTCTATCGTTATTAAACAAGGATTACGTTTCCCGATCCGTTCCAACTTCGAGTGTTAAACATATCTTGTCATCTGGATAATGGTCTTCATTTATCCCTCTATCATCTTGACTGGGAAGAAAGTAAAACCCTTGGGAACTTGTGCATCTATTATTATTATTATTATTGTTTATTTATTAAATGATACCAATGTGGCCTTGCTAGATCAAAAATCGTCGTTAAATAAATCCGCTATTATCGCCAGCTATATTAATATTGTGACTCTCCAGTTTTTCCTTGTTTTGTTCTTTCGTAAACTTTGTTTTGTTTTTCTCTAATTGAATTTTCCTGGGAATATACTTCATCGAAGTCACTTCAATAAGGCAAAGAGTTCAATTGTCCGTCACTTCACTTCCTTCGTGATGCAACCTCTTCTCGCCGGGCGTTTCACTTCACTCAGGAGTCGAACATAAAACCTCCACAACCGTTCGCTCCGCGGTAGCACTCGCTACACATCACAGAGGCCGTCACCAACTCGCTTGGAGAATCGCTCTTGATGTAGCACCAGAAACGCAGTCGCTAACTCGCTTCGCTCGCTCGCTCACTGACTGACCCAACTCCAATCTGTCGCACCGACTCGACACCCACTGACTCGACTCGCTCTATTGTCGCCACTTCTCACCTCGCCTGACTTCACTCTGTCGCACTCGATTCACTTTCAACTCGTGACTGAATGCCCGCGAGAGCGTTCGCCTATAAAGGCAGTGGAATCTTTCACAGAAGATTCTCGAATGTTCTAGAGCTATTTCGACACACTTTCTAGAGGAGAGGGGGGAAGCTTGCAGAAAATTCTAGTTATCTCCCGATAGCGCGCCCAGTATTTACGCTGGTATTGAAGTAGTTTAGTTTTAGGAGATGTTGTATTGTATTTCGACTGTTGGGGAGCCGAACTTGAAGCAGTTGCAGCTACACGTATGGTAAAAAGTTTCCGGTAGCCTTCGCCCCAAGTTTAAAAATATTAACTTTGCAATTTGACTGTTTCTTTAAATATTACATATTTATGTTTGCCTCGGCTGCGTCAGTATTTATATACTTTTTAGAGACATGAATGTTGTAGCAGGGAGTGGTGTGACTGAAGAATGTAGGCCTACACAGATTATAATTTTACTTCACTCCTTTTATTAATGCTTGACACGATTTAAGTAGCACTTCACTGATAGAGAGAGAGATGTGAGATTTTTTTATTAATTATTTGTACTTTTTAACACTTAAACTATTTTTGTCTCATACTGAATGCGTATTAAACTTCTCGAGGACGCATCTCGCGTTAGTTTAGGAACAGTGCCTACAAGCAACTGGCAACTGAATTTGTAATTTTAGCTCCATTTTAATTTCTGATTGGCTAATCCTTGTCCAATAGAATACCTTCATTTAACTAAAGATTTTCTGGTTGTTTATTGGTTATTTTATAAACTGTCACAAACATACATTATTGTTGCTCCAAGAATTACCAGTATCATTTAAACTTTCTAATTCATTATTGCCTCAAGGTTACCTCATTGTTAGCAACTTTTAACCTATTTTTCTCACAGCTCCTACATTATTAAATTACGCAATACATTCACATAACATTGTTGAACATGTTTACAATAATATAAGCATATGCAATGACTGTTGCATACATTTTACAAATTATTACATACACATATTGCTTCAAGGCGGGCTGTTATTGAATTTACATGTTATATAATTAGACAGAAATCGTTTAAGTGTTAAAAATACCTCTCATTCCTACATGTACCACTTTTTCGGCATAAAACTGTATGTATTGCAAGGAAATATCATTTCAGAGTATTACTAAGGTTAGTGAAGTTGTCTATACATTGTGATTAATTTCATTTCTGTCTGTTAATGGTTTCATGCTGGTCTCCCGCATTTAATGCGATTACCTATTCCGGGAAAATTGATAGAATAGAAGGATGCAGTGATTGCACAAAGAGTATTATACAACTTCATACAAACAAACGATCAGTTACAGGTGGGTCCAGAAGAGCTTTGTTTGAACAAACGTAACAGAACGGGGGATTACTTCTGAAGAGTAAATTTCTATTCATAAATTTCGAGCAACACACACAGTTTTGAACTGATGAAGTGAGGTACTAATATGTTTAGTGTGTTATGAATGTATTCAGACATTTCCACAATGTTCTTCCCTACGCTTAGGTAGGAAGCATTACATTCGACTCAAAACGTACTATTTGGAAATCGACATTCGAATATCCTCTGAATCCAGAAAAAGAGAGAAAGTATTTCTTAAAAACGTTGTATACTCACGAACCATTATAATAATAAAATATTATAATGGTATAGAAGAATAAACAGACTTCTTAGAAGGTAATTATTACTTGAGTCAAACATTACGGTGTAGTGATTGAAGATGACGATTATAATAATACAGTTTTTCAGTGGTTCTTACGATATGCACTGTAGGGATATTTGCCAATGGGTAATTCATTATCTCAAGCAGACTTACAAACGAGATTGTTTCAGATTAGTATTAAGAGAGCTTTCCACATTTTTTTCAAGCTTAGGTTCAGATAATTATTGGATATACTGATACCGTACCTAATCATCTTGTAGCATAGATTTTAGTATGGGTACAAAATATAACATTTGTTCTTTTTGTGTATAGAAATGTATAAAGGATAGTAAATTTAGTTTGTAATTTACAAAACCAAAGACCTACTATAAATGGCTACATTAATAATAATAATAATAATAACAACAACAAAGACCTTCAATATAAATATACCACTATGGTGTTTTTAATATTTAAGCTTTTAGATGCGTCAACATCGATACATTTATCAGAAATAATATAGACATATTCATTAATGTACCAATTGACAATTGCTTAAACTCACATTGCATAGAAAAAGTGATAAAAACGATACAAATATGAACATCAAACTAAATAAATTACCACGTCAAATATTAAAGAGAAGGCAGAAAAATTCAGAAACTTAAACTCTAATCCCTGGAGTGTCAATAAAGTAGAATTAACCTTCAAGCAATTTGGCTCCACGGAACAAATTTAGTTTGAGTAATTCGGTGGTCAAGCCTTTACATAGCACATTACACAATTATAAAAAGTATGAAGTGTGTAGTATTGCGTAAATTGTACTAAAATGTACATAGAATAAACAATGAATGCTTTAAAACTAAATTGAAACAAATTGATCATTCAGCTGTAACACTTTATTGGGAAAGTCGTCATGAAACTGAATAAGAATTAGAGCTTCTAAAACCCAAATATTTTAGTTTCTATGCGATAATTGTACATCATTAAATAATTTCCTTTGGTATTTGAATTTCCGTCGTTGGATGGCGTTACAAAACATTCATTCGTACACTGAGGTCGTTCAATTGAATGCAATCGCCATTAGTGAGAAGAAGGGAGATGGGATCGGACATGGAGAAGCTTCATGAAATATATCCACCTTTCGGTGCAGTTGGTCAAGTAAGAAAGGTCAAGCAGGTTTTACATAGTCACACCTTCGTTGCCAGCAAACTTTGCATTGCATTGTATTCTTTTTTTGTATTTTTGTTTTTGTTATTGCTCTTTATGAAAACTAATTCTTTGAGTGTTCTCTGTAGGAATATAGCTATTCTGCAACATGCCAGCTGAAGCTGTTCGTGATACGACACTTTTAAAGCCGTACCCTTTGCTTCGAATGTTCATAACATTTAATGTTTCCTGCTATGTTGATGAGCTTTATGACAACATCTTGTACCTACTTCTGCTTTGTCTCGCGCGCCAGCTGCTGTAGTGGTATAGCAACGAGTCCTTTATCTCAGGGTATGCGTGAGTATTTTGAAATGATACCAGTTTAGTTAGGTGATAAATTTTAATGTTGACTAAATTTTTAAGTTTGACAAGAGTTGCCGACTGTTGAATTTACGAATTAATTACTTCTATAACAATAATTCACTGAATCATCAATTGCCGCAAGTCACAGAAATGCTGCTTGAATACCTCTCAATAGCCGCTAAATCTTTGTAACGCCGGTGCGTTCATGTGCGCTACACAACTTAAACATTACACACTAGCATAAGTCACATGAGAGTCCAGAATCTCAGGAGTGTCACGAATATGTCGGAATGTATGCACGAATGTGTCTTGAATGTAAGCACGAAATGAATGTGTGTCTGATTTAAGCGTGAACGTTTCTTATCTTAACCTCCACCCAGGTATCAATACCGCTATTAACGTTCTTTCTCGCGCGGTCCAATCTTATAATCCTACGTATGCGTCTCTTACCTTGTTGCTATGCGGTAGCTCCTTGAATCTCAGAATTTCGTGCCCTTTCTAATTTACAGAATTCTTGCCTACTTGAGTTTTCAAACGTAATAAACTAAACCCTAACTGCATTCCAGAAAACGATGTGGTAATGCTTTCGCTACCCGGCTAACTAATGACTTTCCTTAACATGACTCGCTAATGATCTTTTTCTCTGGACGAATCTTTCAACTCAAGCTTACTACATTATAGATTGATTTAATATACGAAAATTATTTATAGCAATTATTTCCTAACCTATCACTCCTTTATTTAAATATTTATATCTTCTCGTGAATAATTACGCTATCAAAATGCCCCGTTATATTCATTTATTACTCTTAAGAATAAAAGAATACGCGTTTGGCCGGATAAAATTTTAACTTCAAATTTATCTGATCCCTTTCGCAACACTTACAATTTTCTCCCACTATTTTACAAATTTCTTCTTCTTTGCAACTTATGTTACATACAAGTATTTCATGAACAATTGATAACGCTTATCTTCACAAATTAAAATAATACTTCTTATGATAAGCTTTTTGTGCTATTTTACATTTTTTATTCTTTTTAGTTTGCAAAAATTTCCAAACGCCTTTTATTTTGGTGTTTTCTTGAAGCATTGATTTTCATGTTTTATATTCACTTCACTTTACGTTCAATATGTTCTGCCTAAGATTGATTTTTTACAATTTTGCACTTAGTATCTAGTAGTTAGAATTTTCAGAATCTTGTCTTCTATATTATACGTGTTTATTATAACCATCGGTAAACAAATTTGCACACATACTTTTTTAATTTATCAAAGGCTAAAATTATCTGACGACATCATGTATGAACGAACGAGTTGCTTGTGCCAAACGAATCATCAGTTTTCAATTTTTGCCTTTATTTAATTCATAAGCGTGTTTTCCAAATTTAGATAAATTACTGCAGAACCGTTGTATATTAGTTCCATTGTTTTATTTCTCCCTTTTAATATGCTTGATAACTCATCTTTCACTAAAGCTAAAATCACCTATTCCAGGTTCCCATTTATGTTTGTTTTCTTTTCCTTTGGATTTCCGTTTCTCTGCCTTTTTCTCTCCTTTCAAAAATAATCCTGTTCCTATCTTTCTCACTTAAATGAACTTTATTAAATCTAAATTCTTAGGTATTTCCCATTGTGCTGTTTTTGAACTAGGAACTGAACCTCTATATCTTTCGTCCCTCATAATTATATTTATATTATCGTCCTGAAATCACTTCCCCTTATTCCTGAATTATCTGCTGTTCCTCCCTAACTTATGTTGTTTTCTGTTCCCTTTCTAAGCTTTTCTACAGATTTCGAGTGTTTTTTTCCACCTTCTATTACTCTATTCTGCAGAAATTCATGGCTATTACTACTTTATCCCTCCTGAACTTCCATTATTTCTACTGAATTCTTTTGACCCTAATTTTTTCCACTTCTTAAGCACATCTACATAAATAACGTGTAAATAAATTTACACTCAGTACCTGATTTTCTGATGCACTCACTGCGGTCTAATGATACCTTTTGTGTTCTTTCGTTCTTACTTCCTGTATACCTGTGTAGCCTGAAATATCGCCGTTTTGGATTGTCTTCCTTCCTTCCCGTGCTGTCGGTCAAACAAATCGGTTTGATTCCCAGTGTAGCCTCCGCAGCTATCTAATGATCCTCACTTAGATGTCGCGCGATTATGCGCCATTTTAAGCAGTTTTTCTGGTTCTAATTAGATAAGGCAGAAGGCACTAGGCTCCCGATCCTAACTGTAAAGAGGGTGGTCTAAAAGTGCCTAACTGAAGCTAGCTAGATGGTCATTTTCTGTACGATTTTCGACCAAATCTTCCTTTCTTTTGAAGCGAAATTGACCCAAGCGAATTTGTTCTAATTAGATATATTAACAGCACCTACATTTAGCTGATACCTGCCTGAGTCATACTTCTAAATTAATAAAGGTTTATAATATTAGATGTGATATCCATTATGAAGAAAAGTATGCTTGATAAATAAAACGTTAGCTAGAAACCCACACAATTTGCTAAACTTCCCGAATAACCAGTAGCTACGATTAATTATCTCAACAATGGCTATCGATAATACGCTATAGAATTGGTGGGAAACAGTTATTAACACTGAATTACTTATAGAACTAAATGTACCTGCTTGTTCTCATTAATTCGCCCAAGACTGTAGCTGTTGCGAGTTAGTCAGGCATATTCTTGTTTTCCTGCGAGTGCAGTCAGAAGTAGCTCTTATGCCTCTTACCAGAGCAGCACGTGCAAATTAAATTTAAGCAGAATTATTTCACTAGAAACGTCTCTCACAGCCAAGTGCCGCAAAATATATCGTCAGGAGACCGTCCAGGGAAGTTTATGGCGAAGCACCAGGAATGTAAGATGGCATCCTTTACTGCGCAGGATGCACGTTTATTTGCAAGTATTTATGCATAATAAAATTAACGCGTGGGGGAAGGAGTACAGCTACTCCTTTTTATTTAATGACCGTCCTCTTCATCTTTTAACGTGTTCTGCTTCTAATGAGTTTGACTTTTGTAGATAGCAGAACGGAAAGAGAAACGCCCTACATTACAAGATGCTCCCTACCCCTCCCTCCGCATGCCGCCTACTAATTATTAAATCTTCCCGTACTAACAACGTCTTAACTCAACCTGTGCTCTGCATAAAAGGGTTTACCGCTTAATTCTCCAGCTATTCCTTTTCTTCGTCATACTTTAACATTCACCTTTATCAGCAGTGAAGCGCTTGATTAAACCTCGCTTAATCTGCGCAATTGTTATCATCTATGCTTAACGAAGGGGAAAAAGCTACTAACAATGACATAAAAAGGCTGTTAGCTACCCCCCAACGTACCAAATGCCTTGCTAGTTTCTCTTCCATCTACTTAGGGCAATTCAGAGGAATCATTGTATTCTATCCAAGAATTCTATGTGGGGGTTTACCAGAAAGAATTTTTGCAATTACAACTAAACAGTTTTTGCAAATATTTGAAAAAAAAGAAACTACTTGCTTGAGTGCACAGGAGCTGCCACACTTAACACTAGTACCAATCTGTGGAGCAGTTTACCCTAAAAGATTGACTCAGGTTTACCTCTCCACTCTGAAGTGTGCAGGAGTGTTCGTTTTTCTTGTGAAGTATTGCGAATTCACAGTACAAAATGTACCATTTTAAAAATATATTTAAAATATATGTATCGTCCCAGAATGATTATCCATATATGGAATAAATTTCAGTTAATATGAACAATTATTTATTAATTGGCAGTTTTTGCCATGTAGTCATCTCATAAATAGGAATCAATGATCTATCATCAGCTTAAGAATATTTTATTGTTGAAAGAAAGAGAGTACCTACTGCGTTAGTCACTCTAGCTCCTCTAGAGTTTAGTTATCTTTTCCTTGCCCTCGAGAATAGTCATAAATAGTTCTATCGACATAAAGCGAAAACGCGTCAGTACATCCTGCAACATCACATTACTTTCAGCTTTCAAATGTCAACGAAGTCCTTTTTAATATTGTATTGAAATTCTCTCCCAATTTTTGTTACAAAAATTATTAGCAGGACCCAGGTTTTGATCTAAAAATGCTTTAAAATTACACAAAATTACTTTTAAAATTTGAAAAAAAATGACAGTAATTCCAAAAATTTGATGTGTTACATTCACATAACACGTGAAAATTTTCTTATGAAAGTATATTTTTCTATCCACTTCATTTTAACGTTTGCAGAAATAAAACATTTTGTTCGGGTACACAGGGAACAGAAATAGTCAAATACTTAAGAAGTGGGCGCTGTATGCTGTGAAAGGGGATAATATTATACATATAAGAATTGTACAGTAATAATATAATTCATTAACATGTTAAAATATTCAACATCTAACATTTGTACAGAGCTGATTGTAAGAAACGGGCGAGCCAGCAAAATTCCAGGAAAAGCATAATCCTAAGTAGAGCGTACCTTTCACCAAGCCAACAGGCAGGTAACCGGTAACGGTACGGAGAAATAGTAAGACACACAGAGAAAAGAAAGAGACGGAGATATGGAAATGGCTTCACAACGCTCCAAGATGACGCTTAAGCGCACGGAACTGAAACCACATATTCTCATACATGTTAAGCTAACGCGGTCTGAGGAGCAATAGGAAACGACGTTACGTTTTTAAACGCAGAGGTGAGCGTCACTAGGCTTCCGTATATAAGAGCAGACAAGGCCTCAGAGCCCACTCTCTCCCTCTCCCTCTCCCTCCTGATCTTCAAGGATTATCGTCGACACGAGGTTCTACAAATGTACGTGTGTGTACAAGGATGGGAGTGCGTGTGCAGATAGTTAGGCTCCTGACTTACTTTAAGTGGTGGAATTATAATAATCCGAAAAGCTAGCCGCCCATAATTACTTCAATTTTGAATAAGCTTCATTGATTAAGGGAAACTTGCAGTGTATTTTTTAACTTGCCTCGCCCACAATAACCTGAGAATTAAGAATTAGATATAGGTAGGAATGGAAAAATCAATAGCCGAGGAAGAACACTACCGAAGACCACAACAACCCAAGGATCGACGATTTCGTGCTACAAACAGCGCACAGCACCATTTCCGGCTACAAATGGCGCCCAACTGAACGACCATTTCCCGCTACAGCTGATCTTAAAATTCCATACTGTTTCCATGCAATCGCGAAAACAACTGAAAATTTGTTATTTAAAGAATGGTATAGTATTTAACAAATCGAACCAATAGTAACGGATATATCGTAAATGACTGATGCTACAAAAAAGGTTATTTTAAATAAATTGCGTTTTTTTAAAGAGATCTACATTTTTGTGTAGGCCACTTAACATTTACCAGTTATACAAGATTATGTAAACTTCCTTCCAAATGAAGAGGACTTCACAGGCCTTTTTAAAAACTTAAATTACATTTTGTTATGTAAACATCTTTAATATATTTATTTTTTAAAAAATAAAAAATTTAAAAAATATGTTCATGTAAAGGGTGGTTTAGGGTGGGGGATTTCCTTGAGAATCTTTTCGTTTGCTTTCTTGGAAGGTACTGAATCCAAATACCAAATTTGGTATTTATCCGACTTTTCGCTTTTGAGTTATTCTGTTCAAGCACTCGCAGAAACACAAACACGGCCTTTCTCTAAAAATATTTTTTGTATTCATTTGTATTTAAAACATGTATTTCCGGTGAAATCTCGGTATCGAATTTATGGATGAAATGCAATATCTTCTCTACCTATTATTTACGTGACAGAGAAAGTAAAAATGACCTACAACCAAAATTTAATTTATTAAAATTATTTATGTAGTTATAAATTAATTTATCAATGGGTATTTCTACCGTACCAGAACAAAAAGTACGTATAAGATTAACGATAATTTGGAAATTAAATAAATGTGGAGTATTAACCCTTTACTCAGGTTATACATAATTCATAGCAAATGAGGACTTAACAGCTTAAGACACAACAAAGGATAAGGAAAATAGCAATCTGTGCTTCTCAATAACGCTAAAAAAGGGATACTGACCTGTCTCATCTTTATTTTGGGATATGAATTCATAATTATAATTATACATGCTCCCAAGTCAATAGCCACCCACAAGATGGTGGAGACTGATTATTAAATAGGAAAAATACACAAAGTTACTCCTATTTCTTAGTTGAATAATGAAGTTTCTAATGTTGAAAATGTATTCTTTTGTAGAATGTCAATAATTTAAAAATCTTTATATACGTACTCAATGAAACCCACTGAATAGGAAATGAAAGGGCAAGAGAATGACAAAATAATATGTAAAATCTTGAAAAATTTAATGATGTATAAAATGGGGCAAAATGACCAAAAATTACGTAATAAGTATGCGTTTTGATAACATGAAATTGAGTTTTATTTATGGACGCTCCTTAACTGCTGTGGTCCTTAGCGCTCTATTCTATATTGGGCGTGAAATACCGCTAATTTTGCTCAGAGGCCTCTTTATCGGGCTTGAGGTTATTTTACGTACCGTAAATCTACAACACGGGACCACCGGCCTTTACTTCCTTCCGAAGGAACCATGCTAAGGTTTTTTACGCCCGAAAAAATCCATCGCCTTCCTCCGGTTTGAACCCCTGACCTAGGGAACTAGAGCCTAGCATGGTGACCACTACACCTCGGAGGACGACTTCATAATATGAGACCCGTGCTAAAATGTATGTACAGGTTGACAATACCTATGATGCAACAATTAAAAGTTGACATGTCATCAGAATCCTACTCCTGGTTATTTGTTATTGGGATTCTTTCTTCCAATTTTTCTTATTCTTTTCACCATGTTGCGTTTTACTGTGCTTTTGAGGACGTGGTGAAGAGAGGAAACTAATAATGGACGATGCCCTTTCCCTCTTATAATAGCAATAACAGCACATAACGGCTTTCTTATATGAGAGACCTTCCATCCACAAATCGCAATGAGTGGTATTCAAGAGAGCCATGGTTGGCTGTTTTCTCAATGAAATGCTAAAGCTGGGTGAAAGAGAAAATGAAAGTGCAGATGAAGTCTCCGAAGTATTCTCTTTTCTTTTGTATAGCCGTCCCACCTCCGTGGCGGTGGAATCAATAATTTGCAACGCAGAGCTAGCCTTGGGGTTCTGCAGCTATATTTAATATTGTACCTAATCCATAGCAGCCCTTCTGCTCCTGCCCCACTTGTAACAATGCTCTCTGTTGTCCGTAGTAGCTAAGTCTCGGAATAATGAACTCGTCCAGGAGGACTCACATTGTAAGATGTAACAAAGCTCCGGAGGTAACGGGGAGGGACGAGGACTTCTTGCAACCAATAGCAGAAGCGAATGATGAGGGTGACCGAAATTTTAAAGGTTTAACTTCTCTGGGATTTGGCATCGCCATCTTGTAAGGACGAAGTGATCTAGCATTTTCCTGCCTTTTGTTGACAGCTCCCTGAGATATCTACAAGGTTATACATATTCTTTTTCAATACTTCAAGCCTTCAAGGTAATGACAACAAATTGCCTGTCCCCTCTTCAAAGATTCTCCAACCATCTCCTTCGGAATCTGCTTATAGGTCTCTCTGCGTCTCCATATTTGTTTTGGTATATGACATGCTTTCTCCCGTATGTGCTCCTTCTACTGTCTCTTAGGATGTTTAAGTTTGTATTAAAAACCTTAAATTCTTCTCTAATGTCTTCAGTTTTTATGTAATTTAATTTTGTGCATGCTTTAACCCCCTTTAAATTTTTCATTTCTGAAGCCTGTAAGCAACAGATAGTTTGAAAGATAGTAAGAAGTAGATTAGAACACCAAATCACCAAGGCTCTATAGGTTAGTAAAAAGGAGTGGCGAAGAGAAGAGTGTGTTGACTATTGTATTAGAAAGAAATTTACCATGCGTTCGAATTATAGCCGGGCCGTAGATCGCGTATATGTGTAGTTACAATTTACTGCAGTGAACTCGGTATTTTTCCACTATCTCACTAGCGGTGAATGACCCGCTCAAAGCTACGTTTATTAGCTGTGCTTTACTTTGTCAGTTGCTGCCTTCAGCTCGAGTGTAAGGACTAGCGTTTGTTCTTGAGCATCTCAGAAGTGACAGTTTATTCAAGATATCTCTGGTGTGTGAGTTACATTGGATTATCCTTATTAGTTCCCTGAAATGTCTACCGAGAAATTCACGCTTGAACAAAGAATTTTTATGTACGATACATATGTAAAAACTGAATCGTGTAGATAAGTTCAATAGAAAATTCCTGGTATTCCAGCTCCAGGTAGAGAAACTATTAGATGACTTTAATCAATTTAGGAGAGAAACCTATGAAGCAAAAAAGAAGTGTCTAACGGAGGAAAACAATTGACGAAATTTGTGCATCATTCAAGCGCTCGTTAAAGAAGTGTCTTAAGACGTGTTGCACAGCTACTGGGTGTTTCATAAGCTTCTGTTCAAGGAGCTGCTAAATTTTGAGAATTTAAATCCTAAAAAGTGAGTGTTCATGAATCTCGTGACGATGAAAAATGTGTGAATGGAAATTTCATCTGAAGATGCCAAGAATGTCTCAATGCAGACGGACACCACTTTCAATCACAACTTATAACAAAGTTAGTACTCAATAAATTTCATGTTACTATTACTCGTGAGTAAATAACGTTGGAGTTTTAAAACGTACCCCTCCCCCAGTGTAATAGCGCGCGGAGTAGCATACGCGCTATTCACGGCCCGGCAATGTAAAAGGCGCTGTACTTGAGACGTTTAAGAAGTAAGGAAAAAGCAGTTTGTGAATTACGTGATGGAAGGGCAAGTACAGAACATTACATGGCAGAGTATAAGTAACGAACCATATGGAGACAAAAAGGACTGGAGAAAAGTAAATGGATAAAATGGACGAAAAAATGGCAATTATGAAAATGTTGACAAGAAAAGAAAAGAAAAATCCAAGTATGTCTGAGCTTTTAAGGAAAGCAAATCAAGAGGAAGATAAAATTAAGAGATGCAAAAAAAGGAAGAACGGCAAAGAGAACAGGGAAAGAATGAGTATAAGAAGAGAATAAGATTATCAACGGGTTACTCAGTAGTGTGATAAGGCCAGGGCGACAGGCACACTAAATAGCACTTATGGTGCATAGATAGTTGCACATAGGTTAAGCTGGTAACTAGGGAAAATAATATTGTAATAAATTTATGTAGAATACAAGAACAAATACAATTCAATGCAATTTAAAGCTATGTTCTAATTTCTCATTTAATGTAAAGATGTTACTTCCATAGAACAGTAAAGGTGGAGCTATGACTTTGTAAAAATTTACTTCTGTCTCTTTGTGTGCTTTGTTTCTAAAACTTTTATTAATTGTTACACAAATCTAGGGTTACTTGTATAGTTCATTTTCTACACGGTAACCTGTAATTTAGGTTGTTAGAACTAGCTAAAAGATGCATTTTATGTCAAATAATTTTGATGGAATCTACTATTTCCAAGATATTTGTTATTTAAAATTTTTATTTTTAAATTATTTTACATTTACTTCAAGTCCCAAGTCGCTATTCGTGTTTTTTTACTGGGGATGAAGCTAGGGCGTGTAATTTCAAGGTCACCACATAGTGACCCACTTTGAAATTTTGACTATCGTTTAAGCCTCTACTGTTTTTGTACCCACGAAGTATATAATAAAAACATTGTGGCAAGCGCTTATCCCGATTGGCAGGTAGTATCTAGGAGCATAAGCATCTGGAGAAATAGTTTGTTGAAGAATGGGTAGAGATTCAAGAGAATGTAACACGCCAACTTCTTCTTTTCTTTTCGAGGCGTAGACGTTTTCGAAATAATCAGTATTGTAATTTTATATCTTACTAGCATTAATCGAACAGACAGCACTTGAAAGTTTGCAATTCATGTTCTTTTCTTTTGTTTCTTTCTTTCTTTCTTTCCATCGGAAGAGCTTGTTACCACAAATAAGTATATTTTATGTAACTAAACATTTCCGGCTTAATTTTAGATTGTTCCTAGGTAAAATAATGTCATAATGTAACGGGAATTGATGAAAACATTTTAGTAGATGGTATTTTATACAACGGATATAGGAGAATTTGCAATTGATAGAAAAAGTTGTGTGAATTCAAGACATTAAGTATTGTATTCCACCCAAAAATTCGATACCGAGATTTCACCGGAAATACATGATTTGAGGCCTCCTGAATCCAAAAAAGTCTTATTGGAAACATGTCCGTGTGTGTGTCTCTCTCTGTGAACAGCATAACTCAGAAACGAAAAGTCAGATAAACCCCAAACTTGGTATTTAGGTTTAGTATCTTCCAGAGATGCGACACAAAGGTTTTCAAGAACATCCCCCCACCCCAGATTACCTTTTACATGGAACATTTTTCGAAAATTTTAATTTTCTCAAAAATGGCTCTAACGATTTTGATTAAAATATTGATGTTTAAGATATTTTGATGACAAATAAAATGTATATCTTGAATTTTCTGGGAATGTCTTCAAAATTATTCTTCATTGTGAACGGCTTTTGCATAAATGTAAACCATAAGAGATAAACAAAATTTTACTACACAAAAAATGTAGATCGCGTTAAAATACACAATTTATGTCATATACATTTTTTTGCAGAGTGAACCATTTTCGAGGTATTGCTTATTATTTTCTTAAATTTTCCAATACTTATACTTTTTATTAAATGGGAATTTGTTATTCATTTTTTTGTCCTGGTAATGCAAAGAGAATGAATACTCCACATAGCAACCAGCTCTTAAAATATTTGACTAACGCTTAAAGCCTACCAATTCCCCTTGCATCTACAAAAAAATTAGCAATAAGATGAACATCTCGATATCTCGATTAACATGAAGCATATGGAGAATAAGCGTTTGTAAAAATAGTTTGTACAAGAGTAGAGAAAGTCATGTGAGTGTAACACATCAGATTTTTTCGTTCCTATGCTTCTCATTTCAAAACCAACTTCTTCACTGCATTTGATTTCATTTTGGTTAGATAACTTGTGGAAACCTTGCAAAACAAAAAGAATTATTGCTATTCTTTACTGGACCACTTTTTCTACTCCTAAATATGCATACTGCTAGGTTTTGTGATGCACGTTGCCTATGCATGGGACACGTAGAAGAAAGCCATTTTCGCTTCTTCTGCTGTAGATCCAGCAGTGTCAAATTTGGTATTTTGTTCTTAGTTATCGAGAATTCTAGACAAATCAGGTTATTTAATTCTTTTAGAGTTTGCACGATCTACATTGCACGCCCTCATATGTATATTAACACTTATTGTTCCACCTCGCAAGTATTTGGAGAATAATGTAGATAATTTTGTTCTGAAAAAGTCGAGCTTACAGGGTTGCTCTTGCAATTTCGTAAATATTTGCAGAAGATCCAAAAGATTGTATGTGACTGAGGTGGATTGTGGTTTCTATAGCCGGATGGAGGTGTTGGCGAAGAGATATTAACAATTTCACTGATAATTATTCTTCCAAACATTTGTTATGTGTACGCTAATGTTAGAAAGGTAGAATAAAACTGAAAAATTTAATCCTTTCCAATATCTCTGATATCTCTGATGTTACCTCTCCTGTGATAGAGTTCCTGGAAATCCCTACTGTATTCTGCCTGACTAACAAAATTGCTCCTAACTGTAGAACATGGTTATGAGAGAGAATTAAAAATAATGCATATTTAATTGAATATCTTTAATTAACATATTTAAATACATTTCCATACAACTTTATTTACGTTTCGTTAATATAAACTTATAGCCTTAAGACCCTGCCCTGCTTCTCTGATCTAATTTCCTTCCCAGAATTTTAACACATTAGAATAACACCTGTTTTCCATCCTTCTAAGAACTCTAGCTACATTTTCTGCTGGATTCCCTCGCTCTCGTATCTGACGGGATGTATGTGCGTCCCACCCACATGAGAACAAAGTTGTAAGATCTAAATCAAGTTGTAAGTCAGAATGAGATTAACACAATTTCCGTATTTATACTCACAGTAAGTGACACTATTACCCTGCCAACATCTTTAACACTAATGTTAATTACCTCATACATTATAAAACATAATAGCAAAAGTATCAAGATAAATTATTGACACGTATGGAATTTTTTTCTTTCCAGTAAATAACTTAAATTCCTCTTGGAGCTTATTAGTAATGAAAGAGTCCTGAGAAAAAACTACAATCCAAGCTTATGTTTTAATGCTTCGCTTGAACATCTGAGAAAAAAAAAACATCCTTCAGCACTGCATGGCTCCAAGTTTGCTTAGGATCCGTTATCTTTGTTCAAACTAGTCACTTAAAGTCACTTAATCGCATCTCTCCTCCTGTGTTCCAAAGGAATCTTCGTCTAGCTTGGTCATTAACGATAATATGTTTCACTTTGCTACTTTATGCGCTTTATAACATGAACTATATTAATTTATAGAGTGATTCTAAAGACACTGTACGTGCAAGTTTTATTACACAGTATACAATAGAACTGAAACATATAGCAGTAAGAATATAATTTCAAAGTAATCACTTTGTACGTCAGGACACAACCTCCAGCGCTTCACTACAGATCGAAAAATTTCTCGAGCATAATTCATTAGCTGTGGCTCTAATCGCTGTTTTATTTGTTTAATTCTAAGGACCTTCACCTGGTATACCTTAGAATTAATAAATCCACAGGAAAAAATGTCTAAGGGTTTCAGGCCTGATAAGCGAGGGCCGTCTACATCTTGGTGGTACGGTACGACCATTCCATCTGCCGGGAGAAGCTTGATTTAAATAGTTTTGAACTATGATGGCAAAATGAGGTGGCGACCCATCCTGTTGAAAGACAATAGTGTCCATAATTTTATCAGATGCCAACTGGGGCTCCAAAACTTTTTCCAATATATCGAGTATCTCTTTCCAATAACCAGCAGAAACAAAAGCTATTCGTTCTCTGGTTAAGATTCTGTCAAGTTACCTCAAGAAAAAAAATATTTAACAGAATAACTGAAATATATGGTGACAGTTCATCCTGTATTACTATCTTCTAAACAATCGCGTATTCCCCTTTCTCCTGTTCATTTAGTATATTTATTCCTGCTTATATGTCTCTATTCTTTTATCGGCATCGCTTTGTCTAATAATAATTATTATCAGGTACTTGGTTTCGTAGCCGGTGTTACCTTTACATGATATAAAAAAAGAAAAGCCGGAGTTGTTGCCTACAGCTACATCAAAGGAAGTGAATTAACCACTCACCCAGTGCTTGACAGATAAAATTACTATACGTTTTCAGATACCTACCGTAATATTCTTGTAATTAGAAGCTTAGTACATTTAACTTAATTGAAGCTCACTTTTCCAAAACGTTATGAAAATCTCTTAGATACATGTGAAAACGTGGTAGTGTGAAATAGAGGTAGAAAGCAATGTAAACAATTTTTAAAAATAGCTTCCTTGATTCTCTTTTTATGGAGGAACGTTTTATACTACTATGTAAAACTAATACAGGTTTATTATAGGTGAATGCATTAGAAATACTTTCTATTGAACTTAATGGCCATATTATGAATTGATTGTAAAGACAGCAGGAAAGTTTTATGTTTGTTTATAATTGAAGTATTTAGTGTTCAGAAAGTTTTCCGTTAAGCTTTATTTTAACCATAGAATAATGCTCAGCTTGATCTACAGACGTCAGGACCATTACTTTTCCTATTATTAACCAAGAAATGGAGCAGAAATCATAACAGGGGTTTGAGTGTACGAAGCTATACCGTAAGAGGTTACTGTGATTCGGTAAACACCTCAGCTGTCCTGAACAAATTTATTAAAGTTCCTAGCAGAATCCGCAGTTTCACTCGCATTGTTCCATAACTATGGAAATGTCTCCTTCTCTCCTTCTCCCCTCGCTTTTCTTCTCTAATTTCGATCCTACTATCCCTCTCCCTCTCATTCTCTGTGTAATTTGCGCATATTATGGTACTTAAAATGCAATTGCTGTTTTTTTTCTGTTGCAATAATGGAATTAAAATAAATTAAAAATCCTTTAGTGGTGCACTGGTCCACCTCCCTGAGGTGGGGTTAGTGTGTTTGCTTTATATTCTGAAGCCCCCGACTTCAAATCTCAGTTGGGGTGAATGATAAATCTTGTTAGTTCTAAGCCCTATTAGATTTATGGGTTTATTTGAGCATCACCTCATTTTCATTCCATTCATTCGCCGTCAGATAAGACCAATCGGTTCAAATGTCAATTATAATGATTTTCACAATAATCAGAAAATTACATCAAATCTGTCTCAATGGCACATATACACGAACAGAAGTAAAGAAACAATCTGTTATGTTGCATTCACATAAGTTTTTTGAGCTACTATAGCTTATTTTTATACAGTTTTTACAAATTATTCTTACAAAGGCTTATTTTTCTATCTACTTCATGTTAATCAAGATAAATGACTCTAGAAACGGTTTAATTTACTTACATTTCTTGTAAGTAAAAGGGTGATATACAATGCTAAAGCATAGGACGTTCAAGGTATACATTTTCTTAGTGATTTAAATATCATAAGCGTGTGTTGTTTTAATCAAAATCGTTAGCTCTTTTTGAGAACTTGGAAAATAAGTAGAAATCTTACACATAAGGAGAGTTTGGAGTGGAAGATTTTCCTGAAAATCTCCTAATTACATTCTTGGAAGATGCTGAATGAAGTTAGGTATGTATTCGAATTTTCTTATGCTGTTCCTGTACATGCATACACACATATTGACGCACGTATTTTTAAACATGCTTTTCTTTTTTTCATGGGATCTCAAAACATATAGCAAATACGGACACCAGTTACTGCGAAACACCTTTATTTATTACTTAGGCACTTAGCGTAGCGCAAACGTTACACTTGGGTCACTTTTGACACACACTCGGAATACAACACAACTGATCCGTCGAATCAAATCACAACTGAAATTCACTGTCCACTTTCATTGTCCAATTCTTAACTCTCTAAACTCAACTGTCCGAGCGAGAGCAGCCCCTTATAAAGGACCCGCAAACAAAGCGGAACTTCTAAAAAGGTAGGTTACTAGAACCAGCCCGAAGGAGTCTAATAGAATAGCACTTACCTAAACTGCGGGGAAGTGGTGCATAATGTTCTCGTTATGCGTTCTGAAGGAACCGTTCATTTAGCCATACCCAACATGCCAGGTAGGCCAGATGCGCTCGCATCGCCGGTCCGTAGGTAACTCGAGCATGCGGTCACAATATGTATTTCCGGGACATCTCGATAATTCGACCCATCGAAATTTTTCACCAACGGTACTCATCAGAAACTTCATACTTATAATCTTATGTAATGTGTTTCATTACTAAACTTAATAATAAGCGGCGTATTTCGGGTATTAATCTATGCCTCATTAATTTAACTTCCCCTTTGGGGAAGCAATGTAGACACAATGTCCATTCTTTGAGACTTAAAATGTCATGACACCAAATTTCATTCTGACCGATTCCACCTTCTTGAGTGAAAAGGCTACAATTCTCCTATACAATGCATATTGTGCGTGTGTGCGTTTATTGAGAAGGTGGTTATTCGACAACAGGGGTTAATTATTCAAAATCGAAAGTAATCAGAAATATATCAGTTCAGCTATATATATATATATATTAACAAGACTACTTTGACTGCCCCTGTAATCTGTTGTCAGTTTTCTGAATTCGATTCTCTGCTGGGATTCTCTGTCCATTGCAGAGTCTGGAATAATAAGTGGGCATGTGTATAATGATAGCCATAAGACCCAGTGTATGAGTACGTATGAGTGTGGGAGTGTTTCATGAGAAAAATAATAAAACCAAGTATATGAGTACATATGAGTGTGAAAATGAATGAGCATGTATCATTAGAAAACTAGTAACACCACTGTGTGAGTACGTATGAGTATGGGGAGTGAATGAGAGTGTGTATCACGATAAAAACTAATGAAAAATGAGGCAGTATTTTTAACACTTAAATAATTTCAGTCTAATTATATAATATGTAAATTCAATAACAGCCCGCCTTAAAGCAATATGTGTATGTAACAAAATATAAAAAGTGTATATTACAGTCATTGTATATGTTTATATTATTGTATCTATGTGTAATAATGTTATGGGAATGCATTGCGTAATTTAATAATGTAGGAGCTGTGAGAATAATAGGTCAAACGTTGTCAACAAAGAGGTAACAATGACGTAACCTTGAGGCAATAATGGATTAGAAGGTTTAAATGTTACTTGTGATTCTTGGAGTAACAATAATGTAACTTTTGTGATAGTTTATAAAAATAGCCAATTAACAACCTGAAAAAGCTTTAGTTAAATGAAGGTATTCTATTGGATTAGGAATAGCCAATTAGAGACTTGAAATGCAGACATTTACAAGTTTAGGCGGTTGAAATCAATTCAGTTGCCTGCAAACAGTGTTCCTAACCGGACGCAAGACACGTCCTCGAGAAGTGTAATACGTATTCGTGTGAGACAAAA
Source organism: Deroplatys truncata (assembly GCA_030765065.1). Classification (NCBI taxonomy): domain Eukaryota; kingdom Metazoa; phylum Arthropoda; class Insecta; order Mantodea; family Mantidae; genus Deroplatys; species Deroplatys truncata. The sequence continues at coordinate 67,918,499 of CM060986.1, forward strand.
ATGGTTTACGTGTTAAAAAGTGCAAGTAATTAATAAAATAATCTCACAGCTCTATATCAGTGAAGTGTTATTCAAATCGTGTCAAGCATTAATAAAAGAAGTGAAGTAAAATTATAATCTGTGTAAGCCTACATTCTCAGTTGCACCACAACCCTGCCAAGACATCCATGTCTCTAACAAAAATACTGACGCAGCCGAGGCAAACATAAATATATAATATTTAAAGAAACAATCAAATTACAAAGTTAATATTTTTTTTTTAAACTTGCGGCAAAGGACACCTGAAAGTACATTTGGAGCGAAGGCTACCGGAAACTATTTACTATACGTGCGGTTGCAACTACTACAAGTTCGGCTCCCCAACAGTTGAAATATGATACAACTCCTTCAATACAAACTACTTCAAATTGACGCCCAAAGCGTGGTGCAATTAACGTAAAAAACCATCTTCTCAAATTGGCGTCCATACGTGGAGCTAAGAAAATATCTTCTTCAAAAAGTGTATCAGTACGTATACGGGGAGTGAATGAGAGAGTATATCGTGATAAAACTAATAAAACCCAGTGTTTGAACACGTATGTGAATAGGAGTGTTTCGTGAGAAAATTAATAATACCCAGTGTATGAGTACATATGGTTGTGGGAATGAATGAGTGTGTACCATGAATAAATTAATAAAACCCATTGTATGAGTACGTAAGAGTTTGGGAGTGAATGCGAGTGTTTCATGATAAAAGTAATATAGCTCAGTGTTTTGAGTACGTATGAGTGTAAGAATGAATGCGAGTGTCAACTAATAAAATCCAGAATATGAATACGTATGATTGTGGGAGAAAATGCGAATGTTTCATGATAAAAGCAGTAAAACCCAGTGTATGAGTACGTATGAGTGTGGGAGTGATGCAAGTGTTTCATGATAAAAGTAATAAAGCCCAGAGTATGAGTACGTATGAGTGTGGGAGTGAATGCAAGTGTTTCATGATAAAAACTAATAAGGCCCAGTGTATGAGTATGGGAGTAAATGCGAGGGTTTCATGATAAAAACTAATAAAGCCCAGTTTATGAGTGCATACGAGTGTGGGAGTGAATGACAGTGTTTCAATATAAAAGTAATAAAGCCCAATGTATGAGTACATAGTGTGGGAGTGAATGCGAGTGTTTAATGATATAAGCTAATAAAACTCAGTGTACGAGTACGTATAATTGAAGGAGCGAATGCGAGTGTTTCATGAGAAAAATAATAGAACCCAACTTTACGAAACCTACAATTGAGGGAAACAGTTGTTTCTCAAAATCATAAAAGTAAGAGACAGGTATACTAAGGAAACCATTTAAAAGCTCTTATGTGCTGCATTTACATTACTCTCTCTACTTCTAGTTATAGAGTTAAATCTTCGTTACATATTTCGATGTAGGTATAGGATGTATACAGTAAACCAAAGCGACAGTCAAATCTTTTAAGGTGAGCGTAATGTAACGGATTTGAAATTCCATTATCTTTGTATTAAAACTAAAAAGAAAGAAAAATATTGATTTACTGTTGAGAAAAGTATACATTATCTGAAAATGCAAACCAATAACGAAGAGTATCTTGGAAATGGGTAATTAAACAATAATTTTTATTTTACATAATTTGTGTGCTTTAACAAGAAATACTTTTTATGTAGGTTTTGTTTAACTCTTACTGTTTATCAGTTATGTAAAGTCATTCAAAATGAAGAGTACCCCGGAGGCTATTCCCAGAAAATTTAAGATATACATTTAATTTTTCATGAAAATATTCGAAACATATTGTATTTTAATCAAAATTGTTAGAACAGTTTTTCATTTAACCAAAATTTTCTATCTAAGGGTAATTTGGGGTAAGTAGATTTTCTTGAAAGCCATCTTGTCGCATCCTTGGAAGATGCTGATCTTAAATAACAGGTTTGGCATTTAACGTACCTTTGTTTTCAGTTATACTGTTCATACACACATACGGAACTTATCTAATTTTTTTATTCAGGGAACCTCAAATTATGTATTTGCCTTGTAATATTGATATTGATTTTTTTGGGCAGAATGTAATAGTTAGAGAAGCTAAAGGAACTATTTTAAAGATACGCCAAAATTAGTGACGTGTAATAAAAGTGGGTCGATACATACAAGTAGAAAACATTGCGTTTCATTTTTTGAAATTCCTTTCTGTGAATATAGCTAACAGAGCCTCTATTTAAAAGATGTTGGCAGTGGTAGTATTATATAACTGATCTGGTAGATTCTGTAGAAGATGTATTATTACGTTATTTTTGGCACCACGCTTTGGGAGCCAATTTGAAGTAGGTTGTTGCTGCTACATATGGAAAGTCAATTTGAAGTAGGAGTTGTATTGCAGTTCAACTGTTGGGGAGCCGAACTTGAAGTAGTTGCAACCGCACGTATGATAAAAAGTTTCCGGTAGCCTTCGCCCCAAATGTTTAAAAAATACTAACTTTGTAATTTTGACTGTTTCTTTAAATATTATATATTTATGTTTGCCTCGGCTGCTTCAGTATTATTGTTAGAGACATGGATTTCTTTGCAAGGCGTGGTGCGGCTGAAGAATGTAGGCTTACACAGTTTATAATTGTTAATTCGCTCCTTGTTATTAATTCTTGATACGATTTAAATAACACTTCACTGATGTAGAGAGCTGTGAGATTCTTTTATTAATTACTTTCACTTTTTAAACACGTAAATTATTTTCGTCTCACACTGAATACATATTAAACTTATCGAGAACACATCTCTCGCCACGGTTAGAAACGCTGTCTACAAGCAACGCGTCCAGTTATGAGCGCTGTCTACAAGCAACTGAACTCTAAATTTGTAAATTTTGCTATATTTCAGTTTCTGATTGGCTAATCCTAGTCCAATAGAATACCTTCATTTAACTAAAGCTTTTTCTGGATTTTGATTGGCTATTTTATAAACTGTCACAAACATTATATTATTGTTGCTCCAATAATGACTAGTAGCATTATTAAACTTCCTTATTTATTATTGCCTCAGGGTTACCTCATTGTTAGCAACCTTTCACCTATTATTCTCACAGCTCCTACATTATTAAATTACGTAATATATTCACATAACATTACTGAGCATGTATACAATAACAAACATTTACAATGACTGTAACATACACTTTTTATATATTGTTACATGCACATATTGCTTTAAGGCGGGCTGTTATTGAATTATATATATTATATAATTAGACTGAAATCATTTAAGTGTTAAAAATACTGCCTGAATTCTCAAAAGGTATAATAAATAGCTGTGCACTCGAAATGGAGCTGGGGTATCCTGTAGTTAGATCCATCTCACTCACGGTCCAATAACAGCCTGTGAGTATTACCTGCCCTTTTCAGCGTAATTGCCACGACCTTTTAATGATAGCCGGGCTGATAAAGGCATTCCAATTTGTATGCCATTCCTTATCTGCGCACGTGACTTCACAAGAGGTTTCCAAGTCAGAGAGTTAAGTTGCGATTATGCGAAAATTTTTGCGAAGGCGGAGAGCAAGAAGAATAAGAGGGAGCTAATGCTTTGTCTTGGGCAGGAAAGAGAAGGAAGAAAATAGAAGTGAAGCATCTTTCAGTAGTCAGGTTAAAGACGTGACCCGAATCTAACCACAAGCTTCACGCCCGTATCTATCACCTGTCTGTCTTTGTGCGTGTGCTGATGATATCAAAGTGGAAGTGCAAGCTCGCGTAATATGCTTGTGGAATACGTAAATCTCCCGAGGGAAGGCGGAGTCCTGAGAACCGATACCTTCTTTCTATTTCTGCTCCAAGCAGATCGAATGCGACTGCTTTATTTGCTGGTTCCATTCACTGCTTTACGTTACCATGTTCTTTTCGAGTTATTGCTTTTACTTTCTCTCCTATGTACCTAGTTGAAGAGGTATGTATACTACATTCCATCCAAACATTTGATGTCGAGATTTTAATGGAAAACTATGCAGGGTGTCTCACTCGTTCTGGGGACATATTTTTCGCTTATTATACATCAAAACAATTGTCATTTAACAACATTTGCTAGCGATGTAACCTGGCATATAAGAAGCGTGGAGATATGAAAAAAATACGAGGGCGGATCCAAAACTAACGCACAATAATTTGTTTCTCTGCCTTGATGTTGCAGCTGGAACGTTGCAATTTCACACAGATATAGTTTGAGGTTTTCACTATAGACGTATTTTTTGTTTCATGTGCAGCTCTAGCAAGAGAAGCTGAACTACGCAACAAATATGGCGCACATGGCTTCTGTCGTCCACGTGTGAAGAGTAGAGAGGTGTGGTTCGACATATGTAGACCAAAGAGCATAACCTGAGTGATATTCACAGGGACATGTGTATGGGAATGATTGTATTTACCGTAGAAATGTCTCCAGGCGGTGTGCATTCTTCCTAGAGGGCCGTGTGAACCTTAGTGATTTGCCACCCTCCGGGAGGCCGGTAACAGCTGCAACCCCGCAGAATATCAGAGGCATTGAGACGGCAATTTTGAACGACCGGCGTGTGCAACTGCGAACCTTATCGCAACAGTTCAACATTTCCTATGGTACAATGTACGATATTGTTCATGACACGTTGAAATTTCGTAAAGTTAGTGCTCGCTGGATGCCTAAGAACCTGACAGACAACCACAAGGGCCAGCGAATGATGACGAACTTGGATCACCTAACGCGGTGCACCGCAGAAGGGCATGATTTTCTGAAAGGAATCGTCACTGGTGATGAGTCGTGGGCATACCACTACACGCCCGAAACCAAGCAGGCAAGTGTGGAGTGGAAACATGCTGGTTCCCTGGTGAAGAAAAAATCCAAAGTGACTCATTCTGCTAGGGAGGTGCTCGTCACGGTGTTCTGGGATATGCATGGTCTTGTATTGGTAAGCTTTGCTGAACACGGGACCACTGTGAATGCTGCAGCCTTCATGAAAGCTTTGGTGAAGTTGCGTCGTGCCTTCGCGACAAACGCCACAACATGAATGCTGACGTCAAAATTCTTCATGACAACGCTCGCCCCCATGTTGCTGCTGCTGTTCGTCAGATAACCACCAAATTTTGTTGGGAGGTGCTCCAGCATCCACCATACAGTTCGGTCTTTCATCTGTTTTGTCCCATGAAGAAATTCTGGCCGGCCAACGCTTTGCGTCAGATGCAGTTCGCAGAGGCTATACTCCGAGGAGACGGACTTCTACGAACAGGGCATATTGAAACTGGTATCACGATGAGATAAATGTGCAGAGAAACTTGGTGACTACGGCGAAAAGTAAGTAAAAGGTGTAAGTTTATTTGTGATTTTTTGCTGTTGTTTTAACTATTAAACTTTTTTGTAAAAGAATTATTGTGCGTTACTTTTCGATCCGCCTTCGTACTTAAAGTAATGTCATGAACATCAAGGTGCTCTGTACACACCATTTCATCTTATTGAAGTTTTCCGCTAAGATGTCGAGACAAACAAATATCAATTTCTTACCTGGTGTTGTGTTTCAGTTGCATAAAAGTCAGTGGTTCGTTGCGACACACTTTCCTTAAGAAGAGCATTGGGTTAACATCATATAAACTTGGTGACTAAAGTCCTTCAAAATGGCCCGATATTTAAAGAAAGGTACCCAGAATGGTCAGAAAGCCTGTAGGAAACTTAAGTTTGTAGGGGTTATCATGTTGGGATTTATTTATACACAAAGACAACTGGCACTAGATAGTGAAATTGCTTTTTTACAAATTTCAACCAAATTAGCCGACATTTTTACCACAGATTTGTTGCACATAATTATAGCAGAAAATTAATGTTCATATACCTATTAACAGTTTTCAAGACAATAAATTTACTGTTGAGTTAACTGTCTTACATTATACAATTTTGTAGCATTTGAAGCTGGTTATCTAGACCCAATAATAATAATAATAATAATAATAATAATAATAATAATAATAATAATAATAATAATAAAGGATCGAACATAGCGACGAAAATGTGCTGAATTCATATTAGGAATGGGTTTTGTAGGAAAGACAGGAAAGCAAGTTTTGTTTCCTCGAAGCAGATGTATTTTACCTGCGATGGTCAACAACCTGCCTACCGGAAGTTTCGCCTTTGTGTCCTGGCTCGGACAGGGTTTACAACGGTTTCAAAGCTTAGAAAGGGTCAGGAAGTATATGTGCCTTATCTACGATCTAAGAGTATTCGTGGGAAGATTTTAAAACTCAAAATAAGCTGTAAGAAGCAGATGTGAAAGTTGTCAAGTGGGGGTAGCCAATAAAAAAAATCATGAAACAAAATGATAGCCAATCAAAGGATCGCGTATACATCACATGATACGTTTGAACTTAAGACGGAACGAAACTTAAGAAAGGTGGGGGAAAATTCTAGGTTTGGCGAAAGGCGTGAAAGAGGAAAAGAAACGCCGGGAGACATTCTGGTACAAACTAACCATGAGGACGGCCGAGATTGATTCCGGTACAAACTAACCACGAGGACGGTCGACGAAACGAAATTAGAAGAAAATAATCAGAAAATTTATAGTGTAAAAAAATGAAGTTATGAAATATAGGCAATTCGAAGGCTAGTCGGAAAAACACATAAGTAGCGACTTCGAAAGTGATAAGAATAACAGTGGTTTCGACGACGAAGGTGGCGGGTCGACCAGATAGGAATCTTCGTAACCAAAATAAACAAATAACTCAAACTTCTCCGGCAGTATTATTAATATCATCAAGGCAGTGTCACCACCCCTGAAAACAAGAACCTCAACTCTACCAAAACAAATTCCAAATCCCTGCCATGCAACCATCGAACCCGGGACTCTTGAGTCCACTGAAGCAACTGCCAGGAACAACACAGATGCGTCAGAGGTCAGCGTCACATTAAACTTTTAAATATTGTATATATTTCTGGAATGTAATTGTTTACAATCAATGATGAAATTTTGTGCATTATTAAAACGTGTTAATTAATTGTTGGCAATATGGTAAGTCAAAGATCTGTGGTTCAAATCCAAGATATTGCATGGAATATTTCAGCCTGATTCTGACCTTCCAAATTTAGCCTAAATACTGCATTTGCGGAAGATCTTGATTGACCTGATAGGGATTATCTATGAAGCCCGGAACTTAAATTACTTTCAAGATTGTGCAGCCGTAATCGGTGTCACCTTTTGAGATCGTTTCCAATATCTACTGTTGATTTTGCTGCCGGCTGCTACAGTGGTTGCCTATGAGCTCTTTCTCGCAGGTTATGTGCGGGCGCAGTGTGAAAGAATAACACCAGTTTGTTACTTAGAAATTTAATGTGATGTAATATTTGAGCTATTGAAGCGCGTTTCCGACCGTTTAAAGATAAAGAATGAAACTGATTATGAACTGTAGCACTTGAAACGATAACAATTGAATTATTATACCTACTAACTTCTGCAGTATAGATTTTACAGTTTGAAATAACTGTTTCCGAAATAAAAGGAACTAGAAGCGTAACTTGTCGTGAGTCGCTAAAATGCTTACCTTCTTAGGCGCTACGAAATGTCGATCAGCGTAAAGGACTGTAAGCCTTTAAGGCTTACATTAAAAAAATACAAAGATGTTAGTTTTGGGAATACACGCTCGTTTATTAACTTAAGCTCCGCCTCTTTAGGACTACCCCACCAACGACCCTTCTGTGCAGTCCAATCTTAAAAATCCTACGTATTCCTCTCTTATTATTACTACGGGGTGCCTCTTGAAAATACGAATTCCATTCCCTTTCTAGTTTATTTCTATCTACATGACTGTTCAAACGTAGGCACAGAATACAATTCTAACTGCATTCCGGGAACTTTTATGCTGACGCGTTTGTTACTGGCTGTTGCTAATGAGTTTCCTTAACCTGACTCGCTAATGACCTTTTTCTCCGGACAAATATTCAAACTCACTCTTTTTACATTATCCATTGATTTAATATACAGAAATTGTTTATTGCAATTATTTCCTTATCTTAGCATTCTTTCTTTATTTAATTATTTATGTCTCCAGGTAAATAATTACGGTATCAAAAGTAAGCAACCATTGTAGGATATTATTCCAAAATGAATTAGAACATCTTGTAGTTTACCGGAAACATGTGCATCAATTGAACTTAATAACGTGCCCGTTTTGTCATGGTAGCTCAGTTGGGTAGAACAGCGGAACGGATAGCCGAAGATACGTGGTTCAAATCCAGTCTATGAGACTGTGATTCTACTTTTCTGACGCTCATCCTGGAGAAAATAGAGCATGCGACAGTTTTCGTTCTCTAAAATGTCAACCACGTATGAAGTTACTAAAGTTACTGATACCCAAAATTATATTTGATATCAAGAACAGATTATTTAGATATTTTCTTCAAACTTCAAAGAACATATATTGAAAACAAAATTGGAAATTGGTGTTACGGAGAGCATTTTAAAGTCCGAAAACTTTAAGAAAACCAGATTATGAGAAAACATAGTTTTAAGTTTCACCCACTTTTTTGCGTTTGATCACTGAAACAGTCAGAAAGACAAAATCTGATTTGGATCCTGGTTCTGCAATTCTGGAGTTTTTCCCAAGAATATTTAAAAACAAAGTCGAAATTCAGTATGAGTACCCTTAAGGCAAATATTTCTGTAACACAAAGCTTGAACGTTTTCAAATTTTGATAATTTACAATGTGATTGACTACTTTTTAAGCAATATGGTGAGGCATTAATTAAATTAATATAATTTATTCTGTCCGTCTGTCACGTTAGGTTTCTAGAACAGCCAGGTTACTTGCTTTCCACTTAGTTGATCTCGATCCCTATTGCGGGAACTGAGGAATTCGTAAGCGGCTGGATTTAGTCCGACCCTTTCGCTTTCCTCGCTCTTGATTCCGCCAGCTGCTTCAGTGTCATTAGGATGTAGCGTGCTCCCAAAGTAGGTTCAAGCCTCGTATGGTGGCTGAGTGTTAAATAAGATATAGCAAGCAACCAAACATCCTTTTGGCATTTTTTATTCCAAAGATTTACAAATAGAAATTTTGAAATATACAGCTGAATAAAATCTAAATATATAGGTATAAACAACACCAAAGAAAATATTCTGGAGATTTTGTATCGTTTTCTGGGGTCCTGTGAGGCATATCCTTCACCTTGCTTATCGCAGAGCGTGGTGGCTTGATAACACAGCAATAAGGGGGAAAAGAGGGGAGGTTTATGCTTTTGTTTTTCTGGTGTTACTGAAACCAAAACATGTTTATTGTCTCGGAACCAGTCATGCCGTATACTAGCGAAATTACTCGTGAACATATCGTGGGTATGTGGGAGGCAGGTTGCACTGTTACAGCAATTGCAACAGCAGTTCATGAATGCCTTTATAGTAAATTATTGGATAAAAATATTTCAGGAAAGTGGGAAGACGGTCTACATACTCGCCAGGAAGTGAACACTCCCCGTAAAACATCCGCAAATGATACTAGTTTACGAAATGCAAATTGCTCTTTTGACTGGTCATCTTTAGAACTTAGAGATAAATGTGTATATGTATATGGTTTACCAAATATGACATACATATTATGACAATAAAATTCTGTTATAGTTTTGTCTATAATCCTGTTGGATTCCTATGATCAGCAATATGTTAGTAAAGGTATATTATCCAATTATTGTTTGAATTAGAAGGAAAAAATGCTGCTTTATTTATTTATTATTTAGTTATGTTTGCTTCTATACAGCAACAAGTATTGATACCACTGTGAGAATATAGTTCTGTTTATTTTTTGTTATAAAGTATTGCTATGTATTTAATACACATTCAAGCTTTAATTTGAAAATCTTCTCACACTGTACATTCTACATTCGCTAACCTGGGCGCTCATCAAGTTTTCTCCTTAGCTTTTAACCCTTTCAAAGGCGTGTCCTGCACTAGCCGATAAGGTATTGGCTACCAATCACGATAAGATGTCTGTATGACAAACTGAATGCACTCACTCTACCTCTTTCTCTTTAACCAATACGATCAAGGGCGTAAACATATATTTAGTTTCTACGCCATTTTGTAACCGTTGTTGTGGTTATTGGTGCAACTATTTAACAAAAAGACTGACACATTCTTGCACCGTGGCCGAAAGCAACCAATGAAATGGCCATGGCTTTGCAAGGCCACGTAAAACGATAATTAATGTAACGTAGACGCGAGATGCAATGAGAATTTCTTTGGTGCTCTTTGTACAAGAGTATGCTCCTTATGAGTACAGATATTTTGGCCCCCGTGTAAAACTAAGTGGAGTTGAAAGATTTAAAGGAACTAATTAATAGTGTAGACCGTCAAGAGGTGGTCAAAAAGAGAATGTCAGAGCATGTAAACTGTTGTGCATAAAAAGTGACCCATCCCCAAAGATCGCCATAGAGTTTTTCTCTGCGAGGTTTCCATCTTAAGGTAATCACTTCTAACTGAATGAATGATTTGTCTACTTTGTACTTGCATACAATACATACAATGTTTACAATGCAGTGAGCTGCTTATTACTTCTCTTCCCCTTATATTTAATATTCTGTTGTATATATATATATATATATATATATATATATATATATATGGGAAGTGTCTTTTCCACATTTGCTTTCAGGCTTGTTACCCATTTTCCGTATTTTCTCCAGTTTGATTCACATCACTTTTAACCACTTTAACCTAATGTTTCCTAAATATGTTCCTGCTTTCTCCATATATTCATTTGATCTTGTATTAAAAATCTTCCTAACTTTTAGCTGTATTGGTAAATGTTTCCATTTCTCTAGTATTCTCTTCCTTATCCGTGACCTCGCATTACAGAATATAATACCAATTGTCATGTAATCCATTACATTTAGTACATCTCTCCCCCTTCTCCCTCTTAGACCACTTAAATTCATTACACCTGTCCTCCCCCAAGCATACCCCATTCTGGTCTCTTTGTGGCATACTTCGATGTATCTTTCGTTTCCCCATTCCGCTTTTAAATATCCACAATCTATCAATGATCTTTTTCCCTTGAAACTACTCATAATTTCTTGCTTTTCAGTTCTAACTTCACACAGCCGATATCAGTTCCCTAGGTTACTGGCCTGAAAAGCAGCACAGGGACATTCGAAGTAATCAGTGAGCGATATTTATACTCTTATGTGGAAGGAACGTGTAGTTCCGATACCACTTTAATGAAAGAGGTTCGCTACGATTGGTATACTAGAAAAGGCCGAACGAATTAAAAATAATTGGCCTTCGAGAGGATAGGGTGAAGAATTATTTGTATGTGTGGTTAAACTGAACGATATGTGAGAGTTACATATATGAGAGTTATCAATAAATTAGGTCGAATGTTAAATTGTTGCCACTACTAAACTGCAGTAAGAAAACTGGCATTAAGAAAACGATGGTGTAGCGCTTAAATACGCGGTTTAAGTTGTACTACTGTTACTCTTCGGCAGTTCGGCCATACTTTGGGGGAGGTAAAGTACCCTACTAATCCATTGGCTAGAATTATGCTCGAAAAACAGGGGTAGTTACACTGGTAGGGGATGTGTACATACATAAACAGCTCAGTTACATTACGGGCCACATTTTATGCAGGCCAGTATGCATACAGTGCTTTTCCTTCACACTGTGGCCACCGCATGGCTTCTCGCGCGCCCACCTCTGTAACTCAGACTTCTGCTGAAATAATTTATAATATCCTCACGTAGTCATTGTTAAAATTGCAATTGCCATTACAATAATAATAAGCATATACCTTTCAATAAGAGACGTCCTTCTCTCTCCGCATAATTCTAGCATCTTCTCAGGAAATTTTAATTTACACTGGATAGTTCAATATTCGAAATTGAGTGAATTTCTCGCCTGATGTTTTCTTTTAGTTTTTACAATGTATGGAGTATATTGCATACATTTTATTTTTGATATCATCAGTCAGGTAATTTCTGTAATTGATTTTGCGAAATGATAAGAGTAATTGACCCCCGCTTAATATTCTTCTGTGACGAAGCATGGTTCAATTTATATGGCTACATTTTTTTCGCAAACTAATAGATATTGGAGCACAGAGAAACCCGATTGTACACACGAGATTCCCATGCACGACGTGAAAATTAGTATGCAGTAGTTACATATAGAATAAAAGAACCTATATTTTTAACAACAAATAAAGAAAGAAAGTTACAGGATTATCTTACTCCAGCATTTTTGAGCAGCTGACTGTCAGTCTAGATCCTTTCAACAAGACCACTATAGCGCATGCAGCTGATGGGATATTAAGTTTAATTCAGGAAATGTTTGAACATAGCATAATTAGTAGAGAATTATGGCCCTCACGATCCCCCGATTTAACTGCGTGCAATTTTTATCTACTTGAAAAATAAACTGTGTGCAGCAAGCCCCAAACATTGTAAGAACTAAAATAAAACATTAGGTGAGAAATTCACTAAGTTTTTGATATTGAACTCTCCTGTGTGAATTAAAATTTCCTGAGAAGATGCCAGAAATATAGGACAGAGAAGGGCAACCTTTCCGTGTCTTATGATAAGGTATGTGGTTATTATAATTGTAATTATAACTTTGATTATGAGAACGTGAACGTTTCGGGCATATAATAGCTTTAGCTCGTATTTGTGCTTTCCAGAAGAAAGTGACTAGGCGTGCATCACCTCCCGTTTACTTTATATTCGTATTGTTACAAAGTATCGTGACTATTTCGTATTTTCTGTTTTCAGAGAATATCCCTTCTTATTTTTTATGAACTTTCACTTCCCCAAAAATGCATCATGCCGGAAAAGTGGTTTGAAGCATCCCATTATTAGCCAAAAATATGTTGTTTTTCATATTAAAGTAAGCATACTTTCGAGAGAAACAAAAACGTCGTTTCATACACGAATTCTGATTGCTGTTTCTGGGAATGTGTGATTTTACATTGGCTTATACAACACTTTTTCGAAAAGATCCTTACTGCGTTTATGTTATTATTACGTCTCTATTGTGAATGGGAGCCTAAGATATAAAGCCTGCCCTGCCCTGCCCTTCATCCCCTTTTCCTCCAAGCCCTTTGCTGACCAATCTACAAAACGTGTTACCCCACATGGCCCCACAAGTGAATAATTTGGCTGACTCAGCTCTAGAACACCTTTCTTTGGCAAAGTTTATTTTAATTGTTTCATGAAAAGTATAATAAATTAACAAATACCAAAGATTACAGTTAAAATATGAATTGTAGTAGCCAAGTATAATTTAATATTGATAATTTCAAATTTCTATAAAAATCGTACATAAAATATCACCAAAAGTTTTTGAATAAACTCAAAATATCATAGTCAATAAATTTTGCATTAAAACATTAAAAGCAATGAATTTAAAAGAGTATTAAAAGTATACTTCCTAACCGCTTGCTAATAGACCCTAAGACATTGATTTGGTTTTATTTAAGTAACATGTATTTAATAAACTTTTGAGTTAAGATATAATTAGTATTTTAAATTAATTTATGAAGATTTTGATGTTTTAGGAATGCGAAATTTTAATTGTAAATGTTTGATGTAAACAGTATTTTGTATAGAAATGAAACGCTGAATAAATAATGAAACAAAATACGGCACACTTTTGAGGGTGATAATGGAATTCCGAATTTACTCCGAAGATTTCATGATAAACATGACACGTGCTTTCAAATACACATGATCAAGAGCGTTTGGGTGCTAAATAATCGAAAAGGCGTCCGGAACCAAGCTCTGATGTGGTCGAGGGCTCGCAGAATAGTGAGGATTGTTCTCCTGTTTTGGCCACCAGTGCACCTTTAGGGCTCAATCACTTGAATGCCGGAAGTTAAATCCGGCGGGGAGTTTGGACAGGATCTGTTTACCTCTAGGACAGATCGATTGTCCTGCGAACAATAGCATTCCGAGCATACCAGTAGCATTCCGGGGAGAATCAATTTGCTTGAAATTACTGCAGCAGTGTTCCAAAAACAGGCCATGTTGGCAGTAAAAAGCTTGCTGGAATAGAATTACAAGTGCTTAAAGTGATGCACTCGCACTATAGAAGGCATGTAATTTGTAAGTAGTTTAGTATTGATATTCATTCTTTTAAATGTTTATTTAATATCTTGTGTTAATGCTGCGTTTATCCGTTTTTGACAATATTCTTTTGTTAATTGATCATGATCATGATCAATTAACTGATCAATTATTGATCAATTACTGATCAATTATTGATCATGAAGACGAAAAATCAGCAACTTCTGAGGAAGATTTATTAATTGGAGAAGAAAACTATATATGAACATGTTCAGTATTCACACGACTATAAAAATACTGTTAATAATTAATTATTAATGCTAAATGTCATATTCATCTTCAACATTAAACAAATTTGGAACAATGGGACAGTGAATATTGTCTTATGATTCAAACTAAACTTCACTTTCTGTACCACAACCTGAGGAAGCTGAAGAAGGGACACCAAAAGGAAACTGATGAAAAGACACCAATGGAAATGCTACCTGAGGCAGTTACTAGAATAGCCAGTCCTCTGAATCATACGTTGAGTGTAAGATCTCTCACAGGTAACCTCAAACCTTAAGCATCATAACTTTACTAACAATAACCTTGTTAGAAGAAGCACAAACATACCATTGTGTTTCTCATTAGTGCTTCTTTTGCATACTATCACAGCTTGGACCTAGGGATCTATTCTTTTTGAAAAAGACAATATTTTATTTTGCTTAAAGGAACAAGTGAAGCCCTCAGAAATATGATAGTCCTAAGCAGGATGGTTGACTAGTGTTATGATTTTGTAACGTTCCTTACTGGAAACTGATAGTATCTTTGTAAGCTATACAATTCTAACAGCTGGACTATTGCTTCTCTGGTACGATACTTCTGCTTTTCAAATTCTTATGAACGTTTACAAATTTCCAAGATTGTTGCCAGTTAAGCTATAAAGTGCAATAAACCTAGATATGTATAATAATTATATACACAACAAGAAATTTGGAAGCATTCTAAGACAACGGCAAATATCAGTGAATGATTTAATGGAACGAATGACGAAGAATGAATAAAAGTAGTTCCAGCAACAGATAAAAGCATTATTGTTGTTTTGTGGAAACCAAATCCCTCAGTTTAGCCAACAAAGTAATCCTTTGATATGCAGTAAATAACTCGAGAATGGACAGAACAGAAAAAATAGGCATTTTGGAGGAAAAAGCCAAAATGAAATTTCTACTATATGTTCCTGGTTATGCCCTTAGAGATTAGGTCATAAATTATATTTTATGTGGGCACATAATTATATAGCACTTAATTGAAGAAGTGACTAAAAAGACAAGAATTAACCACGCTTTCTTAGAATGTCCTCAACTAGACCAGAATATTATATGACCACCAGCCAAGAGGGAAACAAGATGATCTCCGACACAGAATTGGTTATTCCTGGCCCACATTGAAATACAAGTGGTAGTGATAGTAGTGTTCATGTGTTTTCTGCCCCAAATATTAATAGAGAGCTTTAATTTTCAAAGTTTCAAGCCAATTTTGTAAGACACTTTGCCTATTTCTGGAAAGGTACGTCTCTGAGCCTATAGGTAGAAGGTAAATATTAGATACAAGCTCTTCCTTTAGATCTGATAGGTATTCATACGCCATAGAAGCCATGACCGATGTGTTCCATATTTCTGTAGAGCTGAAAACAAGAATGTAGGGTAATTGCGGCTGAATGCGATCGGAGGATAAACAAGAATTAAGTTTGTTTGGATCCCTACGGAACACTATAAATCTTAGAAACATACGGAGTTAAACACGGTAATCAGATTACTGTTGTGAATGTAAGGTTGTGTGTACTATTCATAGGGTTTAAAATTGTTATGTTTATAGTTAATGAAATGCCAATGGGTAAATGTCAAGATATGCGAGACCATTGAAAGAATTGTTATAAATAAAATTAGGAAGGATAGTAGAAATAAATATTTTAATATAGTTATTTTATCCACGTTATTTTATGCCATTAAAACCTGAGTACAGCTCAAAATCAAAGTAACAAAATTCAGGCTGCAGATATTAAATTCTTTAGGCGTGTGAAGAAAGATGCAAGAATGGATAAAATAAGGAGATAGCTAAAAGCAGCCTTATAATATACGAGATCATTTTGAAAGCTTTTAGAATGAACGCAATAAAACTTTAAACTTATTTCTTAGCATTGAATCATTAAATATATTCCCCATTGCATCTTATACAACGTCTTATCCTTTAAAACAACTTTTTAGTGCCGAACGCCGTATTTCTTTGGAGAGAATGCAAATACATTTTTCTCAAGCAGGTAATGAAGCTTCAGGCGATTCAAATCGTTGACCGCTATTTTTTTTTTAAATTTTATTTTGGGAATAGAAAATGTCCCATTGGGCCAGTTCTGGATTTTAGGGTGGATGAGACAGATATTTCACTCCTAACTCATACAGAAATTGGGTTGTTTAGTGAAGTTTGCGCAGAGGCCTTGTTGTGGTGCAACAAAAATTCACTCAAACCTATCTTAGGACACTTTGCTCTCAATTCTTTAAAGACTTGTGGTAGAAATTTTATGGCGTACCATCTGGCAGCGAGTTTTATTCCTCGAGCGAATTTGTCACAATATGGTCACTAGTTGAGAAGAAAGAATGGATCATCCTCTTGCTAACATTTCCTGTTTGCCTCACTTTTGTTGGGGGTCCTCTTCCAGGAAGACCAACCAACCATTTCCTGGCACCATTGCACACCTACTTGTTTCTGCTCATTTGTGAGATGGTGGGGCGTCCAATGACTGCAGAACTTCCTGTTGTGAAGCTTTTCTGGTGTTCACTCTACTGATCCAATATTCAAAGCCTCTGGAATATAATAATACATGCAGTACATTCCCGCAACATGCGCTTTGCTTTCATCACATTTTCATCCGTTGTTACTGTAGCCTGCTGTCCTACGCGGTCTCATCTTTGAAGGAACCCTTATTCTTCTAAACTCTGCAACCCATCGGTAAATCGTGGATTGCAAAGGGCAAAGACTCCGAAATACCGGATGCAGTCTTTCAAGGCTTTCTCCTCCCCTATACCAAATTTATACTCGGAGAAAATCGCGCGGAAAAGCTCTCGTTTGAGATTCATCCCAGTATATGGTGTACTAACACCTGTATGCACATGCACAGAAGTGCTGACGCTGAACATTTTGGAGAACGTCCCGGCTTGCACTCGTTACTATCTGTACTGCAATCTAAAGATACGAAGACTACTTTGGTTACCACAACTCATTGTTGCCCATTCTCAAAACCTTCCGAATCACCAAATGTATACTCGTTTCCATTTATGCCGTCTCCTCAGCTTCGGGAGGAATTCTACTGGCGGCCTTCAGAAGTGGAGTGTGTATAGCAAGCAGGAGGTGCATGTACTTTTTTTTTTATCTTTTCGCGCATCATTTATAACAAACACGCTTAAATATATAACTAAATAAAATCCGGTTTTGCACAATATATCCACGAAAAAATATTTTAATGGCAACATAATGTAAAACTGAATTGCATTATACTTTTTACTATTTAAGACGACACGTTTACTAGACATTTTTGGAATCATCTGTCCAATTTAAATATACAACTAAATAAAACACTGTTTTGCAACATTTCTCCATGAAAAAGTATTTTAATGACAATATAATGTAAAACAACTATGGTTATACTTTTTATTCTAAAAGAGTACACATTTAATATGATTACCATTAACGATAATCGACCATTATTTTAATATGTGCAATCTCCATTCTTGTCAACACCTACCTGATTTAGCCGCCTAGGCACTGAATCACTTAGATGGGGAAGAACTCTGGCTATAAAAGCAAATACGAATGTGAACATTTCATGACAGTGTTCTCAAAGGGCGAAAAATGATTCACTGCCTACGCGGCTAAATCAGGTATTGGTAGGTATTGGACAAGAATGGAGAGTGCCCAAGAATGGAGATTGCCCAGATTATTAAAATAATGTCTAGTAAGTATTCCCTCTTTGAGAATAAAAAGTATAATTTACTTCAGCTTTACATTATATTGTCATAAAAATCCTTTAGCATTGAGAAATTGTGCAAAACCAGTTTTATTTAGTTATATATTTAATCATGTTTATTATACGAGTAGGTGATGAAGAGTGAAGTTATTTCTCAAAGTTACATATTCATATGTGAATAATCTGGAATTATGCACATAAAATAGGAGGCCACCGCTTGTGAGAAAAGGTAAACACACACACACACACACACACACACACACACACACACACACACACACACACACACACCTCCTCCTTGCAAGGTCAGTAAATGCCTCCCAAACCTGCGTGTTGGCATTAATGGAAGCGAATGTACCTACGTCGAGAGAATGACACAGAAAGCGCTCAACATGACTGTGAAGCGAAGAAGAAGCAGAATTCTGATACACTAGACAAGACTCTACTTAAGACTTAATGTGTGTGTTCCGAAGGATTGTCCGCAAGGGTCTGCGGGTTGCAGCGGAGAGCAGGCTGGTTAATTGGGATTTTAATACATGTAAAAACGTATTATATACATTATCCTTGCTCCACCGATCCTATATTTGCCATTAACTTCATTTTTCCGCTTGATAATCTGCCCTAGACTTCGCACCGAGCTCCTCTCTCTGTGCCGGGAGTAATAGAAACGCCCTCTAGCGGCACATAACATTCAGTAGATGTCAGTGGTGTACTAAAAATGTTGTAGTGACAAACACAGCAGTAAAATTCAGAATGTTTTAACGTTATAGTTAAATATTCCATAATTGTTTTTCCTTTATTTCATGATTAGTAAATTTGAATATTGGTTGCTCTGCATTGACGGTCACAGCGAGTCAAGAAAAATTGGTTACTTCGAAAAAGGAGCCATCTAGAACTTTAGGGATTTTGATTACCCCCTTTATTATTAACTTTGCGGAATTTATTGGTGCCATATAATTGTGCTGATAAGAGATTCATTTGTCTAATTGTGTGACTTGAAACGTGTGCTCAGCATTTTGCGTAGCGGGAATTCTAAATTGTTATTTTACGCTTATTAAAATATTAGTTATTAAATAACCAACAACACACTCAGACACACATGCACAAAGTACACTCAAAATTCACACCACACTTCGGGTATCTGAGAAATCTTCTTGATTAAAGACAACTTTTCCGAACCCAGGCTGGAATCGAACACATGACCCCTCGAACAACAAGCAGGTTCATTACTGACTGAGCTACGGGACTAGTCAATCCAGAATAATTGTTTATAATCTTTGACCGTAATAATAAATCAACATTTGAATGTCGTTCTTGTATTCTTTGAATAAGAATTTAACAGACTATGTATTCAAGTTTCTACCAACATGTAGAATATAAATTAGATAAATAGGGAAACTATAAGTTTGTAGACCTTTGACTTCTACAGATTAGAAATGTTCATGCTATTTCGTACTGTACTACTTCAGAGAATACATTTCAAACCTTGCATTCCGGAAGATGACAGACTGGGATAGTTGAAACATACTATTCTGTTTCCCATACCAACCTTTGAGCTTCGACGTTACCACACGAGTAAACTTCATCTCTGCCATGCAAAGCTGTTAGTTGAGCGATTTGCATTTGAGTCCTCCAATAAAAATGTAGCTCTGCGAAAAAGCACACACTGAAAAGCAGTTGTCATATCAAAGCTAAATACAAACGACTGCAGCGTGTTTTTTTTGTTCATATGGACAGAAGGTCCATTTATTCATTTTGGGTTTAGTTAAACAGTGCTGTACTACGTCCAGGCAGACAATTTAGTAAAAAGCAGCGCTGGGGACAGAGCGTTTGTACGTTGATTCTGTACTGACTTTGACGTGTGGTTCTTTTTATACTGGAAGTGTAGAGAGGATCATAGTGTCGAAAAATTAAATAAATGTATGCACTACGTACCTCTTGGGATAGAAAAACAACCGTTCAAAAGCACTCCTATGAGTATTCGAGAGGTGCGGATTTGTACTACTTTTTAGTGTAAACTCTTCATTGAAATTCTATTGCAGTAGCGAAATTGTAGTAAAAGCCGGTGGTATATAAAAAATCTGATGTGTTACACTCGCATGACTTTCTCTAGTCTTGTACAAACTATTTTTATAAGCTCTTATCCTTCATCTATTTCATATTAATCGAGATAAACATTTGTAGAAACGATCTTTTGACATGCAAAGAGAATTACATTTTCACATAGCGACCAGTTTTAAAAATATTTGACTATCGCTTAAGGCGTACTATGTTCCCCTTGTTTTGTATTTGCAAGGGCAATATAGAAATGCAGTAGCCTTTAAACATAGACATATCTCTTAATAGCAGGTTGCTAGGTGCAGCACCATTCTCTTTGCCACAGATTAATGCTCTTTGCATATCCAAAAAACAACTAATAACGAATTCCCATTTGAGAAAATAAGTATTGAACATTTAAGGGAATAACAGGCAATATCTCTAAAATGGTTCACTCAACAAAAAAAATGTATATGACATAAATTGTGTATTTTAACGCGTGTATTTTCCATCTCTTATGGTTTATCAGTTATGAAAAAGTCATTCACAATGAAGAATACTTTTGGAGACATTCCCAGAAAATTCAAGATAGGTATACACTTTATTTGTCATGAAAATTGCTAAAACATATGATATTTTAATCAAAATCGTTAGAGCCATTTTCAGAAAATTAAAATTTTCGAAAAATGTTCCATGTAAAGGGTAATCTGGGATGGGGGGATTTTCTTGAAAACCTTCGTGTCGCATCTCTGGAAGATACTGAACCTAAATACCAAGTTTGGTGTTTATCCGACTGTTCCTTTCTGAGTTATGCTGTTCACAGACACACCATCAGACACACACACACACACACACACACACACATACACACACACACGGACATGTTTCCAAAAACGCTTTCTTTTGGATTCAGAAGGTCTCAAAACATATATTTCCGGTGAAATCTCTGTATCGAATTTTTGGGTGGAATAAATACTTCCCCTAATTACTATACGTAGTAGAGAAAGTGAAAACAATGTAAAGCCCTACTATTCCACAAAGTCTGCTATCCAAAAAAATCTGATGTGTTACACTCACATGACATTCTTTACTCTTGTACGAACTCTATGCTTCATCTTAATCCAAATGTCAATCTTATTGGTAATTTTCTTGTAGATGCAAGGGGAATATGGTAGTATTTAAGCGAGAGTCAAACATTTTAAGCGCAGGTTGCTATGTGGAGAATTCCATTCTCTTTGCATGTCCAGGACATAAAAAATGAATAACGAATTTGAGAAAAAGTAAAGTATTGGAAAATTTAAGGGAATAACAAGCAATATCTCGAAAATGGTTCACTCAACAAAAAAAAATGTATATGATATAAATTGTGTACTTTAACGCGATCTATATTTTTTGTGTAGTAAAATTTTGTGTATCTCTTATGGTTTACCAGTTATGCAAAAGTCGTTCACAATGAAGAATACTTTTGGAGACATTCCCAGAAAATTCGAGATATACATTTCATTTCTCATAAAAATATCTTAAACATATGATATTTTAATAAAAATCGTTAAAGCCATTTTTGAGAAAAATAAAATTTTCAAAAAATGTTCCATGTAAAGGGTAGTCTGGGATGGGGGATTTTCTTGAGAACCTTCATGTTGCATCTCTGGAAGATACTGAACCAAAATACCAAGTTTGGTGCTTATCCGACTGTTCGTTTCTGAGTTATGCTGTTCACAGACACACACACGGACATGTTTCCAAAAATGCTTTATTTGGATTCAGGGGGTCTCAAAACATGTATTTCCGGTGAAATCTCGGTATCGAATTTTTTGGTGGAATACAATACTTCCCCTACTTACTATACGTAGTAGAGAAAGTAAAAATCTAACTCTTAGTGTACTTGCTTAACTTAGACACTAAAACTAGTTTTTGTGTCAGGACAAGAAATTATTTAAAACTCAATGTCATAGCCGGGATTTAAACACGGTTCTCCCGCTTTCCGTGCGGTTACTCTAACCATTCAGCTACTATGATATACCGGTAGGACATTGAATTACTCTGCTGACTCGGTGTTTTCCTAGCTAGACCACAAAGGCGTCTCACTTTAGAGACGATAACCTCAATGGCGACTTACAATTCGTAAGTACTTTTCAGCTGACTCTCGTTATAAAGGAATCCCTAGCTGGGTAGGTCTTTAAAAAGTATAATTAATTTCATTAGATGTATACACATATAAATAAAAATAATCAATAACAATTATCTCATAATTGGTTTAACTATTTGTGACCCAGAAATACAGGTACTTCTTTATATTTAATAAAGGAGCCAGTTGAAAATAGAAAGTGTAATACATGTTATAAATAGATACTTAGATAACTGGAGAGATCATTTAATGAGAATGAAACCATACCTTCTAAAATATTACAGTATAGAAAGCATAATTAATGTAAATCATATATAAAATAAAACAATCAAGAAATTCTAACGCTACTCGTACATGAAAAAAATCTTAAGCGTTACACTCACATGACATTTCTACTCGCTCTTCTAAGCTGTTCTTATAAACTCTATTCTTCTATCCACTTCCTGTTATATATATATATATATAGCCTTCATTACGCACCTTCACATTTCGTTGCAGGAATAAGAAAAATACAGCAACCTAAAGCTATAGCCAAATTCTATGTGATGTCTCTGAAATTTTGTTCTGCTTGCATGAACACGAGGAAAAAATGAATAGCGATTTTCAGTTGGAAAGTATGAAATATTTTAAAATTCAAACGAACAACAAAGGATATCTTGGATTTGATTAACGCCACAAAATATATTTGATTTGAATTGTGTGCTGTAACGAGGCCTGCAGTTTTTGTGTAGAAGATTTAGTCTACCTCTTCAGTTTATCAATTGTACAAGTGTCACTCAAAATGAAGAGGTGTTCACAAGCTATTCAAAGAAAATTCAAGATTACCTTAAATTTTCCATGCAAGTCTTAAAAACAAGGTATTTTAATAAAAATTGTTAGTTCATTTTTGAGAAAATAATAAATTGCGATTTTTTCCCATTAAAGAATAGTTTGGGGTGGAGAATTTTTTTAAATCCTCGTGTCGCTCTATGAAAGATACTGAATTTAAATTCTAAGATTAGTATTTTTATACCTTGAAAAACATTCATTAACATACGATATTCTACTTATTAGTTTGATGTCTCTAATTAACTAATGAAGTAACGTATCTCATTTGAGGCAGTATTTTTAACACTTAAATGATTTCACTCTAATTATATAATATATAAATTCAATAACAGCTCACCTTAAAGCAATATGTGTATAAATAACATATAAAATGTATGTAACAGTCATTGTATTAATGTTCATATTATTGTGAACATGTTTAATAAGGTTATGTGAAAGTATTATGTAATTTAATAATGTAGGAGCTATGAGAATATAGATCAAAAGTTGCTAACAATGAGGTAACAAGGAGGTAACCTTGAGGCAATAATAAATTGGAAAGTTTAATAATGCTACTAGTAATTCTTGGAGCAACAATAATGTAATTTTTGAGACTGTTTATAAATAGCCAATCAACAGCCAGAAAACCTGAAAGTTAAATAAAAAACGTATTGTATTGGAGTAGGATTAGCCAATCAGAAACTGAAATAGAGCAAATTGTACAAATTTAGAAGTCAGTTGCTAGTAGACAGCGTTCCTAACCGGATGCGAGACGCGTCCTCGAGAAGTTTAATACGTATTCAGTGTGAGATGAAAATTCATTACGGCGAGAATATTATAACGTTTACGTGTTAAAAAGTGCAAGTAATTAATAAATAATTTCACAGCTCTCTATATAAGTGAAGTGTTATTTAATCGTGTGAAGGATTAATAAATAGTGAAGTAAAATTTGTAATTTGTGTAAGCCTACATAATTACTTCACATTAAAATATATACCTTTAAAATATCAGTTAAATGTTCTTTTCTGGATTAGTGACCCACTATGTTCTCTGGAATAGGTTCATATGAGTTTCAATTTGAAGCCCTTGTCTTTAACAGCACAATTTGAGGATTTAGGATTAACTTTGTCTGGTGCATTCAAAAGAAAGCTATAAAATATATTCGAAGTATAGTTTGGTACTGGATAAACCAATTTATTTCTCTACCATCTACCTATTTTAGGCATAGGAAGTATTGTATTCAAAGCAGGAACTTGATATCAATATTTCACGGAAATACACGTTTAGAGGTTGTTAAAAAACGGTCTGCATATGTGCACAGCATAACTCAAAGGCGATAAATCGGATAAATAACAAATTCCACATATATTCAGACACTGCTTAAGTGTTCCAAATATTTAAACGTATGTTGAATTTAAGAATTGATGTATCGTATTTTATGTGCATATCCTATTAATTCCTTGTGATTCTCGTGCAAATTTGTAGAATTTTGTATAGTTGCTAAACCGTAAGGGATAAAATGTTGCTGCAATTGTTGCTACATAGGTTCCTTAAAACACAATTTTTCCCACATACGGATGTTTGTGGCATTAATTTTTTCTGAGATATTGGTTCTTATTGGTTTTAATCTTCAAACACTTCATCATACACTTTTTAGTTTACTTTCTTTTCTCGCGATCTCACGGAAATAACACGGAATGCCAAAGCCAGCATGCATGGACCCGCTTTTTAAAGAGCTGAACTTATTGTTTCAGTCTTCTGTATGCCTCTTGCACTTACAACAAAATTAAATAAACTGCCGCTCAAAAGTTTCCTGATACCCAGTTCAGCATTTCTGGGTGCTTCTACCTATCCCGTCATCATCCAGGCATACCGTGCCACTTATTTAACTTGGGCCCACCACATCCTAATTCAGAGGCGAGATAAACACACCTTGCGGGTTTAGCCACACTGCACCAACAGCATATTTTCTCCCGTGAAATAGAGGTTGTCTTAACGACAGAGAGTTCGACTCATACCATGCAGTTTTCAGCTAGTATACGTATGGCTGACAAGGTGCAAAATCAGTCCGCGAGAGTCGTCAGTTTGCGGGGGTATTATTATTGTTCGCCACACATTGCGGAAACAATATGTAGTGGTAGTATTAATGTTTGTAATTGAAAATGCTATTGTTTATCTGCCGCACGTATGAAAGACAATTTGTTGCGGTCACTTCGTGTTATCTTTTATGGGCGCCTGTTATTGTATTTAATTTTGGGTTCACTGTCCTCCGGCTAGCTATGATTTCTCGGTCAAGCACTTCTCTTGTACAGGATGTGTAAACGGAAAGGAGTTTTTATCCAAAGATAACACTGATAAAAGAATTTGTTTTACACTTTTATTGTCGTAACACATTATTCACTTTCACCTATTAATCTTGACACTCGCCAAACTGAAACTGTTATAATAACTTCTTTACTGCACATTATTAATTCGCGTACTTAAACTTTTTGTGTAATTAACTTTACGACACGAGAGATTTTTCACAAATTTGCTACACGTAACCTTGATGAACTGCATGCGAAGTATACTCCATGAATGCCTCCGTTAAACTACGTGAAACTTGATTCTGACACTGAATTTATACTTCCTCGTCCCAATATGCCTAAAGATTATAACCGAGCTGCTATTGGTTAATAAAACGCGCCAACATTAGCGTCTATATTTATATCCAATGAAAATTACGAAAACATATGCTCTGGGGAAAATGTTCCAGCAAATTCTAAGAAAAACACACCACTCTGACGTCATTTGCTCATCTCTAATAATAGTAAACAGCTCACCCCCTCGCTACATTATTGCACGCTATTATTGTCAGTTTCAGCAAGGCCGTATAAACCCACTTCTCGACAATGCTTACAATTAACAAACATCTCAAATCAATGTCACACAACAATGCATATTCACACTACAATCACTCTGACATTTACATTTTTGTGATACAAATTACTGCGTCAAGTTATAATAAAATTAAACATTTGCGACTGCTTTCAGAGAGAAACAAACATCTATGCTAGCATATAATAATATAATTACAAATTTTGATGCGATAAAAACAGGTGTTCACATTAGAGAAAAAAATTCAACGAAATGCATAACACTATCGCTTAGGTGTTAAAATTTACAGTATAAAATACAACGAATTAGCGACAGCACCTTTAATAAATTACAAAGTATTAAAAATCCCAAACAATATAACGTTTATCTCGGAAATGGCTCTTACGAGAAAGAAAGGTGTAACTTGCTTATTTATTTCTTAGAATAAATAAACCGTTGGAACAAAATTAAAGTTATTATTATCATAATAACGTTTAATGAGATGATAAAACATGTTAAGATTTTTACTGCTTAATGCTAACTATCCTTTTAGTTTCATTAAATTACCTTTGTATTACACTTACTGCCCTGAGGGTCCGGAAAGGTTTGGCGGGTAATGCAAAGTAGTTATAAATATAAGATTTTAAAAAGAACGTCTTGTAGAACAAAGATAAAAGCATAAGATGGTTGATAGAAAAATTCAGGTGAACGTAACTCGTCAGATTTTTTTATGGATGGTCTACAATTGATACACAGTGGACTGTAAATGCAGGGCTCCTGGTTTATATTATCTAAAACCAAGGTTCAGAAACAAAGCGCTTATTTTTTTTTTTTTTTGGCGTGACGCCTCCATATATGTGATGCATGAAATGTGTTAATAATTTATATGACACTTATGACTGCCAGATGGGTTTACAGTTTGGAATTTTCCCAATGGTGAAGCTTGATTGAGCATTGGGATTATGTTAATTCGGGGAACAATGGGCATTGGAGTCCTGGCAATTTCCATGTGCGTTTTGAAGTTCCTCTCGATAATCAATCGCTTCATGTGCCTGCATTAAGTGGAAATAATATTACTGGGTCCAAAATTGTTGAAGGCTCTTCGAAGTAAAATGAAAATAACGCTGCACCAAGAGCTAATCAAACAGTTGTAAATTTACATGTAAATCATTGTATAAGCAATCTTTTATTTGCCAAAGCTGATAAAGTCCAGAACTTCAAATAGTACAAAGCTCAATTTATTTCAAGGTTTACCAATATTTATAAGGTGTAAAAATGTAATACCTTTTTTGTGCATTTATTCCTACCACATTTAACCTTCAGTACTCGTCACTCCCATTTAATTGCCCAAAAATGTGGTAATATGAAAGAAAATAAAAAAACTTTATTCTTTCTTTAAATACATTTTTTGTAGAACTTAACCCACGAGTCTTTCTATTTGATTTAATTGCTTTTCTATGAAATGTTAAAAACGTTGATTTACAATTTAGCGCAGCTAGCTAATTAATAACCTGCTTTCTTACTCTAACTTTTAAATTAGAACACTCCTAGGTTATTATAATAATTAATGTATACATTAAGGAAAAATAAAAAACATGTTCGAATCTCAATTTTAAGCAGACAGCTTCTGTTCGGGAAAAATATCAAATTAAATATCTTAGAATTTGAAAATCATGGTTTCTTTATTACTCAAGCGTTAACTGTCAATATGAGCAATGCGATTAAAGAATGTTCAACTAAAAAAAGAAATAAAAGGAAAAGAAAGAAGAAAAAAAAAGAAAATCTGGAGTAACTTTCCCAAATAAATTGTGTAAGTAAACGTTTGTGATTAAACATTTTTTAAAGAAGTGAGATATTTCCATTTTTACTTTCCCTACTCTATATACTCTATATTTCGCCCTAAACTTTGACACCAAGATTTCATCAAAAGTACATGTTTTTGTGGATCACTGAATAAAAAAAGAATTTTGGGGAAAATATCCGTTAATGCGCATGCAGCCAAGATAGTTAAAAAACGAAAAGTCGGTTAAGTACTAAACTTGAAGTGTCTTGAAACCGTGTCTTCCCAGATTTTTAAGAAAATTCCCCTACCCCGAGCTTTACAACTAAATATTTTCTACGGAGGTAGCGGGTTCAAACCTGGAAGGAACGATTAAATTTTTGGGGTGAAAAAATCCTAAGAATGGTTCCTTCGGAAGGGAAGTAAAGCCCATGGGCCCGAGTCTTAGATTTATGGCACGTAAAAGAACCTCGCCTGATAAGAGAGACCTTTGAGCAAAAAGGGCTTTCCGTCATTCACACCCAATATAGAACGGGACGCTAAGAAGCACAGTAGTTAAAGAGAGTCCATAAACAAATAAAAAACTAAATGTTTTCGTTTTTTTCTATTTCCTGAAAAAAATAGTGCAAACATTTTTATTAAAATAGCATACGTATATTTAATATATATGCATGCCAAATAAAACACACATCTTATATATTCTGGGAATATACTGGGAAGACTTCATTATAAACTAAGCTTTTATAGAGATAGAAAAAAATAAGACACAAAAAGCGTAGATATCATTAACACACACAATTTACGTTCAGTAATCATATGGCAACCTGTTTTAAAAATGTACATTTTTAATTTAAGCCTGCTGCATTCCTCTTATACGAACAAGGAAATGTTTAATAAAAGCTATTTCTGCAAAGGGTCATCTCGATTAACATAAAACAGATAGAAATTGTTTCTAAGAATAGCTTTTAGTAGATTTGGTAGGGAAATCATGTGAATATAACGCAACAGATTTGTTTTTCTTTGCTGCCTCTTTGGGAAGGTATTTAAGATGTGACATAGGTTTACAAACAATCGATTGGGCCACTTCTGAGAGTAGTTATTACATGCATAGCTACTTATATATTTGTTTACAAAGCCTTTTTTTTCCTTTCTCTACCATGTATTAAAGAAGGTAGTTTGTTACATTATTTTGTTGTATTGAAGCAGTTGTATTATATTTCAACTGTTGGGGAACCAAACACTTGAAGTAGTTGCAACCGCATGTATGGTAACCGGTAGCCTTTGCCCCAATTTTTAAAAATATTAACTTTGTAATTTGCCTGTTTCTTAAAGTATTAAATATTTATGTTTGCCTCGGCTGCGTCAGTATTATTGTTAGAGACACGTTTCTCTTAACAGGGTTGTGGCGCGACTAAGAATCTATTATAATTTTACTTCACTCCTTTTATTAATGCTTAAAACGATTTAAATAACACTTCACTGATATAGAGAGAGCTGTGAGATGTTTTTATTAAATACTTGCACTTTTTAATACATAAATCATTTTTCGTCTCACACGAATAGTATTATAGTTCTCGAGGACGTGTCTCGCGTCCGGTTAGGAACACTGTTTGCAGGCAACTGAATTGATTTCAACCGCCTAAACTTGTAAATTTCTGTATTTCAAGTCTCTGATTGGCTATTCCTAATCCAGTAGAATACCTTCATTTAACGAAAGCTTTTTCTGGTTGTTGATTGCCTAATTTTAT
Source organism: Deroplatys truncata (assembly GCA_030765065.1). Taxonomy (NCBI): domain Eukaryota; kingdom Metazoa; phylum Arthropoda; class Insecta; order Mantodea; family Mantidae; genus Deroplatys; species Deroplatys truncata. Next base: position 67,947,883 of record CM060986.1, read on the forward strand.
AAACTGTCACTAAAATTACATTATTGCTTACAAGAATCACAAGTAACATTTAAACTAACTAATTCATTATTGCCTCAAGGTTACCTCATTGTTACCTCATAGTTAGCAACTCTTAACCTATTTCTCACAGCTCCTACATTATTAAATTGAGTAATACATTCACATAACATTATTACACATGGATGCAGTAATATAAACATATACAATGACTGTAATATACACTTTTTATATATTGTTACATACACATATTGCTTTAAGGCGGGCGATTATTGAATTTATATAATATGTAATTAGACTGAAATCATTTAAGTGTTAAAAATACTGCCTCAGTATATAGTAGGTTGAGAAGGTATTGCATTCCACCCAAAAATTCGATATCGAGACTTCAACGGAAATACTTTTTTGAAGCCCCCGAATGCAATAAAATCATTTTAAGAAAAACGTGTGTGTGTGTGTTTGTGTGTGTGAACAGCATAACTCAAAAATGAAAAGTCGAATAAATACCAAAATTAGTACCTTGCACCTTCCAAAGATGTGGCACTAAGATTTTCAGTAATACTCCGCACCCCAAACTACCTTTTACATGGGCATTTTTCAAAATTTCCTATTTTATAAAAAATGGTTATGCGATTTTAATTAAAATACCACAAATTTAAGAAGTTTACATGAAAAATAAAAATTATATCGTGAATTTTCTGGGAATAGGCTGTGAAGTACTCTTCATTCGTAGGAAATCTTGTTTAATCTTATATAACTGGTAAACGTTAAGACAGAGACGAAAATGTACTGTACAAAAAATGCAGATCTATTTAAAACATACAATTTATTTCAAATAAGCTTTTTATGGCATAAGTTGTTTCTGAGATATTCGTTATTAATGGTTCGAATTGTTCATTACTTGCTCATTCTTTTGAAGTCCTATAAGCATTCAATTGTTTCTCGCGATTGCATGGAAACAGTATGGAATTTTAAGGCCAAAATAAGGCGTCCAGATCTTAAAACATTTGACCATCGCTGTTTTCTTTGTATCCTAACGAAACTGTAATGTGGCTATTTCTGCAAAGCTTTAGTTGGATTAAAATATAATACATGGGAAAATAAGCTTTAGTAGGAATAGTTTCTATATCCAATAATAAACGACAGAGGGTAGAGAAAGTTAATTGAATGTATCACATAAGATTTTTTTCCTTCAGTGTAATCCCATTATACACGTTACTATGGAATATATGCCCAAAATTATCGGAAAATATTCTATTACACTGTTATATGCCTAGCAGTGAAAACATTCTCAGGCAGAAAAAAAGAAACAGTCGAAGGAATGTTGCAATATAGAATCCACTTCTGAAATCGTCATGCTGAAAAGCTTGGAATAAGCTCTCTTACTGTAATGGGCCCTATATTCTTTGTGGGTGTTTCCATGACTGCACTCCTACATGCGAATTCTTAACGTCTTTCTTTATTTTGTAAGAGAATGGGTGTACTTTTCGATACGCTGAATGCGAGTTTGAAAGTGTGCATATTTTTTGTATGTCAGGAGAAAGCAGTCTGCTGAAGTTCTAGCAGGGAGAAAATGAGAGAATAAGAAGGTGAAGGAGAAAGAGAGAAAGGGTGTGAGATGGAATAGCAGAAGCTCGTCATGCGAGAATTTTGGCAATCTTGTGGGAAGGCTGAGCTACACGCATAGCAAACTGAATTTGTGGATAAATTGAATTTCGTATTTCAAGGGAAAGAAAATATTAGAGATATGCGTAGTCGCGTGAACGTAAATACGGTGGCTAGCTGCATTTTCTGCAACACGAGTCTCTTCAGCGAAGGCTATGCTGTACATATATAGAGCTGCACTGGTGAAAAATAAAATAAATGTATGTGGGAATGAAGCAATGAAGCAGATGCTATAATGAGATTATGTCGTCAGGTTGTAAGGAAATGAAACATCCATATATAGGATTATTAACTGAAGTATAAAGAACGACATGTAGTCCGGTTAATGCTGAATTGCGAACTGCACATCTTCTTCAGAAATTTCACAAAATATGGATTTTCTAAGTGGGCGGAGGCAGTAATTGTATTTTAATATCTAATGTATGAAACAAAAGCAAGCAGTTTTACTTTACCTCCACCTACACAGTAGATACAGAAGGTATTGCATTCCACCAAGAAAACTGATATTAAGATTTCACGAAAATGCATGTTTTGAGGCCCCCTGAATCCATAAAAAGCAATTTTACAAAAGTTTCGTGAGTTGGACTGTGCGTTTCTATGAACAGCATAACTCAAAAACGAGAAGTCGGATAAATGCCAAACTTGGTATTTAAGTGCAGTGTTTTTCAAAGATACGATGTGAAGGTTTTTATATAAATCGCACCTTCCCCAACTATCCTTTACATGGACGATTTTTCGAAACTTTTTATTTTCTGAAAAATTGCTGTAACGATTTTGGTTAAAATACAATACACTGGAAGTATTTACATAACCAATAAAACGTGTATCTTTAATTTTCTGGGAATACCTGTAAATGCTCTTCATCCGGAAGGAATTTTGTATAATCTTGTATAACTGTAAAATTAAGCGATAGACGAAAATGTACTGAACAAAAAATGTAGATATCTTTAAAACATACAATTTATGTCAAATAACTTTTTGTGGTATTACCCATTTCCGAGATAATCGTTATTAATGATTCGCATTATTCAATGCTTTGTTATTATTTTAAGTGCTATCGACATTCAGTTATTTCTCGCGATTGCATGGAAATAGTATGAATTTTAAGGCCAGGATATGGTGTGCTGTTCTAAAACATTTGACTATCGCTGTTCCCTTAGTATTTATAACGAAATCTGTAATGTAGCTATTTCTGCAAAGGTTTATTTGAGTTAAAGCAAAGTACGAGTAGATATAAAAATAATATTTTGTAAGAATAATTCATACACTCACTAATAAACAATAGAGGTTATAGAAACACTTGTGAATATAACACATCATATTTCATTTTTTTTTGTCCCTCAGTGCTAGACCAACCTCCTGTTTTAACATGTTGAGGTCATAATGGGCTAGACGGACTAGTTCTTGTTGAATAATAATAATAATAATAATAATAATAATAATAATAATAATAAAATCCTTTGCATGGCTAACTTCGGAAGGGAAGTAAAGCCGGTGGTCCCGTGTCGTAGATTTACGTCACGGAAAAGAACCTCAAGCCTGATAAAGAGGCCTCTGAGCAAAATTACCGGTCTTTCACTCCCAATATAGAATGTGACGCTAAGAAACATAGTAGTTAAAGAGTGTCCATAAATAAAACTCAATTATGATTATTACGGTCTTGTGGTCGGAGTAGTGAAAAGGCGTCGTAAATTAAATGGATTGTTATCGCCAGAATTATTAATATGAGCTACGTCCATTATTTCGAAGACATAAGCAACTTGTCAATCAAGTGTGTAGTGAATATTTCTGCCTGATTACAAGGGAATTCTTAAATAATTATAGTTTATGAATTATTAATGATTAATTAACACGCAATTTGATAATTTTCTACAATTTTAAAGTAATTGGATTAAAAACCTCAATCAAGAGCCCGTCAAAAATTGTGTGTTTATTTGAGTTTCATTAATATTGTCCAATAAAGGAGCAATTGCGCAGGTAAATCTGCAAGATTTAGGCGAAACAGAGTGGTTTCCTTCAAAACGTTCATTGTACTTTTTTCGAGTATGGGGCCATAAAAATCCACCGTTATATTGCACTTCGTGGGGAAGAACCTAGTTTTAAGAGAGAGTAGACACTGTAGACAATGGACTTATCTTGCCGTCTAAACTTTGAATTTTCAACCGGAGCCAATAAGATACGGAGTAATTGTTAGAGCTAATGAGAAGGCAGGAAGACGTGGTTACTTGTACAAAAACCCGGAGGCTAGTAGTAAGTTGATGTACGTAAACGTAAGCGTGGATTTCACACAGCTTCTGATTCTTCGTTAATTGAACAGGTAGTGCTCCGCGTTAGAAAAGGAGGCTAAGTTCCGAAATTTGCTAAGTGCCGGGCAATTATGTAATCATAAAGTGATATATGTGTAATATTTGTTAATGTGCTAATAGTATTTGTTGAGAATTTTTATACAAGCTTATAAACAGTTAATATTTGTCCAGTTACTACTTCAAGTTCGCGCAAATACTGCTAGGAATACCAGAGAAGCACTGCTAGGAATACGCACCGGAGTGAAAACAGCGTTTCTTTCACGACAATATCCTTGTATCTCCACTCCCATATCCTCCCTGACATAACCACAGTAGGGAATTTCAGATCGATTGGCTGACAGATGACCCTGAGATACGACGACGACGTGCTTCCTGCTGGCTCGGTGAAATCGATTTCTCAAGAAGACACCCTACGAAGTAGCGGCAAGAAAAGACAACGACGCAAGGTAAGAACCACTTGCCTACGACGGAGAACCGCTACTAGTTGCCACAGTTATGCAAGAGGGGAGCTAAAAAGATAGTGTACAGAGGATAGAACTTCACAGTCCAGTACTATCTTAAAACCCCTCGTTGGTATATAGGCCACCTTATTGATTCAGGTATATATTTTTTCCAATAGTAAGAGTATTTTTAACATATTTTTTCTCCCGTTGTGCTTAGAATTGTTGTCCATTTCCATTAGCATGTTCTTAAGAGAATATTTCTCTTCTAACATTGCCTTGTCAGTCACAAATCTTCAGATCTTTATTGGACTTATAGTCACCTAGGATTCAATGGGCGCAATTTTTATGGTTCGTTCTTTAATATATTTTTTTCAACTGATTAACCCCCTCTTTGTAGAACGTAAAACCAATGCCTCGGATCAATAGCTTGTCGAGGAGCAAGCAAACTCTGCATCATAGCGTATTCAGGATGGGTGATCAGGTGAAAGCCAGGTATGACGACGAAGAAGAAGGAAATGAAATGTAGGGTTGAAAGGACTAATAGGAAAATTCGCCGATCAAATTATCAAACCCAGCATTAGCCTAGTGACAGAGGAAAACTGCGAAAAACATTCGGTCAGATTGGTTAACCCCGGGGGTTTAAACCAAGAACCTACCGAATGCGGGATACAGACGATACCACCTGAGCTATCGGTCGTTCTTTAATACAAATGTTTAAATTCGTATCAAATTTGCAGAGGATGAAAATTTGCCTCTGGCCTCTGTCCTGCCCTCATGGATCTCAGCTGTCGCTATATTTCAAAGAAGTAAGCAAATACATTATGGGATACGGTCCCATATTTGCATTTAACTGGTTTATTCAGCACAATAACAAACGACGCGCTCGAAAATTTTATGCTACAAAAATGAATAATCTGTTGAACTCTTTCCCGCAATATTTACTTCAAGTAAATTAGGAAATCATTTTACTGTAGACCATTAACCCCTGGAATTGTTTCGTAAAATTTTTGTCGCAAACTGCGTTGTAAAATCTTCTGTATATGTATGCAATCGATTCTCGTTTATTCGCTGTCAGGGAACAATACCAAGATAAAGTTTAGTAACTAAACTTATATTTATCTAAAAATTTATTCAAATTGTGTTCACAAAGTAGGTGTACAACTTTTGTGATGTAGGAAACATACATACGACTATTTTAATTCAGTGAACCGTGGCTCCGAAAAGCATTGTTATCGGTGTAAACATTAGTCGGCTATGATATGAGTGCGCTTGGAGACGCTTTGTTTTTGTTTACATTTCTAACTCGTCAAGGTCTAGGGATCGGAGAGAAGTAAGGGGCAAGGCGATAGGGGAATGTACACTTGCACATTGCAGACAGTTCCATATTTACAGACCTCAGCTTCGCTAGTAAATCAATTCGGAACGGGTGTCCTTACCTAACTGTCCTTCCGATGCCCCGCTCACTCGTTCTGTAACTATTGAGTGCCTCTTCCCAACAGACGCAGCAATATCGTAGCCGACCTGTACAATATAAGCCACTTGAGTATACAATGAAGTTATTTGTATAATAAGCTTCCTACTTTGGTTGTTTGTTTACATTCTAACTTGGCGTTAACATGAAACACGCAGTTAGCCTTGCTCAGAGTGTAATGTGTCAAATGGGCTAGAAATTAAATATTAGTTCACGTCGACTCTGGTCTCAAAGCCCTAAGCTTTTAATTTTGTTTGCTTATTATGGACAGATTCTAGATGATTTCTTTATCATAATATCTCCAAAGTACGCAGAAATAATCTATAAATAAAAACCTTATGTGCATGGCTTTCTTTACTCAATCATCTATGAACTATTTCTATAAAAGCTTATTCTTCTGTCTTCTACTTGTTAATCGAGATAAACCTCCATTACACATTTGTTTATAGGTTTAAGGCGATTATAGCAGGCTAATGCGATAATCAGATTTATAAAAATCGCTATATGATGGCTTTGAAATTCCATGCTATTTGCATGACAAGGAGAAAAAAAAGCGAATACCGGCTTGTCACTTGAAAAGTCTATAAATATTTGAAAATTCAAGCCAATAACAAAGATAATCTCTGAAATTATTAACGCTTTAAAGAGAGATAACCTTTTTATACATTAATATTGTGCCTATCCCTTATGGCTTATCAAGTATGCACAAATCATTCAAACGAAGAGGACTTCACAGAATATTTAACATATTCATTTCATTTTCCATTCAAATATCTTAAACATATAGTATTTTAATTAAAGTCCTTAGAAACATTTTTTAAAAAAATAAAAGATATCGCAAATTGTTCTATTTAAAGGTTATTTGGGAAGGGTGGGTTTTCTTGAAAGCCTTCGTGTTGCGTGCTAGAAGACAGTAAATTTGAATATCAAGTTTGGTATTTAACGGCTTTTTTTTAGTTATACCATTCAGACAGACAGGTACACATATGGACATTTTTCTAAAAATTCCTTTTTCGATCCGGGGGACTTCAAAACATATTTCCAGTGAAATCCCGGTATCAAAGTTTTGGTTGGAATGCAATACTTGCTCTACTTACTACAGATAAGTAGTAGGGATAATAAATATATTCTTTTGAGATAAAACTTCGACAGATGCATCATATATTTGCTAAGTGGTCTTAAAGGTTAGCTCACATGTTTCAGAGATAATACAAACACCTGTTTTGCTGTATGTGGTAAAAACAATGGCGTATATGATTTAAACAGATGTGGCTTAGAAAGGTACTGCAAACCATCCGTCATTTAAATTTCTGCAAGTCAACCACGGATAGTACATATAATTAAGACCTTTCCAACATTAAGAGTTAACCTTTCTAATACAAAAGTCTTTGAACACTTGAGAAGATCAAGACGGAACACAACTTCATTGTATCCTCCTGGATAGATTCCAGGAGAAGGTTCCAATGACTGTTAGAATTATTTATTTTATCAAAACATATCGTGCGTCACATGCAGCATATCACCATCTACTGCGCCTAGCCCTGGAATATAAAACACTCTAAATATAAAAAAGTGAAATTAGAGGGAACTAGCGACGGTAAAACTCGTGCTATGCAGCCTAACAACCGGGGAAATCAACAAAAGTAACACTTATCACTACGGTCCATCATTTTGGGGTTTCAATCCGAGACTTCCCGAATCAAAGTCTCGGGTAACACTATCTGATCAATCTCGGTTAGTCTGCTAGAGAAAACAAAGAGGTTTTAATACATTTAAGAACTAAATGATAAAAAAAGTCTTTGTGTTCATAAGGATGAAATGAAATAACGTATAATTCGTTCATCTTTGTTTGTAGCAACCGAACTTCCTAACCACAACGTGGAGGCAATATAATAGTGGGCTGGTTAACAATGCACCTTTCTCTAAGCTAAGGATTTGCTCTGAAGTAAATGAATGTTTTGTATCGGACAGGAACTACATAGCGTGACTTGGAACAATAGCTCAAGTTCACGCTCAAGGCGCCATTGGGTACGCCTTACACAACCATGCTTCTGGATCCCCCCTCGTTATTGTAATAATAACCCTTTCCCATTGGCTCGTTTTGTAGTTTGGCACTAAATCTGTAATTTCATGCAATTTCTTAAGTTAACCGCACTTCGTCAAGCTTCGTGATCGAGAAACAGTAAATTATAGCCAAGAGGTTAGTTAGGCAAGTTTAAATCTATGTTGGTAATAACAAGGTATTGGGAGCAGGGATTTTTATCTCAATAGCTACTTCTTTTTGCATGTTTATTATGCAGAACATCCAAGTAAAAGTTTAATGAACGCACTTAAATTATTTATAAATATCAAAGCAAACTAACTGCAATAATATACTTTGTGGTGGTCCTATGTGAATATGACCAATAAAAGTGATAATTAGACTCGAATGCATGAAAATCATATAAGAAATGGTGGCTTTGTTGATGATGGAATATAGCACATATTCCCTTATGTGACACTAGTAATTCCATTTTGTTGATTGGCAACCGTTTTGTGCATGCTAGATAAAGGCAAGTTTCAATAGTTTAATGAGTTAAAGACTAAATAATCGAGCATGAAGAATTCGTAAAAGTCACCCATAATTTACATCTCGACAAATATGGATCACTCTAGGTTTGAAAATCTGTTTAAGATAATTTAATATTGAGAATCAATTGTTTAAGAATTCTTGTTTAATTCTATACAGTGGAGTATGTCAGAAAATTATTATATGTAGTGTCAAATGTTTATTTTATATACGGTAGTTAAATTATATTCGAATCCACTCGCGGCCTGTCTCTAAAGGACTATAAGGCCCATATTTCTTGATGAAACAATAAATGCAGTGCGATATCAGAGGTTAATTCTGAAGCCATTTTGTAATCGCTTGACAGAAGAAGAGAAATCATATAGTTGGTCCCGCAAGATTCTGCAGCAGCGCATACGGCTGCCGAATCATTACATGCAATAAGAGAGGTGTTTAACGAGAGAATAATTAGTGTTGATTTGTGGCCCCCTCGTTCTCCCGACCTAACGAGGAGTGATTTTTATTTATGGGTTTATATAAAACACAAAGTGTATCTTCCAATCTTCGCACACTACATTGTGTAGAAATCACAAGCTTCGGAGAGTGAGCGAGAATATTTACACGAGATATGCTTCCTGTTTGAGAGCAGAAGGTCAATATTTCCAACATCTATTACTAGGTAAGGATTTTAGTCCGCCTCTACCGGTATAATTTCCCCGGCGACTGCCGGCTGTCTCGCGCAGTAGAGTGAGGCCGCGAGTGGGTTCGAATATAATTTAACTACCCTATATTTTGGAAAGTGTTGTTATTGCTTAATAAAACTATAAGCAAGTGTGTAAATTTAAAACGAAGCTATGCACAATTAAGCTGTGTAAATCCAAATTTAATAAAATACAATAAAAATAAAATAATTATTGGGAATGTAATGATTCTGGAATAATGTTTTGCTGATATATAATATTGTATTTCTTCCACTTTATTTATTTAAATTGTTTCGGAGGCTAAATACACATGATAATTCCAAATTGTTAGAGTATAACAGAATGAAAATTTAAAGTCGAACTTAAAAAATTATGATTATTAATAATAATAATAATAACAATAATATAATAATAACAATAATAATGTTACAAACCCTTGGACTCAACCACGTAGCCATTGGTCATTGAGCTCAACTCTAGTTCTATGAATATCATAATCGTATTCATTAAGAGACCTCAAAAACTTAATTCGGCGGCAGGACTCGAATCAGGTATTTTTTGGTTTTATGTACGGATGTTCAATCCCTGAGCTACCATAGTGAGAGGCCTAAACGTTCCTATCGCATCTAATTTTATGTATCCCGGTAAACTTCATGGCACAAGTACTATGAAATATCTACGTTTTAAGATCACCTACCTTGAATTTTCGGAATTTATAGTTAGCCATTGACTCATTTTTGCATTGTTGTTCCTTCTAATGTAGTATTTCTGCACCTGAGAAGCTTGTGATTTGAATTTATTATACTAAATTTTGTTTTAATGTTATTCTATTTTGTAGAATATCTGTAAAATAAAATGTTTTTTAGTGGTTTCCAAATATATATGCGGTTAAAGAGATATTGGCACCAGTCTTAAGGGGAGACTAATTGTCAAGAATAGCAAAAACATAAAATTTTTAGTTTTGTACAGTCTTATTGATTGGAATTTACTCTTTAATTATATTTTTATATATAACGAGTGTAGGCAAAATACTTATATTTTAAATATAGTTTTAAAAATAGCACTGCATTTGCCAGTTTTATTGCATCACTTCATAGAAAAAGTCCTATACACTTTTAATAAAGAGATAAACTTAGGCCAGATTTTAGGGGAAGGTTTGCTCTACAAATTGGTACTACTGTTAAGTAGGTCAGTTTCTTTTGTACTCAAGCCATATGATTTCTTTCTTTGCAAACGTATGCGAGCTTCTTTTCTCCATTTTTGCTTTTAACAGATTTTTCAGTGAATGACATTTTCTGGTATAAATGACCCGTTTTCTTATTAACAACTGAAGGTAGCTAACTTAAATTTTATGGTGTTAAAGGCATCTCTAATTGCATTTTGTGGACCTACTTTGACAAAAATATTGTAATATAGTGTAATATTATATAATATAGATAATTAAGTCAATAATCCTATCTTTTGGAATAAACAAACTTATTGGTTAGAAATGTAACACTGATCTTATCAGGCATTCATCTACATCCTGTAAAAAGTTTGATCTGATACCTTATATAGTTTGAGGATAATTAGTATCTAATAAATTTAGCAGATTCAACAATGGTGAGATATGGCTTTTAAACTCCCTTGGAGGACTGAACTAAATCTTAAAGTCTTCTAACAATAAAGTATAAATAAATCTGAGCATATTGTCGGAAACCGCGTCCTTCTACGACTTCTCGTTTTTATTCTGGAAACACTTTTATGTATAATCCTCACCTGATGATGTCTTCAGGCTGGGAGCGCAGCACGCTACTGTCACTTGTATTAACTGATCTAAACTGAAGGAGTTTAATTGTTGCACCACTTATGGGCAAATTTAAGTAGTTGTAGCCCCACTGTTGAAGAGCCAAACTTAAGTGGTTTAATTGTTGTAAGGGCGATTGCACCACGCATTGCGGGAGACATGTTTCTTGGAGTGTTCGCCCCACGTACGGTAAAAAGTTTCCGGTGGCCTTCGCCCCACGTTTACTTTTCCGGTGGCCTTCGCCCCCACGTTTAAAAATCAACTTTGTATTTTAATGTTTATTTTAATATTATTTATGTATACATAGGCTGCGTTATTATTATTTTTTTAGAGCACGTACCTCTCAGCAGGACTGGTACGGCTAGAGAACAAGGCTTACACAAATTATAATTGTATTGTACTTTGTTTAATCCTTCACACGATTAAATAACACTTCACTGATGTATCCTACTGTAGAGCTGTGAGATTATTGCTATTTGCACTTTTTAACAATTAAAACTGTATTTTATTCTCACCGCAATAACATTTCTTGTCTCACACTGAACCCGTACTGTACCGTATCGAATCTAAACTGCTCGGTTACGCTATTTTGTAGCGTCTACCGCTGAATTTGTACAATTACTCTATTTCAAGTCTCTGATTGGCGAAGCCTACTCCAATAGAATACTTTTATTTAACTTAATTTTTTCTAGTTTTTGATTGGCTATTTATAAACTGTTTTAAATATTACATTATTGTTCCAAGAATTATTAGTAGCTTTTATTGTCTCAAGGTTACCGCATTGTTAGCATCTTTCGGCTTTTACTTTGTAATTCTGTTTGCTACGGAAAGCAGCTTGCTTGTATTCTCACAGCGCCTACATTGTTAAAACTATGTAATACATTTACATAACATTATTATATGTGTAAATAATAATATAAACATAATGCAATGAATGTAACATACACTTTGTATATTATTATTACATAGGCATATTGCTTTAAGGCGGGCTGTTATTATATTTTTTATTATATAATTAGACATATCATTTAAATGTTAAAATACTGCCTCAAAACAGAATAAACTAAGAAAAACACACACAAAGAAATCAGCCTGTTTACGAAATCGGAAACGCGAGCAGTCCGGGGTTCAATTCCGCACTCCCCTTTGAGACCAGGGTCTAGATGAATCAATAATGACGTCATTTATGTAAATCTACTGGCGGTAAAGGCCGAATAAATCTGAAGAGCTTTTATTAGTTAATAGAGTTCAGTGGTTGGAGGAATATAACCTTTCGAGGGTTGTTAAGAGCCTCCGATATTTCTGTAGGAACACTTTACAGTGTTCTTGCATTGGTGTATTTTGCACATTCAGTGAAAATATGTCTGATACTTAATGAAATGTTGCATGTCTCATAGTCGCGAGGGGGTTTGAAGAGGAGGCGAGAATGAGTTAATTTTCTGTGACCTATTCTCAACTTGCTTATCAGAACTTGATGTTTTCATGGTGATGATTTCAACAGAAAGAGAGAAATGAGCCCTATCGCAACATCAGGAACTTTCTTGATGCAATTTGGTTCCAAATGCTTCCATGCTTCTGTTATCTTTTCCAGAAATGTCTTATTACATCGTTTTGGGATACCAGAGAAGTGCTACCGACCCTGTTAGCTGAGGACATTAAGCCACGCACCCTGCTTCAAATCCCGCTAGGATCCTCCTCCATGACTGAGGCTTTCTCTAGGTTTCCTGTAGTCCTCATAACTGGTAAATTCTTCATTAATCACCACTGTGACCACCTGTGGTGCCTTATGAAGTAAGAGCGGGTGTTGAGCACTATTAAATATTCTGATGTGTTACATTCACATGTTTGAAATATATCGCGTGTTTTAAAGAGAACCACATTTTTTATGTAATACGTTTTCGTCTATCACTTAACATTTACCAGTTAAGATTATACCAAATTCCTTCGAATGAAGTTGACTTCACAGGTTATTCTCAAAAGATTCAAGATATACTTTTATTTGTAATGCAAATATGTTTAATTTGTGGTATTTAATCAAAATCGTTAGCTATGATTTAGAAAATAAAAAATGTCGAAAAAACTACCATATAAAGGGTATTCTGGGGTAGGGGGATTTTCTGGAAAATCTTCGTGTCCCATCTTTGGAAGATATTGAATTCAAATACCAATTTTGGTATTTATCCGACTTTTCGTTATTGACTTACACTTTCTACACACGCGACCTTTTTCTAAAGGTGTTTTTTTTGGATTGGGAGGGCTTCAAAGCATGTATTTCCAGTGAAATTTCTATATCGAATCTTTGGATAGAAAACAATACTTTCCCTACTTACTATACGTAGTGAAAAAATTAAAAATGAAATTGCGTTTTTATTTTATCATTCCCAGTTGCCTTAGGCAACCTCATATTCCATTTTCCTTCTAATGTCTCAAAAATAATTGTTAAATTTGATAGGACAATGGTTTTGAAAATTTTCTCATTCCACAGATCGATCATCGAAATCTTCTAAGCAACGAATCTGATCTGATAGGTATATATGAATTCACACATTGGAGGACTGTCTGGTTAATGGGGTCGTTCATCGGCCTCTCTGGGCAGCTGCAGCAGTGGAGTGGTCTTCGAGGCAAGAACTCTTGGGACTTCCGCGCGTCTTTGTAGCCTTCTGTCTGCGACCTGTAGCCTCCTGTGGTTTCATTCCTTCCTCTTGGGGGTAACCACGATAAATCTAATGTGGGTCGCAGTGCCCAAGATATCACATTCCACTTGGAAGACCTACGCTATAAAGCAGAATTAATACTACCATCTGCACCTGCATATCAGTGTGTTCCAAGGACTTAAGGACAAGAAGAAGCCGATATGGAGCGGTTTTACGGCACCACTGCCTGATGAAAAAGGAATGGTGGGGAGCATCATACGAACTCCGACATACAGTGACTCGCTTCGCCATCCACGGATTTCACCACAAGATTTGTAAAACAAAAAGCTTCCACCAACCAGATAAAAATTGTGTTTGTGAACTGTGAAAAGGCGTGCGACAGATGTGCATATTAGTGTTCCCGGAGAACAATTTCACTAACAGAGTGATTCATTTATAACTTTGCAATCCTGGGCATTTCCTCTATATTAGTTATAAGTATACGAATACAAAGCATGACTACGATTTATCTCAGTGTAGCAGCAACTCTTGCTTTGTAAAGGACATTAATCCCTTAATATTACTTACCTTTGTCAGCATTGGTTTTCTCTAAAGTGATTATGAGAAGCCATGAATTCAATAGTTAGTTGAACTTGCTTAGCGCTGCACAGGCAACGCTGAACTTTGGTCAGCATTACTTGTGCAGAATTGTGGCTTCATAACTCACGCCTGACACCGAGAGAGCAATAACTACAGGTACAGATTTAGCTCACAATAGCCTGTTTGTCATAGAATACTTCCAGTGGGTAAGTTTGGACCCTTCATTGAACGGCTTTCTCAGTTTCGCACTCATAAATAAAATTCCTAGACCTTTATACACATGAAAGTCTGTAGCTTTAAAAGATTACGTTAAAACCACACTCCCAGATATGATACAGTTTGTCCCTATTTAACCTATCTGTTTATGTAAAACAATTAAAGGACGAAAGGGCTATAAAACAATTCAGATATTTTTGTTTAGCATATAACAGAAAACCAAGTGAGATAACTCAGTGATAACGTATGAGCCTCCATTCAGGAGGTTCCCATGGACCGCCCACTCTGACATTAGAGTTTTCATGGTTTTCCTTGTCGGTAAGTGAATGCTGGGGTAATGTCTCATCCACCACAATTTCCTTTCATTAATTTTCCTTTCATTCCATTTCCTTCCCATGTTTCAGAAGTGATTGTAACTCTGGAGGACTGTCTGGTTAATGGGATCGTTCATCGGCTTCTCTGGGCAGCTGGAGCAGTGGAGTGGTCTACGAGGCTATAACTCTCGGGACTTCCGCGCGTCTTTGTAGCCTTCTATCTGCGACCTGTAGCCTCCTGGGGTTCCTTATCTTCATTCCTTCCTCTTGGGGGTAACTACGATAAATCTAATGTAGTTCGCAGTGCACGAGATATCACACTTTATTATATACCCTATATATCAGAAAAATATTGCTGGATTCATCCGAACTACTCCCTGCCCCTGGAGGAGAATCACTGCAACATTACATCGGTTCTTATATCTAGATGAAAACGTGCAAAAATGGTGTAGGATTGAGAAGTAATCATGTAACTATGAAAGAGTTGTGATTGAATCTGATTTAATTGACGTAGCTTACTGCATTGTTGCCTAGCTTGGGAGGTAACTCGCTCTCAACCTCTATATTTGTTTACTCCAGTCGAAAAGTAAATCCAGTAAAAAGGAATTGCAGCTACAGATGCGAAATACTTCATCGGTTGAAAATAAAAAGCGACCGGCATGTGGTGCTTTGCCATCTACGGCTAATATGGAGTGGCACTGATGTAATCGCACAACAATTTTTTTAACTATTTTAAAAGGCTTTAGTGCCAACTTTGTGAAACTGGCCATCATGATGTACATTTTTGGTGTCTCTTTAGGAACTATCGCTGTAATTATAGTTGAGTAGAGCTGGCAATTTTGTTTTGAAACTTCCAAAGTACTTTATTTATCTTATATTCATTACTTTTTATTTATCCCAGAAACAAAAGTTGCAGGAGTTTGAATTGGAGACGGAGGGGACCATAAATTTCTGATGATGATTCTCTCTGTAAACAATCTTTTGATAGTTCTCATTGAACTATCGGCTGTATGAGCCGTGTCAGAATGTTTTTGGAAATCACGATATCATGCTCCCTGTCGGCTAAAAGGTAACAGAATTCTATTCAAGTACGCTGAAGCATTAACTGTTGAATCGAAAAAAAGACCCTATAATTGTTTCTCCACTCGTGGGCACCTTACGCAAGTTGTTTCACCATGGTTAGGTATTTAATGAGCGATATCAGCTTCTCGGACCTTCACATTACCATCTCAGCTTTGTGCACCACTTAACTATTGCTATGACTTTTGTCCAAAATATATAAAATGTTCCATTTCAAGACGCATAAATTGATTCCTCTTCCAAAATGTGAGCTTACATACAGAATCACCTGGTAAATGCACAAGCACCATAATTACTACTTTGGCTATGTACCTAGGTACATAGTAGGTAGAGTAGATATTATGTCCTACCCAAAAAATAGGTTACGAGATTTCAGCATAATACATGTTTTGAAGCCCCCTGAATAAAAAAATTTAGAAAAATGTCGGCTCGCACGCGCATTTTTGTGAGTGTGTGTCTGTGAACAGTGTAACCCAAGAACGAAAAGTTGGATAATTATCAAACTTGGCATTTGAGTTCAGTATCTTCTAAACGTGAGGCACGAAGATTTTCAAGAAAATAAGCCAATCCCAACCCACTCTTTACATGGAATATTTTTCAAAAGCTTAGATTTTCTCAGAAATTCATGTAACGATTTTGATTAAGATACAAAAGGTATATTAAAGATGTTTACATAACAAATACAATTTATATCTTCAATTTTCAGGGAATAGCCTGTGAGGTGATCTTCATTAGGAAGAAATATTGGTAATGTTATATAACTGACAAACGTTAAGCGATAGATGAAAATATGCTACATTAAAAATGTGATCCCTCAAAAACACAAAAGTTATTTCAAATAAACTTTTTATGGTATCAGCCATTTGCGATATATCCGTTATTAGTGGTTCAAATCACTCAATACTTTGTCACTCTTTCCTAACGACATTCAGTTGCCTCTCGTCACTGCATGGAAAGGGTATGGAATTTTAAGGCCAACATATAGCGTCTAGTTCTTAAACATTTGACTATAGGTATTCCCCTTGTATCTAACGAAATGTGTCATGTAGCTGGCTATTCCTGCAAAAGTTAATTTCGAATAAAATGAAGTTCCTAGAAAAATAAGGTTTCATAAGAATAGTTTGTATACCTAGTAATAAACGAAAAATGGTGGAGAAAGTCATGTGAATGTAACACATCAGATTTTTTTCAGCTGTTGTTAGCTATTCACACAGAGCCTGTTTGTTATGAAACACGCCTAAGAAATTTTGGAGCAATTCTTCAAACGGCAACCAATATTGTCTAATAGTTTTTCAGTAAGATCTAAACAGTTTGTTAAGATTGCTTAGACTAGGCACTATTCGTGATTTGAGATATATTAAAGATTGTATGGCCGAACTGTTGCACCCAGGAATATTCCTTAATAACCTATTTGAGCTTGACCAGCTCAATAGATTAACACACATAAATCATACGTAAACACATGCTGAGCCGTTTAAAACGAATATTGAGTCACAACTCTATCACTGAGGGAGATGGCGCAGGCGGCAACGTCTGTGGCCCGTATTCTGGAGGTCCCCGGTTCGAATCCCGGTGGCCCCATCCTGACCATGGGGATTTTCATAGTTTTCCTCTGGTCGCCTAGGCGAATGCTGCGATGGTGTATCCTACCACGACTTCTCCTGAATTTTTCCAGATCTATGTTCAGAGGAGTTAGGGCTCTCACGGGTCACAATACTCTGCACAGACATTTATATATAATGGATCTTATACGAGACCCTATGTTTCGGAAATGTGCGAGGATTTTGAGACAGCATATATTATGCGAATGCGAAGGTTTCTCTATACATAGGTATGCATCCTTAGGGTCCTTTGTGGAACCTTTTTTATTTAACAACTATGGTTCTTAGCGTCCCATTCCATATTGTGTATGAAAGGCCGGAAATTTTGCTCAGAGGCCTCTTTATTAGGCTTGAGGTTCTTTTACGTGTCGTAAATCTACTTCATCCCTGCCTCCCATGGAGTGTAGTATGCACAATAAATCTAGTTGCTCGCAGTGGCGAGGTGTCCCCCGCCGGTAATTACATACTACATAACTCTTTTAGAGGCCACTCAGTTATCACCATCATCATGCCTTTCCCGACCGTATTGTTCGCACGTACTTAGCCATAATGTGTTACAAAAGTATTGGTGCTTTGCTCAACATGCGTACTGTTTTGTGCTGCGATAGCAAGGATACAGTAGACAGATAGCATGGATAATATATCCTGTTATAGCATACACATTAATTGTAAATGAGTAAGTAAATTAATATATTTCGTACATGGGGATCAGAATAATATGACGCATTAAGAGAAAACGCTTGTGCTAAATATAATGGACGAAGTACGATGCCTAAACAATATAGAGTATTAATTGTTCTTCCACACAAGCCGTGTGTAGGACAGGGTTGGAAAGGTTGAATTTTTCAGTCGCCTGATTCTACCTTTCGAATATAACGTATGCTTGCGAAAAACATTAGAGTGAATAATATATAAGAGGTTCAACTGTACATGTAATGGAATAATATTTGGGAAAGGAAGTTTGGTAAAAGAGCCTTCCAGGCCCAAATTTAGGATAGCTTCCTGGCTTTGCCAGTTATGAGAGAAACTGAGAGTAAGCTGCAAAAACACCTTAGTCGGAGAGGATCGTCCTGGCAGAATTTGAACTTAGACTTCTGGTTCACGAGATGATGTGATGGATTGATGAAAATGCTAAACTTTTTCGTAAAGAGATTTGATTAAGACCTCCAATAGCCCCAAACACCGTGACCCTGTCTACTCTTGTCGGATTGCTAGATCATATAGAGCAATGACATTAAATAAGATATAAGTAAGTGTGGAATAATTTTTAAGTAGGGCACAGCTAATACCATCAAACGGTGTCTAAATAATACAGAACACAATTTTCGCGTAGTGATATAAGTCGCATAATACATTAAATTTAAAGAAACGTAGTACACTTAGTGAAATTTACAAAACTCAAGATTAAGAATTTCACCTGACGTAGCAACATCTGTAAATGAGAAACAATGCAATCTGTACACAAATTGGTAACATCAGGTAGAAATCTGATGTGATACATTCACATAACTTTCTCTACCCTCTGTCATTTATTAGTGGGTTTACAAACTATTCTTACTAAGTTTATTTTTGATATACTATGATCTAATCCAAATAAAACTTTGCATAAGTAGTTACATTACACATTTCGTTATAGATACAAAGCGAATATTGATAGTCAAATGTTTTAGAATTGGACGCTATATGCTGGTCTTAAAATTCCATACTGCTTCCATGCAATTGTTGAAACAGGACTTCAAGAGAATGACCAAGAAATGAGCAATTTGAGCCATTAATAATGGATATCTCAAAAATGGCTTATGTCACAAAGAAACTCATTTGAAATAAATTGTATGTTTTAAAGAAATCTAAAATTTTTGTGCAACACGTTTTTGTCTATTGCTAACATTTACTAGTTATACAAGATTATAAAAAATCCTTTCGAATGGGAGGACTTCACAGTCTATTCCCAGAAAATTCAAGATATACATTTTATTTTATGTAAATATATTTACTATATGGTATTTTAATCAAAATCCTTAGAGCCCATTATTTGAACGTAAAAAAAATGTTGAAAAATGCTCCATGTAAAGGGTATTTTGGAGTAGAATTTTCTTGAAAACCTCTTGTATCGCATCTTTGGAGGATACTGAATTTAAATACCACGTTTGGTGTTGATACGACTATTCGTTATTGAGTTATGCTGTTCACACACATACACACACCACACATGGATCTTTCTCTAAAAATGCTGTATTTGAATTCAGGGGTTCTCAAAATGTGCATTTCCGTTGAAATCTCCATATCCAAATTTTGAGTGGAATGCAATACCTTCTCTACCTACTTATGTACATGGTAGAGATACAGAAAGTGAAAGTTTTTACTCACATTCAGCCCAGAATATAAATACATATGAAAGCTAGCAAGCAAGAAATTATTATTGTTATTATTTATTAGCCGCAAAAATAGGAATTGTTAAGCACTCGGTATGGATTTATCTGCACTCAAATCATTATCAATACAAAGAATGTAAACGATAGCTGCATGAGCTGAGATTCTGGTGTGATGAGTGACGTTTGCAAACACCAACAGCTGTACGAGGGATGGAGCACTTTGTTAAATTATGACGTCACTGCGTAAAGTTCAGCAACACTTAAACTTCATTTACTTTCATTCTGGCTTTAATTATTAGAAATTCCTATCGCTGGTTATTAGCTTTGACACATTTTATGATGTAAAAAGTTTATCAGACTGGATAAATGACAGAGTGTTTACTTGGTCTCTGCAGGATAATTAAGGTAGCCTATCCTAAAAGTAGAAACTAACCTATATCAGTCGTCCTTAAATAATAAAGCAACATAGATATAGAGTTACATACCAGCATTTTAAAAACTACACTTTTGTCTTCTGTGCAACTTATTATGGACCAATTATTTGTTTAAATTCCTCGAGTACACGATACTCTTGGTTTAAGAATTTTAGGGACACAGATATTATTTCGTTTTACTTCTATATTATCAGGAAGTGCTTTACTTCAAGTCCAATTAAGGGCTTTTATTCTGTTCTCATGGAGGTGCATGGCAGCCCCTTGCATTATTCACGAAGGCGAACCACTCTGTGAAAGTGAAGGTGCTTGCCAGGTCCATTGTTAATCGATCAGGGTGCAATCACTGGCCGTTCACTATCAGCCCGAGCTCAACTACACCTGAATATTGAGAACTTTACATTCTGAAGAATCCTAAGTGTTGGCAAGTTCGTGATTACATATTAGCGAGTTTACCGACTCTTATATCACAAATACGTCTTAAACTATATTTCAAGTGTACAGGGTATGTTGTGAAGCCAACCTTTGTTCATACCAGTGTAGTTGTGAATTTTGTACATTGTATATTTTAGAATAAATTACATACCTGTAGGTTCCTTCTTTTGGGTTCAGTAGCTTTTGATCTTCAAGTTTAATCGGCTACTGAACTAGGAACTTCGATCGAAGTTACTGTCCAGTTTTCAAAGTGAGAACCACCATTACTTCATAAAATTAAGTCTGTGTGCGTTTTAAAGGTTTATTCTTCAGTGTTATTCCTTAATTTTTGCTAATAATACTATGTATTTCGTTCTTCTGACAATAACATATATTAAAACTTATATAATTAAAATTGTTTTGTTGATATATTAATTTTTTAACCAACACAATTTTACATCGTGTACTATTTGCTCCTCTAGAGGCCATCACCTTGTGTTTTGTTTCCGAAAGGTTTATGTTACAATTAACTACACTTCATTCAGTTTTTACCAGTTATTTTCCAGTCTTTCTCTGATGTACTAAAACTTCCTTATCTGCCAGAAAAACAATATTTAGGATCGCTTCCTTTATTTTAAAATTATTTATCAGTGTTCATTGTAATTTCTTGGCAATATCTTCAATGCTATGTATTAAACAATACAGGAGACATTGATCAGCAATGCTTCACTGTTCTTTATTGGATTATCATAAACAGAGAAAGAAGAAACTTTGGCCATTCGTGGATGGAATGATTAATTACTTGATGTAGAAACAGGCCTAAAGCCTAATTCCATGAAGTGAAGAAAGAAGAAGAAAAAATTAAATAAAAAATTCAGAGTAATGAGTAAGATAAGATGAATAAAAAGGTCTGTGTACTGTTGTTGGAGACCAGTAACGTCATAAAAAATCCGTAATGTATGTTTCATATTCTGAAGTGCATTATTAGTCGCTCTATACCCAAAGCATGAGACGCTATTTTTTAAATTTATACTAATATCTGCAAATAGGTAGTAATAAAGGTTATGTATGCACTTTCAACCGAATGGTACTGCAATGCAGAAACTGCAGAAGTTTGCTTGTAATACTGTGTCTGTGTGCATGAATTAGGAGTCGCAGGTGGCTATGGACAAATGAACCAAGAGAACTTCGAACATACAGACTTACAATCGCCTTTCAAGGCATAATATTAGATGTGCAGTTAACTGGAGTGGAATAGGTGAGTATTATTGTTGGCTTTTAGCCAAGGGATGTTAAGAGGATTCCTGCTTATGATTATAGCAAGCATGAACAAACCAGGCATAAATGAAAGATTGGAATTTAGCGTATGCATTTATGTTGCATATTGACTGAATGAGTCATCCTCGCATGTGGTAGGTAAAATGTCATGTGTTCTAGGAAAATTCAAATTAAATATTGTTATACACAGGGGTGAGGCCAAAAGGTTTTGCAGCTAAATATTAAATTTAGTAGCCCCGGCATAAACATTGGGGGACATAACATCAGAGGAAAACAAGAGATACCAGGAACTTGCTGCACAAAGCTAAAGCAGACGTGGGATATTTATAGTATAATGCATATAAATTCACATTTAACTCTGGTTTATTATAAAGTTACCTTGGTGCAGTTACATTATTTCCAAAAGGTTACAGACAAACATTGGGGGATATGCCCCGCACTAACACGGACCACGCATTCCTACACACAACCACACACTCCGAAGATATACACGAGACTGACGCTACTGCTGGCCTGACTGAACCACGCTATCAGACAAAGAGACTCGTCTCTCAACTTGTCTTCACCCCCCTGAATAGGAAGGTGGATAAAAATGCAGCGCCGGACAATAATTCAGAGTCACAAACAAAATAATTAGTTCCACAATGCGATTCTAAACAGCAATAATGTGTCCGACGCGACAATGCACACACATATACTAGAATATATCTTAGGTTAAACAGTAATTCAAATAAAACATTTTTAAACCAAGTTTTACTTTTTCTGCAGTTTAGGCACCAAAGATACAGGTAGTGTAGACAGTAACTCAAAATTTGGATTCGGCGACTTCATTGGAAATGTGCTTTTAGGTCCCCTAATCCCAAAACAGAGGTGTTTATGGTCCAGCCCACGAAAAGAGAAAGAGAGAAGAATATATCAAAAACTAAAGAGAAATACCCAATTCCATACTTCAGTCATAAAATTCTTTTAAATTTTTAAAACGATTTTAAGAAATCCCCCACACTCCAAAACAAATCTTTATATGGAAAAAATTGCGTTTTATTTTATCACAAATTCCTAAACGACCGTTATGTTTATTATATCATACCTCCAGAACTCTGTGTAAATCCTCTTTATTCCTGCTAAATTTTATGTAATTCGGAAACTATAATGGTTATATGAAAGCTTACCATACGGAAAGTCTAAATAATACATACAATTGATGTCCAATGCTTCCTTTCTTAGCATTAGCTGTTTCTAAATGCGATTTTATCCAGAGAAATCTCAGGATCCTCGAAACCCTTTAAACCTTTAGTCTTAAGGGCAGCCTTTAAGCCTAAAAGTTATCGATTTCAACTGCATTTGCGAAATAGCTTTAGTTCTATGTTTTAAGTTTTTCAAGGTAAAGTTTGTTTTAATGCGTCACCTATACAACAAGTACAAAAATGTGAAGTTCTTGTATTTTTAGGGTGACCCTAATTACTAACATATCTGTTTGTGGTACAGCTAAGAGCTTTTTTCCGCAATTGTATTGCTTGCTTTGAAATCATTTCTGGAGAGTATTATATCGTGATTAACGTAAAGTGGATTAAAGAGTATCATTTTCTTTGGTACGTAGCATAATACATAACGCAGTAACAGTCAACTGAGTTCTCTGTGACGTCAGTTTTCCTACCCCAAGCTCTCAAGGTTGAACTCTGTGAGAAGTGCAGGGAAGGTGAGACAAGGACAAAGACTATAAGAAACGTTGTAGTAGGGCAAGGGGAATTATGTTGCACGTCATATCTACGAGCTTATAAGTCATAAAACCTGACCTCCTTTGCCTCGGTGTCCCTTTCTGAAGAATCCACAAAACAGCGTTGCGTCACAAGACTGTAATAGGATTCACTTAATTGGCTTGGCTGACTCTGATGTAAAGGATACCTTTTAAATTGCAGTGGGTATAGAAGGTTGCCGACGTCATTGAGGACACAATATATTCCAAAGGTCAATGCAGTGTAGGAAATTTATTAATTACGTAGTATAGGCAAAGGAAGCGTTAGAATGCAACAACTTGAGTTTGTCTTTGCATGTGTATTTGTTCCTCCACTTCAAGACCAATTATGTTTGACGCATTTATTATACCGAGGGGGATGGTTCATTTCCGTATCCTGAGATCCTGAGTTCAAACCCCCGAGGCCGACCAATCTGACCAAAAAGATTTCTTAACAGTTTTACACGGTCGAGGGAAATGCTGGGTTGGATAATTTAAATCTGCGAAATTTTCTATCATCCATTTCATCACTATACATTTCATTCCTCTCTTCTTCACCGACATACCAGACATTAGACTGATCATTCATCTTGGATATGCTATGATCCACAGTTTGCTTGCTCTCGAAAGGCTAATGGCTCAAGGCACTGGCTTTAAGTCCTTGTTGTTTAAGTCCTACAACGAGGAGGTTAATCAATTAAGGAAGAAGAAGTATTCATCGTATCGTTCGTATCAACATGGATGGTCGAGATCGTTAAAGCTTTGGCACGTTAACGGGATATCCGTGGCTCAAATCCCGCCAGACTGTCCTCCCTGACTCTCGCCTTTATTCAGTTTTCCTTGCTGGCAAATTCTGCAAAGGTACCCAAATTCCTGTGATGCCGTGTGTAGCAAGAGCGGGCGTTAAACACTACTAAAAAGAATATAATGCTGGTAGTCATCAAACGAAGCTTCAAGGCAACCCAATACCAAATCCTACAGTTACACGCCTTGCTACACTCACATTGTCTTCTCAGAGAAGAGTTAACAATTTGGGCATCAAGTCATAGTTATAAGGTGAAACGTCCAGTGAGTATGGTGAGTGATGCCATAATCTTATTGCTGAACAAAAGAGACACACAATATTCACTCCAACTCCTTAAATATGTAAGCCATTTAGCAATGGCAATAATCGTATATATTATATTGTTAACGTTTCTTAAAAAATTATGTGGCACATTCTGACAAGGGTTCACATTTCAGCAAAAGGAAATTCTATTACGAGTAGTAAGGAAGTCTAATCAAAGTAGAGTCGAAGTTTCTTTAGGTTTTGCGTGATATATTTTAAAAACTTATCCAAAATGAGAGTAGCCTTGAAAGTCAAAGCATAACGAACAATAACCTAAGTAACATAGAAAAAAAATAAATAAAAACAAAAATATTGCACATGTAAACATTGTAAACAAAAGAAAAATACACCCAAACTTATTAGACATTTATTTTGGAACATATTTTAATACAAGTTATATATTCAATATCTTTAAGAATTTTTGTGAAAGGTTAAAAAATACAACTAATTGATGTGTATATATATTTAGTTAAATACACATTATAAATTATCTAATACAATAAATACTGATGGTTCCTCGAACTTCAGAATTGCACAAGTGTAATTAAAGTAAATTGTGCTACTACCATCTTTTAATACAAACTAAAGTTAATGAACTCAAAAGCTGTTGCTTTATTTTAATGCTACGTACAATGGTTGTACCTAAAATTACGTTTTGTTTTAACGAGATACAAATTAATAAACCTAAGAATAACATCGGTAAGTACAAAAATCTCTAACGGAAAACCAGCAACTTAGAGTTACAAATACGTACTACGAAGTCTCAAATGCTATAAAAATAATACCAAAGAGAGCTTTCTTAGAAGTAAATTTAGACATATAAACGCTTTAATATTATTGTATTATTATTGTTGTTATTATTATTTATTTATGCAGTTTTATTGACAATAATCCCAAAGGGTCTTCATATATCACTTTTCCGGTTTTAAGTTCCAACTGATAAACTCCTTGCATTAATTTTAGGAGAACGTTTTCATTTGTAACTTTTGACTACATATGGAATATTACACGAACACAGGCTATTCATAAGGCATCGTGCGGCACCAACGCCATTGAAGCAAACAACTGAGCCTTCCATTCGAGTCTATTTCACACTGGAAGTTTGGAAAGAAAATTATACGCATACTCGTTTGGTATTCCAAATGGAATGGGATGAGAGCCGGCACCTTTCGAGTTCTGTATACCTAACTCGCCCGTATACACGAGCCCATTTCTGTACGAAGGCCTGAATGGTACAAATAAATAACCAAATCTCATTCGATGGACAGCTCTACCCAGCGTAACACGATATGCACTGAGCCTATAGTAATCTCCTGCCAAAACTGTAGTAGCAGATAAATCTGATGCCGGCGTGCAGCTAAAAGTAATACGAGGGAACTACAATAAAGTTAGAATAGAAAGGAAGAAAGGAACGACTGCTATAAGATGATTGCTTGTTAATGGGTATTCTTAACATTTATATTGAGACTCTAAGGGCTAATAAACCCTCGTTCGACAGTTCTGATAGAACTACAGAGTCACTGTAATTATCCTGCTTCTTTAGAGTCTTTTAATTCATATTTTTCAAAGGAGTAGGAAATTGGAACTTCTTAGATAGCCTTCTCTTTATCCACATCTTCCGGCTAATTACTTCAAGTTTCAAAGCGCACTGTATGGTGGAAAACCCATCATGTGACTCTACTTCTTCGTATATTATTTTGCCTATACCTCGACTGTTGCCATTGTCTGCTAAACAAACACTTTCTCGAAAACTTTGTAGCTTTCTAACTTAATCTGCAATAGTAATGCGTTAATTAATGCATGTGTAAGGAACGAATAAATGAATCAAATTATGCATTTCTAATTATAATTGAGCACAGAGATAAAACTAGAGTAGAGTAATTTTAAAATTAACTGTATACATTTTGTCCATTTTTGTAAAATATAATTGCATTGAACTTTAACTCTAATTTTACTCGGACTCCTAGCCATGTAACTCGATTTGACATTTCAAAGGTGTTCTTAATCTTCAGGATAAACTAGAATTCGGTGAAAATTTTGAGTATTATACCTTCAGGAAAGCTTCAGCTCTTATTACTTTCTCTACTACGTATAGTAAGTAGGGAAAGTATTGTATTCCACCCAAAAATTCGATACCGAGATTTCACCGGAAATATATATTTTGAGGCTCCCTGAATCCAAAAAAAGCATTTTTGGAAACATGTCCTTGTGTGTGTCTATGTGTGTGTGCGCGTGTGTGTCTGTGTGGGTCTGAACAGTATAACTCAGAAACGAACAGTCCGATAAACACCAAAATTGGTATTTAGGTTCAGTATCTTCCAGAGATGCGACGCGAAGGTTTTCAAGAAAATCTCCTCACCCCAGATTATATCTCGAATTTTTTGGGAATGTCTCCAAAAGCATTCTTCATTGTGAACGAATTTTGCGTAACATAAGAGATAGACAAAATTTTACTACACAAAAAATGTAGATCGCGTTAAAATACACAATTTATGTAATATACATTTTATTTTGTTGTTGAGTG
Organism: Deroplatys truncata; assembly: GCA_030765065.1. Taxonomy (NCBI): domain Eukaryota; kingdom Metazoa; phylum Arthropoda; class Insecta; order Mantodea; family Mantidae; genus Deroplatys; species Deroplatys truncata. The sequence goes on from CM060986.1 coordinate 67,975,103, forward strand.
AACCATTTTCGAGATATTGCTTGTTATTCCCTTAAATTTTCCAATACTTATATACTTTTTCTCAAATTCGTTATTCATTTTTAATGTCCTGGAAATGCAAAGAGAATGGAATGCTCCGCATAGCAACCAGCTCTTAAAAGATTTGACTATCACTTAAAACCTACCATATTCCCATTGCACCTACAAGAAAATTAGCAATAAGATTAACATCTCGATTAACATGAAGCATATGGAGAATAAGCGTTTGTAAAAATAGTTTGTACAAGAGTAGAGAATGTCATGTGAGTGTAATACATCAGATTTTTTTCATTAAATTTTATGAACATTGTAAAGACTATGGATATTAATGCTGGATTCAACATTACACAATTATGATAATATTTATTTTCACTTAAAATGTTTATGTAAAGTTTGTATTTGTATGATTTGGAAGAGTAATTAAATATGTTTGCTTGACCGGCTGCGTAATTTATAGGAAAATATTCTAAATATTAATTCAAACATACTACTGTGTATCCCACCAAGCATAACGTTTTTATATAAATCCCAGCAATAGTTTCAACCGACACGGATAGGAATCGTGAATAAGAGACATGAGGTTAAAATCCGCTAGGACGTCTTCCCTGACTGAAACTTTTTCCAGGTTATTCTCAGACCTATAACTGTAAATGTTGAGAAAGTGCTCTAAACTTATAACAGAAACGTTACATTCCCAGATTTACTTTTCCAATTATCATCTCACCCATAAGCAATGTCGCCTTCTGTGGTGCTGTGTAAAGTAATATCGAGCATTAAGTAGTATTAAAAATGGAAAAAGCAATAATTTCCTGGCCGCTTTAGGAGGACGTGTAATGTTCCCCAAAATTGATCTCAAAGACAGTCTTGGAGTGAGCAACTTCTCAAGCACAGGTGTAAGAGCAGTTGCCTACAAGTTCAGGGTTGAATACTTGTGGTTCTTTATGCAATGTAAACCATTGTTATTTTAATACTTCGTAGCCCAAATATGTAAGATACAGAATTTGTTCTGATCATTTAAAAACGCCTTATCCTCGTAAAAAAATGCTTTAACAGCGCTTGATTTATAAACTTATGGTGCTGGCTGAGTTCTGAAGGAGCATATTTCGTAGTAATTTGATTTACTTACCTTTAGTTATCTATGATTATAGGGACGCTGAAATAGATTTTATATTTGTTAGTTAAGCGGTATCCAAATTATGGTTCTTTTAAAAAACATTTTCAAGGATTTTCCAAAAATACTCCTCGATGTAATTTTTAATTTCTTGCCAAGAAACTGCTAAATATGCTACAAACCATTTTATTTTAAAGTATACCATTTATTATACATTTAATTTTTACTTTCCCTACTACGTATAGTAAGTAGGGGAAGTATTGTATTCCACCCAAAAATTCAATACCGAGATTTCACCGGAAATATATGTTTTGAGGCCCCCTGAATCCCAAAAAAAGCATTTTTAAACATGTCCGTGTGTGTGTGTGTCTATGAACAGCATAACTCAGAAACGAACAGTCGGATAAACACCAAACTTGGTATTTGGGTTCAGTATCTTCTAGAGATGCGACACGAAGGTTTTCAAGAAAATCTCCCCATCCCAGATTACCCTTTAATGGAACACTTTTCGAAAATTTTATTTTTCTCCAAAGTGGCTCTTAACCATTTTGATTAAAATATCATATGTTTAAGATATTTTAATGACAAATGAAATGTATATCTCGAATTTTCTGGGAATGTCTCCAAAAGTATTCTTCATTGTGAACGACTTTTGCATAACTGGTAAACCATAAGAGATAAACAAAATGTTACTACACAAAAAATGTAGATCGCGTTAAAATACACAGTTTATGTCATATACATTTTTTTGTTGATTGAACAATTTTCGAGATATTGATTGTTGTTCCCTTAAATTTGCCAATACTTTTTCTCAAATGGGTGTTCGTTATTCATTTTCTTATATCCTGGACATACAAAGAGAATGGAATGCTCCACATAGCAACCAGCTCTTGAAATATTTGACTATTGCTTAAAGCCTAGCAATTCCCCTTGCATCTACAAGAAAATTGTCAATAAGATTACCATCTCGATATCTCGATTAACTTGAAGCATATGGAGATTAAGTGTTTGTGAAAAGTGTTTGTACAAGAGTAGAGAAAGTTGTGTGAGTGTAACACATCAGATTGTTTTTAAAAATCGTGTGCGCCTTCTTGAATTCAACAACTCAGCAAAAGATGACTTGCGCCTCAGAGCAAATATTACATAGTAATTTTCAGTTGGTATTTTTAAAACCGGAAGATAGTTTGCAAAGTCTCGTGCTCATAACGTAATATTTGCATCCTAAGAAGCAATGTGTCTAAAGACGGAATGTAACGGAGAAAAATCATTTTAAGAGGAGATTAAGAGCTCTATTCCGCCCTTGTTAAGTTTTCTAACTTCATAATTTATTTATCTCGCAATTACTTTCATATATCAGGCTGAAGAGTTTACAGGATTTTGATGCTCACCTTCTTAGTTCACTAGTATACTTGTATATAGGTAACAATGCAATTTATCAATAAAGTTATGCTTTCGTTCTTAATTACAAAATTATTTAATCAAAAAGCATCAGTACTTAATTTTTAAAATGTAACCAACCAGTTTATCAACATTATTGTGGTGTTTTTATTTATATAAAAATTTTCTTTAGCTATCTGCAATTCGAGAGTTTCGAGTCATAAGGATATATCCACAAAATACGTGTTTTGAGATAAAGGTATAAAAGAAGTTTCGCAACATAAAACACTATAATTCTTTTTATTTATCTGACCTGAAATGGGTTTTCCATAAAGACATACATAACTATGCCATAACAATGACATATAACAATGTCTTAACCGAAAACATAATTAAAGTTACACCTAAGTTCATGTACCTGATAATCGAGATAACTCATGGTTGTTCGAGTCTGTTTACACTCATTCAACGATATCTCAGCTTTAATGTTATGTGCTACATAATAAAACATAAGCACTGTTGTGGATACGTTGTTTTCACTTTAAACATCTTGGTTCTCTTGTTATTTACATCTGATATAGTAGTGGAATCTGATGTAGTGTTGAATCGGGGGCACGCGGGGGCCATATGTTGTTAGTGATAACTTCATCTTCAAACACTCCATGGATTTCCTGTAAGCAGAAGTTAGCTGTATGTGCCGTCGCAGAGTCCTGCTGGAAAGTCACGTAACTTCTTTCCCTCTCAGTTATTTTGCTAACAAGTGGTCGAAATATCTTTTGCATATCCCTCTTACTATTAATTGCTTCCGCAAAAAAATGCCTATTATTCTCTCTCCGCTAATAGCGCATCACACTTATATTTTTTGATCATGCAGGGGTTCCTTGTGTAGGTGGTCAGGCTCTTCAGCACTCCAATAACGATTATCCTGTGTATTAATATACCCACTTAGGTGGAACCACGATTCGTCCGAAAAGAAAGCTAGATTAGGGTCCATTTGACCGTCATGTACCTGATTCAAGACCCATTCACAAAATCGCATCCTTAATGTAGGGTCACTACAGTAGTTCCTACACTACAGTAATTTTATAGGGCTTAAACTTGAGTAACTTTGTAGCCGTTTGAACAGACCCATAGAAAACTTCAATTTCCTGGGAAAGATGTCGAACCGATTTTCCAGACCTTTCCAAAGCGTGTCCAGTGTTATCTAGAATTTCTTCTGTGAGTACTATACGTGATTCTTATGTTCCTTATAAAGAAGACTTCCCGTTTCACGTGATTTATTTACTAATCTATGAATCATAGTTCGACCTGGAAAGTGAAAATCAGGAAATATCTTTTGAAATAATCTCCTTACAGCACTCGCAGATTCTGTACGGACGTATGAATCATAAATAAATACCTTTTGGGAACAGAATACCGGTACCCGAATAATGCCATTTCACTTAATATGTATTATACTGCGTCAACTAACAAACACGTGTCACGTTTGCAAGAGTTGAACTCACACTGAAGCCTCGGGCTTCACCGCCGGCCGGCTAAGAGCCGTGAAACCTGTTCTGCTCTATATTGATAACCCAGTATAATAGTGGAGAGAACTTTGTAGTATTGTACAGATGTTTAAATTTAGATGACAGTAATAAATAAAAGAATGCACATGGTTCCAAAAAGGTGTTTTAGGAGATATGAGCTAACTTTGAGGACCTAAGTTCGTTGACTTTGTATAGAACAATTAAAAGAAATTGTGGGAGGGAGAAGTATGTAGATATATGCGATCAATTTGGAAGAATATGTCTTGTCAGGAATAATATTGTTAAAAAGAATAGGAAATAGTTGTTGAGAGAGATGTATTATGTGAACAAATTGGTAGTATTTTTCCATTGGCTAATAGAATGTGAAAAGTTAAAAGATGGAGAGATGATATGTGGAACAAAAATGGAATAAGTTAAACAAAGAAATGGTGACAGTTAAAATTCTGGCAAGCCTAAAGGCAGAAAAAATTAAAATGGTGGGGACATTTTTAGGAAATGTAAGAGATAAGTGGACTAGGAGTCTAAGAAAGGAGCAACAGAAGAGAAGTGAAGAGATGGACAGTAGCTTTATTCCATACAAACAACTTAGGTAATTAAAGTATGGGAAGGCTGGTTTATAAACGCACTAGATTTTTAAAATGTTTAGATGTAAGTTATATTTGTAATATTGTATCAAAGAAAGATGAGAAAAAATCTATATACTTTTGGAAGTGATAATAATGTATAGCGAACATAAATTTCCTGAGGTATTTTTAATGGTAACCAAATCCTACAACTTGTATGCTATCTCCGAAACAGATGCTTGTCTTCGCTAAATTGTGAGTCAATTAATGTAGAACGAGTTGAGTTTAGATACAATGAGCGTCATTGATCCACTTTTGGGACAAGATATAACATGTAGGTCACCCATGGGCGATAGATATTTTGACACGTGTACCTATGGGACTGGAGTTCAATCAGCATTCAGGAAATTAAAAAGCTACTATAGTAGCAATCCGTAATAATTCCAATAAACTAACAGTCTGCCTGGAGGAAGCGTAATGCTGACAATCATGCTCGCATATCCGCTGGATAATCTCCCACTTCTGCCTTGCACGTGTGATCGTGATGCAAGCAGTTACGTTGGTCGGTAATACAATAGATTACTATTATTGTTATTATCATTGGTGTCGTAGTCATTGCTTTGAAAAATAGCTACCGTTTCTCCAGCATCTATTTTTATAAGGAAAAGAAATTTCATTCCGACCAAAATTTTATATCCACTTTTCACCAAAATACATGTTTTGAGGTCCATATGAATAAAAATATTATTCCACAGCACGTGGAAAAGAATTCACAGCACGTAAACGTCCGTGTGTATCTGTCAACAGCATAACTTAACAACGGAGTGTTGGATAAATACTAAACTTCGTACATATGTTGATCTTCCTAGAATGCTACAGAAAGATTTTCAGTCAAATTTCTCCTGTTCCAAATTGTTTACATAAAAAAGTTTATTTTTCATTTCCACAAAAAATGACACTAGTAACATTTTGACTAAAATATCGTATGTGCAATATATTTATTTACACGTCGAATGATGTAGGTATACCTTGGATTTTCTGTGAATGGTTGTGAGGTTTGCTTGATTCAAAATGAATAATTTTAATTTTTATTAAAACATGGTATGTATTTCGAATATTTTTAGTGGCACCAACTATTTCGTTTTAATTGGTTTGAATTTGCTAAAACTGTTCCACTTTTTGAATTGGGTAGTATTCAGTTCTTTTTTGAGATGTAGAAAGAGCGTGGAATTTCAATGTCAGGATATACATTTGACTATCACTTCAGCCTTCTGTATACCTTTATACTCGTAATAAAAGATGTAATATCACAATTTCTGTAAACATTATCTCATGAATTAGATATAAAAAGATATTTTGTAAGAATAGTTGGTGAGAGAAATATAAAAATAAACTATACTGGCTAGAGGAAGTCCTGTGACTGTAACGTGCCAAATCTTTCTTTTTTGTTTATTTTGTTTTGGACTCCAATAAGTTTTGTGATGCTATAAACAAAACATATTTATTAATAACCTATACACATACGAGCTGTTCGCGATGAAGAGAAAAATCGATTCTTACCTATATTTTATTTCAACATTTCTAATTAAAATGTCTTCTCAGGCAATGTAGTATAGTTAAAACCTTTATGATTGACGTGTGGCAGCAGCTCTTGTCACAGCAACATATAAGCGGCATCTGTAGTTCGCTGTGAAGACACATGGGTGATAGTGCAAGCTATGCTGCATTAACTTGAATGCCTTTTATTTATATTATTTTCTTGAATAAAACTATCTTTATCTGAGACTACCAGAATCCACAGCTCTGCTCGCGTTATCGTCTCCCTCCCTCTCTCTCTCTCTCTCTCTCCTAATTCTCGGTGTCTCTCTCTTCTCTTAGCTATCCCTTCCTCCTTTTTTTCTTTCCACTCTATACGAATAGAATGAAATTGCCCTTCATCTCCCATAACCTCTTCTGTGTGTAACTTAAGTGTTAAGTTTTGAAAATCGGCAATAAAGTTATTTTTGTGGGGTGTTAATAAAAACTAATACATCAGCAAAACATTTAACAGTACACAAGCTTCCTTAAGCTTGGAATGTGATTGGAACCATATTGGTTTTGTAAATAATAGTAACTAAACTGTTTCATGATCTTAAAAATTCATTCTGTGAAATGCTTTACATATTAAAAGCGGTTGAAAAGCTTAAAATTATAATTATACCTTAAAACACTTAAGTAAAATTAATATCGAACTAATTCTCTTTTTAGAATCTATAAATTTGTGCTTCTAAATGTGTACGTACTCTCTCGTGCATAAATAGAGGCCCATTCCCCCAGATGACCATACTGATTTTCTCTCCGTAAGGTTTCTACCCTCAGATAGCCACGACAGGTATCAGTTGCTTAAGTTACTGGCCTTAAAGGTAATTCAGGAGAATAAAACTAATCAAAGAACGATATTTATATATGTGGGATGAAGGTGTGGTAGGAACCATCTCTATGAAAGGGATTGGTATACAAGAAAAGCCTAAACCAATTGCAAAATTTTCAGCCTTCTAGAGGAAGGGATGAAGAATTATTTGCATGTGAGATTAAACTGAATGACAGCTATAACATTGACATATATGAGAGCTTTCACAAGCGACAAGGAGACGACAAAGTAGGTTGCCAATCCAGTGTCTAGAATTATACTCGAAAAAGAGGTGGTCACGCAGGTATTAGGTGGGACTATGTTTTGTCAGTACTAACGTAATCGCTCCGTTCCATTATGGACCATATGTTATGTACGTCAGTACACAAGTTTTCAAAGTGAAGTATTCCATTTCTTGAATATACACACACTGGGCAAAATTCAGAAGTCATTCTATTTTCTGTTTGGGATGTAACGTATATTTTGTAAACTAAGTTTCATAAAAATCATTAAATACACACACATACACAAACACATTAGAAGTGTTATTCTGACTTTAGTTTAGCCCGTTATAAAATTTAAACAAAATTGAAAGCTACCAAAAGATTTTTCAGTTGCTGTTTATTATTCAGCTGTAAAAAATCTCTTACAAGGCTCGGTGTTAGATGTGTATCATGAGAACGGATTTTTCTTATAAACCCATGTGTACTGTCCATTCCAAACCAGAGTGCCTTTCACTGAAAACAAACTCTTTGTATTATCCGCGCGAAAGTAGTTCGCAATCCCCGCCCATAATGGCTGCTTGTTCCCCTCCCACGTGCTTGTTGAAAACTATTTAATCTATAAAAAGGCGCTCTGCGTAAAATCATAGTTCTAAATACAACGTGAAGTATCAATCGATTTTATAAGTAGGCGGCAATGAACATTTTACTTACTTTAATCACAATCCTCGGGCAAAAGTGCAACACCCAAATCCGAATCCTCCGAAGATGACTCGCCTGCCATATCACAATTAGAATTACTCTCCAAAATAATGACAAGCTTATCCACAATTCCACAGCACTGTCGCACTTAAAATAAATTCCCACATTTTATCCTCTTCTATGTTGTATTATGTCTGTTTATATTCCTTGCTCGCTTTCGTTACACTTCTCACTGAAACGCCTGTAAAATCCGATATTAGTTTCGTAATATGCAATGCAAGTGTCGGGTATTTTTGTAATAGTGAGTTGAATATATGAAGTTTTGTTTGCTTTTTAGCCACTTTTTAACTGTTTCCCGCCTCTGTGTTTGAACGGTTTATTCGCACTACACGCACCTTCCTCTGCCATGTGAGCTCAAATACCAACTGACTAAATCACAAGATTTGACCTGAGCTGAGCATATGTGCGTTAGTGTATTAGTGTATTATGAATGTATTATTATGTTCGCTTATCATATATCCTGTGTTACGCAAAGTGTTTAATCGTTACTCAGATAGCACCTCTGGGAATTCATTGCTGCATTTCTTCTGTATGTAAGAGAGTGGCAGTCGTGCATACAGTTGGTATTAGCAAGCAAGATGCTCTCGGCGTTAGTGCAATAGGAGGCGAAAATCATATTTTGTAATCTCTTTAACAGCTAGTATATATCCATTACCTTTAACGATTAGTTCTCATGATAACCGCAATAAAATGTGCCGTTCTATACCTTTCCTGCTCTAATATTTCATAATACATTTATTAAGGAACTATTTACGTTGGGTTCGTGACAAGCCGAACCACATGCTTCTGTTTACTCAGAGGGAACTCTGGTTTTGGAATGGACAATGGAAACTCTTTGTTTACGCGCTAGAGCCTTCGAAACGGAGAGGGAGTTGACTAGATAAATAAACCGTAGACCCAGACAAGCAGTATACATCGCATTCATTACTTAAGATTTATGAATGGTACAGCATCGCCGTTACGTGATGTACAACAGTCCTTCACCATTCCCACAGCTACAGTAAAATTCTGTTTAGTAGTTTCATACTTTGCAGTATCCATTTGTGTGATTACCGTCTAGTGGGATTGAGCAATGGCGGTTTTATACACAAATGCAGAATGCACCGATATGCTTCTCAACTATAGGTAAGCCAGAAGTAATGCAAGAGCAACTTGCCGGCTCTATTAACAACGTTCCCCCAAAAGGAGTCACCAGCCCACACCATGTTTCCAAAATTGGGGAGACGTTTAAGTGCATAGGCAACTTATGTCCTAACAAACATCCTAGTGGATGTCCGCGGACACCGTTCACCAGAGTTTGAACTCCTTCCAAGAGTTCGACAATACATAACCAGGCGATTGAAATCAACGAATTGAATTTGGGGGCAGTCATTTTGAGCACCTTCAGTGGTTGACTAATATTATCTGACCGACAGCATTTCCGTTTTCGTTTTTACTTCCTATCCTTTGTGATCCGTACTGCATTCGTATTTTACAGACCTCAGCACGAATATAAATCGTATATGCCATGTGTTTATCGACAAGATATTATTAGTACCCATCTACCTACCACGAAGCTTGATTTATACATTTATTTACAGCCTATAGTGTAAATAAACCCAAAGCCACATCTCTTGTAAGATTATTAGGAAATGCCTTGCACCATTCCATCTTTCAACGCCTTCTCCCTCTTTCTATTTTAACTGTTTAATTCATCTTCCTCCTTTAACTTTCATGATTACACCTGAGAAACAACTGATGTCTCGTGGAACTGTAGGTTTTATTTGTTTTTACCTGAATCACGCTAACATTCACTCTCACATACATATTTTCAGGCTCAGCAGAGGGTAGGGAATGATTCCGGTTAAAAAAAATTTCCCCTGCTCCAACTGGGATTTGAACCCCGACTCCTGTTTTAAGACTCATAATTTAGGATAAAAGAGAGTAGTACCTTCAGGACTGGATTGCATTAATTCCATTAATTTTAAGGACAACAAGCGTAGATTTTCGTTTCATTCAGTGATTGTACCAAAGTTAAAAACATCCCAACTTTTCAACGTTGAAGCGTCAGAACACAGATAACGAATACAATACAGAAACACAGCTAAACCCTGAGAACTTGGGCTGGTAAGAGGAAGAGCTTTACTGAACTGTCTTGGGTTCACGGCACAGTTTTAATGGAATATGTGGTTACACCCGCACTTTGCACAGGACTTGTTCCCTCAGGGTTTCAGTTCTTTGGTGCGATAAAAGACAGACTTGGGGAGGAACATGTCTCTAGCTGCGAACAACTTGAGGGTAAAGTTCTAGAACACGTCTGTGAATAGTTACGGCTGGACAATATGTGTGGAACGTGAACTGTGCTTCAAGGAGTGTAGTTCTCAAGTATTACACAACGAAAAATCTGATGTATTACATTCAATTACTTTCCTTACACTCTCGTTTATTAGGAGTACACAAATTATTCTTACAAAAGTTTATTTTTCTATCTACTTCATTTTCATCGAAGTGAACCTTTGAATAAATATATACTTTACACATTTTGTTAGGATAAAAGGAGGAAAACCATAGTCAGATATTTAGGAATCGGACGATATACGCTGGCGTTAAAATTCCATAGACAATCCGAGAAACAATTGAAAATCTACCAGACTTAAAAAGAATGACTAAATATTGAACATATCCATAACATAACCATTAATAACGGTTAATCTGAAATGGCTGAAGCCACATCAAAAGTTATTTGAAATAAATTGTGTGTTTTAAAGACATCTACATTTCTTGTGTAGTAAGTTTTCGTCTATTGCTTAACAATTACCAGTTATACAGGATTATATAAATTCCTACCGAATAAAGAGGACTTCACGGGCTGTTTCCAGAGGATTCAAGATATACATTTTATTTGTCATGTAAATACGGGTTGATTTATGAAGAACTGACATTTCTTTCTTTAATTATTCTGTTTGAAATTCACTCAGTCCCCAATTTTAGCACCAAATTAAACAGAATGTTCTGGAGTTTCGATTGCCTGTCACTAGATGCGCAGATGTACATGTTTTATTCGAATTGTTAGTTTTATTGTTGGCAACTGTTTTTGAGATTTTGTTCTGGTCAACGTGAAAATGGAGTACACATTAAATGAACGACTCTTCCTTATAAAGCAATACTGCATTACGAATTCAATTGCAGCTATTCAAAGGGTATATCAAAGAGAATTTGGTGTTTGAAATTCTTCTCAAAGAAACACAATACTGAGAATGGTAAAGAAATTGGAAACAACTGGAACTCTGGTGAGTGAAAAAGGCAAAACTCGTTCATCTAGGCTTCCCACGGTTATTGCTAAGATCACGACTGGATCAGTCGCCCAAAAATCATTAATATGTTTGTCACAGGAGATAGGGTACAGCTACTCAAAGTGTCTCAATTGCAATAATTGCAAGTTTCTCTGACGACCGGATAATTTCCAAGAACCTGTGGCCACCGAGATCTCCGGATATGACATCGCCGGACTTCTTTCTATGGGGTTACTTAAAAGACAGGGTTTATGGCGACGTCCCCAGACATTGGACGATCTGAGGCACAACATTGCACAGGAGATTCAAAGCTATTGACAACAGAGCCTTCCAATGAGTGGCCAGTAACATGGAACGACGTGTTGAGTTGTGTCTTATGCAGGATGGAGAACATTTTCAACATTTGCTATAGAGGTAAATAAACTTCCAAAATTCCTCTGCATTTGAGGTATAATAACTTGTCGCTAGCATAATCGTTTTAAAACAATTAAATGTCAGTTCTTCATCAATCACCTGTATCTTTAATATATGGCATTTTAATCAAAACGGTAGAGTTAGTTTTTTAGAAAATAAAAAGTTAAAAATATTTCCATTTAAGGGTAGGGTGTGATGGGGGAATTTTCTTGAAAATCTTCATGTCGCTTCTTGGAAGGTTCTGCATCTAAATATAAAGTTTACATTTATCTGAATATTCGTTTTTTGGTTATGTTGTTCACACACATTGACATACACACACACACGGATCGTTTTCTAAAAATGCTTTTTTTATTTAAAGGGCCTCAAAGCTTGTATTTTCGGCGAAACTTCGGTATTGAATTTTTGGGTGGAATGCAATAGAGTGGTAGAGAAATGAATATCTGAAGTGTTGCATTCAAGTGACTTTCCCTACTCACTTTTCAAAAAAATGTTTTTAAGCAAGCTTAATATCTGGTTGCTTCTTAATCCAAGTAAACTTTCATTACTCATTTATACATTTCTTTGTAAAGAAACTGCAGGTAAAGCGATTTTCAGTTTTTTTAAGAGCGTGTCGCTATGTGATGGGCTTTGAAATTCCATGTTCCTTGCATGACCACGAGAAAAAGCCTATCACTTGAAAAAAGCATAAGCACTCGAATATTCCAATAGATAACAAAGAATATATCGGAAATAGTTAATGGTATAAAAAGTGTATTTGACACATATTGTGTGCTTTGGTAATTACACTTTTTGTGTAACTAACTTTGTGTATCTTTTGTTATATAAAGTTTATTCAGTTTGGAGTCTACTTCAATAAGGAGTTAAGAAAATTCAAGATATATATTTTATTTGTCATGCAAATATCTTAAAATGTGTTATATTTATAAAAATTATTGAGTTTTCAAAAAAATTTCTACATAATGGGTAGCTTGGGATGGGCAGGTTTTCTTGAAAATCTTCGTGTTATAACTTAGAATATGTTGAATTTAAATACGCAGTTTGGTGTTGAATAGACTTTTCGGTTTTTGAGTTATGGTGTTCAGACACACACACAGAACTTTTTCTAAAAGTGAATTTTTTGAGATTTAGGGAGTGCATTTTCGGTGAATCTCGTTATAGAATTTCGAGTTGGAATGTAACAATACTTCCTCTACTTACTTTAGGTAAGCAGTAGAGATAGTGAGCTGAAGTCTGATGTATTGTGATTAAACGACTTTTTCTAACAACTAAAACTTGCTTTCATTACTATTTCCTAAATTATTTGTCAAAAATCTAATTTCTCTGCGTATTATTAATGATAAATGTTTTCCTAAATGGCTTCAACACACTTTTTGTTGTGACGATATAGTATCATAGAGGAGTCTTAGTGTGACAGTCAAATATTTAAAGGATCATTTTAAGTGTACATATGCTGGACTTGATATTACGTTCTCTACCACGTATATAGTAGGTAGAGAAGGAATTGTATTCCACACAAAAATTCTATACTGAGTTTTCAACGGAAACACATGTCTCCTGAATCCAAAAATCATGTTTAGGAAAAGGTTCATGTGCAGTCTCTCTCTCTCTCTCTGTATGTGTGCGTGTGCACGCACGCACGCGCGCGCGCGCGCGCGCGCGCGTGTGTGTGTGTGTGCTCACTCGATCGCCTGTGAACAACTTAGCTGAAAAAATAAAGGACAGATAAATACCAAAGAGTTTTGGATTTCAAAAGAGTCTTTTAACGATTTTGGTTAAAATACTCAATATTAAAGATTTTTACATTCCAAATAAAATTGTATATCTTGGATCTTCTGGGAATAGCCTATGAATTCCACTTTGGAAGAAAGTCATTTGGAAACAATTTTATATAATCTTCTGTAACCCCTAAACGTTAACCCATAGAGAAAACATACTACACAAAAAATGTAGGTCTCTTTAAAACGCACAATTTATTTCAACCTGGTTTTTTGTTGTGGCTGAGCCATTACTGAGAGATCCATTATTAGGCGTTTCAGTTGTTCATTTTTTGGCCATTCTTTTAAAGTTCTGTGGATATTCAGTTGTTTCTTGAAATTGCACGGAAACCGTATGGAATCTTATGGCCGGCATATAGCGTCAAGTTCCTAAGCATTTAACTGCCACTGTTCCCTTTGTATCTATAACGAAATGTGTAATGTAGCTATTTCTGCAAAGGCTTGTTTAGTTTAAAATGTAGCAGGCAGAAAAATAAGCTTTAGTACGAATAGTTTGTTTACCCACTAATAAATGAAAGGGATAAAGAAAGTCATTTGAATGTAACGCATTATATTTGTTTTAATAGTATGAGAAACAAAAGAACGGACGTAGCATACAGAAGTGTGTATTCTGAAATCAGACATATTCAAACATCAGAAAATATCCCGTAAATAGTTAAAGTTTAATTTAACACCAATTGCACATTTTAATTAATTTTTACGTTATATTGTAGCACCCGGTACTGAGGGGTTGCTAACCCCGGGGTTTGCTTACACTAGGGAAGGAGTAAGCTCAGACGGCGGAGAGTGGAACGGGGTTGATAGGTCGTAGGTGGGTGTGCTTACAGCAAGAGAAAGCCCGGGAATGATGTATTCGTACTTAAAGTACATGGCTACCACGGATGAGTAGGCTGGTGTACAGATGGACGGCCCGTGCGGGCAGAAATTATTGGTAGTGCATCTTACCTGGGGTGGCTGTAGTGTTAAGGTGTTCACAATTGAAAAATTAACTTAATTACGGGGTGTGAAGCACCTCTTACGGCTGGGAGCTTCTTTGTCGAGTATGGCCTGTAGACCAGAGTGAAAGTCAAAAGGCGATATAAATCCATTATATTGACTGCTGACTGCGCGGTCTTGCGTTCTAGATAGCCGAATCACAGGGTTTCAACATTTTCTCTAGTATTGGTAACACTAACGTAATCTCTCGATACTTAGTTCAACCTCGCATCTTCATTACCTCCGCGGCCGGTAAATTCGGACCCCAGAATTAAAAAATATCGACCATTACAAACGTTGTCTATTAGAACCGGGGTCCTCTCTGCGCTGTCCAAGACTCGGAAATAATGAAAGAGTTGCTTCTAAGTGTTGGGGAATCATAGGGATGAGTCTGGCTGCGAATTTCTGGCATGTTGCATTTCTCTTGATTCTTCCCTGTTTCATATTTCTATGTCTGGAGCTGTACGCCGCGTTGTCAGCATAGGTCTGGACTTTGTGATGAGTGTGTGGTTTTCGCCAACTGAGTCGTTTTCGCTGGCTGGCATTTTCGTTCATCTACGTGTTAATTCTGAGAGGTTCCAGCAGCGTTTACTTAGACTGTGTGTCTAGCTCCCAGTTTACATAGACACCGAATTGATGAGTATTATTCGTTGTCATCCCTTGGTATTTCGTAACCTAACACCTCCTGTGGGTTCTTCTCCTTTTTTATCCTAGCTGTGGTGTATTTAGTGTTGTTTTCGCGTTTTCTCGGTACGCAGCGAAAGTTTCTTCTTGCGGATGTGCCTTTCTAGGTGCAAGAGGGGAGCATTATGGGATTTTTTAACTTTGTCGGGAGGAGTCTAAGCACAATGGAGGAAAAGTAAATTTAGAAAGAGAAGGTACCCCTTCCGATTCTCTGCTTAACTCCGAATTTTGGGGAAAATGTAAACAAAAAAGAAAAGAAAATTAACAAATCACACAAAAAAGTTTAAATCTTAACTCTCCAGGTATGACGCATTTGCTACTAAATTCTGCTGGTACTATACTAATTGAACAAATACTGCTTTACAATGGCTTATAGTCTGTATTTCTACCAAAACCAAAACAAAATAGAAAAAGTTTTTTTTTGTCATAGTGTGATGTTCCGTGCATTGATTCCTGTCTGTTTCTTCTTTTGTTCTATAATTCTGCAGCATCTTCTCCCTCTGTCCTTCTTCTGCGACTCACTCCTGTTTATCCTTCCCTTTCTCGTTCTGGCTAGAATATCGAAGTGCTCGTTTTCGGCGAGATCCTGTAACACGCTAATTGCACTATTACCTACCTGTGAGGGGTATACACATTTTGCAGCTTCTTTTTTTTAATTGTTGGGGAAGACGAAAAAAAACCAACAGACTAAAGTAACTATTCTGGATAAGCGAACTATTTTGTATTATCTTCCCCATAGGAGGGGGCTCGTATGACATCCAAAATATTCCCACTGTCTCTCCTTTTTGACCGAGATCTGTGGATCGGATCTTAACTGCTAATTCCCTCGTTTCCTGCAGTTCCGAGAGTCCTTTTTCCACAGTAATCTTATCTTGGAGCGCATTATCTACAAACAGACTTACTTATCCTATCAATTTGTACATTTAACAAATCTACTTACAACGGAAACAAATTAAAGAACAGAAAATATTTACATTTTCTTTATATATATGTGTGTGTGTCTTTAATTGTTGTTTGTTAACACCTTACTGTATTTATCTTACTAATACAATTAGTATCACGGAGGGGGAGAAAAGACGAAAGTTTCTTTGTGCCATCGTTTCAACCATTTTCCTCCGCTTGTACCCATGTCCACGATTATGCGACCCGCCACTTCTTGGTGCGAAGTTCACCTTGGAAGTGTTGGCGAAGAAATCCTTCGTCAGCAATTCCTCGACATTGTGTATGCTTCCTCTTGGCTGTCGATCCTCGTTCCACATTGTGAGTTCAATGTTCTTGGCGGTGAGACCTATGTCGCTCCACTCGTTAAAAAGAGTTTCATTCTTATTCGCGTAACATCGCGTGTGTGAAGTGCTGCTGTGCCACGCTTCTATAAGTGCCTCCGTGTACCTTTTGTGATTCGTGTGACCTTCCCTTCTCCTTTTCTACTTACTTTATATTATATTTTCCCTATCTACTCTGTCAGTTCGTTCTTTTTGCGATTTCATTAGCATTTTGTTTAAGCTTGACTGCTTCCGACACAATCTGTAAATGTTGCTACAATCAAAATTCACTTGCCGGAGTCTGTGATTGTGGTACCTCTCTTGGTGTATTGCTGCTATTTGAGTCTTTATGGCAAAATGTTCCTAGAAGTTTCCCAATGCTACGTCATTAATAGAAGAGTTAAGAAACAAACGAATTCTCAACAATTTCGATCACCTGCTCTCTTACATACGAGCATGGAGCTTGCCTTTACCGTCGGAATATTTGCTGACACTATCAGCTAGGGTGTTCTTATCACTATAGCTGCTACTAAAAGCGTTAGCAGAGCTATCCATGCGTTCAGTATTATTTACCGTAAGGCGTGCATCGCAGGATTTCTATTGAACAGTTGCTGTTCAGATATTTACCTTAGAAAGTTTATTCTTTCGCATTCCTTCATGGTTTTTTTCTTCATGAAACTACTCCTATAATATTACGTGGTTGCTTATCACTTTCTTGCCACACTACATTTAATATATTTCCTCTTGAACATTTATTTACTGCATTAGCACTTATCACCTTATACTATAAACTACATCTAAATCTGCGCTGCTTTCCTCTTTTCCCGCTGCCAAAGTTTTCTATTTATTTATAGTTCTTGCCTGAAAACTTTATTTTTGGGGAAATCAGCTCCAACTCGCATAAACTTCGTCATGAATTATTTTCAAAACCGCTTAACTTCACACACAAAAAAGTAATGCTAAAATAAAACTTAAACATTCGATAAATCCTAAGGCTTCATAAGATACTCCAGCGATAATTTTCAGTCCTTATCCTACTATAAAAGGTATGGGAAATTCATAAAATTTTCATAACTCATCTACGCATATTCGTTGAGCCCTAAACAATAAAACTCCTCAAAATCAACTTGTCATCACAATTGTGTTCCCGAACTTGGCTTCGTCGTCCTCCGTGGACTAGTGGTACCGTACTAGCCTCTAGTTCCCAAGGTCACGGTTTTAAACCCGGCGGAAGGCGATGGATTTTTTTCGGGCGTAAAAATCCTTAGTATGGCTTCCTTCGGAAGGGAAGTAAGGCCGGTGGTCCCGTGTTGTACATTTACGGCACGTAAAAGAACCTCCAGTCTGATAAAGAGGCCTATGAGCAGAATTACCCGTCTTTCACGACCAATATAGAATGGGACGCTAAGGGCCATAACAGTTAAAGAGCGACCATAAACAAAACAAAAAAAAAGGAACTTGGCTTCTGGGACAAGTATACTGAGTTCAAATCCTTAAACCTGAACATTTGGTGTCTTAAACATGTGCAGACACAGCAGAGTCGCGTTTTCGGATTATCTTTTGCACCTCACTTAAACCGTTTTTCCCTTTTATACCTTTCAAAAAAAATTGGGTCGCGTGGATTACCATCTTCTCTACAAAAAAATTTAAAATATGCTGGAGTTACAGAAACATAGAATACACTCTATTATAACAAGTTACTTAACTCATGTTTCAAGTATTTGAGAACTGTTATGCCAATTCTTAGCTTAACACCGTTCCTGGTTATTTTTTCTTTTACTTCTCTTCCTTTATCACTTACTGTTTAATGGGCGTGAAAGACAATGCATTCCGGAGTATGTGTGTGGAAACACTTTCGTTAGTGTATGGTGCTGGAAAGTGGAACTTCAGTATGTTTCACTGACACTGATTGTGGCAACCATCTCCTGGCGTTTGTGAAAACTCAGTGCTGCTATGTTATGTCTGTGGTTCAGCTAGGATTTTCGTAATCGTATCAACGGGAACTATTATTCAACCAAATAATTGGACTTGGGGTAAGTAAAATACTGGAATAATTATTATAATTACACTTGGAGAAGACTCCGGACTGGCTTCCTGAATGCATTATGTTTTATAGAAATCTGACGAAGCTGTTATGGAGATAATTGTTTATCTTTGAGTATATTTATAAAAATTGAAGGCTTACTTCTACAATGAAAACATTATACGGTGACTACTTGTATTGCAACACTCTTTTCTTTCAAGCTTTGATACCTGCCTATATCTTTATCTAATTCCTCTGTAAAGTGGGACCGATAATTTCGTGCACTCAGCATGTTTGTCGTTTACACATTTAAGGTATGCGTATTCTAATTGTAATGGTGGCGGCGTATTTAGCTTATAAAGATATTTTTTGTTTTGAGCTTAGGTTAACTTAAATAGTCTCTATATGGTGCAGCTCAAAGAGAAAAGGATATATATCTTACTAATAAATTATTAGAATACTGCATGCACCTAAATAAACATGCCATGATTCAAAGGGTGGAGGGTGGATCTAGATGGCATCATGATTGGGTTTCCTATCTACAGTGGAGTGTGGAGGAGAAAACGAAACATTGTGACTCGAGGGAAAGGAATATATACATAGTGTGACAGGGAGGAAGAAAAAATTCTGAGTGTCGTGCTCCGCAGTTCCACCATTCTGTAGCGATAACATTCCTTTGCCTATGCCAATTGTCACCATCAGTGCCACCTAATTTTGGTGATTTTTCTGGCGCTGCTTACTATTTCTGCGGCACCTCAACATGTTGGGGTGGATACTGTATCTTAAGGTTATACATATTTTATTCTTTAACTATCCAGGTTAGCGTATCCGCTTAGTCATGAATCAAGGTTTGGGTGCATGGGTTCTAATTAACGAGGGCATCTCTAGTGCTGATGTGTATGCTAATTATTGGCATGTGTCAATGTGATTAGCTGAGAGAAGAGGAATGAAAGAATAAGTAAAATGTCGATGCACTCACCAACCGGGAGAGAGCTCTATAAATACAGAACTTAATCGCCCACTTGATTATGACCATGCCCTTATGCCTACGCCAAGTTGTAGGGGCGCCTGCACCACATTGTAGCGCCCCTCCTGAGGGGTGGCTATTCCCAGGGGTTGCTTATACTAGAGAAGGAGTAAGCTCAAACGTGTAAGAGGGGAATGGGATCGGTAGGGCGTAGGGGGGTGCGCTTACAGGTAGAGGTGTTGAATTTATTAAAACTTGAAGCTGTAGTAGTACCTGAAGTAAATTGCTACCACGGACGGGTAGGTTGGTGCGTAGGCTGAGGGTCCGTAAGACCAGAACTAATCGTATTGCAGTAGCTGCAGTCTTGAAGTGTTCACAATTGAGAGCTTAGTTCCGTTAACACGGAGTGAAATTGTTTTGATAACACTAATAATAAGTTTAAGTAGATTTTGAAATATTTATGATTTCCAATTTTCCATACCATTTCCACTTAGAGCTTCTTTATTGGTCCCGTTAAATTCGACAGCCCAAATAAAAGTACGTTAAATGTAAAGTTATTGAGTTAGGTAATTCCGTGGTAACTTTAAGGCCAGTATTCGAAAGGTCCAGGGTTGATCCCCGTTGATTCAGTCCTTTGTTATTTCAGTAGAAATAAATCTAAGGGTTAATCTTCCTTCAAATTGTTCATTTTAGCAGTACTCTACATATATGCATGGATGTGGATTGAATTTTCTAGAACGGATTTTGACATTGTAAAAGATTGCGCTCCCATGAATTTTATGCGGTTCTGCCAAGTCGGTAGGTGAATGCTGGTGCGGTTTCTGTAATGCCGCGAATTTTCCTGTCCTGATTCAGGGTCTTAGGATCTGACGAGTAGACGGCGTGGCGAGGCTATGGTGATTTGCTTTTAGTTACTATCTTTGCTGCGTCTGGTGTGTGGTAAACCCCCAGCGAGACCTCTTCTTGGGGAGGGTAGGAAGGCTTGCGTATGCGATCACTTCGACGTTGAGATCTCGAACCTAGGGACATTAGGGATCTCGTCTGCGTCCGAGCAGTCTTCCTCGGATCTTGTCGTTTTCCTTCGCTTTACCCCTTCCTCCTGGAGTTTAGAACAATAAACATCCTATGTACCTCTCTGCCAAAATACTCCTCCGCATTTAATCTACTCCGACAAAACGTTACATTCTTTGAACTCGCTTAAATTATAATTAATGCAACCTTATTGTAAAATATAAGCATGAATGTTGATGAGTTCTTGGGTTTAGGAGTATTCAATAAATTTATTTAGTATGTATTGAATTGTAATTTTCTTATATTGCCATGACCGATTTTCTGCCTTTCGTAAGTGAGAACTTAAGGTCAGGAGAAGGATTAAAAGCCCAGTTCACAAACTCCATTTCAAGTAATTAATCGTATAAGTACTAACACCTGCACACTTATACGATTAATTACAATGTTGTGTCATTCAGCGTATCCAACAAGCCTCAAAGTGCTTGATAGTATTCAATCTTCCGCACCGAGGATCTCCTTGAGTGCCTTTCACAATGCTCTCAGGAGTCTCCAGTTTGAAGTAAATGAACCTCCGGTGAATATGAGGACGAAAGCCTTATGTCTCACGTACGCTGGACGAGCTACCTCCAGGAGTCCATCAAAGGTTTTTAGCCATATCTTTTCTGCCAAGCCTCATAACGTGGATGCCCATAGTTACCGTCGTTTTGTACTGGTCTCCCAGAGAATTGTGCCCTTCCTGCGAGAGTTTCATTTGAAGGTTTGACCAATACTCTCCAGCTCCTTTACCCTCAGCACAACTCCTTGGAAGCTGAAATTATCTGTCATGGATACCTCCATGACTCTTTACAACAAAGGCCACACAGATACTTCCATTTATCTCCGTTTATTCACTGTCATTTGTAATTCATATTCTACAGCACAACAAATTCACACCGACGGTTCGAAATATGAATCATTTGAAGGTTTGACCAATACTCTCCAGCTCCTTTACCCTCAGCACAACTCCTTGGAAGCTGAAATTATCTGTCATGGATACCTCCATGACTCTTTACAACAAAGGCCACACAGATACTTCCATTTATCTCCGTTTATTCACTGTCATTTGTAATTCATATTCTACAGCACAACAAATTTACGCCGACGGTTCGAAATATGAATCACTGTGGCTGTGCGGTGGTGCTACCCCATAAGACCCTGCTGTATAGCCTACCGCAAATCCTATCAATTTTCTCTTTTGAACTGATAGCTATTCAACTTGCCTTGGGGTACGACCTAGAGAGTGCTGTTCTATCCTACGTTATCTTCATGGACTCGATGAATGCTCTCCTCAGTCTTCAGCAGTGAGCTCCAGCCAACAACCTGGTGTTTTATATCCAGTTATTTTATCTCAGAATATCAACCCCGGGTAAACAAGTTCTGCTACTATGGGTAGGTGCCTTCTCATGCTGGCATAACAGGGAATGAGAATGCCGTTTGCTGCAGAGAAGAAAGCAACACTACATACTCCAAATTAGTGGGCCTCAAGATTCCCCACGAAGACTTCAACCGATTTACGCGTGACCATTCTCCGGCAAAGGAAACAAGAATGGTTCATCTCATGTGATTCGTATCTCCTTCTCATTTCTGATTAGCCTCTTACATTTCAAACGTCACTATCACGTTCTCCTATCTCATCTATGTCTCGATCATACTGTTCTTATTTCATTCCTACCTTCTGTGCGGTGATCTTCAGCCCATATGCAACTTTTGTCATTCTCCACTTAGAGTCGCGCACATTCTCACCAGTTGCCATTTCCACAATGATGCAAGGACTAGATGCAAAATGCCAACAACCGTCTTAACCGCCCTTGATTACCCTGATTTCTCCAGGAGTATGTTGAGCTTTGTTAATGTAACCTAATTATATAATGACTTGTAAAACTTATTGTAGTCACGATTTGACACTGCTCTTAGAGCGACGCTAAATAAATAAAAAGTTTAAAAAGTTGTGTAGAATTAACAGGCTGCCTTCTTTAGTGATAGCTACGGTACGGTTATGGCGTTATCTATGCTCTGGGATGTGCTGGTCTTCTCTGAATGATATTTCTTTATATTTTTATACCTTTTTCACTTTAATATTGAATTATTTGCCCTAGTTTGGATGTTCTAATTAGTCATTAGAGCTCTTACGTAAATACTTGCAGATAGAATTTAAACTTGTGTTTTAAAACTGCACGCTGGCGTAGAGAGTATTCAGAATAGTACTGGATCATAGATTAAGTACCATACAGGCTTTGGTTGCGTGTAGTGTTTTGCGACGACCTAAGACCCTTGTCATTAAATTTATATAGATATTTCTGCCTTGAGACAGGATGTAACACCACATCAAAGCCAAGAGGTCAGACAGTTTCTGAAGCTTGTGTTTTTCGACTCTGTACATCCAGAATAAAATTACGTTTTCAAGAAACTAAAATCAACGATAAAAATATGCAGCTTATTTAACTAATTTTATAATAGACTGATCCAGGAATACACTAAAAAGAAGTGACTTTTCTATAATGTAGTTGACGCCATATCGTTGACTTACAATGGAACTCGACAAATAGCGTTTAAAGAATAAAATATTAGAAGAACGTTATCATTCATACCGAGAAAACTCAGCAAAAATGTGTGCTTGCGACCCTTAGCCATAAACAGGAAGTTCAACGTTTTACTTTAATTCCATGCTAAAATACTGTGCTATTATGAGTTTTCACTCTCACTTCAGTTAGTTCTCCCTGTTACTTCAGTTTTAGTGACGTAATGAAATACGCACGCCTCAGCCTATTCTTCGTTGGTTTACCTGCCGAGGAGCTGAACACAGGACCTGTCTTAATCCCTCGCAGTAGCAATATTCACTGTGCGTCACAAATTATCGTCGCAACCTCACTCGGAGAACGCACTAATTAGCCAACTTCGTATGGCACCAGCAATGCACTAACTGGCTGGCTCGCTCGCGACTACGCTGGCTCATATAGGCGCTAGAATTTCCACAGCAGATTCTACGATGTTCGGAGGACGGGGAGAGAAAATTTCAAAACAATCCCCGTTATCTCTGATAACCCTTCTGCTGTTCACTCTGGGTGACAGTACTATTCCGTCAGGCTATCTCTTTCCCGGTCAGTCAGTCGGCCGGTTGTTGCCTTCTACCGATAAATTACTGCGTCACATTACTCATCATAAAATGATATTCTTCCCTAATAGGTCATATATAAGTTAGTACTGGCACGCCACAAAATTAATCTTTATAGCAATTAAAATATTCAAAGTAAGCTATAGTAAACCTCTTTGCCTATTTAGAGTATAGTGGCAATTATTACGAGCAAAGAATAATGCTTTGGTTTAGCAACAGAGAATCCATGGTTGGTTTCCTAAAGGAGGTAGGCAGCTGCTAAAGGAGCTGCAGATAGAAGGTTTGCTTGATGAAGACGGAGCAGAGCTGCAAGACCACGTAATTTCGATAGAAATAGCGAGCTCTGCTAGGAGAAGGGGTAATGGCGATATGAAAAGGGGAATTTACCGCAGCTAGCATGTTGGTCACGAACCAAGCCTCGGATGATAGGATAAAGGCAGAAAAATGAGATATACGTTGATAATTAGACCCACAAAAAGAGCATTTTAGTCGATATGTAACCCAGAAACTGCTGAACTTACAAGACTCGCATTCCCTTAGAATTGCTGAAGACTTCAACTCACCACATATTAAGTTTAATATGTCTTACGTTTTATATTGGGGAGTAAAAGATAATAAGACGGTTTGATGCTATAAAAACCCGAGTAATTTTGCCGCATAAGAGAATCTGCAGCTATATTTCTCTGAAAAATCTAACAAAATTTCGTGTTAATAAACTTAAAACCAAACAAGCTTCACTAACAGAGATTGAGAATTTAATACAATATGCAAGATCATAACGTAATTCTATAAAGTGACCGAAACAGCTGAGGGCAAAATATGATTACAAAAGGGAAATTCCTAGGTGAGGCTAGGTGAGCGGTTACCGAGCGAAGTGGCTCAAGTGGTAGGGCGTGTAACTCGCATTCGAGAATTCGTGGATTCGATTCCCGTGACCGACCTCCTTGATCTATTTGCTTTTTTGGGGTTTCTCCGGTACGCTAGATGAATGCTGGGAGGATTAATTACGTCCCCCGAATCTCCTGTCACTCACTCTATTTCACCTCCTTTTCTCATTTCACTTCACCTTTTATCTGCTTAGCTATTTCAGAGTTAGAAGTGTCGGCGGGAGTCTCGGCATTACTTGGCAGGTAAAAAGGATGATCTCTGTAATGATTCGTCCCCGGCATGGGGGCGGTCTTTGAGTTCCGGCCCCCAGTGGGTTGTGCACACCTACCGGGGGCCCCTGCCTCGTGTTGTACTAGTTGCTACCGGAGAGTTTCAACCTGGATAATGTAGGGACCCTGCCCTCTGCTCTTCCGTGCCTCCTGATCCGGTCGCCCTCTGTCTACTCTCACCCCATCCTACCGGGGACGCCCCATTAGGCGTCTAGGCACAAAAGATATTAGCTCCCCCTCTGCACCTAGTCATACGTCATAGGTGAGTGGCTATATTTTTGCCGATCGATATTTTAAACAGCTTCAGCTTGACCCTCCATCTTTGAAATAAGCTATGTGGGGCATAACTTAACCCACAGTGGTTCGGATTCCAAGTAAGCTCCTCAATGTCCATTTAGTTGCGTTTCCCTCTAATTAAGTTGGAAGATAGAGTCTACCACATTTTGCTTTGTATTTTCTCATAGATTATTGTTATTAGCACACTAATTTTATGCAACAATAACGAGAAACTTGTAAAAAAAGGTTAAAATGTGGACGTTGTAAGAAAGTTCCGTTTGATTATATTTCTCTTTTTGGTTGAAGGGGGTGAGATAAAGGAGTGCAACAACGAACGACACAGTTCAAATGAATTGAAGTAAAAGGTATGCTGAGAGTCACTATTCATTAAACATGTGTTTTATTCGCGTTCCATAGCAGAGAATCACTCATTTCGTTTAATATTACCACATAATTACCGCAAATCTGAAATAATGCGTAGAATCACTTATTATTCAAAAGTTTTCGTGGTGGCTCATAAATGTTTCTATGCAAGAATTTCTCAGAAGCTGAAAAATAATTGGATGCCACTTATATAAGAATTCCATAGACAACTGTTCTTTTAAGATTTTCTTGGATAGCAACTAGTAATAGTGACTTATTTACAAGGTAATAATCGCATCCTACGGAAGTGATAATGATTTGATAAATATGCCTCCCCCATTTGTTTCTTATTTCGGGAGACATAAAACAAAATAGCGGTTTTAGGGTTTGATCAAGCTCATACTTTAATAATTAATGTTGTTTATCTAGACGTTTGCCATTTCTATTGCGTTACGAGTAATAAAAGATAGAATGTTACGTTTGCTTTTGAGTATGGGCTGCTGGTGAGGGATCGCTTCGTGATTCATCAGTATAATACAATTCGATAATATTGTGATGCAGCGGCTATGACACAAGGTTATCGGGAGGTCGGCGCCGATCGATTCGAGTAAACAATGATAACGTCGCTTGCCAGTGTAAACACCGAGTGAACTATCGGGAGATAACTAGAACTTTCTGGAAGCTTTATCTCCCTTACTTCTCCAAAAAGCGTGTCGAAATATCTCCAGAATATTCAACAAGCTTCTGTGGGAGATATTCACTGATTAATCGAGTGCTCTCGCAGACAGTTAGTTGCGAGTTGAAAGCGATTCTAGTGCGACAGAGTGGAGTCAGAACGAGGTGAGGGACGACGACAACAATCGAGCGAGTAGTCAGTCAGTGCGAGTCGACTAAGTTGAGTTATTACGTCGGTGAGTCAGTACGTGTCGAGTTGCTAGTCGAGTGCGACAGAATGGAGTTGAATCAATCAGATTGCGAGCGAGTTAACGGTTGCGTTTCTGGTGCAACATCAACAGCGATTCTCCAAGCGAGTTGATGACGGCTGCTGTTGTGGCGTGCAGCGATTGCTACGGGGAGCTACGGTTTGTGGAGGTCTTGTGTTCGACTCCGAGTGAAGTGAACCGTCCGGCGTGAAGAGGCTACGTCACGAAGGGACTGTTTGTGACATTAGTGATGAACTACATAAAAACGAAACAATGACAGTGAGAAATGTGTAAAAGTGCAGTTGACGAACTGGACTGAGTGGTAAATGATTTGACATTTCGCAGAATAAAAACAGAGATTAATTTCATTGTGTATATGCAGAACCTGCAACAGTGCTTTTTTTTTTCTTTTTTAGGCGTATACAATGTCCTTTAACCGATTAGGTAATATTTGGCGGTAAATAAATGAAATGGTTGAAATGAAGCTCAAATAAGCCCGAGTTACTTAGAATTTAAAGTAATCCGACATTCAGCTTCTCAGTTTAAAAAGTCTTAACCAGTTAGCTCACCTTAACCGTGATTCCAATTCAGGATCTCTTGAATGTGAGGCAGATATGCAACTCCCTCAGTGTTGGGTGCTGCTCGCGGTATGGTTTTATATGCATTCAAGTATAGTCTTTAATCTCTAATTAATTTCTCCTCTCTCTCCTTTTCACTCTCCCAATTGCTTACCTCGACACTACGCTGTGCTCAACCGCATCCCCTTCAGTGCAGCTTAGTTGTGGTGTGATGTTCAGAAAACCGATACTAAACTGCTGCTTTTTGGCAATAATAAAAATTAAAAGCAAGTACATTTCACCGATCAGAATAATGTAAACCCGGGTTTAGGTGCCAGGGTAGTTGCAATCATGTTTATTATTGTTGAGTAACTGCAGTCCCGTAGCAGAGCTCTGCCTATTTAGATGTATGTTTGTATGAAGAGATTAGGAAACATTTACGTATAGCATTTCTGTTGGTAACATTTTTGTCATTTGCGGAGTGTTTAGAGCTTCAATGTGCAAAACCTTATACCTGTTTTTATGCAGTTCCTTTCTTGTGGTAATCGGTTTATAAACATGATTAACAGCAACAAAAATTAATATAACTGCTTAAATATTCATCCAATATAACAAATTTGTCTCAAATATAATGTTTACAAGTTTTGTTATGTAACATTTTGAAAAAAATGGACTTACAGGCGGGGGCCTGGTGTCAGAGGCCCGTCGAGGAGCAGATACTCATGGTTGAGACAGAATATCCAGGATGGGTGATCAGTAGGTCAATGGTATGCCTGGTATGGGAGGAAGGAAGTAGACGAAACGAAATGATGGTGAAAATGGATGAAAGGAAAGGCGATGATGGAGCAGTGGGTGGAACGAATGGCGGGGGAAACCGGAGAACCCGGAGAAAACCCGCCCAGACGCCGCTTTGTCCACCACAAATCCCACATGCGGGTCCCTGGGATTGAACACGGGCCGCCTCGGTGAGAGGCGAGCGGTCTAACCACTCGGCCACGGCGCCGCCAAATCAATAACCTAATCCCCCAAAATAAAATATAAAACAATATAATGAGTATTTAATTTAATAATGTAATTACGTGACTATGAATTTCGCATGACAACTGACTGATAAAACGCAATTGGTTTTAAACATCTATTAAAGCGAAACACAGTACAAACACTTACAATAACTTAGTTGATTTTGTTATGACTTTATTTATATTTAGTGTGTTCGTGGAATAGTTAATAAGCATCCCTTGAAATTTTGAGCTTAATCTGGTGAGTTCTCTGTAGTACGCTTCCTGAGATTGTTCGATAATCTCAAACCCTTGGTTATTTCTCTAGGTGCATACTCTAAACTTTTCTGGTTACTAAAATACGGGGAAAAAGGCAAAGCGATTTAAAATCGTACAGAGAGAGAGAGCAAAAGAAACCACTATTTTCCTCCCAGTGTGGAATTTTTCACCCCTTAACACGCACCTATCACAGCCAGTTTGTCTGCAGCCGACGCAAAGGCCATTATGACACAATAACAAGGACTTTAAAAGCATGCGGACAAAATGAAACGAGAATGTCGAAGGAGAATCGAACTGTAGCAGAACTGCGATGTGCTACCTATCAATTGACATCCCCCAACGTAATCACCTTCCACACCTGGTGCATCCGTGTCCTCTTTGCAAATAGAGGAAACCAACAGCAGGCCATTAGCGATAATCATCGCGCTTCGGTGCCCTCTAGCCCAGAACTCAAATCCGCAAATACGGGCTTGCGATTTCTATCGGAGCGAAAAAAAAGGAATTAAAAGGGTTAACAGGATTGGAGTGTGCGGTGAAAAAGGAAAAGAAATGCGTAAATATGCAACCGTTAGCAGCAATCGTCAATTTTTTTGCTTGTATCTTCAGGACAAACAGGGAATAGAGGAGTTCCAAATATTTTGCACGAAGCGAAGCCCTAAGGAAGGAATCTACACGAATGCTATACAGAGAGAACATTTTTTATATGTTTGCATATGTAGGTTAATCTCGAAAACCACTCAACTGATTCTGATAATGCTTTCAGCACTGACAACCCTGTTATTCTTTCAAGGGCTGTAAATGAATAAAAGACTAAAAAGTATTTGCAATGAATGAATTTATAATGCGAACATTTTAGAGTCATAAAAGAATATTACTGCGAAGAAGACTATTGCTTTTGAATTGCCTTGTTGTTGTTGTTACTCCACACAAAGTACATAACGTCTTCCTAAGGTTCCCCATATGGCTTATGACTTTCGGGGATACCTCATTCCACCAAGCAATGACTGGTCCCATTTCTAAGGTGGAGACCCCCAGCGCGAGAAATCTTTGCCTCTGATGGAAGGGTGATGATGAGAATGGCGGTGAAATGAGTAGAAGTATAACATTTACCGCGGACTCAGAACCATCTTGGTGACTCAGAACCTTCAATGAGCAAACCAGAATTTAATTTTAAGTCGGGGTGGATAGGGCGAAATAAGATCGCCACCCTGGGGCCGGGAATTGAAACCCTGGATCCTCAGTACGAGAGTCGGGAACGGAACAACTGCAGTATCCCGGCGCCCACGTAAATTACATCTAAGACAAAAACAGCGGATATTATATTCCAAGCATTACACACGACTTAGCAAACGAGAAACAGAAGATACAGAAAATAAAGGACAATCTACGCATAACGTTATGATATGTGTGATACGTACTCCAAAACTTTCTAATAACCCTTTAGTAAGAATTTTTTTGCTGAATTTCCTCTGGGTGTAATGGATTTCACCGTCTGGCGTCAGGCGTTTGGAAGGCTACAAATAAGTAAGGCTGACTGAGGTCTGCATATCGCCAACCATATTCATTTGTTATTGATGTTTGTGAAAGCAAATAGCACAGATTGCACGGCAAAAGCGGTAAATTTTCTTGGATTAGAAGAACAAAGTGTTACTGGAGCTCTTAACAGAGTTAAAGTAAATTAGATCGTCGCTTTGATGATGTCCTTATTCATGTAGAGAGAGAAAGTGTGCGATAGTTATTTTAGCATTAATGTCTCGACAAAATGTCAACAAAACTCCATATTTCAGTGTTATTTCGTCACTGTTAAATTAGGTATCTACATATCGGTTCTCGTTATAAACATTTAATTATCAAAAGACATCCGTGAAACACCAGGCAAGAGTGCTAGTGTTTTAATATGTTAGAAAATCATACTTGAGATGGAAGTAGGATATTTTTACTAGTGAAAACTTTTCATTGCGTGCATAAAGAGACAAATGGAGAGCTTAGGGAAGCTCCTGTTACAGATACTCCGATAGGGAGGGCCGACTAAGTGCACATGTTAGTACAGAATTTCTATGCCCTTCGTAAGAGCATCTCTGCGACACCACTTTCATCCCCTTGCTCATTATAACAACTCATTTTAAATCAAAGCCCTGCTAAGCCTAATGGAAGGAGAATGTTTCCTAGTCCATTCTTCTCACACAGACGCACACCAAGTTATATGCATTCACCTGAGAAGCCGCCAAGCCAGCTTCTCTTGTACGACTATACCACAATGCAGGTTTTGCGTCTAAAATTCTATATTTGTTTTAATTGACAATACACAAATTATTTAAAGGTGTTTATTCTTCTTTCTCTGTTTACCCTCCTCAATATAGGACTTACAACCCTCAGGGCTTACAAGTGGTTGTCTGTAGTCAAGAGACCTGTCAAGGAGCAGACACTTTAGATCAGATAGAATATCCAATATGAGTGATCAGCCCGATGCCTGGTAATTTAAAGGTATTTATGGTTAAAAATTAAAGGGAGGTGCTTTTGTGTCTTTTAGCGCAAGC
Organism: Deroplatys truncata; assembly: GCA_030765065.1. NCBI lineage: Eukaryota > Metazoa > Arthropoda > Insecta > Mantodea > Mantidae > Deroplatys > Deroplatys truncata. The sequence goes on from CM060986.1 coordinate 68,005,700, forward strand.
CGCCCTTGCTAAAAGGTTGACAGCTTGGTTTTACAGTAGATTTTGAATACTCTATGGATGTGTTTCACCAGTGATCCACTGCACAGGGGCGCCTATGTCAAGAAAATATTTGAGGAGGGGAAGCTGAATTGTTGAAACTATCATTGGCGGCAGAAGTCATTCTTTTGCAGAGTAGAGGGTTGTCTATCATTATAAAGAATATAAATTGGTCGCTGTCAAACTTAAATGCAGTTTAGATCTTTCTTTATTACTATGCAATATATGTGTAATTTTTCTGTCCGCTGCTCTGGAAGGGTTTTAACTCCCAAAATACCGAAATGGGTAGCCGAGGTCATTAAGACATGGACTTGTCCTGCCAGGATCTTTCACTCTGACTTGCAAAAAATATGACCTACGGGTATTTTAGGCGTTCCATTGTCATCATTACTGGCATACACTGTAGCGGGCGCGCACGTGTCCTGGTGTACTGTCTGGATCGACGTTAGTTCTAGATGTTCTTTGCCAGCTGCTAGTCGGAGAGCTGAGAAAAATTCCTATTCTAACTAGTTTCATAATGTGACGTCAGAGATCTTGTAGATGAAGGCAATTGACAAACTGATTTCTCTTAAACCATGATTTATTAAAAGAATGATGCCCGTTTAGGCAAGATTTATAGCACTCCCTACGACTGGTGTAAATATTTACATCTTATATATTCCCGCTGCTACTGCAGTTATCTGTGGACCTATCTAATGCGTTACACGATATTCCCACCCACATACACGCACAACTTAATTACATCACTGGTGAGCACGACGACTGCTACGTGGTAGCAAGTGTAAGAGAAAAAAATCAGGGCCTCCCTCCCCTTTTATTTGTTCTCCTATGATGACGGAATTCGCGCCTTTATTTGTTACAGTTATTTCTATTGGTTCTTACGTAACGTTACATAGTGTGCTATGACAATAAAATGTGCCAAGTTTTGGAAGTCACGCGCCCTGACTTGTTTGGTAAAACCCACTATCTACTTCGTATTCTAAAAACCACCTTTCTCCTTCTATTTTACCAACTCCCTCAAGTTTCAGGAATTGGACCACTATATCTGTCTCTTTCTATTTTCTGAGATGTAACCCGAACCCTGTGTGCAATTAGCGTGTATATGCTGATGGAATTTTATCCCTGTTTGCTAGCTCGCCTGTTCACCAATTACAGCTGTGTTAAAAGTTCATTTTACATTCAAGTTATTCGCAATATTATTTAGCATTGATTCTTAATGCTATTATTTCTAATATTTATATACTATCATTCTTCCATACTTATTTGCCATCAGGTATGTCCCCTTACAACGTCGGGGAGATACACTAAACTTAGACCTGGAACGTTTCTTCCCAAAATTTCCCCTCCTGCGGGACGAAATGCCGGCACACCGGTGGCACTGATATGATCCTGGCTATTGAAAGCATTGTTATCAAAAAAGTAATATTACTATACATAGTATCATCATTACTTTCCGCATGCGTGTGAATGGGCGTTAAACAATACGAAAATAATCTTCTGTTATATTCACATTACTTTCTCTAACCCCTATCGCTTATTATTGGTTATAAAGATTATTCTTACGAAAGTTAATTTTCCTCTTTACTTCATTTTAATCCTTTAATCGAGATAAACTTTCCGGAAATAGCTGCATTACGCATTTCGTTATAAATATAAAGGTAATAGAGATAGTCAAATGTTTAGAACTGGACGCTGTGTACTGGCGTTAAAATTCCCTAACGTATTGAACAAATTAAAGAATTTACAACGGATAGCTCAGAAATAGCTGGTGCCACAAAAAAGTTATTTGAAATAAATTGTGTGTTTTAAAGAAATATACATTTTTATGTAGTACGTTTTCTTCTATCGCTTAATGTTAACCAGTTATACAAGATTATACAACATTTATTTCGAATGAAGTGGACTTTACAGGCTATTCCCAGAAAATTGTACATTTATATATAAGTACATTTTATTTCTAATACAAATATATTTATAATATGCTATTTTAATCCAAATCGTTATAGCCATTTTTAAAAAACGAAAAGTTTCGAAAAAAATCCATGTAACGTAGTTTGGGGGAGAGATATTCTTGAAAATCTTCATGTCGCATCTCTCATAGATACTGAACCCAAATATCAAGTTTTGTATTTATCCTACTTTTAGTTTTTGAGTTATGCTGTTTACAGTCACACACACCCACACACATTTAGAGATTTTTCTATTTTCTTTTTTTTTTAATCATGAGCCTCGAAACATTTATTTCCCTTGAAACCTAGGTATTTTTACGTGGTAGAGAAAGTAGAAGTACATAATTTGCTGGCAAATGTTATAAAGTAACCAAGCTTTTCTTATTCAACGTGAGAGTAAGAGATTTGCATTAGATAGCGTTCCATTTTTGATGGATAAGTAAGCATGGAGGATGCTGTTGAATGCACGAATAATCTGCTTGGTAAAGTGCTCTTGAAGAACTTTCACCCTTCAGGACACTTCTGTAAAATGCCATTAATGCCAGGAGCAATCCTTTGAAAGCTATCCAGTAGCGACGAAAGAGTACTCAATAAATAGCCACAACTACACTCATTGCCATCCTAAAAGCATTTTCAGCATTATTCGCGTGATAACGTATGTAGACTTATTGTTCTCTAACAGAACCCGAAGATTTTCACCCCATATCCCACAAGTGGTAACCTATCTCTCCCTAGTATTGCATAGAACATTTTGACGTTTGTAATTCATCGAATATTCTTGAAACTGAAGTCTTAGTCCTATCTGGAATTGAGAGAAAAATTAATAATCCTTGAGTATTACTTCTGTTTTACAGCTGTTAGATCGAGAGAAAGCAGTCCGTAATAAATCGCTTCAGCAAAATACTTCTATCATTCAGACATACCTTATACAGTGTTAGAAAAGTCCTTTCATGACGTTTAAAGGATGTCAGTGAACATATTTTTGTGATAGTCGATGGCTGATGCACCATTCTCCGCTAGGTGACCGTTGTCAACCTGCGTTGCATCACGAAAGTTCATACGCTTCAGGATGATAGGAAAGTAAAACGAGTGTGTGAAAAACACTTCTCATTATCATCATTATCATAATCATCATATATAATATATATATATATATATATACCTTCACGACTAAAACGAAATGGCTTGCTCCTATTCTAGAGGTACTAATTTGCTTGATCCATAATTTTATTGGCCACCCTGAGTTCTCCTTTCGGTAAGTTAGTGATAAAAGAATTTGAGGTATCAGATCACTCTCCACTCTCAACAGATGCTCGCACCATTGTTGTCCTTATCCAGCAATGATATTCAAAAGAGTATTAATATTTAGTTCAGGACGTATATCTTTCATTTTATTATGATGTAATTCATATGTCAGGGTTCTTAAGCCACTCTTCCTTTTTCTTTGGCATATTTCATTGCCAAATTTCTCTATTATGCAATAACCATAGGTGTGTGGAAGTTTTTGCTTTACAAAAACTTTGTATAAGTGTTGTAATGCAAATGATTAAAGCTAGACACATTTTTGAAATAGCATTATCAACAGGTTTTTCCCTTAGTATTTAGACTCATTTAAATCGCAAAACTGTGTTTTCTTTAGATATTTCCAGATGATATTTTTGTGTTACTTCATGCAGTGTAAAATTACTTTCGCAAGATTATTCAGAATCGGAGATGATAATTCTGCCAGCTACAAACTTTAATGCGTTTAGGTGCAGAGTTCCTATCTAGATTTTTGTCTCAATTCCAGACTTCTGTTTCTTTATTACATAGAGGGTGTAAGCAAATTTTGTTCAAACGTCCTTTCATTTAAATTAACGTAAATTGATTTCTTAACACTCCTGACTGGTACGCTTTGATACGCTAAAAACTGTCAGAAGTTTGCCGAATAGTTGCTACAGATTCAATTAAGCCGGGGATATTTTAGTGTATCATACATTCAGTAATACACGGTGTCAATTGAATGAATGCTCGCAAAAACAGGCTAACCGTAAATGTTTTAATAAGTAAATTACATATTACAATCTACTACAAAAACTCTTAAGTTCGGCTGACCTTAAGGAAATCGTTGTGATGGGATACAAAGCTTGTAAAATAGTTTGTTGAAAACATAGGATTTTGAAATTGTTGTAGCAAACTTTGGCTCACTTGGCACTTTAAACAGGATGCCAGCCGCGTAGATGGCATGACTGTAAGATGGCTGTATTGGTGTATATTTCTATACATACTCGAATCTATGGGTGATTTGATTTATTAATATCTGCAAAGGTTGACTTTTCACTGATGGTTAGCCCATTTTTGTAATTGAATTGTGCGTTCAATTAAATTAAAAGCAGTTTTAACAACCTACTTAAACATTTGTTTACATCCCGCATGAATTCAATTCAATTGGTCATAGAACCAATTCCTAACGACATTTGTGTAACATGAGTGAACAATCATCTCCCGAAGTTGTCACATAAAAGAAAGTCTTTCCTGCTCTTTTATCCTTGTGAAGCGTAAGCTTGCAACTTTGACGTCCTGTATATAATTCACTCCTTACTTATTTAAAGCGAAAATCCTAACCAATTTACTCGAAGCATAGATAAATGAGTTTGCTAAATATGGCCATGCTAAATTTGGTATCCGGAGAACTCCCCTTCAACACGCATGTATTAAATCATAAAATGGATGACGCACAAGAAGAGAACCTGCAGTTTTATCAGCATTTTCCTCAATGTGCTGCACTTAACAGCAGTGGTGATTAATCACCAGTAAGATCGCTTCCTCAAATATGCATGAAACATCTGATTGTAACGTTCTTCAGAAATAAAGCCGCCCCTCCCATGCAGAAACTTGTGAGCTTGCTGGATTTATTCCCTAATTTTTTTCAGTTACATGGTGGATTAATGAAAGAGTTCATGAAGAGAGGAAGAAAGAAAAATGAAAAATATACTCGGACATATTGAGATTAATGTTTCGCAGTTCCGCCCACGTTTCCCTTCTTGTCGATGAGTCACTCCCTCATTGTGAGGGTGCCCATTCTGTTGATTGGGGCATTGTAAAGCACTGTGGAGGGGAACACGTGTCGGTGCTTTACTGGTTTCCGGCGGTGATTATAGCAACTGTGTAGTGTTACCTCATTCTATGCTCCATGACGCAACAATGAAATTTGCTTCTCGCCTTTCACTGCACAACCCCTTCAAGACTAACGGAGTTAAAAGTGGTTGTTCCGCTAGTTGCTTTAATGTAACTGCAGGACTGCCATAAAAAGATTGGATGTTTATTGCAATGAATTACAAACCCCCTTGAAAGGAATCATTTCCAGCTATTGTTGCTCCTAAGGTACATAAATACAATCAGATTATAGCTACTGCAAGTTTAATTTATAAAACTGCAGGAATACAAATTATTTTAATAGTGTTTTGAGTCCGCTCATGCTACATAGAGCACTACAGGTAATGGCTTATTATTATTATTATTATTATTATTACTATTATTACTTTTTCATTTTGGAAGAACCAAAGAAACTAAATTGCAAGTTTACAAAATAATAGAAGTATCTTCATATGTGTGTCTGAAATTTGCAAATTAAATAAAGATTTAATATCAGAGCGAAGTGGTTTTAGTAAGGGTTGGTTGGTGACATCAAGGTTAAAGTGGAATTTGGTTTGGAGTGGATTGAGATGTGGCCGTTGGTGGATGCTCTGGATCCTGATGGAAGCTCTCGAAGATCTTGTAGACGCGGATGCTGTGAGCTTTGAAATGCTCGATTTGAATTTAACACGCCACTCGCGCAGTTGGTGAGGAAATTTTATGCTTAGCGTGGCAAAAGTGATTTTCTTGGCGGATACATTCTTATTCAGTAATTATTGAGATATAACGTGTGTTAGTGTAACAACTTTGTTAGTTTCTTTTCGTATGTTGTATTTTAAGATGTTTAAAATACTACTAGCTCTTTTCGTAGCAATGGAGATTCTTGTCTCAGGTTCTTTTCTTTTCGTGTTTGGAAGTTATATCTTAACTTACACTAAAAGTATGTTTTGTTTCACTTTGAATATATTTTTTTAACGATGAACAATGTACATATCTACATATAAATTTAATTAAATATTTTACTTACATATTTAATTTTAATACTTGTTGACTTTCTTTATAATACAAGAATTAATTCTTTACTACTTATCGTTTACAATACTAAGCAATTTGCGTAGCGAATTGATGCAACTCTTTCGCCTTCCTGGTGAACGTCTCCTTTACTGGTGAAAATTGTTTTAACAATTCAAAAGGTTGAATTTTATTTACTAACGTTTTTGCCTGGTTGCTAACGATATAAAACAAATACATTTAATTTAACAATTCTCGCATTAAATAAACGTCATATTAATAAATTAGTATAATTACATAATACACACAAAACACATTCCTACTTAATTTATCTCTTTTTGTTACATATTTTATGTTTTTAAGATATTTATTTTATTGCGAATTCAATATTTTTCATTTATTCCCTTTAATGCATTTTCAACATTATTTAGCTTTAGGTTTTGTTTTTCATTAGCCATAAATATGATTTTAATTATTTAAAACATACAAATGCATTAGGAAAATCATATGAATAAATGATGTTTTATAAATAATAATTAATAATTATGATACGCAATGCATTCATAAATATATGATGCATAAAATTTGTTACCCACTCCATTGGATTTCAGTTTTGTCGTTGCTTAACAAATTTAGAAATTACTTCCAATCATATTTAATATCTGCTTCAAAACTTCTTGTCTATGGAAATTTACTTTTAAGGTCTGTAAGGCATTCAGAATTAGTAAAATTTAGGAATACTGTTATTAAGGAAGACATGAAATTTATGAATTCTCTGGTAGAATATATAATATATAAGCAACTAAACTGGCAATGGATACTCCGGGAGATTATCGGAGAAAAAAATACCCACAAAAGTTTGAGAATGGTGTCCCATCTGGAAGAAGAAGAAGAGTAGAACAAGAAATATTTGGATGCAGGAAATAAGGAGGTGTGTAAAAGCAAAAAGACTGGAGGAGGAAGAGGAGTGGAATGACAGGGATGAGTGGAAAAGGAAAATGAAACCTTAGGGACAGAAATATTATAACATATTCTATACCGGTCGACCACGATATCAATGCGCTTGGAGGAGGGCGCCACTTTTTTTCAATCAAGGCTAGAGTTCTGAGGGGAGTGAGGGGCAAGGCGATAGGAAAATGTACAGTTGCACAATAAATACAGTACTACATTTGTAGACCTCAGCCTTGCTAGTATATGCAGCTCGGAAATGCGGATGTATTTCTTTCTGACTGTCCTTCCGATTCTCCATCCACTTGTTTCGTAAGCTTTTAGTCAATTTCCCACCATATGTGGCCAAATGGTATTTGCATTATGATTATTATTATTATTATTATAACATAAGCCCATCTCTTAATCCAGCTAGATCATTATGCAAGAGTTGAAGCTAGTGATTATCTACATTGAACCTTTTGGTTATAGTTGCGCTCCAGACAAGAAAACTTACTTCACGAAAAATGTAGATATCTTTATAACAGACAATTTGTGTAAAATCTAGTTTTGGTGGCATTAACTATTTCCAAAGATATTCGTTCTTCTGGTTTGTAATTTCCAATAGTTAATTAATTTTCTTTTGGCTTGGTCCCTTCTCTTTTGTTCCCGTGACGTCATGCAAGTAGTATAGAATTTCATAGCCAACATATGGCGACCGGATTTTTAAAGATTTGACTATCACTTCAGCCAACAGTATTCCTTCTGTACCTACTATTCCTGCAAAACTATCTACGTTAAAATGAAGTACATAAGAAAATAAGTGATGCAAAGTAGAGAAAGTCGTCATGTGAATATAACGCGTCAGGTTAATATATTATTTTAATTGAAGTTTTGCTTATGTATACGAGGGTGTTTGAGAAAGTAATGACCGTTTGCATATTTCCACTATGCAGATCACTATCGGGCTTCTATGTAAGGTCGAATGGTTTCTTCGACATATTTTCTGAATGTTGTGTAAGTGCCAGTCGAAACAAGTTTTTATGTGCATTCTGTGATCGTTCAAAATGATCTGTGTAATGTAAGCCCTGCCGATTGTGACGTAAGATGTTTGAATGCTCGGAAGGTGAAATCTGAAGTTTGCCGTCAATTGGTGATTACTGTCATTGGTGATACAGCAATGAATTAAAGAAATGTGAGAAAGTGGTGGAAAATCTTTAACAGAGGACGGACAAACTCGAAACGGGACGTCTGTTATTCATCACAGATCAAGTGAACAATAAAACGTGCAAGTCATACGCCTAACACTAGACGAATTACAGATTTATTTCCCAAACATTTCTCGTTCGTTGCTTGGTGAATCCTGCCCAAACATCTTGGCTTAATGGACTTATAGACGCCAAATACAACACGGAAATTTTAAAGCTAGTGAACGGGTATCACAACTACTTACATTGCAAACGTGAAAACGCAGCAAGCTTCAAAATTTTAAGCGAGGTAATTTTTTTTTTCTGTACCACGTACATAGTAGGTAGAGAAGATATTGCATTCCAACCAAAAATTCGATTGCGAGATTACACGGAAAAACATGTTTTGAGGACCTTGTATTCAAAAGAAGCCTTTTTAGAAAAAAAATTCGTCTCTGTCTGTGGACAGCATAACTCAAACACGAAAATTTGAATGAGTACTAAACTTGGTGTTTAAGTTCAATATCTTTCAAGGATGCGACACGTAGATTTTATAGAAAATTGCCCCATCCCAACTACCTTTTACATGGAGCATGTTTCGGAAGTTTTGATTTTCTAAAAAATGGCTCTAACGATTTTGATTAATAACCCATATATTAAAGATGTTTCAAATGGCAAATAAATGTGTATAGGTATATTGAATTTACTGGGAATAGCCTATGAAGTCCTCTTCATTTGGAAGGAATTTTGTATAATCTAGCATAACTGGTGAACGTCAAGCAATGGACGTAAGTGTACTGCACAAAAAATGTAGATCTATGCACCTATAATTATATTCCTTTTAATATTTATAACTGCTATGTGTTAACTATAGCTAGATAATAAAACACGTAAACCACTATATACCATGAATGGCAAGTGCTTGAAAGTTCAATTAACAGATCTGGGTTTAAATATAAGTAATAGCTGGTCGTTTAATTGCAACGTTAATAGAATGATTAACATGCACATAATAATTTGGTATTTTTATTCAGAAATTCTAAACATCTTAAATGTTGTTTTTCGTTGATTTTTGTTATATAAAATATATATTTTTATTATATAAAAGATCTTTACATTAGTTATAAAGTCTTATATCTTTCACCAATTTGGAATCCATATTTTCAGATTCTTATAAATAAAATCGAAATAATTTAGAAAAACTTTCTTAGGTTTATTTATTGGAATAAATATAACATCACCATATAATGATGGTATGCACTACCAGAGTCATTCATTTTAGCGAATGATTCTGAAAATTTATTTTCGCTGAATTTAATATTGACAAACTGAGTGTTAGAAGAGCAGTTATTGATCAAATGTGACTTTATAAATTGATTAACTGTTTTATGGATAATCCATGCTTCTTAGAACAATTAAGATTTAATATATGGCATTTGAATCTAAGCTTATGTTTTCCTTTTATCTGTCGATTCATAGATCTATATCATATAAGAATTGTATTTTATTTGGAATGCGTTTAATGCATAAGAAAAGATCACTGGAAAGTGTAGTTGATTTTTCTCTCGAGTACTCCTCATTTTAAAACATTGGCAAAGGAACTCCAGCCTAATTAGATATGGGCATTACTGATTGCTTGTTTGTTTTGCTTGCATCTTTTTATTTTGTCTGTATGTATGTGTGTTTTATATACATATGTATTCATGTGTCTTACCTTTCTGTAATTGGGGTCAATGTCCTGTGAAGAAGTAAATAAATAAACAAGTAAAATAAATATATTTAAAACACACAATTTATTTCAAATACGTTTTTTGTGCCTTAAGCCATTTCTGAGATATCATTATTCCTGCTTCGAATTGTTCATTACTTGGTCATTCATTGTCCTGGCAAAATTCAGCTGTTATGCGCATGGGAACAGAATGTAATTTTAAGGCCAGCGTATAGTGCCCATTCTTAAACATTTGACTATCGCTGTTCCCTTTGTATCTATCGTATAACAAAATGTGTAATGTAGTTATTGTTGCAAATACTTATTTGGATTAAAATGTGGTAAATAGAAAAATAAAAATAGTTTGTATACCCACTAATATAGATAGAGGAGTAAAGAAAGTACAATGAAGTATCATATCATATTCTTAAATAAAATATTGTTTTTATTTATTAAATCCAATGGTTCGTTACTTCCTGGATAACCCTTGTAACTTGTCTCTTTTATTTGTCCAGCGACAATCATGAAACTTGGTTATACTCGTATGTGGACGAATCGGGTATGAAATAAGTGATAACACACACTTAACTTCACATACTAAACTGGAGCTTTTCACGAAGTGGTAATTGTACCCGATACCTCTCCTATGGGCCATTCCAAATCTGAAATATAATTTAATTCCTCTCCAATCTCGCTTTGAAAGCCCAAGCAATATTTTAAATTGAGTGATTATAGCTGAAATAAGAGGTAGAATATTCTCCAATCCGTTATACTTTATCGTACAAATTTCTGTTGGAACTATTATGAGGCACAGCAGAACAAATATAATTTCACCTTTGGGGTAATTTGAATCGGCTAATTGCTATGTTTAATTAATTTGTGGAGCTTTTGCAAGCAGTTTACTGAGGTTGAAAATTACTTAGCTCTTACAGCTCGTTCTCCGCCATATTGATTCCAGAGAAATTCATATCAGACTTTGGCGCTCTTTGTTCTGTCAGATGTAATTACCATCTAAATAGCCAACATTGGCGTCAACGCTGTTTAAGTCGCTGTTCACCAAATTGAGGTGGTATGGGGACAGCGATTACCGCAGAACGCATCTCCATGCCACATGCTTTCCGCCGCGGAAGTGGCTTCCAATCCGCTTATTCAACTCAGCCTAATTATCCTAATTCTCTCAAAGGAAAACTGGACGACTTGGTTCACAGAAAACTAATTTCCTATAAGCCATTATCTTGTATTCTTGAACTTCCGTGTAGCATGTTAAATGCCACAGGAATCTTCACGGTGTAGTTGGGATGGCTGTAAGCACACTGACAAGGAGCACACCTCAAGGTTATAGAACGAATCACCGCAAAAAGAAATTGTATGAACTCTCCGAGTATTATGCATGATGTAGAGTCTATAAGCACATGCACGACGATCTACAACAACAAAAAATTTATGTTACGTTTTGAAACTGCACATTATGTGCAGGAGCAAACTGTTGTGATAGATACTAATATACATTCTTATATCACTTCAACATTAATTTTTAGGACCTTATTATCGGAGGCAGTTGGAAATATACTCTCACTGGGAAAAAACAGACCTTTTTGGAGATAGAATAGGCAAGCTTTCTCTAAGTCGCCAGAATCTGTAGCTGCGGCATAAGTGGCCAGAACAATAGACCCTAGGATTTTAGGTTAAAGTAAAGGTTGAGACAAAAATATGTTTTATCTTGAGATTGCATCAGTTCTCATGAGGACATTCAGAACGTTTGTATAGGGGCGGCAGTGGGATATGACGGTTTTTAGAACACGTTCATTTCTAGCGGTTTTGAGTGACGCAACCAGCAGTGTTGCTAATGAGATCCCTAAAACATGCAATTGTTTTTCTCAATGTTGTGAAAGATAATATGAATAACTGATCTTGCAGAACATATCTAGAATACTATCCCAAAATGGGTGAGTAAATTTAAAAATTCTGACAATGCTTATGATAAAGTTTTTTGATACACGAAAACAGCCTGCACGCCTAAGAACATTGCGAGTGTTAGAGAAGCTATGCAGGGAAGTCCGACTCGCTCTACAAGTTGTCGGTCACCCTTTGAATCTATCGGACAGATGTTTTCACCACATCCTACAGGGCAAACTCAAATTTCATCCGTGCAAATTTCAATTTGTACATCGAGGTAAATCAACCAATAAACTTCCTCAAATATAGTTTATTAGACAGTTTACTGACATTTTGAATACTAATCGGGTGTTTTGAACAGACTGATTATGTCGGCTGAGGCACATTTCCATCTTTCTGGGCACATAAATGAACAATTCTCACTACTGGAGTGTTGAAAAGTCCTTACACTGTGGGAAAAAGCATTGCACAGTCCACAAGTAACGGTCTGGTGTGGCGTCTCTGGCTTTGGAATTACAAGCCGTACTTTCTCGAAAAAGATGGTCGTACTGTGACTATCAATTCAGAACGGTACCAAAAATGCTCACAGTGTTGGAAATTCCTTACAAAATTAATTTTGATGATGAACTATGGTTTCAGCAAGATGGCGCCACAGCGCACACTGCTCGAATCCAATTAATTAACTGCGAAACATGTTTCCAGGACGTAGAATTTCTGATTCAGAGACAGCATCGCCGCCAAGATATCGTGATCTGACCTGCAGCTGATTACTTCCTATGGGGTTATTTGAAAAATAGGGTGTAATACAAGTTGCATCGTTATCCAGCTCAAAGAGAACATAAGGATGAAATTAATGTAATCGTTCCAGAAATAGTTACGTTACACATTTCGTTATAGGTAAAGAGGGATAACGGAAACCTTAAAAGTGATACGCTATATGCTGATCTTAAAATTCCATAGTCCTTCCACGATATTGAGAGAAACAGGGTGAATAACGACAGCACTTTGAAGAATGAAAAGATATTGGCAAAAACAAACATAAGAACGTTTGTCATGGAAATGGGTCGTCATAAAACATTATTTGAAATAAACTGCATATTTAGAACGATGTGCATTTTTTTGTGTAGTACATTGTCTCTCTCTCATGGTTTACCAGTTATGTAAATTATATAAAAGTTTGCTTTCAAACGAAAAGGGCTATCATGAAAGTAGCTTAAACATATAATACGTTAATCAAAATCGTTAGAGCTATTTTTGAGAAAATAAAAAATTTGATGAACCTTCCACTTAAAGAATAGTTTAAGGTGGGAGATTTACTCTAAAATCTTTGTGTGGCATCTTTAGATGATTTTGAACCTAAATTCCAAATTTGATATTTACCGTTTAGGGTTACGCTGCCACACACACACACACACACACACACACACACACACACACACACGGTGCTTAGAATTTTCAATACGTTTTCATTTCTTTTAAAGTACTGTCGCCATTTAATCGGTTCTCGCGTTGTACGGATGGCCAGTGTTAAGCCACCCACTTTTAAACATTGGACTATTGATTCGGTTTCCCTTACCCAACCTTATATTAACAATATGTGTAATGAATCTATTTATGCAAATATTTATATGGATTAATGTGAAGTATATGGAAAACTAATCTTTCGTAAGAATATTTCGTAGACACGGTATTAAAAAAATCTGATGTGTTTCACTCACATGACTTTCTCTACTCTTGTACAAACTATTTTTCAAATGCTTATTCTCCATACACCTCATATTAATTGAGATACACATTTGCAAAATTGCTATTTTTTGTAGGTGCAAGGGGAATATGATAGGCCTTAAGCGATAATCAAACCTTATAAGTGCTGGTAGCTATGTGGAGCATTCATTCTCTTTTTATGTCCAGGACATAAAAAAACGAATAATAAATTCTCATTAAGTATTGGAAAATTCAAACAAATAACAAGGAATATGCGTCACTCGACAAAAAAAGTATGAGATATAAATTGTCTGTTTTAACGAGATCTATAGTTTTTGTTTAGTAAAATGTTGTATATTACAGTTTACTAGCTATGTGAAAGCCATCTAGAATGAAGAGAACTTTTGGGGTCACTTCCAGAAAATTCAAGATACACATTTAGTTTGTCATAAAAATATCTTAAACATATGATATTTTAATCAAAATCGTTAGAGCTATTTTTGAGAATATCAGAATTTTCTAAAAATGTTCCATGTAAAGGGCGGTCTGGGGTGGGGGATTTTCTTGAAAATATTCGTGTTGCATCTTTGGAAGATAGTAAACTCAAAAAACAAGTTTGTTATTTATCCGAGTTTTCGTTTTTTTAGTTACGCTGTTCACACACACACCAAAATGTTTACAAAAATGTTCTACTTTTATTCAGGGCACCTCAAAACTTTCTTCTCTGGTGAAATCTCGGTGTCGAATTTTTGGTAGAGAAAGTAATAAATAAGCCATAGTGGATAGAGAAAGTTCGTGTATAGGATTTTTTATTCTTTTAATGCTGCGACACCATATTATAAAGTTCCTTTTTCAACTACGATTATGATTCTTCCATTTACAACAGCTGCTTCCCTTATTTATACTGTTTGTTTCCCAGCCTTTACATCCTGGACCCCATAGAATCCCATCCCTGAATCTTGCATTTCTGTTAACTCAGTCAGATAAATACAAATGTCCAATTATTGTCTTCTTTAATGGATCAACATCTTCATTGTAGGACTTAATAAGCCAATGCCTTGGATCAGTAACCTGTCAACAAGCAAGCAAACTCTGGATCACAACATATCCAGGAAGGGTGATCAACCCAATGCCTAGTATGGCGGTGCAGAAGAAGGAAATGAAATGTAGTGATGGAAGGGATGAGAGGAAAATTCGCGGATCAAATTATCCAATCCAGTATTCGCCCAGCGACTAAGGAAAGCCGCGACAAAACCTTCGGTCAGATATGTCAGCCCCGGGGATTTCAACCCGGGAGCTACCATATGCCGACTGCAGACGTTTCCGCCTGAGCCATCCCTCTCCTAAATACCCAATTACGTAGATTTATTAATGAATTTTAGTGAAAATGTATAATCCCACAAATAAAGCAAGAAATCATTATATCAGCTCTTGGAATACCGAGCACTTTAAAATGCAGTTTCTTAACGAGCATTTTGTCCCTCTCTTTCTCTCTCCCTTCCTCCTTCTGTCACTCTCACTGCGCTTCTATACACAGCAGGCCAAAGCCGAACGCACCACTCTGCACTCTCTTCTTCCATTCGCACAAGACACGAGTAGAATCCTCCACCCCATTCGCTTAGCCACGCCTTCAGGTGTAGATATTAGTTACTTCACATCGATTGGTTCCAAAGGATCTCTCGATACTTAATGCACACATCTCTCAGGACCTGAGAAAAATTGCGATACCCAGGATTAAACCCAGGAATCCCACGCAGCAGACAGCAACGGGGACATAAACGTAATGGCAAATTGACGTGAATACTCTACTTCTGTTGCAAGCAAAATCCAAGCAATACCCCAGATGATAATGACGTCAGAATTCTGCCGGTAGTAAGGTAATTGCACTAACCCTTAGCTTTTCCCTTGGGTGGCAACAACGGGGATGCAACATTGTGAGGTTGGTAATCCGCTCTGCTAAGTCTTTGTGCACATCTTTGATATGCAGTGCCACGTTCCCAGCTGCTGTTGGAAGTGGATTAAATTATGCAAAAACTTCCGGTGCTATTATATCAGGTAGGTAAGACACCTAAAAAGTATTCCAGGATTAAGGAGTAACAGGTAGTGGTGCATATAGATGATCTCGTCCTTCTGGTTGTCTTCTCAATTTCCTACCCATTTAAGGATACCCATCTGTGAAAAAGACCCAAAAGTTGGATTTTAGTGATATTAAATACTGCTACCGATACGGGTGGCCGAAGTCGTTAAAACACCGATTCGTAAACGGTAGGTCCACAGTACAAACTCAGCCATGACGGTCCTCCTTGAAC
Organism: Deroplatys truncata; assembly: GCA_030765065.1. Taxonomy (NCBI): domain Eukaryota; kingdom Metazoa; phylum Arthropoda; class Insecta; order Mantodea; family Mantidae; genus Deroplatys; species Deroplatys truncata. Next base: position 68,021,541 of record CM060986.1, read on the forward strand.
TGACGATTTTTTTCCAGGTTTTTCTCAGTTCTCGTTGACTATTTGCTTACGCAGTTTTACATTCTATTGTTAATAAATCAAGGGAGTAATTGATTTGGTTATATCTATTGTTTTATTCTTTATGCTATATAATAGTAAGGATCTAATACGGTCAAACCCGCGTTCTAAAGGGGAGCTTTTCTTCTCAATCTTCAATGTTTATTTTCTTTCTTCTTTTTTATAGAAAGTTAATATTATGACAATAAAAGAAATTATTATAACAATTAAGGATATAAGATCTAGAGTTTTAATTATTTACTCTAAATTATTATAGACATTTTGATTGGAAATTCATTAATTAGCTAATCCTTTTTAACAAATTATTATTTATACATACAGGAATAGTGATTCATAATGTAACAAATTTTTAAGGCATTCGTTTTATACGAAACGTATCAATTTTTATGCTCTTACTTCTGCAGCTTCTGCTTTAGAGTATCAAATTTTGCTTAATGTGGGATACCAAGTTTATATTTTCAGTTTTACAAAAATCACTACTATATTGGGGGACCATTTAATTTGAGACTGTGCAGTATCTCCAAAAAGCGTTGTAGAAATAAATGTTTTAATAAGTGCTTGATATTATGGGGAGAACAAATGATGGTCATTTTATAGTCAATTTAACATTTTTAAAAGGAAACCTACAATTAAGTAGGAACAAGTCCTCCAAATAAAATACTCCTATTGGCATTTACTTTCTCCCATAATACCAAGCATTTATTAAAAACATTTCTTTCTGCAACGCTTAGCTTTGGAGATATTCTACAGTCTCAAGTAAAATGGCCTACCTGCATACACCTCAAAATATTTTAATTATTTCACCTTAAAACATCTTAATTCCTGGTTAAAAATGCATCACATTTTTGTTGTAAAATTTTAATTTTTATAAATATATTCAAAGATAAGCAATTATCTTAATAACAGCTTCAGTGTTATACCAGGGCCGTCTCAATGTATATAGGCAAGAGACAAACAAGATAGCTGTTACTTATGTCATCTTTGGAAGCCTAGCCTTATCCTAGGATGCACAACCTGCATCATAGGAATGCATCTTTGTATGTGTGGATTTGGAATGTTAACGATTAATTGCCAATAATTAATAACCAAATTAGCCAGTTAGCGAGCGAAAAAATACATAAAATAGTGTAGTTATCAGTACAAAATGTCAAAAGTATTGTATGCTGGGATATACGTTAAACTATTTAACAAGTTCTGAAAAGCACATTACAGTTTTTTCGATCCAAAAGGATCCACACAGGATACAGCATTGGATACGTGCTATTCACAGGAATAATTATGAACTGCATTTGTTGTGGTATGTATTAATTTTTATGAGCAGCATATAGTAAATAAATTTACTGTACGCGAAATGATGGAAGTGTTCTTGTAGTACCAGGGTAACTCCTAACTTATCGTTTTTGAAAATACTTGCCCCTCACTGTTTTCTGGTTTACCACCCCATCTGACTTCAGAACTAGCCCCCAAAGAGTTAACTGCATGACATTGGAGGGATTCACTGTATTCATAAAGTACAATGATGTGAATCACCTGAAAATTGATACCTCAGAAATTCCAAAGGTTGTAGCATTATTATAAATTAACTGCAGCTTTATTATTCAAGTTTCAGAGTTAAGATTGCAACATCATTAAACATTAATTCAAATGGGTACTTGGTAAGGTATGATCTTGGATAAATGGTACAAATTTGATGTTCTTTTAATCTCTGAATGAGTAAACAAAGGCAAGCGAATAAACTGAGAATAAACTGCTTCAGGCTGCCAACAGCTTAAAATAATGTTGAGAGGAAATAAATGAAGATTTCACATAATATACTAAAACTAAATTCCTAGAAGAGTATTAAACACTGGCTAATCAAAGGTGATGCAATATACGACCGATACCCCGTTATGGATGTGCTCAATTATTTTCTTCTGATCCAATAGCTTTACAGATAAGTGATTACTATGTACTTTCTTTATTCTCAAAACATTAGTGTTGAATAGTAATTATGAATCTGTGCATTTTAAATATACATTTAAAATAAATACTCAGTGATCAGAAAAAAATAGTGAATTCGTTGCTGCATGAAATTTATGTCAAACTATAAATTTCTTACAATGAGAGTAACATTCAAGGTACACAAGATTATGCAAAAACATTGATGAACTCTATGACAACATTCTTAACATCCAAGATAAAGTTCTCTTAGCCCTATATTCAGCAAAACTTGCTTTGAGTTATGTTATCTTTGATGTCAGATAGCAGCAAAATTACACAATTTCGAGAAATTAGCTCGAATTTTATGACACATTTAAAAATATACTGTATGAATGTAGGGGCATTTATGCAAAGGAACGGAATACAATTACCGGAATTTACATTGCAGGTAATGCAGCTAACATCGTGCGTAATTTAAAAGCGAAAATTGTAAATGTACTGTAAACACAGAATGGATTTTGATTTTCAAACCTTTGAAGTTAGTGCTTGTGGCGGCGGCGTGGCCGAGTGGTTAGACCGCTCGCCTCTCACCGAGGCGGCCCGGGTTCGATCCCAGGGACCGCATGTGGGATTTGTGGTTGGTTTTCTCCGGGTTCTCCGGGTTCATTCATTTCACCAACTGCTCCATCATCACCTTTCCTTTCATCCATTTCACCATCATTTCGTTTCATCTACTTCCTTCCTCCCCATACCAGGCATCCCCCATCCTGGATGTTCTGTCTGATCCATGAGTGTCTGCTCCTCGACGGGCCTCTGACCCCAGACATCCGCCTGTAAGTCCTGGGGGGTGTAAGTCCTACATTTAAGGAGGTTAACCAGATAATGAATGAATGAAGTTAGTGCTTAGGCCTGGGACGTTTCCTTCCAAAAGTTCCTTTCCCAGATATTATTATATTGGATGTAACATGAGTTTCCACCGCCTGTAGTGCGGTGTATCATAAGAACTCAACTCTACACATTTCTTGTTTTGCAAACTTAGTCATTATGTTGTCACAAGCAGCATTTTCCAAATCGCCTTTCACCATACCTCTTTGAACAAGCTCAAAATCAATAATTTTGCGGGAGTTTAAATCCATGACAGAATGGTCTATATATTTGGCTGAAAATCCTGGGGAGTCGTATTGCCCATCCGCTGCCAACCATATAGGTATACCACAACCTTTTAATGAATTCAAGTTGGCTTTCTTTCCTGAATCCAAAATGCTCGCAACTGTTGCTGCCATGTTTCGAATGGTTTTATCGAATGCACACCTTGAAAACATTGCCAAGCCTAGTGATTTGCAGAAGGACTTAAAACAATATACCCTATAATAATAAACTTTCTATTAAAGCATCTCTCCGGTTTCCTTACTGATAAACTTCCCGAGTTCCAAGTGAATGTATTACCGCAATAACACACTGATTTAACATATAGCATTGTCCCTTTAATGTAATGAGAAATTATTTTGATCTCATTTCTACATAAGAAAAATAAAAGTGCAAATGTTCAAGCGACAATTAAATATTCCGCCGTAGCTTCATTTCCATTTATGGTGAAAGTATCAATTTATCCTGATCTTCCTCATCATTGCTTAATTCGTAGATATTTTCAGGTTCCAACGGTATATATTATTATTTCACCTAGTTCACATTTGTATCTCCGAATTCTTGGTTTCTTCACCACCTTCTATTCTGAATTCTCTTTTCTACTTTTATCATCATCGCCTTCGTTGTTGGTGTTATTGCGAGTAACACTATTGCACAGCTCAGAAACTACAGTTTTAATATTTCTAACTACATATCATTCTGTTCTTTGTCGTTTACCCTTGGATGAAGATGGTGAAGGATCAGTTGTCTTACTAGAACTTGATATCTGGAAATTGTCTTCATTTTACCTTATAGTAGGAATAGTTCCAGGTTCTAATAAAGACTCTCTGAAATTTTCATCCGGCATAAATTGTTTTTTAATAACTGTGTGTCTGTTCATAATCTGTGTCCTTAAAATGGAAGGAACATAAACAAGCACGGGGATCAGGAAAAAAATATTTTCTTTTGCAAACTTCTACCCATCTCCTATATTTTTAGGAATTTGTCTCTGTTTGGAAATGTGTGAAAGCGAGTTCCCTTGTGTTTTACTTCTCACATACGTCCATATGCACAGCATTGAAGCATTTTATTTTTCACAATATTACGCTGTTTATATAATACTAAACTGGCTCAGAACATCACCAAAAACACCACTACAAAGAACACTATTCTTGAACTTAAATACCAAGAAGAACAATATCTGAAAACATATTACTGCACGTGCAGCAATGACTTGTGCTCTCCCTACTGCTTCCATCGCACTGCTGGCTCTGATGACGTATGATGTCGTTATTATTTCGCTTGCTCAGCGGTAACAGTGTGGCGGAGTAAGAAATCAATCTTACTACTGCATTTTACAGGTCAAATCCTTCATTTAGGAAGAAACATGATTTTTATGCTTCGTTCCCCTTTAAGTGCTGTGTGTGATTGGTTGGCGTCCAGGATGACGACGATTAAATTTCTTACTACCATCAGTGTGAATAACTTTCACGGCCACACAACGGAATGAACTCCACGCGTTCCTGCTTCGAAAGCATCATTCACTGCAAAAAAGATAAAAGAACACAAAATCGGATACTTCCCTATGGTGCGGGACTTTCTGGACACCCTGTATTTGGTTTATTGGTCATTTAAAATACTTAACTCTTTAAAAACATTTAAATTGACTACATGTCGTTTTAAATTTTGTAATTCTAACCCCCTTTGCTAACGCAGTTAATATCTCAACACCCGCTATCTGCTGAAAGGCATCACAACTTTATCTAAGGAGTCCCGAGTCAAAATGTAAAGAACTGAAAATAATGAAGCAATACAGAACACAGTTAATGACTACTAACCCTGGAATGCACTAATGTTAATCGTATCTTTCAACATTTCAACTGTGATTATCTTAAGCTATATTTTTTTAAAGTTTGCATTCCTTTCCTCAATAACTATAAACTCTCCAATGTTGAAATGGTGTACACTTGTTTGAGATAATCTGTTACAAGCACTGAAATAATTATATTTTTAAGCATAGTGCATTTTAAAAAAGTATTTGTTTAAAATGCTTTGATGTAAATTATGTTTCATTTTCTTTGCAGACCAAAAAGAAATCAGAAATATAAATACCCTAGTCACTTTAATGCCCTTAGCGCAGCGATACGAGGCAGAATCTCTTCGTATATACAAAAGTCTCGGATCTCTGCGGGGGGAAAAGTGACTCACCTGGGAAGTTTAATGTCGTAGGATATGTTTCCGTGATAGCTCAGTGGTTAGAGCAACATCACTGAAAGCCGAAATCTGTGGTTAATATCCTGACTATTACATTGAATTTTTCAGTCTGATTCTACCTTTTAACCATAGCTTACACACGGAAGGTGAGGAAGCACAAATAATTATCATTTAGTTATTTGCTAGAGAAGTACTGCATAAAATACGTTAATTTCTAACGACACCCCTGATAGACAAAATCCTCATTAATGGTAGGGGTGAATTCCTCACAAATGTCCGTACTTAGCATACAAGTATACAAGATGTTCGGAAATTTCCCTTACAAACTTTCATGCTTGTAAAGGGGACTGAATAGATCATACTTTGAATAGAGACTCGTGTCTGGAAACGTAGGTTTCCGTGTTACAATCATTTGAAAACAGGTGTTCAAAGTCGCTATGTTTGCTTAAATACTTTGGTTAGGTGGACTCAGCACATCACTTTACTTACATTTCAATCCATTAGGTAATACTGCTAAAGAAATAAACTGTAAACTTAACAATTTTCACAAACACTTTTGTTTACACTTTTGTTTTTGCTCTCTCGCAGGATGGTTACCATTGTGATTCACCACAACCCATTACGAAATAATACCTAAGAAACCAAAATCAAATTTAATCATGTTTCACAAATACTTTCGTTTACAGTTAAACTGTATGTCTCTTTGTCACATGCTGTTTGGCATTCTGATCCGCTACATCTCGGTTCGATGTGACGAACACTAAAGTTGTTGCACACATTGTATATACGAATGATGTTCTGGTAAAGTCTCTTCATCACTCCTGGCATCTCTGCGATTTGCTATGCAGCGACGACAATTCATGCCAAAATTTCTTCCTCTGATTCTACAGGATGTGACTCTATAGGACTCAAACCGGCGTAGGGTAGGGTAGAGGTCAAACGACATCAGCTGCTTGTCTGACGCAAACGCCGCTCGTTGTGTCTTGTCGGTTGCATACCAGCCAGACCGACTTGAAAATGCGCAGAAGTGGTACGTTTCCCGACATGGGTTCCTATTCAAAACATGATCTATTCGGTACCCTCTAAAAGTCCTAAAAGCTTATAAGGGGAATTTGCGAACATCCTGTATAGAATAGGTAATATTATTAACAATAATGAACTTTACTAATATTCGTGAAGATAAAAGCAACAAAACATTTCCTTAATTTAAGTTATAAAAGCTAATTTTATTATATAAATTATCCCATAATTAATATCAAGTGTAAAGGTAAATAAAGTATAGTGTGCTAAAATAATATTCATAATAAGCAACAATAAACAAATAACGCTAATGGAACTAATTTAAAGGTACGCAAAAACAATGGCATTTTTTAAGTTCTTCCCTGATAATCTTTTAATTGTTGTCTTTGATTTCACACATTACATTGTCCCAAATCTGGGTATATTTTGTTTATGATTACCTTGGACTAAGATTAATTTTTTGGCTGAGGGCTGCAGTTGATTCAGACAAGCACATAGTCAAATAACTATAGCAAAACAATGGAAATTTATTGCGACTTTTGTGCTCATAATTTATTAGAAAATTATAATCAACTTAATGGATTTTGAGTGTGTTCAGAGAAGAGAAAAGAAGTTCTGTTGGGTAATAAATTCTATTCAGACTTATTTTAATTTATATTCTCATCTAATAACATTAAAGGTATAACATAATGCTAAACAAACTACTGTTTGTGTCATTTTGTAATGTTGTAGTGTTCAACTTCTGTGCCATTGAAATTACTGGTCTGTTGCAATATACAATGTTTTGAGATGAGTCATTTCTTTAAAAAAATCAAACTTGTGCATGGAATCCTGCCGATACATTGCATAGTGTACATACATACGCTTCCTCGGCCGGCATTAATCCAGTAGAATGTAGTTTTCGGCCCACAGTCCAGTAGATGAAATCGCCTATGCTTCGCCCGTAACTCAGGTGATATTTCATCTACTGGACCACGGCCTAAAAGTCCGGGAACCACATTCTACTGGATATAGCATAGTGTTTTATGTTGGTAAGAAAATATAAACCACTTCAGCCACGCCTAGCCCCCCCTCCTCTTACCTGGTTGTAGTACTCTACTTAATGTTTTCCTATGTCCTTCCGTTTCCATCACTCCTGAATCTGAAACGAATTGTGTTAATAGGTGAATGTTTGAGTGTCAGACTTTAGTCATCAAACCAACACGAGATGAATTCATCCAAGAGATGGTGTGGATCGTCGTTGCGAAGCATGCCTTCCAGCCACTCAGGTGAAATATTTATGCATCCTTTCCCTTTTGCTGCACACCTAGGCCTGATCTTTGTTCATAGGCTAATGCATGTGTGTCGGACTTCAATTCAAATCAATAAGCGATTGGTTTACCCATGGCTGGTGTGGAGTACTAATGGTAAGGAGATTCTACTAACATTAGATAAAGAAAAACACCACACGAAAAAAGCATCGGCACGTTTCTGTGCCCTTGGCAGTACTTCAATGGCATGTTATGGGGTGGTTAATATAAGTATATCATGAAAAACTCACTTTTTTCCCCTTCTGCATTACATTGGAAATAATTAAAAGTTATCATAAAGTTTGTTTTCCGTCGGTATTGCGATAATTACCGGAATTAAAAGCATTTAAGTGAGCGTGACATTTAAATGGCACTTGGAGTTGTATAAATGGTTAAACAATTTTCCTTGCGATAACAATTTTGCTTTAAATTTTCCATCCACTTGTATGAACTACTACATTCACATGCTTGTTTTGTTTTCAAGTTGCTGTTTTTAATAAGTATGTATTTTTTCCCAACCTTTTTACACATTGGGCAGAGCTTCTGGTTCGAGGACAAAAAAAGTAGATTTGCTGGTAATCAGAGTACTAAAATTACAGAAAAGAAACCTATTGCCTCAAATAACAGTAACAATGACGTGAAATCTTCTGTTCCTAACCTCTATAGGCCTAGTGCATCTGGTACAAAGTAAGTTCTGGCTCTCAAGGAAAACTATCATAACTGACCCTGACCCACTAAATCCTAGTGGTTATAGGCTCATTTCATTTCCTGTATTAAATAGTGTATTAATTAGTTATTATTTATGTACCGAGCGTGATGTTGGGCATTTATTTCTTGAATAACTGGAATCTAGGAAAGGTTGGGCAATATGGATATGGACAGTTTTAGAATACGATTCTACTCTAAATCACATAAATTGCTATCCAGATACGCACATTTTATATGCGTGTTTTCTCGACTATTAGTTTTTTCACATAAAAGCTTTTAATTTCAAAACTATTTTACAGAATTGCATGAAATTTCTTCCCAGTGTATTTACATGCATGCCTGTTAATGTGAATCACCAACGTTTACATAATATTTATATATCTTTTGTAAAAAAATTTGAATACGCTAAAATATTCCATATTTTGAACTTTTATAAATAAAAATGTTTAATTTAAAGGCAACAGTTTCCACAAAAATGATGGCTCAGACTAATTCTGAGTGAGTTTTTAATAGGTTGTACAGGTATGGAATCCGTAATGTGACAGAATTAAGTGAGAAAGGTAATAAAAATTACAAATATGTATAATACACGTATATACAAGTAATGAATATAGCTGGTAATAGGAAGCAAAATGTGAAATTTAAACTATTTTTTCTGATTATAGCTCCATTTTGTGTCCGCTAATTTTCATAAAGATTACTTGAATAATTCCGATGCTACACAGTTTAGAAACAAGTAACGGGAAAGCAAATGATCCTGTAGTTAACTAGTCCTTAAATTTCGCTTATTAAGAGTAAGCCATCAAATCTACCAATATCACTTCTTGAAGCCCCCAAAAGGGACCTAATGTAAAATAGAAATTACCTGACCCCTGTAACCACAGAGTAGGGGATAAAAGATATAGCGCGCTACAGTCTTTGGTTTAGAATAATAAAACAAATTAACCATGGAAACTCATTTTCAGTAAGATTAATTCAAAAGCTCACCTGAAAAGAGCTTACTTTAAATATAAAAACAAATAGTAAACCTGCCTTCAAAATGGGTTAATCTATACGATTATGCAAATGCCCTCCCAAATATTTTTTCTCCGAAGAGGACAACATTTTTGTGCGTCTAGAACCCCTTCTTCTTAGAAGATGGGAACTACAGGAATTATTTTTTCCCTTGAATATTCAGAGCTCCAAGTCTCAAGTCGATGGGAGTCGGCAAAAGTTTTCAAATGAATTTTCCGCAACTTTCTTTCTTGAAGTGTAATACGTGGCCTACATTTTTATTCCAGATGTTAGCTGTCTTGGCTCAGAATTTTTTTCACCAGTCTTCTAGGCGAAAAAGGCTGTATTTGCATTGCTGTTGTACGCCATAAGCATCTAAAGAAAAAGCTTCACTGCATAGCAAGATTCACAGTACTTAATTATACAAATTGTAAAAATCGTAATAGATTATTCTGAGCATCTAAACAAAGCACGGGGTATTGAGTTGTCAGTAATATAAGAAAGCTTGCTAAAACATAGAACATGTGGGAGCATGAACCTAAAGTACATATGAAAATGGTTTATTTTGCCCATAGCTTTATGCAAAACTCGGTGTATAAGTTATATGTTGTACAACGTAGGTGTACCTCGTGCACTGCGACCTACATAGATCTTTTGTGGGTACCTCTAAAAACAAATATTATTAAAGAAAATAATACTAATAAAAAAATCTAATAAAGCATAATGATAAATAAATCAACATTTACTAAATATAAAATAATTTAATATCAATAAAATTACCTACTGCACAATTAACTTTATAAACATTAAGTGAGGGATCTACGGAGACTACAGGGCGCAGGTAGACAGATCACAGGGATGCGCGGAAGTCCCTAACACTTCCAGGCTCGAAGACCATCCCACTACTGAAGCTGCCTACAGAGCGCGATGAACGACCGGTCAACGAAACAGCTTTCTAGCTTTCTTTCCTTTCAGCAAGCATTCGCGCCGCGCCATCTTTGCGGCACTGCCATACGCCACAAAACCTAGAACGCGCCTGAAAGATGAGAAGGAAGCGGAATGAAAAAAAATTGTGAAAAGGAAATCGTTGAAGATGAGAAACCACACGAAAGTTTGCTTATAGGTCAGGGAAAATCACGAAAAAACCAGGCATTTTATAACCTTTTTCTTGCCCATGGACAGCATGTTTGACAGTATATCATTTAACTAGAGACTGTTCAATATTTCCAAAACTAAGCGTTGTAAAAAGAAATGTCTTTTATAAAAGTTGCTTGACATTATGAGGAAAAGTAAATGTCATTAATCGTGTTTTGTTTGGAGGACGCTATGATGGTTATTTCAGGGTGAATTTTAAGTTTTTTAAATGGAAATCTACATTTTGTATGTTGTTTTCTCATTAGAAAATGGTTTATATAAAGCTGTATATTTTCTGATGAGGAATAAGGAAGCAAAATAAAAAATGTTGGTTCCCAATTACGAAACTGGTAACTTGACTCTCAAATGACCATCCACGGATGGTCCAACCATTCTTGTGCTCTCCGTACACAGCCTTTCGGAATGTTTGTTGTTATTTACGTTAGTGTAAGAGCAATTACAAAGTGCTTTATACAAATATTGGTTACTTCTTTATGAGGAGTGAGAAAACCACATAAAAAGATAGGTTTCCATTAAAAAAAAATTAAATTGAGCATTACAACGTCCTACAAATAAAACACGACTAACAGCATGCATAATATCCAGCAAATTTTATTCAAGTCATTTCTTTCTAAAACGCTTAGTTTTGGATATGTTGTACAGTCTCAACTTAAATGGTCCACTCTGTGTATCCAAATTATTCCTGTTTATACTGCTGGTTTCTTTTCTTTATTTTTTGACTACTATTTTAATTCTTGTATATTCTATATATTATATTCTTGTTTTTGTGTTTTTAGTTATTTTAAATACTTTTCGTTTTCATTTTTATCATGTCTGAAATTTCTTCATTCCATAATTGTAGATTTCTACTATTGAAATTTTTCTTTCCTTTTCAAGTGCTTTATCTGTGCGTTTACTATGATATTCTTCAGGTCATTCCATTTTATATTATTACTCACTGGTCTTTATTCTAGGTATTGTTGTATCTTTTCTTGATATAATATTAAAATACTTTCTTCTATCAGTAAGTGTAGCATATACTTCTTTTTTTGTACCAGTATATAGTCGATAGCTGACCTGGAATTCCTGGCATACCAAATATATCTATATATAAACAATGTTTTTGTTAGTCCTGGTTTATTATTTAGTGCAAAATATGCAAGGTCGTTTAGCAGTTAAAAATAGAAGCTGTCTTACAGTCTGTGCCCTTTGGGAAGGGCAGTGATTTTCAATGGTGAAAGAACTATCCCATTCGGTTGAGTGTTTACCGAGGGAAAAAACGCCCATACACATACACACACTATTCTCTCATTACAATATTAGTATATATTATTAAGATTATATGTTGTTAAGAATTTATATGTAAGTTTATGAATGTGTGTAAGGGCTAATTTGGATAACCACTTAACAGAGGTTGATAATTCTTTTATCATTGAAAATCCCTGTCTACTGCCAACCGATGACTATATAGAGGTCGTCAGAGGATTTTTTTGGCCTTTATGGCAAAATTTACCCCACGGGAATAAAGGAAGTAGCTTAAAATATTTCAAATTGGATGGGTTGAATTGTATATTCTGTGCATCTCTATAAATTTCCATTTGATTTTGTTGAACATTATCATTTTCGTTAATTGCTACAGTTGAGAATCTGGCAGAAATAATAGACTACCCTATAGCTTTCAGAAAGCTCCTTTACCCTGATTGTCAATCTCTTAGGTACAAATCAACACACTTGACCTATCTAAATAAAACGTTGTGCATATATATTACTGAAGCCAACGAAAATTATAGGCTAGCTTACAAAACTCAAAAACTACCTTTAACATGTTTTAAACCCTATATGTGAAATCTATATTGTTTAAAGCATGCTACTGGATATGGGAAAAATCGCGTTAACTTTAAATTCCCAAAAATTACCTTAGCTCAATTTGTTAAAACTGCCCTTGCCATTTATTTTCAAACTCTTATAATCTAGGTTACTTTGTAACCTCTGGAACTAGCCCTACAAATTTTTGTTCAACCCCTGGCGTTAAAATTTGTACCATTTAACTTATCTGAATAAATGTTTGTTCATTTAGTCGCATAAAAATTGTAGCTACTCATAACTTTAATAAACCTCGATTTCCTTATTTTCACTCTTAAAAGATTTTCATTCCATGACGTATATGTTTGACTATGTTTATCTTACCCTTATAGTTTACCCACTATAATAAACTATTGAAATTGAAAATAGAACGAATTTGAAACCGGAACAGGCTAAACCCTAAACCGTATTGGAGAAGGAGGGGGAGCAGAAGAAGAAGAAGACTGAAGTATGGAAAGTTTCTTCCGAATGTAGAGATCTTTAGAGGTCTCAGAAAATTCAAGAAATGCAGCTTATTGGTCAGTAAATATCTTATAGTATTTTAATAATACGCGCAGGAACGTTTTTGAGAAATATAAAATATTTGATGTTGGTATTAATCAGAATTTTCATTATTTAAGTATAGAGTACAGCGGAACTTTTTTCTAAAAGTACCTTTGATTCAGAGGGCCTGAAAACATGTATTTCCGGTGAAATCTTGGAGTTAAATTGTTGGGTGGAATGCAATACTAGGTGCGTGTTGGAGAAGTAAAAGTTAGTTTCGGCCAAACAGGTTTTAACTGGGTTTTATTGAATTTATTTTCAGGGAGTAAAGTGATAAAATGTCCGTTTATTTACAACAGGATATTAATTTTAGCTGCTGCATTCTCAGAGTGGAGCTGTTTTGTGTTTTGTTCTGGATCAAAGCCTGTGCAGGATCCAAGTACACGGCCCTCTAGAGACCATCTGAAAATCTGAATTGGCATTGAAAAGAGGATGCAGAACTTGCAGTAACCTGTAGATGGAAATGTTGGGCGGCGGGGCGGGGGTGGGGGTGAGAGGGGGTAGAAGTCCCTAAACTAGTGCTCTGCGCGCGAGTTTTGTTGAAAGCTTCACAGAATCCTCTTTCATTGTCTATTCTCCACAATCTGTATTATGAATTGGAGACTGCGACAATTAGCCACCCCCTACCCCTGAGGGTAACTTTTGTACTACATATGCTGAACAAAATAGGGAGAGAGAAAAAGTATATGCCGCATGGGAAATGGCTGAAAATTAGCAACATGATGCGGTCTCTCGTATTGTCGCTGACGCACTTATCCCAGGATGATCAAAAGGCTCAAAGAAAACCTTTCCGGGCAGTTACTCCCTCAACTCTTTGTTTCTCAGAGCGCTTCCTTTATATTTTCTTTCTAGCGGCATTTCTTGTTCTCTCTTTTCCCGTTCCCAAGTTCTTTTCCTTGTTACAAGTAGCTGACATTTTAATTATTCTTTTTATGTATCCTCTTCATGCATGAAGGTGTCATATGATAACACATGATTTGATTTCCTTTTATTTCACAAGTATGGCAGTAGGACCACCTATGACTGCATGAAGGTAACGTTTGATACCAGAATGTATTGCTACAAAAGTGCACAAGAGTGCAGCACCCTTTGGATGAAGCAATATATCTCAAAGTAAGGAGTGTGCAGTACCTGATTGGAAGTACTAGTTTGCAGAAATTTGTAACTATGTTTTACATAAAAATTCATATTATAAATGGGCAAAAATATTATTTTAAATGTACATATCTATTATTAGATACTATGCATAAATAATTTGAAATTAATTAATGAAAAATTAATAATGTCGAAAAAAGTGATAAAATTATGCATTTAGGCGTGCTGCAGGTTTTGAGGTTATGTAACCATTCGTAATTTTACACCATAATATTTCGTTCTAATAATCTTGTATTCTTGCTTATGAGAATTATTTGAGTATTTCAGGTACATTATTACAAATTTTTAATTTACTAAAGGACAGAAATATCAATTATCAAAGTAGCAGATTGTGAAATTACTTTGAAATTACTACCACCTTCAGATTCTGAAAGGAAGCATCTTCTGAGAGCTGTTATAAGGGAAATGGGAGAATAGATTTTGCTTTCTGAATAACAAGAAGTACCAACTACATTAGAAGCGGAAGAAAATGAAGCTAAAAGGTAGAGTAGAAAAGAAAAATCCATGATTTCTATTTCTGATCCATTTAGCCAACGTGTACATGGTAGAGTAGACCTTCTGGATCCTATGGTTGATTGCCCATTGGCCCCAGTAGTTCAAAAATAAAAAATGGTACTCGAAGTGCTTTCCACATGGTTAATATCATACTACTTAATGTTTAAACACTTTATATAGAAATTAATGGCAATATACGTTATTTTGTGAAATGAATAATAAAAGTAACATACAAAAAGAAACACAGTGCAAATGAGATTACAACATAAAGAGAATTATTGGAATACAAGAAATTCAATTAGAAAAACAAATATTGTGCTCTAAATAAATCAATATCAGTTATACAAATGTTTTATTTAAATTCATGCAGAACCTTTTAGTACTATAGTAACTAACTCGGAATGATTTTGTTTCCGATACCGAATTCACGGCAGAACTTGTTGATCAGCCCAGGGATAGTGCTCCATTTCGCTTGGAGTTTACACTTGTCTCGTGAAACGGTAGATGGGGAAGCTAGAAAACCGTTGCTCGTACCTAGGTCGGCTATATGTGGCGGCCCTTTGTGATAGCTGTCGCACCGGCCTCACGAATTCCTTATCTCCCTCTTCCACTGTCTCAAAAGATTCTGAAAGTATAACCATAATGTGTATATTTCTTCATGCTTTAACTTTATATTAATTTAAAAAAACAAACCCATTTCTAGCTCATCTCTCCTAAAGATCCCGATAAGCTTAGAGTTTAAAACCTCCATTATCTCACCATTTCTGTATCACAAAACATTTCCCTTTGGCTTACTAAAATGCTCTTTTGTACCATAACATAAAATTGCATGTTTAAGAAAGAGCCTTTTATTTCTGATTCTTTTCCTAACTTTCTATTACTTTACATAGGTCTACCAATGCCATGGAGACCGACACGAGTAGCCGAGATCGTTAAGGCACAGACTCCTGAACGGGAAGTCCGCGGTTCAAATTCCGCCCATACTGTCCTCCCTGACTGAGGTTTAATCCAGGTTTTCCTCAGTTCTCATTACTGGTAAATACCTGGGCATGCTTAGGCCTGGAATTCCATCCCAATTATCATTTATTTTATGTATCACCATCGTCATCGCCTGTGGTTCCGTCTACTGTAAGAACGGACGTTAAACTCCAGTAAAACAGTGCAACAGAGCAACTCAAACTTGCAATTCCCCATGCCACAACATGCCAGAGTGGAACGCTCGAACGCTTTGGGGAAGAAATAAAGGTAAATTACTATAGGGAGATAAACTGATTATTTTAACATTCTTATTAGCAAACAAACGTTTCATAAGTGACAAAAAGCAATTATAAATAATTTTATAATGCATACTCTTAATGAACTAAACTACAGGCATGCTTGTAATTGAGGAACTATAACATTGTTTAAAATAAATCAGTTCATTCCTGGAAGAGATACATCGCTTTAAAGCAAAGATGCGTAAGAAAGGAAATTGTGTGACCTAGTGACCTGGAAGGAGAGTACTGACCTCTCCCGGGCAGAATCATGCAGCTCGACCTCATTGCTAGGCGTCTTTGTTTGGGTACATAGACTTGAAGCAACTTGACCTCTTTGGGACGGCATTCATACATCGACAGGCAGGTGTCCTCCTTTATTTCTCTTTCCTCTGTGTAAAAGCGAAAGTAAATAGGTCAACCTGTGTCAAGTGTCTCCATCTGCATTGCTGTTGTTCGAGGGTGCCTCAAGGGTTATTTGATGGTGGGGTAGTTCTTTGAAATGCACGCTCATAAAGATCTTAATTCTTTTGAAATGCTTAGCTTTTCAAAACTTGCCTAAAAGCCTTTGTAACTCCGAATATAAAACTTATTTTCACCTCTGGTTGAGAAGTTCCCACAGAAGACGAAAAGTATATTAAGAAACCAGGTATTTTTTTATCTTCAGCGTGTGTCCTCCTTTGTGCAGTAGTGTTTATCTTTAGTTTTCATGGTGGTGTGTTCAAACCCAGGTGTAGGACGATGGTGCTTTTCCGGGTACTCAAGTCAACATAGCTTTCTTCGAAAGGAAAGAAAAGTGCCTCTTATTGTATTTATCTGCATAAAATACCATAAAATTTACTCTGAAAATTGCAGGCAATTTTTACACCCAACAAGTGCCTACTTGGACTTAGCGGGCTCATCTCTGGGGCAAAATTCAACGTAAGAACCAGCTAAGAGTGACAAGTGATTATCGAACAAAATCTGGATCAGCCAACTTCTGTGCAAGTGTCGTTATTAGAAACACAATCTTCCCCCTGTTTATGAGTATGAACCATTCATCTGAATATATTACAATATGTTCCAGTGCATTATCAGTATCCACCGACGAGGAGTTGAGGGGTTTTCTTGAAAATCTTTTACTCATATCATTGGAATATGCTCAACTTAAATACAAAATTGATATTTATTTGCATCCTTTAGTGATACTGTTCAAAACTAACACTCAAAATATTCTTTTTTACTATACAGAAGCTTTAAAACATATATGTTCACCGAACTCTCAATATCAACATTTTTGGTTGAATACAATGCGTTCTCTTCTTACTATAGGTAAGTGCTAGACAAAGTAGAAATGAATTAAATCTTAATAATACACCCAGATTATTGGATGTTTTCCCTAAAACCCACTGTTCGATGAATTCTAAAACATATGCGGCTTGTAATATGTTTAAAATTTTACTTTGAGTTACGCATAAAGAGATGCTAGCGTAAAATTTGATGTTCGTACGTGAAGCATTTTCCACATAATGGTTTATTGAAACAAAATTTTAAGGATTTCCCAGAAATGTTCCGAGGAATTTTCAGTCTTTTTACCTTTCATTTTAATATTTAGGACAACCATTACTTGATTAAATGTTAATAAATGTCACAAAAGTAACATGTTATATAATTAGTTTTCTTTTATTATTCTAATTTTTGTAAATATCCCAAGCAAATATTTGAACTTATCAGTTGAGTGTAAGGTGACATGCATCATGGAGCACATAGTATAATAGGCTTCACTTGGAATACATTGGTGAGACTGCCTAGATATTCTCGCAGGAAAAGCTTAAACATTGCAAGCAGGTGACGAAATTTAAGTTCAACATAATGTTTGTAAGAGGTATATAAATTTTCACCTGATGGGCTTAATTTCTCATATATGATAGAGCTATCTATAACCAAAAATTTTCAAAGAATCAAAGTGAATAATAGGTATATAAACTAAAAATTGAAACCTTGACTACTTAGTTTTCACCGACTGTTTGCGACAACGTTTCATTACATTACTTGGTAACCATTGTCTTAACTGAGGGGAGAAACCAATTTTAAATTAAATACTGGTAAAATTGCACAATCAACAAATTAATCCTATATTCTTTGTTTTACTCGATAGTCCAACAGATGCGCAACGACAGAAAAAGGATAGCAGAGGGAATGCTGTCGTATTTACTGGGACATAGGCAGGACAAGCGGCATACAAGAGGGGTGTAATTGCAGCTTGCAAGCAGAACTCTGACAACGACCTCCACCCCATCATGGCCATCATTCTACATAAAACGGAATTAGCAGACCAATTTACATCGATGATAAACTTCGAATACATATACATGCATACCCCGCTGCAACCGCTGTTGCAATTCTCAGGGATGAAATGAATGTGTAAGCCAAAGACAAAATGTACTTTATTAGGCTCAATTTGTAGTTTAAAACGGTAATTAGTTTTAAAGCGGCAAATTATTATTACTATTACAAATTGAGAAAGGTTTGTATTGAAACTTGTTTACAATACGCTTTGGGCGTCAATTTGAAGTAGGTTGTATTGAAAGAGTTGTGTTATATTTCAACCGTTGGGGAGCCGAACTTGTAGTTGCAACCGCATGTATGGTACCCGCTTTCCGGTAGCCTTCGCTCTAAATGTACTTTCAGGTGGCCTTTGCCCCAAGTTTAAAAAATATTAACTTTGTAATTTGACTGTTTCTTTAAATATTATATTTATGTTTGCATCGGCTGCGTCAGTATTTGTTAGAGACACGTTTCTCTTAGAAGGGTTTTGGTGCAACAAGAATGTAGGCTTACACAGATCATAATTTTACTTCACTCCTTTTATTAATACCTGATACGATTAAAATAACACTTCCCTGATATAGAGAGCTGTGAGATTCTTTTTATTAATTAATTACACCTTTTAATACGTAAACTATTTTTAGTTTCACACGAATACGTATTAAATCTCTCGAGGATGTGTCTTGCGTCCGGTTAGGAACGCTGTTTGCAGGCAACTGAATTGATTTCAACCGTCTAAACTTGTAAATTTCTGTATTTCAAGTCTCTGATTGGCTAATCCTACTCTAATAGAATACCTTCACTCAACTAAAGCTTTTTCTGGTTGTTGATTGGCTATTTTTAAACTGTCTCAAAATTTACATTATTGTTGCTCCAATAATGATTAGTAGCATTTAAACTTTCAAATTCATTATTGCCTCAAGGTTACCTCATTTTTAGCAACTTTAAACTTATTATTCTCTCAGCTCCTACATTATTAAATTACGTAATACATTCACATTACATTATTATTACACATGGATACAATAATATAAACATACACAATGACTGTAACATACACATTTTATATATTGTTAAATACACATTTTGCTTCAAGGTGGGCTGTTATTGAATTTACATATTATACAATTAGACTTAAATCATTTTAGTGTTAAAAATACTGCCTCATATTATTATTATTATTATTATTATTATTATTATTATTATTATTATTGCTTTTATTGCAGTAAAGTATACGAATGTTTATGTGGGACACTGAGTACACCTGAAATTTAAGGAACTGCTAATAGCCTTTCACACGTCCTTTCTGTGTATGCAGTTCACCGATGAGAAGTATTCTAATCCGGGGTAAGGGGCCAAGAGAATTAATCTGCTCACGTTGAAATTTTGTTTACTATTGTGTGCCGTATCGCAACGACAGTGAAATTCCGTAGCACCAAACGGAATCAAGACGATATTTTCTGCTCCTGTTAATCATTTTACTGCCGTAGAAATGCAGTCCCCTTGGTAGTTATGACATGTTATTTGGATGGCAACAGTGACTGTATGTATGTGTGTATTTGCATGAAGAGAATGACATTTAAATAGCGTTGCTGTAACACATTTGCGAGCTGTAACTAAAATTAGAAATGAGAAATTAAACAAATAACCTCTTATTTAAGCCCACATATTACAAAGATTCAAGAATGCAAAACAAATTTTGAAGATACTCCACCACAAAAAGATAGCATACAAAATTGTTCGTTCTTTTTTATTTGCTGGATATATTCTGAAACTATTTTGAATAAAATATATGTTCGGAGCGTTGTAATGAAGTATACGATTGCATGTCTTAAGAACACCTCTGTGACATTCTCCCCATTCTCTTCAATTTTATATAACTAGGAAACCATTAAAGATTTATAAAAACGTTCTGAAAAAAATATGCAAAAACGTCCAAATTAAATTCTTAATTATTTAATTTATTATTAAATAATTTACATTAAGAAATAATCTACTGTTTCCAAAATGAGATTTCATTGGGTTGCAGGTTTAGCTGGCTGAGGCAGTATACTTGTACTTCTTAGGAATTGAAATATTTTTGATATCTAGGGCCATTTTCATGTCTTATATTTGGACAAGTTGCCGCTTTTGCTTGGTACGTGAAGGGGACATAAGAATAGAAGAAGCCGGCGACATCAAGGGACTGAAATTTACCTCCTAGTAAATGGTTCAACGACCACTCAAAATTCAACGATCTAAAATCGCCCTAAATCTATTGCATGCCAGGGGAAAAGGATGCTCTATGTACACCTTCGTCCCGGAATAGGGACGGTATATGAACAGTTTATAGTGACTAAGTATCCCTAGTGCTTAACAACTCAGATACAATTGCATAAAATGTTCAGAAATACCTACCAAATTAATAAAATTCACGCTGCTTAACCAACAACTTGACCTCCAACATTTGTTTAGAGGTGAAAGACTTAATATCGGCAACTTTTGAAATCAGTTTGATGGGAAATTCAAATGTAGTTTGTCTGTTAAATTGAATTTTCCATACTTCCACACTTTCCCTATTATATATACTAATGCACACGAAACAAGAAGAGAATATTAAAGCATCGTATGAAATGCTTCGTTTCAAACATTCAATAACAAAAGCAAAAGTATTAATGGGGCCGATGAATGCAATATACTTACAGGATGTTTCTGTAACCTTATTACAAACTTTCAGCGAAGATTTAGGATGGTGGATGGGTTAACTTGACAGAGGTAACCTGGTCCGAAACGTGCCCGTTATAACTTAATATACCAATTATTTACTAACGTGGAATAATAATAATAATAATAATAATAATAATAATAATAATAATAATAATAATGTACTATAATGGTAAATCGGTATGTTTTATAACAAGTGTTCAAAATGACATCCCTCAGCGTCAATACGGGCATGTTTCTGGACCAGGGCTTCCTATGTCAAATTGATCCATTCACCATTCTAAATCCTCCATGAAAGTTTGTAACAAGGTCACAGAACCACCCTGTATAACGCCACTCTTCTACAGTTCTTTAGTATAGACACAAATGTGTGAGTACTATTTATTATCTCTGGTCGCCATTTACCAGATTCTTTTTCACAGTAAAGCTAGAGATTAGCAGTACATAACATGGAAAATGGTTTGAAACAGCAGAATAGGAGAAAAAGCAACACCAAATAAACATTAAAATAATTATTGGTTGCTGTAAAGTAATACCTACGAACTGTTCTGTACCACAGGGACTCATTAGTAAATTGGAAATATTTTAAACTAGCAATACGATAATTTCATTTCATATAAAGCTAACTGTTTTCATCGCAACATTTACAAACGAAACAAACTTTCAACTTTCACATATGAAAAATAAAGGACACCAGAGTTAAATATCACAAATGTATATAACCTACCTGATTTTAGCAAAATGCGTGTGCAATAGGTAGTAATTTTCTATTATATGTATTCAAATTCGTGGCAGCATATGTTTATTTTGTGCTAATAATTTTCCACCTCTCTCTTAATGGGGTTTTAACGAATGGGTTGAACAGTGATTAAACTGTCAACTCTTTATGTGGAAAATGTACTAGATAGCAAAGTGATGCTATTATAACAGCATAGATCATTTAGTTATATTATCATTAATGTATCAGATATAAAACTGAAAAACATTTTTATAACACACACTTAAATGCAAATTAAAGATATTTTGTTTCATAGAGTACGTAAATTTTCGTCAACACATTTAGAGCTTGCTCAAATAACTCTGCATTGTAGGCTTCACAAAACTAAACAACCGTAAAAAGTATGTTATACACTGCCGTTTGTGAAAATTGCAACACCAAGAAGCAAACGCATGAATTCAATGAATTTAATACTACAGGTTAGGTACATGACAAGTAGCAAATGATAATATTCAGTATTTGGAGTGGCCTAAATGCACTGCAATTTGAGCTGCTATACGCCGTGGCATTGAATCAAAAAGGTTCTGAATAAGTTCCTGAGGGATTTCCCTCCACGCAGTTTGTATTCGAGCCTACAAATCCGTGACGCTGGTTAGTGGAGGACCGTGACGCACTAGGTGCCGACCAACCACATCCCAGACATGTTCAATGGGCGACATGTAAGGCGAACGTGAAGGTCAGGGAAGCAATGGTACTCGTCACTCTTCGAAGAAGGAGGCGAGATCGGTCGTTGTAAACAATGGCGCCCCAAACCATGACACCTGATGTTTATCCGCTATGCAGACCTCCAGATTGCGCTCACCACGTACCGCCGGACACTTATGCGGCCATCACTATAGGACACGTTGAAGCGGGACTTGTCCGAAAAGACTACGTTTTGCCATTCACTCCAGTGACGGTGTTCACGTGTAGTCGGAGGCCCTTGTGGTTTCTGGACAATGGAAGCCGACGTAATGGTATGCATGAACCAGTCCAACATTCAGCAGACGGAGACGAACCGTTGATGCAGACAAGTTCACACCTGTTGCAGTGCTCCAGCGTCGAGCCAACACTGTGGATGAAGCTGTACGGTCCATTATGGCCAGGCGGACAAGATGACGGTCACCCCGTGCTGTGGTCATGTTCCGTGGTCCAGTACCCGCTCTTTGCTGCGTACGACCTTCATCTGTTCACTGCTTTCACACGCGCATCAAGATCGTAGCAGCATGCCCTGTACGGGCCGAAATGTCACGGTATGAAAAACCTGCTTCCCGTAGACCGATCATTCTGCCCCGTTTGAACTCGCTCACATGCCGATATACCTCCCTTTGTCGTTGACGAAGCATACTGGCATCTACTTTATTGCTTCCACCTTGTTTGACAGCTCTGCACTGTCTACATTGAGCGCAACACTGACCTTGTCAGACCGACACGAGAGGGCTCTGCTCGGCCTACGAGTACCCCATCTGTCTGCAACCTAATCACTTATTGCTTGCACACTCTTCAATACTTCTACGAAGTTTGGAGTTTTTCGGGAAATTCTTTCTTGGTGTTGCAAGGGCAATGTAATATGTTGGCTGAATATGTTATGCAACGCTAAAGAAGGTATTGATTGTCAGAAAAAGTGTTTGCCATACAAAGATAAAGGTACTATTAGGGAAGTCCCCCCGGAAATTGGACAATGCACCGCAAGTAGGCCATAACTGCCCTTTTTGCTTCCAACGTGATACCTTGGACGGAAGGATGAGGGGCGATCCGAAGGGCGACCAGATCCGGATGCCGACGGGCGCAAGCGTGGATGGGATCCATAACGTTTTCAGATAGAACACGTCAAAGTTCTACCCACAAGCCACCAACCCCATGGTCCCCGGGGTAAAGCCCCCTCGGAGGTGAGACCTAACTGAGTGGTACTGCAGCGACACCAGGGAGGAAACCTTTACAGAGCGCAAGCCACCGCCCAGCAGCAATCCAACAATTTAAATTGTGTTTTATTTATGGACGTTCTTTAACTGCTATGGTTCTTAGCGTCCTATTCTATACTGTGCGTGAAAGACCGCAAATTTTGCTCAGACACCTCTTTATCAGGCTTGAGGATCTTTTACGTGCCGTAAATCTACGCCATGGGACCACCGGCTTTACTTCCCTTCCAAAGAAGGTCATGCTAAGGAATTTTACGCCCGACAAAAATCCATCGCCCTCCGCCGGGTTTGAACCTCGGGAACCTGAGGCTAACATGGTACCCCTAGATCACGGAGGATGACAGCGGCAACCCGTAGAACACCGTCGCCTAGTCCTATAACCTGAAACAAATGACAAGGAACATGATGGGTACAGAAATGGCAGGTAGTGGAGTAGTGGTAGATGATGAACCACACCAGCATTCGCCTGTCGACTTGGAAAGCTACGAAAAACCCATAGACCAGAGTGGGCGATCGCTGGGGATCGATCCCGGTACCTCCTGAATGCGAACCACAGACGTTGCCGCCTGAGATATCCCTCTCGGTAATTTACCAATAACTGAACTTTATAAATGCATAGCGTACACTGATGTTCATAAAATGTGGCCTCAAATAGAACGGGGTGATTAGGTTGGCAATCAAGTGTGTAGCTAGGTCCTCTTAGATACTTCTAACTTCCTGACAAATTGCCTCGCACAAAAGGTGCACGTAGGAACATCGGTTCTCAAGCTGTGGTGCTCGCCCTCCTGGGGAAGGCCTTAGCTTGGAAGGGCGTGGATTCGGCATTATTCGGAAGCTATACCAATGTTGCCAGATCGAGTTTTCATTCCCGTATGTTGTGTTATGTCATTTATCTTTTCATATTTATATAATGCAAGTGTAGGGGAATACTTACCCATAACCAATAACATGTAAATAATCAAGATCACAGATTTAATCAGTAACCACAGATATACTAATAAACACAACAGAGTATAAATAACAGGAAAGATACAAGTAAAGTGAATTAAAACGTTAATAAAATAGATATAAATATTAGAAAGGTTGTAAATAGTATTATTATAAAATCAGAATTTCATGTATATAATATTGTAAACATAGTTAACCAGAGAAAGGAGAGCTAGCAACATTGAGACAATTGGTAAGTGAACTTCGTAACACATGGAGTTGGAAAACAGTAACTGCAATGAGAGAGAGGACTGATGGTAGAAAGAGATGAAGATAGTGCAAAGTTCCTGGAAGCGTCAGTTGCAAAACAGGGAGTTGGGTAAAGTGATAGCCTGTACGAGAAAGAAAGTCGACTTATGAAAGAGATGGAAGGAAATTCCCCAAGGGCCAGGTGAAGCCCGAGTCCTAAAAGTTGGACGATTTAATTCTCATACCACGCTAAGCAGTTGCCAATCAAGACACGTTACAAATATTGGTGGGAATGTTCGCGTCAGGATATTTCTGTATAAAAGAAGGAATTCTACCACAATTACACACATTCGTACGTTGCTACGAGAAGAGACGCTGCATCTGCTACGTGTTGTGAAGGGTGGAGGGAGATAGCTTTCCCAAAACTTATTGAGATGGCGGGTACAGGATATAGCTCAACATGTAAACAAGGGAATAGAGTTCCTAGTCGCTTTACATTGCTTATTTGTTGTTTTTGGAATAAAGTCCAGTTTTAAAAGCGAACACGTGGTCATGATTTGTCTTTACTCACACCCCCGAGATGCAACTATAGGCTAGGCTTCACTTTCAGCATCTCCGAGAACAAGCGAGCGAGCAGCTGGCAGACATCAGACGCAGGACGCCCAGATAACCGGAGGAGGATTCATGCTTAAAGTAACCAGCACGCACTCGCTACACAGGGAGGGGGGTGATACGAAAGTTTGAAACCGCTGCGTTAGGTAACACTACCGGTGATTCTATATTCTTGCTATCTGAGTATTGTTAGGTTAATAACAGTCATGATAAAGTTAACAAGGTTGCGGCTTGTAGTCCGTTCATTTAACGACATTTACTATTACGAATTCGATGTTAGTGTCGTCATTATACAATAAAAACAACAGCAATAATAATAATAATAATAATAATAATAACAACAATACTGTATTATTTATAACTACACAGGAAGGAAATCCAAACATTGGACATGCGGATTTGACGTGGGGTATCACTTTATGATCTAATCTATCTGTTAATTTCAAAGAAGAATCTTAGTCTAATGTATAACAGTTTAAATGTGAATCAGAATACAATTTTAAAAATGTTTATTTATTCTTACTAATGCTTTCTCTCAACAGTATTCAATACAGTGTTAACATTTTTACTGTTTGACATAGTTACTTTATGATAGACTAACTGGCTGCAACGTTGCACGGGTAGTTTTTAAACTCGAATGGTGAATTAGTTTCATTTACCTCCCCCATTTTTATGAAGTTATTGTACAATGATCTATAAGATTTTTGTGGTGAATCCTCCCCTTTATCCCTTATAATTGTAATTTCGTACAGACTCGCCTATTCCTAAGAACGAATTAAAAATCCCTGATGTTCATGCAAAAGAATGTGAAACATCGGCAGAACGTGTGAATTACTTAACGTCACCCCGGCAGTCATTCAAGTTCTGGAAATGCATTATAGCCTATAAGTATCCTTTGGTGGTGCAAAAATCATCGATAAGAATGGTTGACTAATTTTTCAGATAATTACAGTAGGTGAAATTTTAAACCTTTGGCTATGTTCTTTGGTCTCATAGTTATTTATTAACATAACAGCTACATAGTTCTCAAATAATACGGAAACCATTAACATTAAACCATGAAATAGAGGTGAAGCTGGTGAATATGAAGATTCCACACTCCTAGGCCATCAAGTTAACCTCTTTAGAAAAGACATGTAATCCGCGACCAACGAGCAAAGCATTCTCAGTTGCTACAATAAAATATCGGTTCACTGATTTCCAATATAAGCAATTTCTCTGTTTTCACAACTATTTAGCATGTTCTGATAACGAACTTGATTACAACATAAATAAAGCATAACTTTCTTACACGAGAGTTATTAAAATATTTTGGCACTGGTGTCACATGATCGTAAACAGATTCGATTCTCATGTTTTGCTGTGATATAATTGCCAAATCCTGACCATTTTCACATATATTGCTTGAAATGAAATATCCGTGGTATTTTTCTTATTGTACATGCATTTTATTGGAGTAATAACTACATTTTTTATTTCATGCTATTCTGAACTAAAATGCCTTCTTAGCAAGTATGTTCCTTTAAAACTCCACTATGTTCGTATTCAAGAACAAGGGTTTGTAAATCCTTTTTAATCTTTCAGTAATTTATGAAATAAAGAGAAGATGTTTTATAGCTCAGTCTCCGTCGAAATTAATTGGACGTTTCAATACTGAAAGGATTATCAAAATCGGTTGAGTTGTTTTTGAGATACTCTACATTCGCAAACACACACACACACACACACACACATATTTTCTCTTTTTATAATATTCGTATAGATATGTAAGTAATTTGATCTCCCATTATCTGTTTCTCATATCTTGATTCTCATTTGTTACAAACTTTTAGTAAGCCCACGATAAGGAAACAAAATCAATGTTGTAAAGAATTAAATAAAAGTTATCATATTATTATTTTTCTGAAATAAACAACAAAGAAACTTGCTTCGTTTAAATTCTGTTCCTATTTTATGTTCCCAAAATATTCTTTAAAACTAATAGTTGAGAAAAACTGGTTTCCTATGCTAAATCCTTACGTGCAGTGAATTATAAAAAAATTATAAAAATAATATGTTTCTTGTTGCACGTTTTCTGGAGTCTAAATGCTTATGAACTATAGAATGAAGAAGGTTTTTGTTTCACGTATGGAAAAGCCGATTTGAAGTAGGAGTTGTATTGTATTTCAACTGTTGAGAGCCGAACTTGAAGTTCGTTGCAACCGCACGTATAGTACCAACTTTCCCGGTAGCCATCGCCCCAAATGTACTTTCCGGTGGCCTTTGCCCCAAATGTTCAAAAAAAAAATTAACTTTGTAATTTTTATTGTTTCTTTAAAGATTATATATTTATGTTTGCCTCAGCTGCGTCAGTATTATTTTCAGAGACATGAATTTCCTAACCGGGCGTGATGCGGCTGAAGAATGTAGGCTTACACAGATTATAAATTGTATTTCATTCCTTTTTATTAATTCTTGACACGATTTAAATAACACTTCACTGATATAGAGAGCTGTAAGTTTCTTTTATTAATTACTTGCACTTTTTAACACGCAAACTATTTTTATCTCGCACTGAATACGTATTAAACTTCTCGAGGACGCACAAGCAACGCGTCCAGTTATGAGCACTGTCTACAAGCAACTGAACTCTGTATTTAAAAATGTTGCTATATTTCAGTTTCTGATTGGCTAATCCTAGTCCAATAGAATACCTTCATTTAACTAAATCTTTTTCTGGTTGTTGAATGGCTATTTCATTAACTGTCACAAAAATTATATCATTGCTTCCAAGAATCACAATTAGTATTGTTAAACTTTCAAATTCCTTATTGCCTCAAGGGTACCTCATTTTTAGCAACTTTTAACCTATAATTCTCACAGCTCTCACATTATTATTAAATTACATAATGCATTCACATAACATTATTGAACATGTACATATAACATAAACATTTACAATGGCTGTAATATACAGAATTATTAAAAATATAAGGAAATAATTAATGAAATATTGTAACACCCCACGGGGATGGTTACCCCCGCAGTAGGTGATTACACAGGGGGGTTGGTAGCTCAGAGGTAGGGGGGATGCGTCGGTACTGGGATGGTAGGTAGGCCAGGGTGGCGTTCCAGGATAGGGGGTATTTAAATGAAGCACAGGGGATGCATTGATCCAATAAATTATATTGTTACCTTAAGTGAGTACCTTCGGTTTGGGGTGAGGCCCCGGCAAATAAACAGAACTCAGATGAGTCGCATGCTTACCTGGTTAACTGGTGGCGACGGGTCTCGAGACTGACAACTGATCTGACGACTCTTTGATAACTGCCTGGCAACTCTCGCGATAACTGCTCTCGATAACTGCCTGGCAACTCTCGCGATAACTGCTCTCGATAACTGCCTGGCAACTCTCGCGATAACTGCTCTCGATAACTGCCTGGCAACTCTCGCGATAACTGCTCTCGATAACTGCCTGGCAACTCTCTGATAACTGCTCGCGATTACTGCTCGCATAACTCTCTGGCAACTCTCGCCTGGCAACTCTCGCGACCGAGTCAAAACCCTGTAGTATAAATACATACAGAAGCGCTGACTCGGCGTTGTGCAGCGTGGACGTGTTCTGTTAACCTGGTTTCCACACTTGCGCTGGTTTACGACATCTGTTGCAATAATCGGTGCTCAACCTGGTCCGATACATCGGTCCCAGGTTCGCCAAATTCCGACCCGGAATTTAAAATTGAAAAGGAGGACAAACATCTTAGGGGGTACTAAAACTGTCTACTTAGACGAGGGTTGATAGAAAAAGAAAAAAAAACCAAAATATGGTTTGAGCCTTATACAATTGAAATGCTCGGGGGCATTCGCGAGCCCGAAGCTCAAGGTTTGGAATTTGTACTCTCCGTCCGACGTACAAAAGGCCGAATATTTCTTACTTTATTGAGCTAGAGGTACTTGGAGGTATGCACTTAGCAGGTCAAGCGTACAGTAAAATTTTGAACCTCCTAAATAGCTAAGCAGATCGTCAATCAGTGGTAAGGGATAGGCGGATGCAGCTGTTTGTGCATTGAGTTTTCTGTAATCTACACAAAGCCGATATTCTCCTGATTTCCTTTTGACCAAAATTACTGGTGAGCACCAGCTACTCTGCGAGTCTTTTATTATCCCTGCCTGTTTCATTTCTTCCACTTGTTGGTTTATTATTTCCTGCTGTTTATGGGACACCCTGTATCGCTTCTGTCTAATTGGTGTCGTGTTTGTCAACTCTATTTTGAACTCCGCAATGTTTGTTGTCCCTAACTCTTGTAGGCTAGTGGCGAAGGTATGTCTGTACCTGTCGAGTAAATTTCGTAGTTGTTTGTGTTGTCCTGGTTCTAGTCGTGAATTAATATTAAATTTGGCGTCTTTGATGTCTATTTGTTTTGCTGTCTCACGTGTGAAAGTGTCTGCCTGGACTAATGCAACTTCGTGTACGAGTGCTAGTGTTGACCCTTTAAATATTCTCTGAGGGGCGGCGGTATTATTGTGGACTTGTATCTTTTGATTTTGATTATTATTGCACAGACCCGGTATAATGTTAACGTGTTTTTTCTGCATAGTGTTAATGCATGGTTCCAATAATAATGTGTTTGTTGGAAGTGAGGGTATTTTGACGTCTATCTGTGTGGTTGCAAATGGAAGGATTTCTACGTCATGCTGATATGTTGCTTTAATTTTTGTCTCTTCAGCATCTGCTTCAAGTGTAATTTGCATGAGAGGACATTCTCGCTTTTGCTGGCAGCTTACCGTGACCTTCTTCAAATTTTGCAGTATTAGTGTAATTGTGTTGTTCCCTAGATCTATAACGGCTTGGTGTTTCTGAAGGAAGTCCATGCCCAGCAATATACTATGCGGGAAGTGTTTTACTACTATTAGTTGTTCTTTGAATTCCACGTCACCCATTTGGAAGTTAGTGTTAGTTTGGTATTGTGCAGCAAGTAAATTGTTATTTGCAGTTCGCAAAATCATATTTGGGGGTGCTGGTTGCTTGCTTGTACCTACCAGGTCGTCATTGATTATGCTTACTGAGCTGCCTGTGTCTATAAGAATGTCGATCCTTGTCCCGGCTAATGTTTCCATAGTTTTTAATGTGTTCCCAGGGTTGATGTTTTCTGTTATGCTTGTTACCGTGGCCCTTATGGGGGGTGATTGCTTCGAGGCTGCGCGTGAAAATTTGCATTCCTGCTTCGTGTCTGGCAATTAGCGATTACGTGGCCTACCCGTTTGCAGTAGGCGCGCACAGGCCTCGCGGACACCGTTCTTCTTTGACTATATGTGCTTCTATAGCCGCTGGGCGGCTGTCCGTAATTCTTAACGGATTGATGCTATGGATTGTAATTCTGGGGTGGAGGGCGGGGGTTCATTGTCAGGTTTTGCACCTGTTTTGCTAACTCACCCACCATCTTTGACATCTCTGATACCTGCTTCTGGAGGGTATCGTCTGGCATGCTAGGGGGAATTCCCTGTGCATCGATTAGGTCTACCCTTTTTCCTGCTAGGTAGCGGGCTGATTCTACCCTGCGGACGAACTGTATGAGGGCGTCCACTGTTTGTGGGTTGTAGGGCAGTACCTGTTCTATTAGTGATGGTTTAAGTCCCCTCACGATGTGTTTTACCCGTTCCTTCTCTGTCATTTTGGGGTTGACTAGATCACACAGAGCTATAATGTCATAAGCGTATTGCTCTGTGGGCTCACTAAGGTCCTGCACCCTCTGCCTTAGTCTGACCTCCATCATTTCCTCCTCTGCCGCGTGAATGAAGGCTTTTAATAACACCTGCTTCAATGTTTCCCATTGGCCCTCCCTATTTCTATGGGCAAAGGTTTTGTACCAGTTTAGTGCGGTACTATTAAAGTAGTATGGTAAATACTGCGCCTTATGCTGGTCATCCCAATTATTGGCACGCGCTATCAACTCAAACTTATGGAGATAGTCCCTTACACTTTCCCCTGGTTTTCCCGCGAAGCTACCCGGATCCAATGGTGGACGACTAATGTGCATGGGTTGAGGTGCTTCAGTTACCCTTCTACTTAAAACACGTGAGTCCATTTTACTCATAGTATTTGTGTGTTCGTCTCCCTTATTCATGGCTAACTGTTTTTATACCCTACTTGTGCTTGGGCTAAAGTATTAATGATCTTGCCGGAGCGGAGACGTATTTGATTTGCCGTCTCAGCGTGTGCCGTGATCTCGTTTGAAATTCCTTTCAAATCTGTGATTAGAAATTCTTGGAATTTAAATTGTTCCCCCTATATAGCTGCTAATTCTGCGCAGATTTATAATCTCTTTAGTAGTAGGACTAGTAGAGTTTTGAGCAGGTTCAGCCATGCATAATAACTTAAATGTACTACACCAAAACAATATACATAATTTGAAAAAAGTTAAAAAAAGTTATATTCTGTGTAGGTGACTCATGATGCAAAGGGTGGGAGGGTACGTCTTCACCAGATAACCTCAGGTAAAAGGTTATCCCAAAATGAGGCGTGTTTTACACCTTGCAAAAAGAAAAGAGAAAAAAATTGATTACGTCCCCTGGCTGGAAGAGGTAAGGATGTTTTCCTCAATTATATCCGGAGACTCCGTCACATTGTAGTCGGTGCCTACTACATGTGCCCGGCGCCTCCACCACATTGTAACACACCACGAGGATGGTTACCCCCGCAGTAGGTGATTACACAGGGGGGTTGGTAGCTCAGAGGTAGGGGGGATGCGTCGGTACTGGGATGGTAGGCAGGCCAGGGTGGCGTTCCAGGATAGGAGGTATTTAAATGAAGCACAAGGGATGCATTGACCCAATAAATTATATTGTTACCTTAAGTGAGTACATTCGGTTTGGGGTGAGGCCCCGGCAAATAAACAGAACTCAGATGAGTCGCATGCTTACCTGGTTAACTGGTGGCGACGGGTCTCGAGACTGACAACTGATCTGACGACTCTTTGATAACTGCCTGGCAACTCTCGCGATAACTGCTCTCGATAACTGCCTGGCAACTCTCGCGATAACTGCTCTCGATAACTGCCTGGCAACTCTCTGATAACTGCTCGCGATTACTGCTCGCATAACTCTCTGGCAACTCTCGCGACCGAGTCAAAACCCTGTAGTATAAATACATACAGAAGCGCTGACTCGGCGTTGTGCAGCGTGGACGTGTTCTGTTAACCTGGTTTCCACACTTGCGCTGGTTTACGACATCTGTTGCAATACTCGGTGCTCAACCTGGTCCGCTACAATATTGTCAATCGTATTAACACTACCATGGTTATCAACTTCACCTTACACAACATACAGAACATAGACAACATTGTTGAGCTATGTCAATCAGTTAGGATGAGGTAAGGAACTCTTCAATCAACTCCGGCATTTTTCCAAAATAAAGGTACAATCGTGATAGTTGAAGAGGGCGAATATAATTACCTACCTAATCGCACCGTTTCTGTATGGGCTGCTTTTTTGCACAATTGTTTACTTCTCCCTTTTCTACGCTGTTTTACTGTACTTTCGCCTATCCTGATTTTGATTTGTTTTTTTCCCTTTCTAAGCCAAAGCAACTTTCTTCAGAATCTCCTTAAGTTTCTTTGGATCAATTCTGCGATGCCTCAAAGATGTGAATCTATATCCACATTTCCTTTTTTATTTCTAAGTATGTTCGCTTATGCTCTGAAGCAATTGTACCCTTTGTATCGCTTTCTAGGTACATATTACGGTTTGCAAAAGGTTGTATGTACCACGTTTTGTACTGAGTTTCCATGGTACAAAACACTGTATTGTTATGTTTATAAAACATGACCTCACCACCGTGCAAGGCAGCTTAGGTCAGGGAGCGGTCGAGGTCACCACGAAAATTGCTGTTTGTTGAAGCTTTAATGGCGATTTACGAAGAACATGTTGGTTTTACAAAACAAACAAACAAAAAGTACCGAGGTAAACTTAAATGTTCTTTTTAAACTCTTATCTTTTATACTGAAACGTATCGCAGAGTAGTCACATGATAAGTGTTGCATATATACAACATCTTTACAATGTATTTAGCGTTCAAGGAAAGAAAATACCTTATTTACTATAACATTTAGTTTATTGTGCTATTTATAATATCACATTAAGCTATGGACTTCTGTGTCTTTTAATTCTAAATAAAATATTCGCTGCTTTTGTGTTATTTTCACTTGCACTTTTTGCATGTTGAATAAGAAGCAGACCAACGACTGACTATGTTTTGAACATGGCATTCTCCGTGAACGTTCAAGATCATCTTTGTTCGTATTCAAGTATTCTTCTTAGTCAGTGGTTTTGTTCGCGGCTCTCAATGCGGGAAAACGTTGGGTGTCTTTTGTAGCGGGAAGATGTGGTTTATTATCAAATAAATACTTAAGAGCAGATAGCTTTACCCATTGTAACAATTCCCACCATTGTAATAGATTAGGAGCCTAATCCAACTGCACACGTTTCCCACCAATATGCACACACGTGCATCCGTCGTCCAGAGAATATCGTTGTGTGTGGGTGTGTGTGTGCGTGCGTGCGTGCGAGATTCTATGAGAGTGAAAATCTGGGGCTTTCTCCCCCTTTTTATACCTAGACTTAGTGACGCTCACCTTCGCACCTCAAATTGTAACGACACTTCTAATTGGTCCTCAGACCACGTTACCTTATTGTGTATGAGAATATTCTGCTCCAAAACTTTTCGCATACGCGTCCCAGTGACGCGTCCGGAAGCAGATCCAATATCTGTCTCTCTTTCCTTTCTATATCCGTCTCTTTCTATTTCTCCTTATTGCTTAACGTTTCTTGCTCATTAGCTTGGTGAAAGGTGTACTGCTACCTAGAATTAGCTAGCTCGTCCGTCCCTTACTTATCTAAGTTGCAATCTGCTTTCGTACAATTCTTGGTTGCTAACTATTCTAACCTCTTTTTTGCTGAATTATATTATTATGTACAATTATTGTTTGATATTGATTTATATGTCTATATATAATGCGTGTGTGTGGTATATCCCCTTTCATCATGCTGAGGATCCGTGGTTCGATTCCTGCTTCACGGTTAGCGATTGTAAGTAGGCCCTATGCAAGCCTTCACCTCTGATGTAAATAATATAATAATAATAAACATTCCCGCAGTGTTACAACCCAAGATGGGCCTAAACTACCTACCCGACTACCGGCCTCCGCCCACGGCAAAGGTAGGCGATCATCCTTGAGATGATCTGGCCAGCATCACGCATCCCCCAGCCAGAATGTCGGCCTCCATGTCCGGGATCCCTGTCAATGACATTTCCTGACTTTCCTCACGATGCTGAGTGGGCCCTGGTCCTACACCTAGGACTTCGAATGTTCACCTCTATGGGTGGAATCGAACCCGGGCGCATTCTGTGGCTGGAAACCAGAGCTTCACAATCTAGCCCACAATGCCACGCCCTAGGACTCACCTCTTGACTTGCTAATGTGAAACATTCTCTAATTTCAACAGTATAAGCTGTAAGTCCTCACGTGCCATCTTCACCCTCATCACGCTACCGTCGGATACCAGACAGTCCAACTGAGTGCCTCCAGCTAATACGTGCGTGCCTCTAGCCATCGCTTGATGGGTTCAGATTCCCCCTAAGGCCATTGACCATTTTGGAGAGCGTTAAAACAAGTGTTAGCATTTTAGACATTTAGGAGTTAACAATTATTAGAAGGAGTATTTTAGTCTGGCTCACGCCGTACGCATGTACAGGCAGTTTTTTCTCTCTTCATAATAGTAGTAGTAATAGTTTGAGAGAAAAGACAAAATAAATCTGTTGTGATTTATACAACAAATTACACATTATAGATTTCTAAAGATTCTCTTAATCTACCATCTTAACTACAAAGACGTAATAATATGTTTCTTGCGGGAGTGTCATAGCCAACACAACTGGAGCTGCCTGCAATGATGAGCTAAACCTTCATTTATTTTCCTAGGCTGACAAAAACTTATATTATGTAAACACGTTTTTAAAAAGGAGATTTTCTGTCTGAACCGACATGTGCAACAAAAGAAAGGAAAGGTTATGCTGAATACCACTACATGAAACACATAATTGTTGGCTGCTCCTGCTTTTCATCACCGTTCTCCCTCATCTTTTTTCCAAAGCCCATCAAAGAGGATGACGATGACATGCTGACAATCAACGCAAAGGGGGAAGAAAATGCCCCCTTAAGGCTCTGGATGAGTCCCAGGAGATGGAGTAGGACTTATCGAAACGATTGCTGCATTATTAGTGCGTCTGTTACAGCCCGCAGGATAAAGAGGGTTCTCCCAAGGGAATTGTTGCTGGTAAAGGGAAATGGTTTTATGTGGATCATCATATGTGAGTGGCGTTCAAAATGGTAATAACTTTTAAATCTTTTCTATAGGATCCATTATTCCATATAAAGGATGGTAAGGTTTATGTTTGTAGTGAGCTAACAGAAAATTGAGGTAGCTATCTAGGTTCTGAAGTAATAATTACATTGGGATTATTATCTCGGGCGTTTCCTGAACTAAATTATATTATTTTGTATCCCATTATAATTACCGGATTTGTACAGTTAGGGATTAAATAGCCTTGTAAGGAACATAGTTGTAATATCAGAACGATTCAGACAAAACCTTATCGTTGTATCATTCAGGTGATCAGAGCTGTGTTCTATTACAATTTATAGTTATCCAGAATACCAAACGAAACGGTAAATATCAAAATGTATCCTAACTGTACATGCAAAAATTATTAACAGCCTTTCATATAACTAAATCAGGTAGAAATATCCAAAAGAAAGGATACCTATATTTAGTATATCTTATTTTCAACTCTCCATAAAGACCATTCATCGCTTTTCACACTATTTAAACGCGTTTCTTGAGGATTATTTTTTATCCTCAACTGAATCGCGTAACTCTTGGTATTTTACTGTAAAACGAAAAGATATTAATGTTTGAGCTATACACTTTTTATTTTAGACTTAAAATAGCTTTAGTTGCAAAGCTTTCGGCGTCACTTCCCACGGACATTTCTGAATGCAGATCTACGTTAAGATTATTAATGCAAAATAAATAAATAATTATTAACATATGAATTGCAAATTCAAATTGCAAAGTGTGGAATATCTAGTCAAATTGTTTGGTTGCGTGATTCTAATAAACTGCTTATATCAATGAAGACATCAGCAGATTCGTTTACCAACACTCTGAGACGATGTATTTTCCCTGCACTGTAACACAACTATTTAAATACACCTGATCCATGGGGACTTCACTGCTGCAAAAGATGCAATTGGTAAGACGTAGATGTTCAGACGATATAGCTGTTTAACTAACTATTGGGCAGTTGTCAGTCGATAGAAAGCAACTCCAGATTTTCATGAGGTTACAGGGATTGTTATTATTTTCACTGAGCGCTTTCCTTTGCTTTTTTGTTTCTAAAAAGTCCTTAGTCCTATCTGTGTTAAAGAAAATAGTTGTGGTATTGATGTAACGGGAGATTAGAGACATAATGTTTTCTTTCTAAGAGTTTCCTGTATTCTTGGACCATTTTTTCCAGTTGGTTTTCAAATCAATTCCCATCAATTCTACAATGGAATGGGTCAATTCTACAATAAAAAGGGGATCCATCGGACCTCCACTTTATTGCCCTGCAGTTTAAGTTTGAGGATCCCGTTACAGTATTTGTTTAAATTCAAGTGTGAATCAGGAGGGAATTGCTTGAATGGCTGCTCTCGAGTCAAAGAGAATAACTACTTCAATAAAATGAAAAACTGAATAATGTTTCTTGAATCTGCCCCAAACGGAGATACAATTGTGAGACTGTTACTCCGGAATTTTTAAATGCAAGACTCATTCTCGTGATTTTAGGACCATTTAGCGCCACCCAGAGCGCACGACGGAGGTCTACATTAAACCCACCAAACAAAATTTTATTCAGCTATTATTACAGGATCTTGTATCTCCAGCAATTACACGTTATTACCTACACTGTTTCCGTAGTGAAGGTACGGTTTCGGGAATATGCTCTCAAATATGTAATTATTGGCCTGATTTGTAGCTATCATTGTACTTTTATTTATGCCTCACTGATAAGTTTTACTCGTATGTGTTAGTAATGATACTGGGGTATATCATTGAAGATGTATGCAATATACATCCTCTGGTAGTATGAATTCTTTAAGCATTGGCAGTGTCTCCGAAGAATGTGTGAAGATGATTTGATAGCTTTTTTGCGATTCTACTGCCAGGTATTAACTCGATAAATGTAGCCGAGTTAAAAAGTACTTCTGCGAAATATGTTGCAATTCATGAATAAGAAATATTCCATGCTTGCCACTTTCCGTGCATTTCCGCTTCGAATGTTTGACAGGTGCTTTGTTGGCTAGCAATCATCGAAACACTGAAGAAGAGGATTATCGAGAGGTGCTGTGGCGCGTTATAACGGGTCTTCAGATGTATTCGGTCTTTACCACCAGTAGGTTTAAATGATGACGCCGTTATTAGTTCAGCGAGCCCCTTGTTTAGAACGGGACTCCCTAAGCGGGGGGGGGCGATTCCGACCGCTTCAGCTGCCGTGGTGCGGGCGCTGCGGACACTGGGCACTCGTGGTACTTCTGACGTTACTAAAGTACGTCGGGCCGAACATTCGAGCCCCTACTGTCAGGAAGTTTTTCGGATTGGGTTGGACTCGGTGGGGCAATGGTTCCCGAGATCCGTGGAGATTGGGTACGTCTGTATGGGTTCCCATGCAGGCAGGGTTGTGAAACGCCTCAATGTCTTCCGGTACCACCCTGGATAGCCGGTAGACGGCATGCTACATTGCTGTCGGCCCTACCGAGGTTTTCGGTAGCCGCCCTTTCGGGATGACGCGCGTAAGTGGCGTATCCACTTCCATCCTCGCGTAAGCAGGGGGGGCCTTTTTAGTCTCTGGGTATTGGCCTCATGGGAAACCCCCACGGTTGGAGAGCCAGTCAGATGACGCTCACCCTGGATTTCAAGGGGGGCTTGGGTTAAGGCTCTTGCCCTGGTAGACCTTCGCTCAACATGTCTAAAAGGGGAGGTACGGAATTGAATGTCGGATCGCATGAGTTTCCAACTTCGTAAAAAGTTATTGCGGCGGTACAAAACTGCTTTTAACTAAGAATTTTGTGCGTTCTTTGATCGCAAGATGGAAATGACCACCAATAACAGAATTTGCATGAATGTGTGTTAAGCTAAGACACTGTACGTACAAAACCGTCCAGTTATTTGAGCTACCTATCAATATACAAGTTGAGATTGATAGTTTACAAGACTCAAGCGATAGACATTCCAAATGTAAATACTGAAAAAGTACTATACACGTCCCATTTCACTAAGGTGACCTCAAAACTGTTGACATCCACTCCTTCCATTCATCTTTCGCTAGTCCTCTACCGCAGGCACTGGTGATAAGCTCGCTTCAAAGTATTGATGTGATGTGCAAACAACCGATTGGCGGCAAGGTCCGAATAAATCTGAAGACCGTATAAGGGTGAACGTCAACGGCGAAGATGGTTGCCGTAATCGTCGTGTCGATTCAGTTCATTTAGCAAGTTGTTGAATGTGGCGCAAAAGAAAACGAGATAAGGAAATGGAAACAATCTTATATGCTTACATTCACAAACTCTTTCTACCCACTATCGTTTATTTTTCTATACCTAGCTTCTTCCAACTATTCTTAAGAAAGCTATTTTTTATCTACTTCATGTTAATCGGGCTAAACAGCTGCAAACATACGAGTAGTTTGATTACACATTTCGTTGTAGGTAGAAGGGGAAGATCTGGATGTGGAAGCAACACTTAATGAACTTTTAAAAAAAATTGAGCAAGCCGAATCGATAGTCATAAGTTTAAACGCCGGTCGCTTTGGCTTTAAAATCCTATATTCCTTCTATGACATCGCGA
This sequence comes from Deroplatys truncata, assembly GCA_030765065.1. Lineage (NCBI taxonomy): Eukaryota > Metazoa > Arthropoda > Insecta > Mantodea > Mantidae > Deroplatys > Deroplatys truncata. The sequence goes on from CM060986.1 coordinate 68,060,707, forward strand.
ATGACTTGTGAATAAGCGACAAGACTAAAAAACTTTGGAAGTATTGAACAACCGAAACCATATTAACAGATATCCTCGAAATTAATGATGCAATAATAGAAAATATTTGGAGTAAATTGTGTGTTTTAAATAGGTTCGATTTTTGCGTAGTACGTTTTTGTCTTCTCTTAACGTTCACCAGTTACACAAAATGTTTTTAAAATGAAAATAACTTCACAGACTATTCCCAGATAATGCAAGATACACATTTTATTTGTCATGTAGATATCCTAAACATTTCTTTAATCAAAATCGTTTGAGACATTTCTGAGAACATTAAAAATTTCGAAAAACTTCCATGTAAAGGTAGCTTTGGGTGGGGAATTCGTGTCGCGTCCTTGGAAGATGCTGAGCCTAAATACCAAATTTGACATTTATCAAACTTTTGAGTTACGAGCTTCACACACACACACAGAACTTTTTGTAACTTTTTTTTTTAATTCAGGAGTCCTCGAATCAGATTTCCGTTGATATCACGATATCGAAATTTTAGAATAAATTAAATATATCGTTTACCGACTAGGTAGGTTGTAGAGAAAGTACAACCGCCTCGTATTAAATAATTGTTGCCAGGGCCAAAGAGCACAAAGCTTTGAATCAGTTTACTGGTGTTAAATAGTTGTGGTGCTTCGCATTTGCTTATTTTGTATTTTTATTACATGGGTAAATTTAAATGTGAAAGGGATTCCCAGAAATGTGGTGCTTAGTATTCTCTTATTTTCTATACTTCTTACGCTGGGCAAATTGGAATGTTCCAGGGATTCCCAGAAATGCCACAAGAATAGGGTCAACAAAGTTAACTTCCTGACAAGTAAGTGTTCCCATTTATAGCAATATAAATATATTATATTGTGACGCAGCGGCTATGGGCCAAGGTTATGGGAGTTCGGCGTCAGGCAGTCGGAGGAAACAATGATAAGTACCGCTCGTTAGTGTAAACGCCGGCAGATAGTCACAACCTTCTGGAAGTTTCTCCTCTCCCCTTCCTCCAGAACGTGTGTCAAAATAGCTCTAGAATGTTTTGTGGATGATTACATTGCCTATATAAGCGAGCGTTCTCGCGAGAGCGTGAGAGAGATTCTAGTTGAGTCAGTTGAGAAAGAGAGAGTTGAACCGGTTAATGAGCCAGTTGATGGGTGAATTTCTTATGTGTCATCAAGAGCGATTCTCCGAGTGAGTTGGTGACGACCACTGTGACGTGCACTGAGTAGTTGCTAGGAGATTGAAAAGTCTTGTGTTCGACTCCCAGTGAGTGAATTGTCCGGAAGAGGAAGTTTCGTCACGAAGGTAGTGAAGTGCTGAAGAATTGAACTAGTTCACCTTAGTGAAGTGTTGGGAAAAATTAGTGCTCTCAGTGAATTTGAACTAGATAAAACAAAACAGTTACAATAAAAGCTGTGAACAGTGACAGTTGAAATACTGGAAAAAGTTGTACTATATGCATTATATAAATATATTATATACGATGTAAGTATTCGTATATTTTAAGAGACATTGGATATAATAATTAAATCACTTAAATTACAAATTATACTTCATGCCTCTTATTGTACAGTATATTTAACCGATCTCTATAATAATGGGATTTTCAGTCTATATTCCACACAAGTTTACAGACACCCAGAAAATGGGGTAAGCTGGTTCAACATGGTTTCTCAACTTCTATTACATATGTCACCTATACATGTTACGGCACGAGAAGTACTCTCAAAATGCCCATCACTCGGTAGTAGCATACACAGCCTGAGAAATACATTTAAAACCCATACTTTTCCTAACCTATTTAAACGTCCTTAAATGACAAAAGAGCAATGTAGCATATATCAGGACAATGTAGCACATTAAAAGTTTAGAACAATCCCCTTAAAATGTGCCCCCAAATAACAATAACAAATTAACCTCCAACTCTAGTTCTCCACTTGTGTTCCATGAAATATTAAATAACTTAGAGAGACAAACCCGCAAGGTGAAACGATTACGAGACCAAAAGTTCAGGCGCTTGTCCTAATAACGATTAGTTATGTTTAGAAACAACTCACTAAGGTTAGTTATCAAGCATAAGGTGAGGCTCCGGAGAACAAGTGCCAGAGTTAGGCAGCTGCACTCGGCATAATACAGAGATGCCATCTGGCAACCCAAACAAAACAGGACCAGGCAGCGTTCATATCCGACACACAGCCTTCACCTGGTGTAAGCGCAAAGATAAACCATACAAAATTGGCACAAGAGTGTGCCATTTTAGCTCCTATTTTATCTTCTGGCATACTCAAAGGCAAAGCAGAGATGAGCCTTTAAAGACTGTGGTAATTAAAGTGAAAAAAATTACTTCAAATGTTCTTCTACCTGTGCCTATTATTTTCCTTCACCAAGTTTCAAATTAAATGTAAGGACTTTTATGTATTGTTTATTTAAAAAACTGCAGTAACTATGAATTTATTTAACTTCTCCTGCGTGATTTTAGATTCCGGATGCAGAAGTAACACGATTAAGATTGTAATGGCTTAAGAGAAAGTTTATTTATTTTTAGCAAAAAAAAACCCTATGTGTAACTCTCATACGACTTTCGCTAACGATACCCTTTATTTACGTAAAATATTCCTATAAAACCTTATGTTTCTATCTACTTCATGTAAACTGAGACAAGCGTTTGCAAAAATGCTTTCATTATACATCCTTGTGGTAAAAGGGAAATGAAGAAAACTTACGCGATAATAAAATCGTTATATGCTGGTGTTGAAACTACATAAATATCCATGACTTCACGAGAAACAACTGAATGATAATTGTTTCAAAAACTGAAAGGTATGGAAAAATTCAAACTAATAACAAGTATCTTGAAAATGGTTGTCACAAAATGTTATTTAAGATAAACTGTGTATTTTAAGACCTCTACATTTTTTGTAGTAAGATTTCGTCAATCTCTTATGGTTTACCAGCTACACAAAATTATACAAAACTCCTTTCGAATGGAGAGGACTTCATAGCCTATTATCATAAAAATCAAAATAAACGTGTTATTAATTTTAAGGATGTGTTATTTAATCCAAATCGTTAAGAAATATATTAAAAAAATATTTCCATGCAAAACAGTAATTTGGGATGGGGCATTTTCTTGAATATTTTCGTTGCACAGCCTTGGAAGATGCTGACCTTAAATATCCAGGTTTATCCCTCATATCGTTTTTACTGTAAGCAGGGAGACACACACACACACACACACACACACACACACAACACACGCACGAAAGCCCGGACGGACGGACTTTCTCCAACATTCTTAGAGGCCCTCAAACATATATTTCCTGAGAACTTCCATATCGAATTTTGGGGTGGAACCCAATACTTTCTCTGTCTATTATTAGTGGGTGTTATAGAAAATAAAAAAGCAATATTATGTTTTCGAGCACCTGTAAATGAGTATTACTTCCTAAGAAATTAGTAGTAATGATCAAAACGAAATCGTAAATAAATTTTCATATCGGAAACCAACTGCAACATAGCAGTGGATTGGTTACAATCAAGGAGAACTAACTGTTCTGTTAATGAATTTTGATTTTCTGACTTATTGTAAAGAATTTCAATAATTGGAGAGAAAAAACAACTAGCTGGATACAAAGATAAACACGTAATTATAGGTTTTTACCACGAAACTATTGGAAAAGACAGAATTAATTAGTTACCGGTACAGTTGTTTTTTATTCTAAGAGAGGGAAGTATTGAATTACAGGTGCTTCTATCAATAACTTTACATTAAAAGTCCGCGCTAATAATAATATCATAGATATTAAACAATTGATGCTCTTCTTACATCCTGAGTTGACACATAATTATTCATTCAGCGGTGAACATATGAACTGAAAATCAACATAAAGCTTCTTCAATAATAATACTACTGCTAATAACAATAGTAATAATAATAAATACATTTTGCTTGGCTTCTCAATAAGATTATAATTTCATTTTCAATATTTCCTTCCTCAGTTCTTCCATTTAGAATTTAAAGGAGTAACTGCAACCATTTTATTGTTCACTGCTGAAAATCGTAGTCTCAATGTGTGATGAACAAACCATTTATCCAATTGTATACTGAAAAGCACAAATAAAAGCAATATTTAAATTCTTTTAAATTCTTTGATAATTTTTATTGCGCATTTTTCCCAAAAACTGTGCTATGTGAGTTTAATCACTTTCAATATGTCATATTCAGTGTTTATCTATAAAGCAATTCCGAAGTCATCCAAGTACCATAGAGAAAGCACTTATACTATGCATCGTTCTGAATAGCAACGCACACCTTATAGCGTGTAAATCATTAAACCTCATAGAGTAAAATGATTATTTTAAAACTCAATTAAGGCTAGAGATATAAGCTGATAATAGCGCGGTAAGAACAGAACAAAATTCTTGCTGCCAGCGCAAGAAGTACGTCCATTGCAGCATCAGCCAGTCTTATCATTATGTTCTATCAGACTCGGGAATCGTGCCAGAAAACGAAGATAACCGCAAAGAATAGTGTCATAAAAGTATGACGGCATTGTTTATATCTAATCTTTACAACAGCGCCAGAGCCAGAAATATCGAGATCGAATCTTGGCACGAGCTATCCAGGCTGCAGAGTTTAATGAGGCAGCTAAAGTACATCGATGCCAACGAACAGCGTATATATCGCCGGAAAACACGTTATTTCGTGAATTACGATGAAAGGAGGTTTGCGGTGTGGGTAGAGCAGTCTTGCAGGAAAGGTAAATAGTTCTCAATAGAGTTTCAGTGACTCTGAAGTTGTTTTCAGATAAAATCTGAATCGTTTATAATTTAAATAAACTACGGTGCAATAGTTTTGTGGAAATATACGCAAAGTAAAATTCTCGAAGCAGTAAGTAGTGATTTTTGTTTGTACTTTTTGGTCTAAGAAATTAACATAAGAAAAATAAAGATAACCTTTCTTAGCTAGTTTCTTCAGTAAATTTAACAAGATATACCAGTAATTTTAAATTCTAAACCAGAGTCGGTCTACTTAACTACATGTGCTGCAACACAGTCGTGTGACGCAACACAAATTTGGGATTCTTAAGCAAGGAGGGCGTAGGGAAGAGCAGGCTTTATCTTACAATTACTTAGAGACTATGGTGGTCCATTCAAATAGTACCTTCGGCTTTCTCCCTGTCTCTCCTGCCGTACACCTCTTTCCCTAAACCTCGAATAGCCTCTTTTAGAGGCCTGCACATAGGCTCTTAGAGCCCCTTTGTGCCTCTTATCCTGGGCATTAATCCATTAATCAAGCCGAATGGTCCGGATATAATGGCCGCGTCTTTAATGTCTGCCCTTCTTAAGCCTCAGGTTCCAAAAAGAAAGACCCTAGTGATGCATAATTATGCATAACGAATCCTTCGCATTTACACAGTATATGCTGTGAGGCTTCAAAAATCCCCCGCACATTTCCTACATAAATGGTCTTAAGTTCCATTATGTATAAATACATACCAAAGTAATGACCTGTAAGATAGCCAACAACTCCTCTGAGCTTAGATCTATTTAAATCAGGAGAAACACACTCAATTTCCCACCAGGCCGCAATATAAAATCATAGGGCTGCCTGGCAGTAGTTTGTTTACTTCAGATCTCAAGATGAGCCCGCGCCGTAAGCTGGATTATCTCATACTTGGCTGTCCTGGGAGAGACACCAAAGAAGGACTCAGGACCAATAAAATCAAGCTCTATTCACCTCTTTGCAAGAGTGTCCGCCATCTCATTTCCTCCAATACCAGCATGCCCGGGAATCCAAAGAAGAGAACCGGACACTGGCACACACCTCTGCCTAACTTCCTGAGAGCCGGGAGCAAGGAGAGTTTTACTCAATGAATTTACAAAATATTAGGCTTCCTGACACTGTCCTGAGCTAAAGAAACAAAGAAAAAGTTTCAAAATGAAGTTAAATATTATTTTGAAGTTAATGAAAATACATTTTATCATATAACACTACATAATATCACTTCAAGCTGTGAATCCATAATGGATTTGGCCATCTCTTAAAGAGGTAGTCTAACTCTAGGATATATAATGTGGACATATGTTATGTGCATTTAGTAGAATAGTCATACACTTCATATTTAAAAACTCCAATTCTGTTGTAGATTTTGTCAGAGATAATTGTGTTTTATATATTTTACATCAATATTAAAATTAATTCAAGAACTTAGATTAACCGTATTAAATACTGTTACATTTTGGGGTGAAGGCCGAAAAGGTTACCAGAAAATGATTAATATAGGTCACCCCAACACGCACATGGGGGGCGCAACTCGCGGACAGCTAAAATCCAGGACCTTGGCGTGTAAATTTAAGGGGAAGGCGTAGGGTTTATATTACATTAAAAGATTACATTACCTTGGATTTATTCTCTACATAGTTAACAAAAGAAACAGGATGAAGGGAGATATCACGAGCCGGCCACACACGACTGGTTCCAACGACTACTTACTCTCTAGTCACGCTAACTTTACCCTACCAACCGTGTCTAGCCAAAGCCAAACAGAGCTGACGTCACACCTGACAATTTCCAACATATCTCTCCCTTTGGCGTGATCCGCACCGAAAGGAAAGACCGTTAAACCGAAATATATCTAAGGAGGCCCAATATGCTACGTCTGGCAGTGACAATACAGTACAACAGTGCGTCTGGTAATAGCAATAAATTAATATGCCACATCTCCAGGCCCCTGTAGGCGTATCTGTGTGTCATCAGTGCTTAATACCCATTATATTATTATTGTTATTGTTATTATTGTTATTTAGTATATATATGTCATTATTTTTTTAGTTTAATGCTCTTTAACCTGATTGGACATAACGGACGATGAGTGAAATGTGTGAAATAATGCCCAAATGAACCCGGGATCCATAGAGCTTAAAGTTGCCCAACATTCGTCTTCCCACGATAAGGGAAAATCCCGGAAAAAGCCTTATCCGGACAACTCATCCTAACTGAAATTAGAACTGGGGATCTCTTGAGTGTGAGGAAGGCACGCTACTCCAACACCACAAAGGCGGGATGTATTATTATACTTCTTCTTCTTCTTTTTCTTCTTCTTCTTCTTCTTCTTCTTCTTCTTCTTCTTCTTCTTATTATTATTATTATTATTATTATTATTATTATTATTATTATTATTAGGGGTTTTTGTTGTTGCAGAAGACTAACTTTAAGGCTGATGAAGGTAGCGCCTATAATCCAATCCCCCCTCTCTTTTGGGAGTATTTTAGGGAGTGCAAATCCTGTATTCCGCCACTGTTAAATTTGCTAATTTCATGTTCCATTATCTCAGGAACTATTTAAGATATAGACTGAAATGTTTACAGGAAACAGTTGTATGCCTTCTGAATTCATAGATGCACTGTTATAAATAATGTCCTATATTAAGGAGAACATTTTTTCTGAATCACATATTTTTGTTAAAATGCATCAGTAATTAATTTTTTAAAAATAAAAAATTTACCAACACCAAAGTAAGGCAATAACATAATTAATCTCAAAATTTTACTTATCTTTCTTCAACTATTCCTGAGAAAACGGGTAATTTATATCGAAATGTCATGTATAGAAAAACTGTTCAAAGTAAAAATGGAGAGAAAGAAAGTTCACATATGTTTACAAAGAATGAATGAAAGCATACGTGTACATATACAGCAACTACCATACATTTAAAATACAGAAGGATTACACCTCTAACAATAAAATATACACTAGATTTAAAGGAAAATTCAACTTATAAAAGTTGAATAGTTTTACATAAAAAGTTTTATAGGTACATAAAACTAAAAACATATAACTTTTTTGTCAATATTCGCCATTTAGTCTACCCTTAAGGATTAGTTATTTTATTAAAACAGTGTTACTTGCAGATCTATGCATGACAAATATTTCTTTTCTTCTTATAGTAAATAAGTGATCAACATAAGCTCATCAAAACCGTGGTTATTCTCCTTTAATGCTAAAATATGATTTTGTGTTTAAGAATTAAGTGTTCTGGTGTAACATTGATTGTTAATATGAACTTTTATAATGTTATCAACAAACATTCCATTCTATTAATTAAGATGTAATGCTGATTTCCAAGCACTTTGATACAGTGCGATTTAATTTTAATGCAGTGCAGACTTAGTCCTCTCCACTTTTGTTTTAACTTAAAGGCATGATTAAAGGCGTTGTTTTAGAGTAAAAGTTTTAGTTAAAGTACGTTATAAAGCTGTCTAAACTTGCCTGAAAGTTGGATGATAAAACTTTGCAACTAGTTCATTGTAAGGTGATTATTTTAGTGGAGTTTGTTCTCGGCATTTTGACTGCCTACTTACTGTATATTCCGAGGTTTCTTTAAATCTCTTCTGCTTTTAGCCTTGGAAAGTGGAGAAATCACGAAACAGACATATGGATGGAGATAATCATTTATCTGTTGTCGTACTCCGTGGTGTAGAGATTAACATGCTATTGCGAGTATTCTAGTTATCGAGGTCGCGGGTTCAAACCAGGCGGAGGGCAATGGAGTTTTTTGGGCGTAAAAATCCTTAGCATGGCTTCCTTCAGAAGGGAAGTAAAGCCGGTAGATTTACGGCACGTACCAGAACCTCAAGGCTGACAAAGAGGCCTCTGAGGAAAATTACCGGTCTTTTACGTTCAATATAGAATTGACGCTAAGAACCATAGTAGTTTAAGAGCGTCCGTAAATAAAAAGCTCAATTCAACTGTTGTTTATTAAAAAGTCAAGAGAGAGAGAGAGAGAGAGAGAGAGAGAGAGAGAGAGAGTTGTGGGTAGCTGCAACAAAAAAGTTGATTTTCTCAAATGTGATATACAAATTAAACAGAAGCGTACGAGCAAGGTTTCTGTATATATTGGAACCACTAAATGCAGCATTAATACTCTAATAAATATTGTCGTCTTGCACAAAAAGAAGCCTGCAGTTGCCGAACAGTTTGTCAATATGATCCATGGAGCCTCTTATTCTTTTTTAAATTTATTTTTGACCGAGCAACATTAATTATTATACAGGCCAGTGATATTGTATAGTGCATAACTTACAATTTGCGACATTGCTGAGTTTGGTCCATGGCTCCTCTAACATATATTAGTTATGAAAATGTAATATACAGATTAGATATAAATAATTTAGAATAAAGTGTAACATATTTTCAAATATGTAAATTATAATACAAGAATTATTGGCAACAAATGACAAGAAATGTCTGTGAAGATTAATAACAAAGGTATAAAGGAATGGTACTAAGGACCAGGTTATGTAACAATCACTTTCTTCTGAATCACTGAGTAGATCAGGTGGTAACTTTATTTTAAATCTGGTTCTGTGATGACTTTTGATACCAATTTTGAATGTGCGAATTTCAGGAATTGCTGATAGTTTGTTTAAAAGGCATCTACAGAGAGTTCTAAAGTGTTCTTCTAGAGGGAGAAACGAAGGCCGTTATCGTTCCAATTTCCAATTCTGAGCAGATGTGCAGAAGTAGAATTATGCACTGCGATTCTGGGTAGATAAAGAAAATAAGAGAGATAATAAATTGTTGGATTGTTTGCAAATTTAGTTGCATAAATGTAGTTAGTTATATGGGGAACAAGCTGAACTATAGAAGCTCAGTGAGAATCGAAGTGGGTGAGAAATCGGTTGCTTTTGTCTTCCTGAGATGAAGTTCCTAGCTGCTTCACAATAACTGTATTGTTGTGAACGGGATATTGGTCCAGCTACTGGATGTTGTTGTGGATTGGGATTCCTCTGTGTTGTTCCTGGATTTGCTAAACTGGACGAATACTGGAGCGGAAGAAATGCGGAAAGACCAGGAGGAGCAGGATTTGCAGTATTTTGTTGCATCCTTGGGAAGATGTGTGCTGATTAAGTGCTTTTTGCTTAATTTTCAGGACAGCCTCTACAGTTGGTAGAATGCTCCTGGTTGCAGTTGACACGCTTTGGAAGGTTCGATTTTGGAACCCTGCACTCAGAGAAATCATGGGCCTCAATGCACCTTATGCATCGTTGTATGAGCTGGCAATGATTCTTATGCCCAAAGTTTTAGCAGCGAGTAAAGTAGATGGGTGGGGTTAGGGATGGACTTTCCCTGATCCAATCGGTGAGTTCTCCGCACACAAAGGAATGGGTTCTTTGCTCTTTCCATGGAGACATGTTACTTTATACACTGAGTAATTTAATGCTTGTAGCTCATCAAAGATTTAGTTTTCAAGAAGATTTCGAATGATTACCGAAAAGCCTTTCATTTCCAGGTTCCTATTACGTGTCGTATTCCTGATGTACGGAATCGATATATGATGTAAGGGCTCAAGTCATCAAGTGTTGTGGAATAAATCTTTATTTGAGCCTCGTAGTTGAGTATGAGATTTAGACTTAACTTTGCTGCGAATACTTTGTATTAAGAGCTGGTAATTTCCTATGTTATGAAGGCAGATTGGAGGTATTTTTTCCTTAACCTCCTCCAAACAGTTATCAGAGTCATTCACATTATAGCTAAAGTTTGGAATCTACTCTGGCAAGGAATTATTGAAATGTATGCGCTCGATGTGTTAGTACATGCATTGATTGACTGATTATTGACAGAGCTAATGGAACTCTGGCAAATGCGTTATTTAAAGCATTGCTGGAACTTGCAGCTTTACTTTCTTGAGATAACGATAATTTAAAACGCTTTGCGTGATGAACTCTAACTTTATTTGATCATCGAGTCTTCGTTCGTTTGTTTAACTTTCTTGCTATTAGAGTCAGAGAAAGCATTCACAGCTAAAATGGCTTTCTTACACGATTTCATATTTTGTGAATCGTTACTTACAACTTCTGCTTGTTGCTGATCTTATTCCATTGCAGCGGAATGTTCAGTTCCTTGTTCATAAGTTCGCATTTGAGTGTGCAACAATGAATTATATGATGTCTCCATGCTAAGATAACCTTTTTTGCGGCAATCGCACTTTTACCACGCTAAACTGCAGATATACGTAACTTCACAAAGCGATGAAACACTCTTAGTAACTGGGGAAATCAACTATAATATAAATTAACTACAGTTAATGCATTATTTTGTAGAGCGAATTTCTTTCTGACTAAACGCCAGGCCATGGTCACCCATATCGACGTATCCCCTATGAAGACACGTTAGTACATAATTATTAATAAGAAGAAAATGTTACCATGCTAGAGTAACGATTGGAATATACAGGGTGGATCATTTAATCTGGGACAGTACAATATCTCCAAAACTAAGCGTTGTAGAAAGAAATGTCTAATAAAAGTTGCTTGATATTACGGGGGAAAGTAAATTTCATTAGTCCTGCTTTATTTGGAGGACGTTATGATGGTCATTTTAGCCCTAAAATTAACCAAACAATTCTTATTAAACTTTCTACAACGCTTGGTTTTGGACATATTGTACAGTCTCAACTTAAATGGCCCACTCTGTATAAGCATTCCAACAACATCAATAAAGAAGAGGAAAGATTGATGCTCAACCGCACATGGATACCAGCGATGGCACGCTATTGCAGCCACTTCATGAGCCATTCTGACCTAGGCGAGAGCTATAAGCTGTGAAGCATTTGCCGCCTTGTTGGCAGTCTTTAAGCTCCTCTTGAGAATGGCAACCAAAGAGCTAACCGAAACGTGTGTGTAAACAATTTTATCCATAGACTACGGCCTTCCAGCGCGGGAAATTTTACTGTTTCATCAATTTAAGTAAGCTCGCATTTTTCAATCAGAAAACACGTAATATTGAATTTCACAGTAACAGTGTAACCTCTGCATTGACCCATACAACCCTGTTTTTGTGCAATGAGATCCTTGTGGTATACGAAAAGCACCTTCGGAGCTCCTGTGCAATTTATTAGATGCTCTCTCTCTCTCTCTATACATATGTTTTCAAATTGCTTCCGGACATTGGTGAAGACAACAGTCGTAAGAATCACATATAAGCCCTGATCTCTCTCTATATGGTTCCCACAGACATAGAAGTAAAAAGGGTTTCTGCAATACAAAGAAGTAAGCCTTCGGCAAAACACTGACGCAATGTGATCTCTACGTAAAGGAACTGGTGTATATTTCTATGTATACATTTAGGAAATGGGTTTGGATATACTTAAATCAGGTTAGGGTTATGTGCTTTGGCTTTGAACTCTGACTCTGGCTGAAATCGAGGATCTTTAGAATCCTGATATTGGAAATTCTACGAATTTCATTCTAATTGAATAGGTAATATAAAACACTGCATTAATGAAGGATTAAATTGGTTTGTAGATGTTAATTAAAGCTTAGTCAAAGAAATTTATTATTTTCCTGTTTCTGGCATTTTAGCACGTATTAGAAAGCAAATATTTAATTAAAACATATTTCAAAGTTAAGACTTTATCATTCGTGAATTAAAATATTAGTTGTAGCTTTCAGTTGTAACTTGTAACTCTCTCATTTGCTGTCTTATTGTTATGTATGCAACTATGGCAGGGAAAGAAACGAAAGAATATATTTCCTGGATAAGTGTATTTATTCTGAAATTGCAAAACACATCTGCATTATGCATAATGTCTAATTTAAAGTTATAAGAAGGAGATATTTTAATATGTTTTGATTATTCCAATCTGCAGGTAAAGAGCAGCGGAGAAGTATGTCGGAAAATTTGTAAATTATCAAGCAGTTATTTATGCTATTTAATTCACCTGCATTCAATTACACGGGCGCTTAAAGCATATTTAGGCAAAATATTGCTCTGGTTGTCTTGAGAGACAATCCTGTTTTCATAAGATAGGGCTTATTTGGGCCACTGAGTAAAGACTAGAAATTCCGTTAGGTTACGGCTGATATTATTCACAATTATGCTCACTTAATGAACATTTCTATTGAGTTTTCACTAAAAGTGTTTATCGAACTAAAATATGGCACTTTTACGACATTATTGTTGTTATTACTATTATTATTATTATTATTCGATTATAGGTGCCAGAGATTCTATTTCTGCATGGTAGACATCCTAAACAGCACTGTGCTGAGGTTTGGACACATTTCAGTACGCTATTTTCTAAAAAATCCTTTTTAACTACACAAGGTATTTAGCCGCAATAAATACAGAGTATCCAATCTCAACTACAACTGCTATGATTGTATCTAAATGACCAAATCACAAATTTGTTGGGGGAAATTTGAATTTTGATAAAAAGTAAACAAGATTTATAAACAATGATGTGTTGCATTCACATGACTTTCCCTACTCCATTTATTTTTATAGTTGTTCTGAAAAATTCTTCTTCTTTATCTGTTTAACCTCCTCTTATGTAGGACTTACACCCCCCAGGACTTACAGGCAGATGCCTGGGGTCAGAGGCCCGTCGAGGAGCAGACACTCATGGATCAGACAGAATATCCAGGATGGGTGATCAGCCCGATGCCTGGTATGGGAGGAAGGAAGTAGATGAAACAAAATGATGGTGAAATGGATGAAAGGAAAGGTGATGATGGAGCAGTTGGTAGAATGAATGGCGGGGGAAACCGGAGAACCCGGATAAAACCCGCCCAGACGCCGCTTTGTCCACCACAAAACCCACATGCGGGTTCCTGGGATTGAACCCGGGCCGCCTCGGTGAGAGATGAGCGGACTAACCACTCGGCCACGGCACCGCCTGTTCTGAAAAACTACTGGAGCAAAACTTTACTTTTCTATCTACTTCTTATTAATCAGATAACGTTTAAATAAGTAGTTTGATTGCACGTTTCATTATAGTTGCATACAAAGGGGAAGTTTATGCGATAGTCAAATGTTTAAAAGCGAACCGTGAGTTCCATACTTTTGCATTACATCCAATAAACATAAGAATGGTACTTAGCACAAGATGTGTGATGAATTACTGGGAGATTCAAACCAATAGCAACAAATTTCGGAAATGGTTAATACTAGAAATTCATTCAACATATTTTTAATAAGGTCTACATTTGTCATGTAAAACAAATGCTTATGCTATTACTAAAAGGCAGATGAAGTTTTAATACAAAGTGTAAAATCAATTTTTGTGAATATAAAAGATCACAAAGTACAGGTTACTTTGAGATGGGGAAACTTTGTGAAAATATTCGTGTCGCATCCTTGAAAGCATTATCAGGTCGAAACTATTAAAATTAATTTGTCTCTTACTTATTTTAATTATTAAATAAGAATATTAAATATCTTATTATCGAGGAACAATTTTATTTATTGAATTGGAAGTTTATCTAACGGGATGGCTCAGGTGGTGGTCCACATTCGGGAAATGCCGGATTAAATCCACCGGGACCGACCAAACTGAACTATGATTTTTTTTTCGCGTTTCTCGCCCCTAGGCGAATGTTGGGTTGGTTCCGCGAATTCTTCTATCATTCCTTTCATTACTACATTTCATTCCCTTCTTCTTCACCGCCATACCAGGCACTGGGCTGACCACTCATGCTAGATATGCAATGATCCTGATTTTACTTTCTCCTCGACAGGCTATTGACCCAAGGTACTGCGTTGTAAGTCCAACAAAGAGGAGGGTAGTGCGTTAAAAAAGAAGAATCTGAAGTTTTATTTTCCATATCACTTATATTTGAAGTTTAATATTATCCAAATTTTCGTTGTTGAATAAAATTATACTTCATATATGGATACGCGCGTGCCAAAGCTTTTTCCCTAATCCTTTTTCTGACGACTTTTAGCGTTTAAAATGATGTAATGTATGTTAAAAAATTTACTTTTCTGTCGTATCTAATGCATATAGGAATACCTCATTACATACAATGAAGAAGGTGTTTTCTTTACGTAATTTATTAGCCTCACGCTTGGGAAGCCAACTTGAAGTTATGAGCCACGTTGTTTATTTATTTAGCTCCACATATGGACGTCAATTTTGAAGAAAGTGTTCTGTTGTTGAATGCTTGTACCACGCTTTAGTAAGCCAATTTGAAGCAGATTGTTTGTTACGTAATATGCTGCTACGTATGTAAAAGCTGGTTTGCAGATGTATTTTTGTTGTTGCGCTCCAAGTTTTAAAAAAATATTTATTAACTTTGTTATTATACTGGTTCTGTAGATATTATTTACGTTTATGTTTGCCTCGGTTGCGTCAGTAATGTTTGTAGAGACACGTTTCTCTTAGGCAGGGTGCGGTGCAACAAGAATGTAGGCTTACACAGATTTTAAGTTTAAATTCACTTCTTTTTATTAATCCTTGACACAAATTAAATAGCACTACACTGATATTAAGAGCTGTGAGATTCTTTAATTTAAAACTTGCACTTTGTTAACGCGTATAATTAATTTACGATTCACACGAATACGTAATATTTCTTTGGAGAACACATCTTCCATCCGGTCACTACCAAGGTCTACAGGCAACTTAACATATTTCAACCGTGAAAACTCATAAACTTTTGTATTTCAAGTCTCTGATTGGCTAATCCTAGTCCAATAGAATACCTGCATTTAATTAAAGCTTTTTCTGGCTGTTGATTGGCTATTTTTAAACTATCACAAAATTTACATTATCGTTGCTCTAATCATGATTAGTAGCATTTAAACTCTCAAACTCGTTATTGCCTCAAGGTTACCTCATTGTTAGCAACGTTAAACTTATTATTCTCACAGCTCTTTTACTATTAAATTACCTGATGCATTCACATACAATTATTGAACATGTTTACAATAATATAAGCATTTGCAATGTCTGTTAGATACATTTGTACAAATTATTACATACATATTGTTTCAAGGCGGGCTGTTATTGAATTTACATATTATATAATTTAATTGAAATTATTCAGGTATTAATAGTACTGCCTCAACAAGAAATATTTCTACATGAAGTGTTAAACATTATAATAACTTTAAAGAAATAATGAAAGTAACCTATACTTTGTCATATTTATTTTGGATTATGTAATGAAATATTAATTAAATTTTCAAAAGAATACATGAATAATCAGGAAGCTCAAGAACTCACTGTCAACATATCTTAAATTCTATATTCATTGGATGCAAGGCGCGTTACTATTTAAAGTTATTTATTAACTATATAATCTACTGCATCAGAATAAGATATTTGAGACTGAAGCAACAAAAAGTCAATAGGTATAAAACAACAGCATATTATTCAACTACAAAGGAATCAATCCTCTCCGGTAGCAACAGATGTAATGTTGAACTTTATTGGCTAGCATAAGACAAGAATCATGAAATTAACTAAGCAGTCAAAGTTTTAATTGGTCCCTTGGAGAAAGACGCTTTCAGGAGGGCGGTCCTCAACTTGGAAACAAGAGTTAAATAGGAAGCGTCACGACGCCTCTCTCTCTCTCTCTCTCTCTCTCTCTCTCTCTCTGTCTGTCTTTCGGAGTGCATCTGATAATCCCTCTGCCTGTGTTTCTCTTAGCTGAAGAAGCGGTCATTGCCTTAATGCGGCAACTGTTCCATAAATTATAGGTTTATTAATTGTCCTTTCACACCGACCATGAGCAGAACTATGGCTGACAACTTGAATAATATGCAAGTTCTATGAATTGCTAGGGGATCTATAATGCAATCCGTCTCTTACCGATAGGTATTTGTAGGCTAGGCTTTCAGCGCTCCGTAACTATTACTAGTTTAAGGGAAAGAACTGTTAAACTTGGAAATTCTGTGTTTTAAGCAATTCCAAAACATAATCAGAGTGGCTATATTCTTCCTTCGAATTCCACATTCTTTCCATGATATCACGTGAAACAACGGAAGAGCAACAGCACTTTAAAAAATAAAGATGTTTGAAAACTTCAAACCAATCATAACAAATATCCTGAAAATTGCTTATTCCATATTTTTTTTAAATAAATCGCTGCTTTAAATAGATCTACGTCTTTTGTGTAGTAGGTTTTTGTCTATCCCTTCACGTTTACCATTATACAAAATTCCTTTCGAAGGAAGAGTAACACACAGGATATTCCAAGAAAATTAAATATATACATTTTATTTGTCATTAAAATAGCCTAATATGTGGAATTTTAGTCAAAATCATCAGAAGAGTTTTTAAGAAAATCAATAATTTTTACAACGTTTTAATATTAAGGATAATTTGGCATAGGTGATTTTCTTGGAAACCTTCATATGGAAAATGCTGAACTTAAATTCCAAGTTTGGTATTTACTCGAATTTTCATTCTTAACTTACGCCGTTACACACACATGCACACACACGAACATTTTTCTAAAAACGCGTTTTGGAAGTCTAAAAGCGTATATTTCAGGTGAAATCTCTATATCCAACTTATGGGTGAAATGCAATGCTGCCTGTAAGTTGTAGAGAAAGTAATTAGAGCTGAATCCACCTCTTTGCAACTAAGGTTACACTAATATCAAATATGTCATATAATTGTTACAGAAACAAAACCTCATGAAAATTGCTATATTATTGTAAAGAACTGGGTAAAACCTACCAGAAATTTTACTGCTGATTATCAAAAGGCTGCAGCATCAAAGTCGCCTACGGCTATTCCCTCTGATGTGTGTGGCACTAAGATAAAGGAAATAACTTTCAGTATCCCTATGGATTTGGATCATATAACTCGATGAATAAATGAAAGCCTACAATTCCATTGGTATACGTAAACAAACGGTTCGTCGCTCTTTAACTGGCTTAATGCCCCAAGGGAGTTGATGTGTGGTATTTAACTTGTGGAAATCCCACTACCATTGTAATCTCCTGTTCTTTGCTAAATCTTCTTAGCTTTGTATTCCCCTTGTTATCGATAAATACTGTGGCTGAAACATTCCGTTCGTTTCCCTCGTAAAGATTCAGAACTTTTCATTATTTTACACTACGAAATATACTCGTGAAGTAACCATCTCCTTCTTATACTTATATATTTTGGTGCACACCTTTTTTGTCTTTGAATATTGTGACACAGTGACTATGGCCCACCATGGTTGGTTTCAGTGAAGAGGCAAACAGAGATAAACACCGCTCTCGCCCAGTGTAAATACTAGAAGTGCTTTTAACAGATAACCGGAATCTGTTGAGAGTTCCTTCCCTCGCCTCCAGAACCTATGCCCAGAACACCCTAGAATGTTCTCTGGAAACTTTCCCAAGCTATATGAGCCAGCGGATTCCCCAGCCAGCCAGCCAGCCAGCCAGCCAGTCAGTCCGAGTGCGTTTCGTCGAAAATTGCTTATCTCCTAGCGAGTTTGTGACATCTGTGGCGTACAGTAACATCTGCATCCGCAAAATAATGGAGAAGTCTTGTGTTTGACTCCCGTCTGGATGAGGATGCTATGTCATGCGTATTTCGTTACGCCGCTAGGTGAAGTTATAGAGAAAAGTCGAGCTATATTATATTAACGCAGAGAGTCGGAAGCTAATGAAGTGAGAGTTAAAAACTGGACAAAGCCACAATATGTAGGTATGATAAACAGCCAAATGTTCATGTTATATGCGACAAACTATGCAAAAATTAAGGATCGAGCTGGAAGGCTCAGGCAATAGTGTCTTAGATTTGCATTCGGGAGGTCCTGGGTTCAAACCTCGCAATGGTCGATCATTGTAATTTTACTACACAATTATTAGTTTGGATTCTTAAACATACATTCCACCCAAATTTTCTATGAAAAGGTGTGTGTGTGTGTGTGTGTGTGTGTGCGCGCGTGCGCGTGTGTGTGCGCGCGCGTCGCAGAGAGAAAGAGCAGAATGAGGCAAAAACGAAATGTCGAATAAATACCAATCTTGGTATTTAGGTTCAGCATGGAAGGTTTTTCGAAATGTTCAATTTTCTCAAAAACCGTTATAACGATTTTGATTAAAGACACCTATGCTTAAAACGTTTATATGCCAAATAAGACATATATCTTGAATTGTCTGGGAAATCCTCTTCATTCAGAAGGAGTTTGGATAATTTTGTATAAATGTTAAACGATAAAATATAGACAAAACGTGCTGCACAGAAAATGTACTTAAAAGCTAGTCGCTAGATGCTGTCTTAGAAATACCACACTCTTTCTATCTCATCGCGAGAAACAACCAAATAGCACATTTTAAAAATTGACAAAGGTATTGTAAAATTCGAATCAGTAACAACGTATATCTTGAAAACGGCTAATGTTACAAAAAAGTTAGTGGGTGTAAATTGTAGGTATATTATAAATTTACATTTTCTCCGCAGTACGTTCTGTGTTTAACTGAAAAAACCTATGGGTCAAAAAGGTCGGCCAAGGGAATCGAACCCACGACCTCCCGAATGTGGTATACAGGCATACCGCCTGAGCCATCCCGCTAGGGTGCTGCATATAAAGTCTCTTCTTTAGTTTTTTTCTGTTCCCCTGCAACTAAATTAGAATTTAAATATTCCTGAAAACTCTCTCGACTGATTTGTTCACTTCACTTCAATTTTTGTTCAATATTTTATAGGAAGGTTGCAGGCAGACATTTAAATTGCTATACGATATGCTACAAAATGTCTTACAGTCGTAATTATTGCATAGAAAGAAATTATAAGATTTGTAGGGTTTAGTGACCCTCAAATGTACATTTATGATTTTTGTTGTTGTAATTTTTGGCCTTACTCACAGATGGACATTATTAAATATTTTATATGCCATTTGGTTTCCTCTTTCCCTCCGTATATCTTCAACGAAACTTGTAATGAAACTTATTCTGCAAAAGTCTATCTCGATTAATATGAAGGAAACAGAAAAATCATATTTCGTAAAAAATAGTTTGTGGAATCTATACAAAAAGTAAACGATAGTAGGTAGAGGAAGCCATGTGAATGTAACACACCAATTTTTTTTCTACCTGCAATATTTTCTTTCAGTTAGGATGAAATGAATTTAATATATGTATTCAGATTAAGTCCGCGTTGTTTTCATATGATTTGATGCAGTTTCATTATCAAAGATTGTTCATGGGTTTATAATCTAATATCCAATGAAAATGTGATTAAAACTGGTGAGAAAGTAACTAAAAGACAAAAAAGTTACAATCTCGTTTAGCTTTTGGGAAGTACTGGAGCTCATTGAACGCACAGTGGAAAACTAAGCACACCTCGCAATGTGGGGTACGTAATGAAATTGCGATAAGAAAGCCGTTTATCTTCATAAGAAAAACCAACAGCAGATATTGAGTGGGCTGACACTGTCGCCAAGCTGTCTCTATGAACCTTGACATTTTCTTTCCCTCAAGGAGTGAGAAGAACAACTTCAGCTGTGTACCTTACTGAAAATTAGTTTTCTAAAGTAGAATCTAATAACGCGCCAGATGGTAAAAATCAGATATACATTGAGTTGAGAAGGCACAAGTAACACAAATTAAATTGTTCATGTGCCTGTCATCAGAAGCTATTTATAGCCTCGTAAGGAATAAGTCTTTGCTGTGTTATTTATATAAAATGTTAGAATTCCTTCACTGGTGTATTCAAATGCATTACATCTCATGATTCTTTCGTGACAGTTTACATACAGCCAGCAATACAATATACAAACTAATATAGAAGGACAGGATGGAAGTAATTCTGTTTCTTCTTCTGCTCTTTCGTTATGAAATTAGGTCCGCTATCTCTTCTTTTTCACCTGTGGCTGGTAATGTAACAGTGTTTAGGTGTTCCATCGGGCAATATTCTCTGGATATTTTGGCACCAACTTCCTTGCTTTAATGAAACTCTCTGTAAGGTTTGAAGTAGTTGTTTTGTTGTATTGTTATTTTTACCACGCTTTGGGCGTCAATTTGAAGTAGGTTGTTGCTTCACGTATGGAAAGCCGATTTGTAGTAGTTGCAACCGCACGTATAGTAAACAGTTTACGGTAGCCTTCGCCCCAAATGCACTTTCAGGCCTTTGCTCCAAGTCTAAAAAATATTAACTGTGTAATTAAACTGTTTCTTTAAATATTTAATATTTATGTTTGCCTCGGCTGCGTCAGTATTTATTTTAGAGACACGTTTCTCTTAGCAGGGTTGTGGTGCGACTAAGAATGTAGGCTTACACAGATTATAATTTTACTTCACTCCTTTTATTAATGCTTGATACGATTCAAATAACACTTCACTGATATAGAGAAAGTTGTGAGATGTTTTTAATTAAATACTTGCACTTTTTAACACGTAAACTATTTTTATCTCACACGGAATACGTATTATACTTCTCGAGGACGCATCTCGCGTCCGGTTAGGAAAACTGTCTGCAAGCAACTGAATTGATTCCAACCACCTAAACTTGTAAATTTCTGTATTTCATGTCTGTGATTGGCTAATCCTACTCCAGTAGAATACCTTCATTTAACAAAAGCTTTTTCTGGTTGTTGATTGGCTATTTTTAAACTGTCTCAAAATTTACATTATTGTTGCTCCAATAATGACTAGTAGCATTTAAACTTTCAAATTCATTATTGCCTCAAGGTTACCTCATTGTTAGCAACTTTTAACCTCTTATTCTCACAGCTCCTACATTATTAAATTACTTAATATATTCATATAACATTATTACACATGGATACAATAATACAAACATATACAATGACTGTTACATAATTTTTATATATTGTTACATACACATATTGCTTTAAGGGGGGGCTGTTATTGAATTTATATATTATATAATTAGACTGAAATCATTTTAGTGTTAAAACACTGCCTCAAGTTGTATATGCATAGTTCTGGTCTCGTCTTGAATATGTCGCAGGCTTTTGCTAAAACCCGTCATTTCTTGAAGATCTTAGGCAGATAATTAAAAGCTGGCCTGCACTGAAAGCATGCAAAAGTACACGTTCTGCCCAGGTTCTTCACGAAGTGGCGGAACTTGTTAGGCATACATGTAGTGTAATTCCAACCTAACCTAACCTAACTTAACCTTTCGCTATCTGCCGGCTTTTACATGCCCAATCGGAAGGTGTATAGAATGAAATTACGGCTTTTCATAATATTTCTAGGATCTTCGCGAAATCACGGAACTCAGCAAAAGCCTAATATGTATGCCGGATGAGTCTTCTCAGCCTGCGGATTGAGAAGTTGTGCAGTCCCGTCCCGTCGTTGTACAGGCTATGTCGTAAACACTGTCCACTGCATCGCGTCGTATCAATTTCGGCCGAAATGACTTATTTGCACCACTGTGCGTGCGATGACTTACACTCGTAACGCAACAATATGCGTGTTGGCCTTCAGTGACAAGGTCCCAGGTTCAAATACTGCCACTTAATGGACAACGTGCCGCCGTTGCATTCTGTTGCGCTTCCCCGTATATTAATAGCATGTCCACATACTCTATATTCGAAAAAATTGTACCACAGTGAGCACGAACGCTGGAACATTCCTATTTATAGGCAAATCTACTTTCTAGTGCATTCGGAAAGAAACCATGATTTACTAGAACCTTCTCGAAACATGAAGAGAAATGAATAAAAAAGTGATTTATTCGCGGGCGTGATTTGAACTTCCGACCATGACTTTCCAGCATGTTAACCATTGCGCTACTTGAGCACGTTAAAACCGAGCACCACTGTAGCCCTAATCATCGGACTGGTGAATGCGGTATCAGCACCTGCATTTTGCATCGTCTGTAAAATACGGTGTTGCTTAGTTACCAATCCGCGGGATGAGAAGAGACACGCAAGGAGATCCATATAAAACAGCACACTTCTGAAGATATAATTTTCCTCTGGAAAGTAATAAAGATAAAAATTAATTTTTATTTCCTCTACCACATGCACTTAGGCGCAAAAAAGTGCTGATATAATGAACTGCGTATTAAATTGATAAGGGATTAGTAAGATAGCTCCTCCTCATTCGTGGCTGCACACCCCCTTTGACTAGTTCTAGCAACCAAGTTGATTGGCGGCTTTTGCATAGCCTTTTTTCGCAATGACGGATATGCACCAGAGGCTAGGATCCAAGGCGATTTTAGATTCGCTGAGAAAACATAATCCGTTCACATTTACTAATTGTTCCTCTGTAAGCTTAAAAGGTACAATCACAATGAAAAATAATGTAAGTCGAATTGGCCCTTGTTATCTCAAGAGAAGTGAGAGATCCTTGTGCTTTACTGAGAAAATTGGGAGTCACATATAGAACTTCATGACGTGTCATCATATCGACATCGTAGCTCAATCGATGGAGCAACGATATGGGTAGCTGAAGATCGGGTTTGGATCCCGAATATGGCATTCAATGTTTTATTATCAGAGTTTTGAAAGAAAAGGAACACAAACAAGGTTGCCAATCCTTTTCAGGTAATGCGAAAATGCAATGCTTACGACCTTTTATAATGATTTTTCGTTTTACGTGGTTCATTTCGTATAACTCAGTTCCTTACCATGCTTCTATGTGATATTTTATAACTCAAAGTCAATGTGTCTGTTGCTCTTCTTGCTTTGTAAACATATTATTAGAAGAAAATAATAATAATAATAATACTTAAACCTATTAAATGAGTAATTCAAATTAAAATACTCTGTCTCCCCTGAAAACGTTATTTCTTAATCTGTTTCTTCCTATGTCCTTTAATTTGCTTTGTATCCTGTTGTGATCATGTGGCAGATGTAACCTTTATATTAGTCATTTGTTATGCTCGCGGGGATTTACTTCTGTATTTGTTTCAATTGTTGGAATTGCTCAATATGAGCTGTACACGTGTAAGCTGGACGAGCTGGTCGGAAGTGACGCAGTTTACAAAGGCGAGAATCTAGTAGAAGTCACGGAAGCTGATAGAAGGGTTTTGAGCGGACGGTTAGCAGAGGTTGGGGTGGGGATAAACACGTGACCTACCTAGGTGGATTATGTAGCCGTTAGCTTTATTAAAAAAAACAAAGGGATTATAAAAATTCATCCAAAAATTAAAAATAAATTTGGAATTAAACTTCCTTCAAAAAAGAACTACAACCAAATTATATTTAATTTACAAGAAGTATATTATAGGTATCTAAGAAGTTGGTCTCCACTACAAAATTTAATGTAATGCTATATTTAAACAGTTAATAAAGTAAAATAATGTGAAGCTTCATTACTCTTGTGTGTTGTGCCTTGCTTCTTCGCCTTTCATGCTTAAACCTGTAAGATGATTCATCGTTTATTAAAAAACCATGTATTTGACATACTAGCCTGCAAAATAAGTAGACTATATTTAATTTACTATGAAAAAACTGTGAATTCTTCTTCGTTATGTTGAATTATATATGTTTAAATGGAAAAACTTGGGAACTGACAAAGTTTACTATAGCAAAAATTCTAAATTTCATTCAAATAGACAGCTTGTTGAAATAACTTTTTATTGGCATTGGCTATTTTCGAAATACTCGATTGAAGTTTCTTATCTGCCCACGCAAAGAGTATACAAGGCCAGTATATAGCGATTTTCCTTATAACTATTCGTATGTGTGTGTTTATTGTAAACCTACAATAAAAGGATATGTACTAAATATACAGACAAATTTAAATACTATGAGCTGTAACTACTGATGATGGGATAAATTATACAGAAATTTAAGAAATGTAAATATTTAATGCGTGCTGTGGAATAAAATGTGTGAAAGAAATCAAGCAAAATATTTATAAATACCCATTATAAGAAGTACTTACAGCTCTGTATGAATCAGAAATCTTTAGAACGAAAGAAATTATATTAAAAAATAAATTTGGCAATACAAATGAATTATTGGAGAAGGTCAGAAAGGATATGAAGAAGAGAAGGAATAAGAAATTAAACAATTACACGGAGGATGGAATTAAAAAATAATATTGTAGAAGATATATCAGCAAGACAACTTATATGGTATGGACATGTGTTGAGAAGGAGTAAGAAAGATTACCAGGTTTGCTTATACCAGCTAGATGCAAGCATAAACAAGAAATAGAGGAAAACTAATGTAAATTGGAAATCTTGGAAGGGATGGAGAAGAGAATCAAGGGAAGGACAACAGTTGGATGGAGGAGAATGCTTTTATACAGTGAAGGAAATTTATAAATGACCGTTAATTAATATTTGGTTCTTATTGTAATCCGTTAACATTTAGTGTGATTAATAGGATTGCGTACATACGAGTATAAAAAGAAACTTTGGTATGTGAAAGTATAGTGGGGGGTAGAGAGAGTCATGTGATTGCAACACGTCAGAGCTTTTCATAAAATGTTCCTGGTGGGGAACACGCAAACTAAAATATCACGAATTTTAGGAGTAGTTGCGTATCTGGATCGCTGTGATACATACTTACTGCCTTTCCGATAACGCAACTGTATATTTATAACCCAGGCTTCCTATGGAAAGAAATAAAAATGTGAATGTACAGCCATGATGAGTTCTCTTTCATCTTTTCTTCCTCTGCCTTCTCTAACTTATAAAATATGCTTTGTATCTTCTGTCGTATATTTAAACACGTGCGCATATGATTAGGTTATTTATCGTTCTTAATGGTGCTACATTTATCTTAGAAATACTGTATGAAAATGCAGTTCATGCTAGAAAGTTTTCAAATAGCAACTGAATAAACAATGCTAAAACGTTAGGGTAGTAGTTTCTAGTGCACAGCTGGATAAGTGATACAGAAGAGAGTGGAAAAAAATCTTAGATTATATTCACATTATTTTCTCTAGCCACTATCGTTTATTATTTCTAAAGCATTCGTTCGAAACCTTATTTTTCTATCTACTTATTTTAATTGGGATAAACATTTACAGAAAAGGCTTAATTACAATTTTGTTATGTATAAGGGGAATACAGGAGACTGAAGCGATAGACAAATCTTTAAAAAAAGGAGGGCTTTTGGCAGCCTTTGAAATGTTATACTACCGAACCGAATGATGTCAGCACTTCAAAGAAGGTGTAAGCATTGGAAAGTTCAAATGAATAATAACCAGTATCTTTAAAAAAAAACGTGAAGCAAACATGTGATTTTAACTGATCTACAATTTACGTGTAGAAAAATTTTATTTAGCTCTAATAGTTAACCAACTACTCAAAATTATACAAACTTTATTCAGAATAAAGGTGATTTGCAGAAAATTCAAGATATGCGTTTTATTATTTTAGATATATCTTAAACACATATTTAATCAAACCGCAATACAACAGTTTTTTTTAGAAAATCTGAAATTACGAAAATATTTCTATGTACAGGAGTTTAGATTAGGGGATTTTCTTGAAGATTTCCGTTTCGCATCTTTTAAAGGTGTTGAACTTCAGTACCAAGAAGAGTATTTATCGGAATGTTTTGCTTTGAGAAATGCTGCTAACTCGCACATACACAAACACGTGCGCGTATGCTTTTTTTTTTTCAGATTCAGAGTATTTCAAAGCATTTATTTCCGGTGAAATCTTGATATAAAAATTTTATTTTAATAAAATATCGCTATTATACGTTATAGCAAGCAAAAAGAAGAAAGAAAGAAAATAAAAGGAAAAATACTGAAGCTCAGGAATTTCGTTGAATATCTGTAGTCTGCCCACGAATTCGCATACTAACTCTCCAGCACCATATTCTAAGGAAAAAATTAGAGACAAAGAATTATGAATGTTTGTATTAATTTTCAAATTATAGTTCTAAAAATTTAACGCCTTATAGCCTGGTGTACTATATTTGATACAAAGGTACAATATGTATTTAAAATATATGTTTAAAACCCAGAGTGTAATTAAAAGGAATGTAAAGTACCAAACTGCAACCAACTGTAGGGAGACAAAAGGGTATCCATATACAAATTATACAATGGAGGGGACAGCTCGCACGCTGCGACCTAAGTGAGATCTGTTGTGGCTATCACTCCTTAATAGGAAGGGACGAAGCGAAAGAACAACGGGAGGCTACACGCGCAGAGACACGCCGAAGTCCCTAACAGTTCGTGGCTCGAAGACCCGTCCTACTGCTGGAGCTGCTCAGAGAGGGTGATGGACCACCAGTTCAACCAGAGAATACTCTTTCCTTGGAGAAAACATCCCCACCATCTGCCCAGCATCGCCACACACCACGAAACCTAGCAGCATACCTGAAACATGAGAAGGAAACCGAATGAAGGAAAACAAGGGAAAAGAAATTGCAGTGGATGCGAAACCACCACAGAATTTGCCTACCCACCAGAGAAATTTACGAAAAACCTAGCAAATTGAGCGGTCGACTGGAATCGAACTCGGGATCTCCAAATAGGAGCCTCACACGCTACCTACCGCTGAGTCAACTTCCTCGGTATTCACCACCCATAATAGGTTTAAAAATTCTCAATTTAAAAATTAAAATAAAGAATTTTAAATATATGTGTCTTACATATTATATTAATAAAAAATGATTCCGAAAAAGTTTTGGAGCTCCCGATTTTCGCAGAATAGCTATGAAAAGATTTTTATTTTAAGTGTTTTAATATACCTACAGCGTTATTTTAAGCTATTTCATGTGTTCTTGTACCTTTAATTATAAATGCGATAGATTTAGAAGCCATTATCCTCTTTTTATTACTCGTTTCCAAAGTTAAACACATTATAATGCTAAATGCTTGTTTTATCCCGGAGTAGGAGTAGCTTTGGTTTTAAAATGCATGATATATCAGTAAATTTAGTCGTGCGTTACGTATATGGCATTAAATTGTCTCATGTGCGCATAATGTTACAAATATTAATATGCACGAATATCCATCTTCTCGCCTTTCTGCTGTAAATCAAGCATGACTCTTTAAATATGCATAGGCTTTATAGCGCTTGTTGGATGCATGCGTAAATGCGTAATGTTTATTTTAAGCTTATTATCTAAAATTGCTTTCAGGGGAAAATGGATTACAATAGAATCTATTTTTAATTAACGAATACTTACGTTATAGCAATACGGATATGCTTTTCTTTCTACACACAGAACTGTAACCAATAATTTATGATAATTTTAGATTCTGCATACGTAATTGCTGTTAACGTGTAACGGCTACATTGAAACCCACAATTTCGATTTAAAATCTTTGTTTGTATGCATGCGTTTACTATCTTATTTACAATCCAAAAGTGACTAAACTGCATGTGATGTATATAGCATAGAGTAGATTCCACACAGAGAATCTAAGCCGTATGACTTTTAATTACCTCCCAAGAAGAAGAAGCACCTAATTATAAAATATAAACCTACCTAACGCCTTTTAGCTTCTCTACTATGTACTTACGGTAAGTATAGGAAGTATTGCTTTCAGTACTATTCAGTATCCAGATATCACCGAAAATACGTCTTTTGAAGCCCCCTGAAACCAAAAAAAGTATTTTTACTTTCTCTACCACATACATAGTAGGAAGAGAAGATATTTCAATCCACCCAGAAATTCGATACCGGAATTTCACCGGAAATATATGTTCTTGAATCCGAATAAAGCATTTTTGGAAACATATCCGGGATCTGTGCGTGCGTGCGTATGTATGCGTGCTTGCGCTTGCGTGTGTAGCATTACTAAACACAAAAAAGTCGGATAAATACCAAACTTGGTATATTAGTTCAATATCTTCCAAGGAGGCGACACCAAGATTTTCAAGAAACTCCCCTACCCCCACTATTCTTTCCTTGGAAAATTGTATAAAAGTCTCTTAACGATTTTTATTAAAATACCAATATTAAACATATTTACATGACAAATAAAAGTATATCTTGGGTTTTTTAGGAATAGCTCAAGAAGTGCTGTTTATTTGGAAGGAATTTTGTGTAATCTTGATAACTGCTAAACGTTAAGCGATAGTCAAAAACGTACCAACAAACAATGTAGATCTTAAAACACACATTTATTTCAAATGTTTTTTTTGTATCGTAAGCCGTTTCTGAATATCCGTTATTAAATGTTCGTATTGTCCAATACTTCTCATTCTTTTTAAGTCCCATCGATTTTCAGCAGTTTCTGGTGATTGCATGTGCAACCGATCATTCCTATCGGTAATTAATTAAGTAATAAATGCATTCATATCACTGATTGATTAAGTAATAATATGCATTCACGTTAGTAATTAACTAAGTAATTATATGCGTTGAGAACGTAAATGAGTATTACTTAAGGTACTAGATACGTTAAAACGTCATTAAGATGATATCTGTAAGTAAAATATACATTGAGAATATAAATGCATTCTGAAGACAAGAAAAATTGTAGAATACTCTTGTAAGCAGAAACTAAGGGATCAGCGAACGCCCCTTCCGTAACCTAGGCTAACAAAAGCAGGCATTCAGACAACCACAATAGTTTCCTTGCCTCGGGGTAAGACTGATGCCAGTTTGTTGGTAAGCAAATTCTTTCAAGGCTACAAGATACGTGCATATGAAACAATTAGGGATTTATGGAAATAAAAATGAAAGCCAAAACGTACGTACCTTATCGTTCAATCTTAACCAGTGCATAACAAATATCCGCTAGCAAACTAACGGGACCAAATATAAGCAGGGAGACCAAGAATTGGGAACTACCAATCATAATTTTCCAAAATATTCAAAGCCACGTATAGGAAATAAAACTAATGTCACAAATAGTACGCGACCACAAAAGAGAGGGGGCCAAATATCCAGTGTGGAGGAGTTCCAAAAGTCATGTGCAGGTCTGTCTCAAACTTGCCATCGGAGTTTCAACATCGTCATGCGAATAGTTGCGTATTAAAACTGAGGAGTGAATCATTAACTGGTAATACTACAAAGGAAATTTGCGCATTTATATAAAAATACAACGAGCAGAAAGAGAGATTTAAGCGTCCATTATGCCGGGGTGTTTGTGGTGAAGTCAGGAGGAGTTGGAGAATGTTAACCAAATCACAATAAATTGGGCAATAATTCTAAAGCCGGAATCACGAACTTATTTATGTCTCTGTCAATACCTACATGGACTGATATCAAGAACTCATCGCTCCGAGAGAGACTTACACCTCTATCTCGCTCTTCCTCCCTCCGCCCTCCGCCTGCCACTTTACAGCCACCCGGCGAAAGGACCGCCGCACATGGAAACAGTATGTAATTTTAAGTCGGCGTATAGCGTCCAGTTCTTAAACGTTTTACTATCGCTATTCCTTTGTAACTTTAACGAAATGTGTAGTGTAGCTATTTCTGCAAAGGTTTTTTGGATTAAAATGTAGTAGACAGAAAAATAAGCTTTAGTGAGAATAGTTTTATACCCACTAATGCTACTAATAAACGATAGAGGGCAGAGAAAGTAGAGAAATTCATGTTAATGCTTCACATCAGATTTTAAAAAAAAAGACCTTTGTTTCTGTCTCAGTCTCTGAACAGCATAACCCAAACACGAAATGTCCGATACACAGCAAAATTGGTACTTAGGTTCAGCATCATCTAAAGATGCAACACGAAGATTGTCAAGAAAAACTCCCGTTCCAAACTACTTTGTATATGGAACATATTTCGTTACTTTGATTTTCTCAAAAATGGCTCTAACGATTTTGATTAAAGTATCACATGTTTAAGATATTTTCACGACAAATAAAGTGTATACATATCTTGAATTTTGGGAATAATCTGTCAAGCTCCTTCATTCTCAATGACTTCTATACAATTGCTAAACCATAAGAGAGAGAGAGACATAATCTTATTGCACAAAAATGTAGATCACTTTAAAGTGTATAATTTATGCAAATATATTTTGTTGTGGTTTTAACCATTTCCGAGATATTCTTTTTTATTGGTTTGAATTTTCAAATAACTATACCTTTCTAAAGAGGAAAATTGCCATTCTTTTGGGGGGGGGATCCTCGTGGTCATGCAAAGACATCGAATAGTAACCCCCGCTCTCAAAGTGTTTGATTATCGCTTAAGCCTACTGTTTTCCTCTAATGCTTTTGTATCTACAAGCAAAAATGTAATAAAACCATTTCTGCAAATGTTTATACGAATTTACATGATGAGAAAAGAATACGCTTTTTAATGATAGTTTGTTGAAGAATGAGTAGAGAATTATGTGAATGTAACATCAAAAATGTTTTATTAAATTTTTCTCGAAAAGTTAAATATTAAAATACTGTTATTTCTGATAGGCAGTATTATTTATGAAAATGTGATAGAATACTCGGCAGTCACGCTTATATTTCTTTGATAGCAATTTATCTATGTAAAGTGTATTATCTATATCATATGCATTATCTGTATATTACAATTATCTATGTAAATTATATGTTGATATAATGATGAGTGTTTTTTGCCCAACATATTACATAATAGGTTAAACATGTTATAGTGGTTAAATATAAATCCCGGGACTTAAGCACTTACAGGATTATAAGTCGCCATTGGGGTCTGTTATCTCAGATGAATTAGAGAATGCCTTGTGGTTTTCCGGAGAAAATGCCAGTCAGTTGAAGGAATTAAATGGCGTGCCGGCATACTTCAATAACAGCCCATTTGGTTAGAACAGCGTTTGCTTCGTCGAAGATCCGTGGTTCAAATTTCTGCTACATTGAATTTTTTATTCTAATTTTACCTTTCCAACTTTAGCCTACTCACAGTATGTGCGGAAGAACATTACTGATCTCTGATTGACCTAATAGTGGTTAACTGTGAAGGCCAGGATTTTAACTACATACGAGATAGTAAGTCTCCGTTTAATTATCATTGAAAATACTCGAACATAAACTTTATCTCCATTCATAGAATCTTAATTTTGCATGTGAGGTTTTTCTACTTAAAAATGCGTAAAAACTTTAACAAAGAAATTTAAATCTGTCCCACTCACTCGTATAATTCAGACAGCGAAACGGAACTCATGCGCACACATATGTCGCCATCAGTTGTCCGGGTTCCGGAAAGTTCGTAAAGCAAACTCGGCAGATGACAGGAATACTATCGAAATCCGATAATAATGAATAATTCCAATAATGGTGTGATTAAGTGCAATCTGATTACTGCCCGTGTGGATTATGTAAATGTGTTAACATTTTCCTGATTATTTAGTACATTATGCATGAGCGGCTTGTATTGTATATTTACCTGCTTTAAATATGAATCAATTCAATTGGATTCAGCACAAAGTGTGTGCAATTTTGTCCCAAAATCAATTTAAATATCGTTCTTGTTCTGAGAATATCACTAGTTAAATTATTAGGATATACTGTATTCCCCTAAAATAATTATACTAAATGACATTAACATTATTTTGTTCCAGAAATATATACTTTGATTCTTGAAGCTGCATTGCCTAAGTAATGTTTCATTTAAAAAGGTTATAAGAATTTTGTAATATTTATATTTGCGAGGTAGTTTCAAAATTAACATGTTATCTATTTTGATTTATAGTGCAGATTACTACATCAGTTATCCCAAAGTACGATGCAGCTCGGGCAGTTGGTAGAATCCGATTATATCTACTGACGGTAGGGAATACACCTTACCACCACCATACACGCGGCCGAAGCAAGAGCAAGGAAAGCTTGCCGACCTAGCAACTAGGAGGTAAGGCAGGATAAGCAACAGTGTGCCTCGTCATACATCTAGCAGATTCAGTTGAATTGGGTTGAATAACATCATAATATTGAAACATAATTTAGTAAAAGTCAACTTTAAATGTATTACTTCTGATTTTATCTTATACTCATAGTTACTCTGATGTGATGTATATAGAAATTAATCCGTTGTGCATATAAAGTAGCCTTTTGAAGTCTCATTTATACCCCACCCATTTAATTACATTAGTTTTATCGGCGGCTTTTTCCTTTGGAACCTATTGCCTAAGCAATAGTGTTAGCTTGTATTCGTTGGGGTTCTTGCGCTTTGGATTTTTTATCATTAAATAAAACACACACACTCTCACTCATACTGAGGAGTATAGGCATTAAGCTTGGCTAGAGAAAAATTCTCACCCCCCAGAAAGGAATCAAAATAGTCATTAGTAAATATTAATTCATTTTTCCCCAATTTACTTTTCACCGCCTTTTCATTTAAGTGGCCATTAGAATCAAGGTTCAACGCGGAGGAGGACTTAACACGTCAACCTAGACAGTTTTTGTACCTATGGCCCGAACGAGGCACCCCCGGGAGGAAAGATAAGGTGAGAGAAGAAAGAGGGCCACCGGACCAGGGGGCACGACAGGCAGAGGGCAGGGTTTCTACCAGATACAGATTTAAACTCCCCGGATGGGCTCTGGTACAGCTGGCTCCCCTTCACCTGTGGGCTTACACATCTTCTGGGGATCCAGAGACCGCCCCCACTCCTTGAACGAAGTTTTCCATAGAGCATCCTTTACACCTGCCATGCACACACCGAGACCCCCTGCCGATATGTCAGCTCTGAAAGAGACCAAGCGGATGAAAAGTGAAGTGAAACGAGAATGGAGGTGAAATGGAGGGACAGGAAATTCGGGGGACTGAATAATCCTTCTCAGCATTCGCCTAGCGACCCAGGGAAATCCCGGAAAAGCCCTTGGGTCAGGAAAGTTGGCTAGAATTGAACCCACAATCTCCCTAATGCGAGCCACAGCCGGAATCATCCCGTTCGGTTAAAATTGGAATTGAGTTTTATTTATGGACGCTCCTTAACTGCTGTGGTCCTTAGCATCCCAGTCTATATTAAGCGTGAAAGATCGGTAATTTTGCTCAGAGGCCTCTTTATCAGGCTTGAGATTCTTTTACGTGCCGTAAATCTACGACACGGGACCATGCTAAATGTTTTTACGCCGAAAAAAAATCAATCGCACTCCGCTGGGTTTGAACCCGCGACCGCTCGGCTAAGAGGACATAGTTTATACTAATGTTTTGGGCACATCATTAGAATTTATTATATATATGTATGTGTGTATATGACGTAGAGGATTGCAATTGTTATTTTTATATGATTATCCACATCAGTAGCTTTCTATAAATTTAAACATTTGAAGTATTATTATTCCTTGCTATTGTTAAACTCAGAAAGAGTAGTATGTCATCCTTTTCCATTTCCATTGAAATGGTACAGTGCCTTCGTTTTACGCCAATGCTACAGCCGCCTTATATGATGCGTATCGATCGAGACGGCAGTGACCTCGGTAATATGCGACTGCGCAGAAGCGGCGCATGACGTGTCAAGGGTAGGTTTATCAGCTATGAGCTGTCTCAGTCGTTGCTTTATCTTCGCGTTCTTAAGTGTTTCGACAATACGTGTGTTGTGTGTGATTTCCTTAGGATGTTATTCTCTTATTAGTCCACGGAAATGCCTGCCAACTAATTCACGTTTGAACGACGTATTTTAATGTACGATACATACGTGAAAACTGAATTATGTGGACAGGTGCATAGACAATTTCAGCTGCAATTTACTGGTTATCCAGTTCCGGTTAGAGATACTGTGAGATGTTTGGTGAATAAATTTAGAACAACGGGATAGCTAAACGCTAAAGAATAAGTTTATAGGAACAATTCCCACACCAGAGACGAGCTTAAGGACAATATTAAAGCACAGGAAATTATGCGTGTGAATGGTAATTTCATCCGATGATGTCAAGCATGTCTTCGCGCAGATAGACACTACTTTCAACAATACTTATAACAACTTAGCACTCATTATATACATGTTACCAACATTTGCGAGTAAGTAACACAGGAGTTACGAAACGGAAAATCCCGTAGTGTAGTAGACTGTGTGCGGAGTACGTATTCGCGCGATCCGCGGCTTGGCATAAAACGAAGGCACTGTATTTATATTGGTAGGAGAAAGAGAAAGTTGAAAACTGTATGAGTGAAAATCAAAGGAATATTAAATTAAAAAATATAAATAAATCTGCTGTTGCTTATCATTTTTGGAACATCCAACCATGAAATGGACCGTGAAATACAATTACTGAATGCCATTCAAGCTCCATCACAACTGGAAGTTTATCAATAACATTGTGAACTTTGAGATTTCACCACCCGATATTATGATGCAGTCTATACAATCAGCTCATGGGAGACTGGAGAAGAGACAGAGTAGTTCTCCATCACAGGGCAGTATTACCATTTCAGGAGAAAACAGAAGAAATAGATCCGAATAGTAACTGGTCATACCAGAGAGTAGCTGAGTCTTCTTCCAATCTTATACTGGGGGCAAGAGAGACGAGGTTTGCAGTCGACCTTCAGCTGAAGATGGAATGAAGCCACATTCCAAAAACGTTCCTGCAAGTCCATCTCAGACAAGTGATGTGTTTCAGTATATTACTGTCGACACAGCAAGTTTTACAATGCACTTGACATCACATTGGTTATTGCGATTATAAAATTGTAAAGCTGTGTTTATCACTGGTCTCCATTAAAAACATTCTACTGATTTAGAATAATGCCCTATGGCATTTCCGGTGATACAAAAGACTGCATGAAAAAATTACATTTTCAAATTTCAAAATTCTTCTGCTTTACCCCCGGTTATTAAACGAGGGTCATTGGGCAAATAGCAATTCTCACTCAGATCACTTAAATTGTTTTAGTCAAACTTTAAAACCTCCAGTAAATAGAATAAAAACAAAATACAAACATTGACTAACAATGTAAGCAACAAGTAAATGTAAGAACAGTCTTAAGGGGTCCGAACAGTGAAAATTGAATAAAAATTGTAAAAAACACACATAATTTAGACTCTTTTCACTTATTTTGAAGTTAGAATCTGGGAACGTTTCTGTGTAAATATGTTATCGGAGTGAAAATAGGGAAGTTACGTCACAATGTAAATAAACCTCAGCAAAGGATGGGTAGCGCATTTGAAACGTTTCCTGATATTTCTCACGTTTTCCAAAATTTCGAGAAGTGCTTTTGCAAACTCTGCTGCTAATGCTAATCTGTATCTAAAAAATGTATTTGTAGTAAAAAGTTATATTATTTTATAAAAAAGAAAATAAACACATTCCAGGCCAGTTAATAACAAAATTGCCAGTGCATTTTTCTGCTTTGTAATACTATATACATTTTCAACACTTAAAATGCTTCTAACGATGCAATTTTTATGTTATTAGAGTCAAATTTCGGAAAAATTTCTCCAAAATGTGCTACCTAATACTCGCTATGTAGTTAGCAATGCGATACAAATGTATTAAACTACCAAGTCACCCTAATTTGATAAGTGTATATTTTTGGGAAAAACCAAAGCTCGCAATTGAACAAAAGCTATTTTTTAAAAAAACAACTAATTTAAAAAGAGACGTTCTATCATACTTATTTTATAATTGATGAATAAGAAACAGAAATAGGAAACTGTTTATAATTATAGAAATCATACCCTAAGGAGTATTTTTATTATACAGTTTATATTTTGGTTTTAAAATGCATAATCCATGGAACGAGTTAATATATATGTACCAACCTTTGCAATCACACATCTTTATGTAGACATAAACTGTGATAAAAATTCAATATAGAACTTTGGCTTTTGAAAAACTCAGATAGGTTTCCTTAATGCTTTTTAAAATACGGTATTCCCAGCGCATCAAATGAAACAGGCATACCATTGCTGCCAAGCGGCACGCCCAGTATTGTGTGGTGCAAATTTAAATGGGTTAAAACAGAAAAGTTGCTTCATCGGTCACAAAGATTGGAGCATTATAAGGCTTTTGTTGTAAAGAACTGTGTCTACTAGTCAGCCAATGTGCGCATACGAGGATGGAAAACTGGAAATTGGAAATTGAAAGAGGAATTGAACAGTTACGGAAAAACTGCACGGAGCATCAGAAGGACAGTCAGGTAAAGAAAACATCTGCAGTTCCAACTCGCATTTACCAGCGAGGCTGAGGCCTGCAAATCTAGTATTGTTTTTATTGCGCAACAGTAAATTCCCCTATCGCCTTGCCCCTCACTCCTCTCAGATTCCTACCATTGATGACATTCGCATTCTCAACATAAACAGTGACACCCTCCTCAAAGGGCACTCATATCGCGGCCGACTAGTATACATGTAGAAAAAAAAACAATGTTTCTGCCCTTTTTATCCTGATAGGTTGCAATGCTGTTACCATAATGTTATAGTATTTTTTCAACTTGGTCGCACCTTAGGGACACTTTTATCAGGCATGTATGTAAATAAACAGCAACACGAAACCGAAAGCCTTATTTCCCTTCTGAAGGAAACCATGTTGATAATTTTTACACTCATTACTCTCCGCCGAACTTGAGCCTGTAATTTTGCAAAGTAGAGACCAGCAGCATAGCCACTAGTCCAAGGAGGGCGATATATTCTTAAATTGAGAACATTATTTCACAGGAAGAAAGAGTTTTTGTACGATATAACCGTAGCTTGCTCTCTGTGTATCACTGGAGGCGAAAACCGTTTGTTACTGGTGCAGCCAGCGTATGTAACTAATCCTCCAAGCTCTGTAGACATAGGAGCCAATACGCTACTAATCCGATCACAACACCAGTGCTTTAAGGACAAATTCAAGAGTAAGAGCTGGAACAGAATCTTCATGTGAACTACTGCGTAACTCTATATGTTCACTCGTGTAGATGCTTCTTTGTTCATGAGAATCCCTGCACAAGGTAATAGCTTACAATGTCCAAATACATATTTTTGTTTTACAGTGTATGCTATCGTCTATATTAATATTATAAAGGGATAAAATATTGTGTTTGTGTGTGTTTGTGAACAGTATAACAAAAACAAAAAGTGAGAGGTATACTAAACTTAGCATTTAAGTACTGCATCTTACAAAGATGTGACAAATAGATAAAAAAAATATCCCCACCCGAAAATATCTTTTACGTGAACATTTTTGTTGCTTTTTTTCAAACACGACTAACGAGTTTAAGAAAACTGTCACGTACAGAGTGAATCACTACATTAGCATCAAACTATGTGGCATGCTAAATCTCAATAATAGCATCATTTTTTACGAACAACCGATGTTTTTGATGCGTTATTTAGGAACAACATGATTGAATAGACAACCTGTATGCTATTACGCTCCGTTCCACGAGTTGTGCACCCATTTTATCACACTTTTAGACATTTTATTCCTGTATTGGTGATCATTGTTGGTACCAGTTATGTTGCCATCACGTTTAAAGGAGCTGTGTACCTTGGAGTCTTTCAATCAGTGCCACTTGCTGCTCGTGACGAAGCTCCGCCACAATTCAGCCATGTTGCAAGAGAACTTATCAACAACATCTATAGGGAGAAGTGGAATAGAAAGAGAAGGACCTGTTACATGGCCAGCGCGATCGCCCGACTTAACGCCACTTGACTTCTTTCTTTGAGTGCATGTGAAGAGTGTCGTATGTGCCAACCCAATTGACACCAGGGAAGAATTTATTCTACACATAAACGCTGTCTTTGACCGAATTCGTCAAGAGACCCCACATGTTGGAGTGAGTTCAACAACCAATAGAATGACATCTTGAATGTATGTATTGGGGCCGAAAGTGAACACTTCGAATGTCTTCTCGGAATCACTTATTTGTTTGATTTGCATTGTTATGAAAGTAATAAATGAAACCTCTGAATCTTGTCTGCTCAATCATGTGGCTCCCAAATAATGCATCTGCCAACATCGGTTGAATGACAACCGAAAACTTCAATTCCAAAGTTTGTTTCAGAGGTCGTGAATCATCCTGTATTTAATATGTGCATCACTAAAGACATGGGTACATATTTTTAATTTTCTGTGAATACCTTGTGAATGTGTCTTAATTCTAAAGGATTTTAAATGGTATTGAATAACTGGTAAAAGCAAAAAATATTAATTTCATTCAATCACTCAGTTTGTCAAAATGGATGTAGCATTAACAATTTCGAGATATTCATTACCGTGGTTTCAATTTTGCAACACATTTGTTTTGTCAGCAATTCTGAAGTGCTATGCGACCATTAGGTATTCATGATGCCATGGAAAGAGAATGGAATGCCATATCCAGCATCCGGATACACATCCTTCAAGGATTTGACTATCTTCATCCTCCCTTTGTACACACAATGAAATGTGTAATGAAATTATACATGTTAGCATTTATCAATTTACATGAAGAATTATAAAAATAAGAGTTTGTGAGAGTAGTGTACAGAAGAGAGATGAAACTAAATGAAAGTGCACAGAGATATTTATGTTACCTTTAAATTGCATTATAGTGAGAGTCAAAATTAAATTACCGAGGACAATATTTTTTCCCCATTTGGTCATTATATAATCAAATTAAAATTAAATGTTGCACAAACTCAAATTTACATTTCAATCAATGGTATAATTTACATGCCAGGAAATTGCATTATACTGTAACGTAAATGTGTTAAATATAAGAGAACTTATTAATATTAAGGCCCTTAAGTTTTCATCTACATGAAAATAGTTGTATCTTAGGAGCTTAAAATCGGCTAACATAGTATATTTTAAAATTAGATTAACTATATATATATATATATATATATATATATATATATATAAGATAACAAAGCCAATATACTGTGACGAATTCCAGTTGGCTCTGGTTTATGTTTACTTCACAAGGATAAGAAAAACTGTTTTTATTGTGGGGGTAAGAGATAATAGTCAGCCAAGATATGAGTGTACTTGGAGAAGAACGCCAGTGTTTTTGACAATGCCAGGTCTGGGATCAGAAGGGAGTGAGGTGCAAGGCGATAGAAACTTCACAGTTGCACAACGAAAACAGCTCTATGTTTTCTTTGTCTGACTGTATTTCGATGCCCCGCCCACTTGTTCAGGCAGTTTAGTTCTTTCCCACCGCATGCACTCACTTCGTGGCCGACTTACACATATTGTAGCTAGCCCATTGCTAAACGGCATAAACTCTGTCATTTTGGAAAGATCTAGCGAAAGGTCTGAAGAGGGGATAGGGAGGTTAAATAGGGAAATCATAGACTGTAATTAAAATGACGAATTACTACACTTACACATTATTTAGTTAGTATCTTGAAATACAATTTATTTAACTAGAGGTAAACTAACACCAACCCAAGACTCGCTATCACTTGCAGTGTTAACGCTCTAAGCCCAACTGCATGCTCATCGAAACGGTGGCATACTCTCGTTAGCACCTCCACGCTTTCGGAGGTTTTTCTATAACTCTGAGATTTAACTTGTCGGGTTCTCAAAAGAAAGAGACAGAAACACTTACCCTCTTGTTGTCTCTCTCTTTATGGTGACGGGGACATTGAGCCGGGTTGTTCAGTGGCGATACATCCTTCATCTTTGTCCGCGGACTCTGGTTCATTTTCTCCATGGATGTCTCAAATATGGATTGTTTCAGAGTCTTCATTCTCTTCCTCTGAGTCCTCAAATTAATTATAAACTTATCATAAACATCGTCCACCAAAGTGTCCCTTTCCCCAATAAAATTGTTCGAGCTTTTTACCATTCTCGCAAGCATTTTTCCAGTTTTCTGCTGCAACTTTTTCAATAATCCTATCAAGTAACTCTTTGACATCGCTCGATTTAAAATATATGTTATGCTTTTCAACATCGTTCTTTATCTGCCCCCAGAGTACTTCTATTGCATTCAAATCGCAATGGTATGGATGAAGCCTTACTACACAATGTTCATACATTTTAGCAATACAACCTATCTCTTACTATTTAAGATTTCATTTTTTAATTTTATAAGCTCACTAAACACTGGTTTAGTTGCTTGCAGATCAGATTCTATGGCTAACATTCTTCAGAGCCATGCCTGCATTTCTGTCTTTAATAACAAAGCTTTATTGAGCTGAACAAAATGGAAAGATGCGATGTCCATTGCAATAATAATGTTATGAGGAATATTAGGTAACAATTCATTTATGAACTAATCCTTAAACACAATGATGTCCATTTATTCGTGATAGTCCTTTGTTGATTTTAATTTGAAACTCAAATAAGCATTGGGAGTAAACCCAGTGTGACATCCTGCATGTAAAATAATAAAACGTTGGCCTTTTCCAATCGGAGTCCTTAATGGAAAATTGATATCGTCCCCTTCACTTTTCCACACTTTGCTTTTCGTGTGGCCTACATTTATCCATGTTTCATCAAGGTAAGCAATAGATCGACCTGTGGCTCTAAGTTCTTTCATTCTTTATAAAAACGTGAATCTCTTGTTGTCAACGTCAGACTTTCCATTAAGTATTTCCTTCCTTGTTTATTTTTGACATATCTGAAATTCATATTTTTTTAGAATATGCCGTGAGCTCAAAATGCTGTCCAATAAGACATCATTTCTTAATGCATCATTTATATATTTTAAGCTAGGCAGAAAATTATTGAATACAATGAATAAATAGTACACCCTACGGCAGCGGTGGTAAATGAATTGGTTATAGTTTTTGTGGGAGTTTTGATCGGACGTTTCTAACCTGGAGTACATAAGAAAGCTCCACTTTCTCGAGCTTTTTTTTTTTTTGTTCCTTTAAGATTCTGCTAATAGTGCGACAACAAACACTGTGGTTGCCGCAGTTCTTTCGACCACAATGCACAGATATACACTATGTGATCAAAAGTATCCAGACACCCTCACAAGCATACGGTTTTCATCTTAGATGCATTGTGCTGCCACCTACTGCGTGGTACTCATTATCCGCGACCTCAGTAATCATTAGACATCATGAAACAGCAGAATGGGACGCTCCGTGGAATTCGCGGACTTCGAACGTGGTCAGGTGATTGGGTGTCACTTGCGTCAGAAGTCTGTACGCGAGATTTCCACACTCCTAAACATCCCAAGGTCCACTGTTTCTGATGTGATAGTGAAGTGGAAACATGAAGGGACATGTACAGCACAAAAGCGTATAGGCCGACCTCGTCTGTTGACTGACAGAGACCGCCGACATTTGAAGAGGGTCGTAAAGGGTAATAGGCAGACATCTATCCAGACCATCACACAGGAATTCCAAACTGCATCAGGATCCACTCCAAGTACTATGACAGTTAGGCTGAGGTGAGAAAGCTTGATTACATGGTCGAGAGGCTGCTCATAAGCCACACATCACACAGGAAAATGCCAAACGACGCCTCGCTTGGTGTAAGGAGCGTCAACATTACACGATTGAACAGTGGCAAAACGTTGTGTGGAGTAACGAATCACGGTACACAATGTGGCTAGCGATCCGATGGCAGGGTGTGGGTATGGCGAATGCCCGGTGAACGTCATCTGCCAGCGTGTGTAGTGCCAACAGTGAAATTCGGAGGTGGTGGTGTTATGTTGTGGTCCTATTTTTCCTGGAGGAGGCTTGCACCCCTTGTTGTTTTGCGTGGCACGATCACAGCGCAGACCTACATTGATATTTTAAGCACCTTCTTGCTTCCCACTGTTGAAGAACAATTCGGGATGGCGATTGCATCTTACAACACATCGAGCACCTGTTCATACTGCACGGGCTGTGGCGGAGTGGTTACACGACAATAACATCCCTGTAATAGACTGGCCTGCACAGAGTCCTGACTTGAATCCTACAGAACACCTTTGGGATGTTTTGGGACGCCGACTTACTGCCAGGCCTCACCGACCTATATCGATACCTCTCCTCAGTTCCGCACTCCGTGAAGAATGGGCTGCCATTCCCCAAGAAACCTCCCAGCATCTGATTGAAAGTATGCCTGCGAGAGTGAACGCTGTCATCAAGGCTAAGGGTGGGCCAACACCATATTGACTTCCTGCATTACCGATGGAGAGCGCCACGAACTTGTACGTCATTTTCAGCCAGGTGTCCGGATACTTTTGATCACGTAGTGTAGTTTGCTTACCACATTTTAGCGCCTCATATTCGTCACAAAAAACCTGTGAGCATTAAATATCACTTTCCTGTCATTCGATCTCATGGATTTTCCCTATCTGTCAATGTTACCTTGTACTGTCACTATAACAAGTACTAATCCGGGAACGAAATTTAATATTAAAGCTAAGTTCTCGTATTTAAACATTTTTGCACAAAACCATTCAGTTGTAATTATTTGCTTCTCGACTTGTTTGCTTTAGAAGGCAAAAAACGCCACTGACGCGGAGGTTATATGATGGGTATTTGCAAAGTGCTTGTAGCTATTTAACAGACGATAGAGTACTGGGAGGGAATGTGCCTTCCAAGAATTTAGATAGAGCAGGTAGAGTGCCCCCAAAGACAAGGACAGAACCAAACCGGACAAGTGAAATCTCTAAGAGCCACCGACAGTCAGTATTATTATTTATATCTTACCCTGTTAATTATTACTATTGGCACTATTATAACGCCTAACATCACAATATAATGTACCCTGTTGGCTATTCCACGAGTGTACTTAATTTTAAAGCTAGACTGGCATTCCATTAGAGTAAAAGGCAATATGCGGAGGGGGGAGATAGCGTTTTTACCCATTACTATTGATCTCTTATTGTGGTAAACTCATTCATGTGATGAGGCAAGAATAGGCCCTTTGTTTCGTTCTCAGATTGTAAAAACCCGTCAACCGCTGATTGGTTTAAGCAGACGAAGGGAAAACATTTATATCTTAATCCAATCAACGAAAGCGTCCACTTTAAATATCCATTTGGATTAATCCTGTGAGCATGGTAAACAAATCACTGAAGAGGGTTTCTTTCTCTTAGCTCTATTTGTCATAAAATTTTAAAATTTAAGAGTTCACGTTTTCTCAGATTGTAAAACACTACCAAGCGGTTAAAGCGCACGAAGCTTTCGATCGTAGGTAAACCAAGGGGATAATAATATTGTATATCTGACTTCAGCCCACTAAGGGATATTTTTACTTTCTGTACCACATACTTATACCAGGTAG
Organism: Deroplatys truncata; assembly: GCA_030765065.1. NCBI lineage: Eukaryota > Metazoa > Arthropoda > Insecta > Mantodea > Mantidae > Deroplatys > Deroplatys truncata. The sequence goes on from CM060986.1 coordinate 68,104,359, forward strand.
AGAAATAATTTTCACCTAAAAATATACTTCGAGATTTCAAGGTTTTGAGAACCACTGAACCAAAAATAGTATTTTTAGGAAAATATCCATGTCTGACGCTAAGTGAAGATTTTGAAGAAAATTTCCTGACCTTTGACATAGAAGTATGTGACATGTAAGTTTTAATTTTCTCAGAAACACTGTTAACAGTTTTATTCCAGTACATTTGATATGTTCTTCTCTGTTTACCCTCCCTGTTGTTAGCGTTTACACCCCCAGGACTTACAAGCGGATGCCTGGGGTCAGACACATGTCGGGGACTATGGATCAGAGAGAATAGTCGGAGTGGGTGATCAGCCTGAAATCTGGTATGAGAACGAGGAAGAGGATGAAATGAAATGACGGTGTAAAACACGATGAAGGAGCAATTGGTGGAATGAATGGCGGAGGAAACCAGAGAACCCGCACAGACGCCGCTTTTTCCACCACAAATCCCACATGCGGGGGATTGAACCGGGGCCCCCTTGGTGAGAGGCAAGTAATATAACTACCAGGCCACGACGCCGCCACATTTAAAGTATTAATGGAAGAAATTAAACTTTTTCTTAAATTTTGTCTCAGTTTATGGAGTCAGTGTAGTCATAGTATATAAATGAAAAAGTTGAGACAAAAGCTAACTACTAGAATCATTTAGATCTCACTAAAATACAGAGCTAGTGTTAATTTTATCATAGCTCAAACCATTTTGAAAATATCCCATGTTATACATTACTCTTTTCATTCAGACATGCTTGAGAGTTTGCGATTCTCCTTTTTTATTTCCATCGCAAGAGCACCTTACCACTAATAAACATCTGCATGTTGTTTCCACGTGTGTTGTGTAACTAAACACTTATTGCATAAATAACTTCTAAGCAAAATTAGGAAGATGTAACATGGAAGAAGAATAGCTTTTCATACGAATATTACTGCTTATAGATAAAATTCTTGTATATAATCTTGTTTTGGCGAGAGAAAATCGTGTGAGTGCACTACTTCATATTATTACTTTCTCTACTACTTACGTATAGTAGGTAGGCGAAATATTGCGTTCCACCCAAAAATTCGATCCCGAAATTTCACCGGAAATTCATGTTTCGAGACTTTTGAAGGATGACATAAATAATAATAATAATAATAATAATAATAATAATAATAATAATAATAATAAAAAAAAATCATGTGTTTTTGAAAAGCGTAACTCAAAAACGAAATGTCGTTCAACATCTTCCAAAGATGTAACACGAAGATTTCGAAGAAGATTCCCGCCCTAAACAAGTCTTTTTATGGGAGAATTTTCGTTACTTTTTATTTTCTAAAAAAGACCCAATCCGTTTTGATTTAAATAGCACACGTTTAAGATATTTTCTTGGCAAATAACGTTTATCTTTAATTTTCTGGGTATACCCTGCGATGTTCTCTTCATTCTGAATACCTTTTTATTATTGGAAAATTCTAAAACATAGAAAACATCTTACTATAGAAAAATTGCAGATCTTCCATTTATGTCAAAGATTTTTGTGACAACCATTTCGTAGTTATTCCTTATCAGTTTGCTTATTGAAATACTTTCTTCTCGTAGTCATGCAAATAGCATGGAATATTAAAATCGTCAAACAGCGATCCGGTTTTTAAACATTTGACTATCGCTTTAGCCTATCCTATTCTTATTATACCTACAATAAAAGATGTGAATGTGAAATTAAAGTTTATCTCGACTATCAAGAAGCAGATAAAAGAAACTTTTGTAAGAATCGATTTTAGAAGAGTGAGGAGACAAAGACATGTGAATGCAACACATCACATTTTTACTTTCTCTACCACGTACATGGTAGGTAGAGAAGGTATGGTATTTCGTCCAAAAATTCGTTATCGAGATTTCACCGAAAATGCAAGCTTTGAGGCTCCCTGAATCTAAAAATAAAACCTTTTTAGAAAGATAGTGTGTGTGTATATGTATGTGTATGTGTATGTGACTAACATAACTCAAAAACAGAGAGCCGGATAAATACCATACTTGGTATTTAATTCAGTACTTTCCAAAATGCGACACGAGGATTTTGAGAAGGTACCCCCAACCCAAATTACACTTTACATGGAACATTTTTGGAAATTTTTTATTTTTAAAAATGGCACAAACGATTTTGATTAAAATATCATATATTAAAGATATTTACATGACAAATAAAATATATATCTTGTATTTTCTGGCAATAGTCTGAACTGTGACATCATTCGGAAGAAATTTTGCATAATCTTACATAACTTGTAAACATTAAGCGATAGGCGAAAATATACTGGACATAAAATGTAGATCTTTTTAAAACACATAATTTACTTCAAACAACTTTTTTTTGCCAACAGCCATTTTCGAGATGTCCGTTACTAATGATTTGAATTGTTTAATATTTAGCTATTCTTTTAAAAAATCTATGGCTATTCAATTTTTTCCCGTGGTGTCGTGAAACGAGCAGACTTTTAAGGCCAGCGTATAGCGTCCAGTTCTAAAACATTTGACTATCGCTATTTCATTTTATATAAAACGAAAACTGTAATGCGGCTATTTCCGGGAAGCTTTATCTCGATTAAAATGAAGTAGATAGGAAAATAAACTTTCGGTAGAATAATTTGTCTACCTGTTTGTTTTGTAGTTTATTGTACACATTCCAAGTTACAATTTTACAAATTTGTTACATTTATTTTATGCTTCTATTTTATCATGTACATGTCTGATACCCTTCATTGTGTTGCAAACCAATATAGTTCCCTGGCCTTCAGCACTGCTGTGCAACCTTTACTTCTCTTTGCTAAAGCCTCATTACAAATTAAATTGTTTTATCATACCTTCCCTCCACCCCTCATTCTTCAGCTCCTTGACTTTCCTCATCCATTTCTCTTTCATTTCTATTAAAAAATCGCTTGTTTTTCTATTTCTTCTTTCCTGCTTGCTTGTTAGCCTTTAGAGCGGGACCAAATCACCCCCTTCATATTATTCCATTTCTTGTCCCAGATTTTCTCTCTCCATTCTTTTAGCTCTTTTCATTCTGTTAGATAATCTTCTATACTTTCCTCGCCATCACAAAATTCACATATCCCTTTATCATTACCTCTTAAGCCACTGAAAACTATCGTTCCCCTTCTCAATAAAGCTAACCTTTCTTTTTCTCTTTTATTAAACTGCTCTAAGTATCTTTCTTTTCCCCATTCCTGTTTTATTTTCCTGTAAAATTTCAGAGATTTTTTGTTTCTTATGCTTCTCCATATCTCCTATCTTTCAATATTTTCCGCATTTCTCTCACTTGTATCCAAAAACAACCCCTTGTAACCATATATCTTCCACAACTGTTCTCATTTTTATACTCTCCTGTTGTACCATACAGCTTCTTAATATATCTGCTTTCCTTGTCATTTATAACAAAATTTGTTCATTCTCTTTAGCACTATACCTTTCCTTCTTGTTATCCCTAATTCTAATAAAGCGACTTCCCCCGGGGTTGATCGCGGCAAACCTAATATCTCTTTACAAAATAACCCGTAACTCTGATACACTTTAATTGTTAAATATGATCCCCTTATATTTCCGCTCCGAACAACATTGTGTACCTACTAATAATGCTGAGAGTAGAGAAAGGCATGTGAATGTAACACATCAGGTTTTTATTTCTGTCTTATTCACGTTGAAGTAAGTTATTTATTAGCTCCACGTATGGACGCCAATTTGAAGATTGTTTTCTTTATGTTATTTGCACCACGCTTTGGGCATCAATTTGAAGAAGTTGTATTATAGTTCAACTGTTGAGGAGCCGAACTTGAAGTAGTTGCAACTGCACGTATGGTACCCGGTAGCCTTTGCTCCAATTTTTTAAAAATATTAACTTTGTAATATATTTGCCTCGGCTGCGTCAGTATTTTTATTAGAGACACGTTTCTCTTAGCAGGGTTGTGGTGTGACTAAGAATGTAGGCTTACACAGATTATAATTTTACTTCACTCCTTTTATTAATGCATGATACGATTTATATAACATTTCACTGATAGAGAGCTGTGAGATTCTTTTAATAATAATTTGCACTTTTTAACACGTAAACTATGTTTTTTCTCACACGAATACGTATTAAATCTCTTTAGGACACTTTTTGTGTCTGGTTAGTAACACTGTCTGCAGGCAACTGCACTCTAAATTTGTAAAATTTTCTCTTTTCAGTTTCTGATTGGCTAGTCCTACTCTAATAGAATACCTTCATTTAACTAATGCTTTTTCCGGTTGTTGATTGGCTATTTTATAAACTGTCACTAAAATTTACATTATTGTTGCTCCAATAATGACTAGTAGCATTATTAAACATTCTTAAATTCATTATTGCCTCAAGGTTACCTCATTGTTACCTCATGGTTAGCAACGTTTAACTTATTCTCACAGCACCTACATTATTAAATTACGTAATACATTCACATAACATTATTACATGTATATAATAATACAAATATATACAATGACTGTAATATACACTACTTATATATTGTTACATACACATATTGATTTAAGGTAGGCTGTTATTGAATTGGTATATTATATAGTTAGACTGAAATCATTTAAGCCTTAAAAATACTGCCTCAACGTGAAATAAAATAGAGTAGAAACAGTTGAGATTCGTTTCGCTCGACTGCTTTCAGCACCTTTGGTGTGATGTCTGCGCAGTTTTAAAGTGTACTATATATGCACAGAACAGCGGAGAAATTGCAACGTACACAGGCCTGTGTTTGCTTGTGTTTGTCTTGTAGCGTTCTGTTGTGGAACATTAATAAAACATAACTATTAAATGACCTTAAGGGAAGTCCCTCACAAACTAGCTGGCCAACAAATGCAGGCCACTTCCTGCATGATAAAGTATACACTTCCGACGTCGAAATTAAATCAGTAACCGGACAATTAAAGGTCTGACCTCTGAGCAATGGAATTTCCAACCCTTTAGTTTCTCGCTCTCTCCCTCTCTCCCTCAGTACCAGGGTTGGAGGGAAGTTGTGATGATGTACGGTCTGCATGCGCTAATAACGGTTCAGAGATATTATTCAAATGTGTACACATGCCCACACAAGCACGAGTTTTATACGTTCGTTTGGACAGCGCCGCCGCTTCCTCTGGGCAGCACCACATTACTGAATGTTCAAGTTACATTAACGCCACAGAGGTACTGTTTTTTTATTCCCATGTAAATGCTGCAAGCAAAAAGCGTTAACACAATGTTGTTACGGCCCCGTTAAATTATGTCTCATTAATACGAAATCCACAGCGAAAGCTAATGAACAGGAACGATACAGAGGTTGAAACGTATGTACATTTAGTATTTATGTTGCAGCATTAGTATTTAACCATTTCTGACTTCGTTATCACTGCTTTAAAAGCTGATAACTGCCCACTCCTAATTTTTGCAGTAGCATTTGCACCTGTTCCATCATAAGCACGTAACATCCGAATATAAGGCAAGCACTGCTGTGAAATATCACCTTAATGCTTCCCTCAATTACAAATTAATGTTGTTTTTGCTTTCCAAGTGTAAAAGTTTACAGACGCTTCTGTTTGTTCAGTAAACAGTAGCAGGTACGATATATCTTCACTGCTCAAGTTATATGTATTTACTATGGTTATTATTTCCAGAAGATTAATATCTGCCCTACAATATATCAACTCAACGATAACATACATTTAAGCAATGCGCTCGAGAAAAGCCTTGATATATAGAGTAGATTTTATACGGGGGAGACTAAATAACGTTCGACATGATGCAAATTAATTAATAACAAAAATTTTGTAATCATATCATGGCGTAACCGTAGGCATTGTCATACCAGACGCATTATTGTGTCGCATTGTCGACAGCATTATTGGGTGACACGCCAGAGAGAAAAGGCTTTGTTTGAATCTCGCCTGGTATGACACCAGCGCTAGCTTGCATAGACAGGGTTGGAGAGGGTGGATGTATAGTTAGCGTTACTTGAATGTGCGCATCACTTTGTGTGTAAGAGTGTAAGAAGTGCTCTTTTAACTCTATACCTCTAGTACAACACAACACTCCACAAAGGGTACACCCCATATATTTTCTCTTGGTACTTTCTCAAATTAAGCTTAACTCTGAAATCCTCCATTTCACCAAATAAGTTATTTTATTGTTTAATAGACCCTAAACGAAATATCTAAAGTAATACGGTAACTCAAATAGAAAGCAGCATTATAATTTTAATTTTCAGTTTAATTAATGTACACTGTAAGAAAGCAAAACAAAATTTTACGGTCGCTAAGTTGATCAACTTTGTGACCGTAATGACCGCAGTGACCGCAAAAATCAACATCCGAGAAAACGTGTTGCTGGCGAAACCTGCAGGGAATATTGAAAGTAGGACTTCTAAGCCAAGATAAAATGTACCTTTCTCCATTGTCAAAAGATTCGATTACAGTTATCTCTCCGGACGGCAAAAAAAAAAAAGTAAAAAAGGAAATAGCTGCGCCTGTAAGTGCACCTGAAAGTGACATAGCTCTGACAGTTATAACCGGATATACTTTTCACCATAACCGTCGCAAAGTTCATATACTAGGCAAACGAAATTCCCTGATGTATGTGCAATGTTTACAAGATATCCTCTCTTCTCCGCAGTCTCAGCGAGGTAAAAAAGAATCTGATGTGTTACACTCACATGACTTTCTCTACTCTTTAACAACGTATTTTTACAAACTCTTATTCTCCATCTATTTCATATTAATCGCGATAAACATTTGCAGAGACGATCTTTTGACATGCAAATAGAATTACATGTTACACATAGCGACCAGTTCTAAAAATATTTGACTATCGCTTAAGGCGTATTATGATCCCCTTGTTTTGTAATTGCAAGGGCAATATAGAAATACAGTAGCCCTTTAAGCATCGACATATATCTTAATAGGTGGTTGTTAGGTGCAGCACCATTCTCTTTGCCACAGATTAATACTCTCTGCATATCCAAAACAAAAAAAAAAAGAATAAGGAATTCCCACTTGAGAAAATAAGTATTAAAAATGTAAGGGAATAACAAGCAATATCTCGAAAACGGTTCACTCAACAAAAAATGTGTATGACATAAATTGTGTATTTTAACGCGCTACATTTTTTGGTAGTAAAATTTTGTCTTCTCTTATGGTTGAGCAGTTATGCAAAAGTCGTTCACAATGAAGAATAATTTTGGAGACTTTCCCAGAAAATTCAAGATATACATTTTATTTATCATGAAAATATCTTAAACATATGATATTTTAATCAAAATCGTTAGAGCCATTTTTGAGATAATTAAGATTTTCGAAAAATATTCCATGTAAAGGGTAATCTGGGTTGGGGGCATTTTCTTGAAAACCTTCGTGTCCCATCTCTGGAAGATACTGAACCTAAATACCAAGTTTGGTGTTTATCCGACTGTTCGTTTCTGAGCTATGCTGTTTACAGACGCGCGCGCGCACACACACACACACACACACACACACACGGACATGTTTCCAAAAATGCTTCTTTTTGGATTCAGGGGGTCTCAAAACATATTTCCGGTGAAATCTCGGCATCGAATGTTTGGGTTAAATACAATACTTCCCCTGCTTACTATACGTAGTAGAGAAAGTAATATATATTTTTCATTTGAAAATTATAACGGATATGCTGAACTACATAGTGCCAAAGTTCTTTAGGATTTCATGCTGAAACATCATTTATTTTGATTTCTTAAGTAATCGAATTCATAAACGCGAGTGAACATTACATCATGTACTGTTGTTAGCAGTCATTTCAGCCAGTAACTTTCTTCGGGAGCGCTTTGTAGTCCCTGTAGACTTCACTGGTGATCTGTTTACTCCGAGGTGGTTTGCTGTGACACTGCTCAGCGGAGGTGCACAATTTTGTTTTCTTCAAGCCCAAAATGAGTTTAGAATAACTGGATTTCTCTCTTAAGCTCAAATTTAATTTCAGAGCCAGACTGTTTTTGTTCAAAGATTCATTATTGCATTGCAGGTTACAAGTTGTTACACTCAAATGGTTGGTTAGGATACGATAGGAAGGAATTAGTTAACGAAGGGGACACCTAGACTGAGATGAGTGAACCGCAGGAGGCTTATGGGTTGCAGAGCGAGGCCGACGCAAGTTGATGGAGACGCGCGGCGTTCCATAACAGTTCCAGGCTTGACCATCCGACAACAGGAGGGTCGCTCGGGATGTCGCTCTTGTGAGACCAGGGAAACATCTCCCAGCAGTGGCGGCTCAACAGGTTTCCCTCTAGAAGGGCGGAGAAGAAGTTCCTTATCGCAAGCCTCTGTACCATCTCTCCAACACCGATTGAAGCACAGCCTAAAACATGAAAGGGAAATGAAATGAGAGGAAATGGGGGATTGGGGAGTCCCGTGATAGAATACACCAATATCCAGCATTCGCCTTTGTCAAGCAGGGAAAACCATGAAAAACTCATGGTCAGAGTGAGCGGCCACCGCAAATCGAACGCGGAACCTCCCGGTTGCGAGCCTTACACACCTCATCTCGCTCGGTAACGGTTGGTTAAATTGGGACTTTAAGGGTTAAAATTTTAAATAGAAAGTACGCAGACGTAAGCATATGGCTTTGTATTTGGTGATGAATAGAACATAAAATTAAATTGGCAAAGGAGTAGTGGCTCCAAGGCAAGATTTAGCGCTTATTCGACCTTGGAATGGTATTTATTCGACTATTTTCTTAATTTCAATTTTTAAGGTGTTTGTTTCTCCTTTGCGTTGTGTTGCTATCTAATGAGGTTATGTGGGTCAGTTTAATGATAAAACTTAAATGTTAATTTTTTGTTGCATGGTTGGCAGCACATTTCCTGCCTGCTTTTGCTCATCACGTAAAACTTTATCTCTCTGTTTGGAGAGATAATTGTGGAGATTCAGCTTAACTGTGGATGGCAGTTTGAAGCTCTTAAATATTAATCAACAAATATTGTTATTGCCTTACATTTAAACATTTAATGTAACTGAGAACAGCTAGCTTGGCAATAAGAGTTAACCAAACTATACTCTACTAACTCACATTTAAAAGATTTACTGCTTAAAATTGAAGGGAGTGAATCATGCTGGTTCAGAAACACAAATAATAGCAGTTATTAGAGATAAGATAACATTTGTAACAAGCTTATTATAAAGGTTGTATTACTTACATAATTATACGCGACAATTTCAGATGGCAGCCCGAAAGAGACTAGCTTCCTTCCACACACAGCTCTGTCTTACCACTGAATGCAACTGGGAGAACCAGTCAGTGTGCATACACTTGTTACCGTGCATGTGTTCTGAGAAACTTCTCGAGAAAAGTGTTCTACCAATGGTCATCTATGATTCAGCTATTTGATGATTAACGAACTTGAACGGATTCAATAACACAAACAGATTCCTTACCCCAACTGCCAGCCAAATCATCAAATAACTTATAATACCCAATGAAATTAATAAAAGCCGTCTTATGCGCTGCATCGTGTTGTTTAATTTGTTTTATTATTAGGAAAATTAGACATCTATTATTGCTAATTATATTTATTTTCATGAATAAATCGGAGTAAAAAATAACAAGATGAGATTAACGTTTCAAAGTTATCTTTATGTTCATGAAAGCTAACTTTGATTCGAAGTTCCTTGATTCTTTTAATATTCAAGACAATTTTAATGATACCAGATTCATTGATTAAGTTAAGCTCAGGAATGTTTTTGTGCCTCTAAGCTTCTAAATTATTTTGTATTCACGAGAGTTACTTATAATTTTAAGTACGTTTACAACTTGGAATATAATTAAACTTCTTCCAAATATTTATAAATTATAATGCTCATAAGTGATTTGGATTAATTATAATATTGTTAGAATCTTTTAGTAATGTGTTCACGATTTTTGTAATTAAGTCTGTTCACAAATCCTGTCCTAACATATACTGTGAGATTCTTATTTCAAGTACTAAATGTAAACATTCAAGATAAATCTAAACTTGCTACAACAATAATTTATTAAAACGTTTAGGCAAAGGAAGACTATATTATAGCATAATCAAAATGTTATAAAAATTGCATTTGGGTTGCAATTCTGTAACAAGATAAAAGTTGTAAAAATTGGTTTACAATTAAAACTAATCTGGGGAATAAATTAATATATTAGGAATAAAGCCTAAAGCAGTTGTAAAGTTTCACAAATTACAAAGGTTTAAACTTAGATGATTAATTCAAAATAATCACGGGATATAATTAGCTGCGTAAGAAGTTAAAACTCTAGTTTCTTTTCCTACACCACCTCTATAGCTTTTGTGTTATAGAGGCTATGATTAATTAGTTTCGTGATTATTAAGACATGAATATCTTATCTATGGGCCTTTTATTTTCCACTAATCTGTGTTGCTTCCTAGCTCCTTTGTTTTGCAACACATGGTACCTGCTATAGAGAAGCAGGTAGATGATTTATGATGTTTTGGTTAGCCAGAAATTGTCGATACCGCCCAGATGGCTACGGTGTGACGGTGTAATGTGCTGTACTTGCATAAGATATCGCTTTCCGTTCCCTGCTAGAACTCGGTACTTGACCGGAAAACTGCTAGCTTGCCTACTTGCCTCAAGCTAATGAATAGCAGCAGATACCCTAATTGGAAAACCTGCTGCCTTTATCTCAACACTTTCAACTTCGTGATCCAGCATAAGGCATTAAAGGGCGATGTAACGAGAGAAAGAGAAACTTATGATCGGCTAATCTAGAGCGCTCGCCTTAATCCCTTAAGAGATTAACATACATATTTATAATAGTATTATGATTTGCTAATCAACCAATATTTTAACCAGGGCTTTGGAAGGCATTGTCACAAATCAATGTATAACAGGATTATAATAAAGACGTACTTTAATATTTTCAGATCCCCGTCATATTCGGCAAAAATAGGGTTTTCAGCTTAAAGTGAGCACATTACATTCCCTTTAAAAGTGTTGCTGCCTCCTCTCGAGTTTGTAGCAGAAGTGTGGCTGCTATATTACCAAGACATGTAGCAAAGAATGGAATGGACTCACTTAAAATAAACGGTGATTGGCGTGAGTGGTGTGAAATATTTGTTGTTAACTTAAACATTCTTTGCTTGACTTTTATTTAGTATAATGCAACTTAACATTCATAAAGTTTATAGATATAAGCCATTCAATATCTAACAGGAAAGTTACAAAATTAATCATACTTGCAAACTTCTTGTAACGGGTCTATAAGTCAATATGCAGTATACTTATTATAGGGACTGAAAGAACAAACTAATACCTACAAATTTTGGTTATAACTTTGTATGATTATTTAAACAGAAGAGAAGTGATGTTGGCGAACCTGAAAGTTGCGAAAGATGACATTCATTAATTTTTATTTTAATAATTTACGCAGCTGAAGTGAAAATTGACTAGGGATGGAAACATATAATATTGTATTTAAATGTTTCTGCAAAAAAGTTAAAATTACTGAGAATCTGGTTAAGAACTACAATACGACTTAAATATTTTAAACATCTAACGGTTGCATATATGCACATATAGATAACTGTTCATTTAGAATGTGTCTGATAATTTTCCATTTATGCTAAACAACTAATATTCAACTGTATAATGGGCTTCACAGAATCCAAAACTCGATTATTTAACTTGTTTCTTACATGCAAGCGTCCGTGTATATAACTATACATCGATCATACTGAGGAAAGACTGATTCGATTACTATGAAACATGTTATCGACATACAGTAGGTTAACTTAGCAGGTAACCCGGTGACATTGCCACTTAAAATCCAAATAAACTCCCACATTATCTAGCGAATGTTATTATACTTTGCCGCCCAAGTTATACAAACGTTCTGAACCCATCAATTCGCATTCTTTTGATAAGTTCCACAACTTTGCTAGCGCCCGGGACATATGCAACCCAACATTCACCAGTGATGTGCTTTGCAACGATCTTTTAACGGTTCAGACAGAATATTCTAGAACTGAATGGGCGCTCACAAAACGGGCTAACCGTCATTTTATCAGGACAGAGAAAAGTCAACCTTTACAAATGTTAATAAAACAAATCTAGCATGCACAGCAATACAGCCATTTTACACAGATCTGCGTGACCTCAAGTGCCAAGTGGGATTAATTTTGTTATAACGAAACAAAATGACATGTTTTAATAAACCGTCATAAATTAAAAAGCATGGTACATCATTATTCAGATTTACTTAAGGTTAAATTTTTAACGCAAGTACTGTTTTAATATTTTGCCGCTGTAGCGTTGCAGTCGCTTTTTTGAGTATGCGCAATCACTTCCTTCATTCATTAGGAAGCCAGATGCAGCTGTGAGCGATCGACACTTTGTGTTTTCCTGTTGCTAGAGCGTTTCGAAATGCTCAAAACAATAGAACGACCCGCGGACTGTGAATTCAGATCAGCGATTCGTTTATTGAATGCGAGAAATGCTGTACTAGCGAAGATTCATCGCCAATTGTGTGAGATTTATGGTGAAACAATTATGACTGGCAATTCCCGGCCAAACACAGTCAAACAAACTCGAGATATCATCGTGTCGTTTGGCTGAGAATAATTCGACCACCCTCCCTACAGTCCGGATTTGCCACCAAGCGATTTTCATCTGTTTCTTCATCTGAAGTAATTCTTTAGTTGAAAAATTTCAACAACGATGATGTGAAAGAAGAGGAGCAGAATTGGCTTTCATCACAGGCGGCATCATCCTTTGATGAAGTCACACAAAACCTGGTTTCCCGTTACAAGTGCGTGACAATGGCGTTGATTATATGAAGAAGTAGCATAAGGTGTAAAGTAATGAATGATGTGAGGCAGTATTTTAACAGTTAATTATATAATTTAATAAATTCAATAACAGCCCGCCTTGAAGCAATATGTGTATGTAATAATTTGTAAAATGTATATAACAGTCATTACATATGCTTATATGATTGTATCCATGTGTAATAATGCTATGTGAATATATTACGCAATCTAATAATGTAGGAGCTGTGAGAATAATAAGCTAAAAGTTGCTAACAATGAGGTAACCTTGAGTCAATAATGAGTAAAAAATTTTAACAGTACTACTTGTGACTCTTGGAGTAACAATAATGTAATTTTAGTGACAGTTTATAAAATAGCCAATCAACAACCAGAAAAAGCTTTAGTAAAATGAAGGTATTCTATTGGAGTAGGATTAGCCAATCAGAAACTGAAAAGGAGAAACATTTACAAATTTAGAAGTCAGCTGCCTGCAGACAGCGTTACTAACCAGACGCAAAAGGTGTCCTCAAGAAATATAATATGTATTCGTGTGAGACGAAAAATAAGTTTACGTGTTAAAAAGTGTAATTAATTAATAAAAAGAATCTCACAGTTCTCTATATCAGTGAAGTGTTACTTAAATCGTATCAAGTATTAATAAAAGGAGTGAAGTCAAATTATAATTTGTGTAAGCCTACATTCTTAGTCGTACCACAACCATGGTAAGATATCTATGTCTCTGAAATAAATACTGACGCAGCCGAGGCAAAGATAAATATTAAATATTTAAAGAAACAGTTTAATTACAAAGTTAATATTTTTTTAAACTTGGGGCAAAGGCCACCTGAAAGTACATTTGGGGCGAAGGCTACCGGAAACTGTTTACTATACGTGCGGTTGCAACTACTACAAGTTCGGCTCCCCAGCAGTAAAATATAATACAACTCCTTCAATACAAACTACTTCAAATTGACGCCCAAAGCATGGTGCAAATAACGTAAAGACAATATGTACTTCAGATGAAAAAATTTGTGGAAAATGATGTTCTGTTCTTTTTTAAAAAATGTTCGGCACTTACTTTAAAAACACGGCTCCTATTGCAGCTCCCAAAGTAGATCGAAGCATGTAACTACTTTTATAAACTTATAGTTAGTCCGTTTTTGCGAACGCTCGTTCAATTACTGATTTATATTATTTAAAAGCAGAAGTGTCTTTCTTATTTAATAGGTATTACTTTCTTTTACTAACACAACTCAGAATTACCTAGGCAGAATGTACTGATTTATAATTTGATAATTATCAATAGAAACAGTTTTTAGTGTATCGATAGATATAACCACCAATTTGTCAGTAAATTTCTGTGGAGGAAGTCAAAATTTTGGTGGATTTAATGACAACATTTTCATTATCTACTGCACAAATCAATAATCAAAGGCCCTTTAAGAAAACTATAAATGTAATCTATCATTGTAGGGATAAAAATACTATAGATAGACCAATGCTTTAAAGGATTCTTTAAATCGAATTTGGGCAGAATTTGATTTCCTTGGGAAGGATGACCATTTGTTTCATTTTACTCCAAATTTTACGTAAGGGTTTATTCATTAATTTATTTCCCGTAAAGATCCTTTATAAATATTAATAATTTTAACATTGACGCAAAGCAGGTAAAGATTTAAAGATAAAGTGCTTCCAACAGAATAACAATACACATTAAACATATTAGCTAGCATCAGCAATTTATAAAAATTTGACAGTTACTACAAATATTTTTTATGCTTTTATTATATCAAAGTGAAATCTATAATATTTGTTGCGGTTCTCTTGTTATGGCCCCACTACGTTGATGATGATGATGGATGCTGTATTACGTACCTGTAGATCGTCTTGAGGCCCGTATCTCGACGTTTTCGTAGACTGGAATCTGATGATAGTATATCAAAGTGAAATCTATAATATTTGTTGCGGTTCTCTTGTTATGGCCCCACTACGTTGATGATGATGGATGCTGTATTACGTACCTGTAGATCGTCTTGAGGCCCGTATCTCGACGTTTTCGTAGACTGGAATCTGATGATAGTATATCAAAGTGAAATCTATAATATTTGTTGCGGTTCTCTTGTTATGGCCCCACTACGTTGATGATGATGATGATGGATGCTGTATTATGTACCTGTAGATCGTCTTGATGCCCGTACTCTCGTGACGTATCTCGACGTTCTCGTAGAGTGGAATCTGATGATAGCATATCTGTATTCTTGTGTGTGTATGTGCGAGTGTGTGTGTGTGTGTGTGTTTGTGTTAGTATGTTGTAATTATTATTTTATAATTATGCCTAGGCTGCTGTATTGGTGTCGGAGAGCACTTGTGTCTTGTCAAGGTTGGGTACAGAGAATGTTAAAATATTTTACACACCCGTACTTTGTTAATTATTTCCTTTGTATTTTAGATAAACCACATGATAGTCACAGTTCACTATTACATTTGTTATGTTAAAATATGTATGACTGGTGGAATTTTAAAACGTAGTTTCAGCGTCTATTCAGACATTTGCTTATGCACGACCTTCCTGCTCGAACACTGACAAGCTTCTGTTAGCGTTCCCTTCAACCATTTTCTTCAACCGTTTTCTTAATTTACGTATTTGAATTATAGGCATGTATCAGTGTACCCGATTGGTGCTACTGTCCAATAACAGCCAATAACAGTTTATGCTACATATATATGTTTACAAACTTGCATCGTCTTAAATATGAATCCAAAGTTCGTTACATTGTTACGTTGATATTACTGGTTATAGAGCTAACAACGGCTTTTCCCTCTCATATTATATTTTAAATGTTATAACTTTATATACTTGTTCTCTACCATGTGTAATTATGAATATGTGTGTTTTAACATCCTCTTAATTATTTTACGTACAATATTAGCATGAAAATACATAACACGTAAAACTTGGAACAAAAATATTAAAGAAAGAAATTATTAATGTGTTGATACTGAGAAGCTGTGAATTAGATATCTTATTAGAGTAATGAGTTATTGTATTAGTTTGTCCGTGGCTAGTACTGTATGTTCCTTCATATTATTATCTTTAGTTTTATATAACTTTGATTATATCTTAGATATGTTAAAATAAAATATTTCTGAAATGTTTTATTAAAATGGAAATAAGGGTTTTTTTAAACTTTTTTTAACGTTTAACGGATACTAATTTTGTGCAGATGAAAATACAAATTGATGGTGATAATCAGCCATAACAGTGTAAATTTAATGTTTGTTTTAGTCTTATACATCGGAACCATACGACGTACTAAAGCTGATATGGTCTGCGTAACCAAAGATCACTTTGACGCAAGCTGATTTTGAATTTCAAGGAACCTCCTCATCCACATAAGCACCGTAAATTTATATTGGAGCATAAACTGGGATACATTGAGAGAAATGCGTAAGGAGAACCTCGAAACAAACTTTATCTGCTTTACCTCTCATAATGAATAAGAAATCCACCTTAAACTTTCAAAGTTTGGCGTTGCTACGGTATCTATGGCAACGAGACCTCAACTTTAACAAGCCGTGAAATCAACCGAGAAGCGAGTTTTATGAGCAATATTACTACTAGGCAACCTCTCGTTATGGAGTAAGAAACCAATTAAAACTCGAATAGTCTGAAAATAGCCACTAAAATCACTAATTGGAAGGTAAACTGGATTTTATAGGTTATAGTTCATAGAATTGTATATGTTAAATTAAAAAAGAAAGAAATCCAGGGTGATGAAATATTTTTATTCCTTCCATTCAAAAACTTTAGTCAGCCAATCTTCCCATAGCCGCATGTAGAATCCATGAATTCATAGCAACGTCTGTTACTACAAACGTCACCGAGCGGGATGGCTCAGGCGGTTGGGTTGTGGCCCGCATTCGGGAGGTCGTGGGTTCAATTCTCGCGGCCGACCTTCCTGATATGTTTTTTTTTCGGGGGTTTCCCAAGTCACTAGGTGAATGCTGGGAAGGCTCATTGTTTCTCCCGAATTTCTCTTCCCTCATCCCCTCTCATTTCATCTTACTCTTTCATTTCACAGGTTGGCTGTGTGCCGGACTGCGGACAAAGGGCGCATATGGCTTGCGTGTTGGAACTTCTTCTCGGCCCGTCAGATGGAGGCCGCTCGAGTCATCGTTGCTGGGTTGAGCTTTTCCCGGTCTTCGCTGGAGGGGAGCCTTTGTGCCACCCTCTGGTGGCTTGGGAAGGCTGTGTTGAGCGCTCTCCAGCTGGGTGCTAAAGTTTTAAGCGCGTTTCTGTCACCTGCGTCGGCCGGTCCTGCAGCCAATATGTCACCTGCGGTTCCTTCACCTCATCCGTTCCTCCCGGGGGTGTATGCAAAAAGATTCCTGTGTGGGTTGAGATTCTATGTGTCCCCTCCGTAGTGTAATCCTGATATAAACGTCAGCAGCGCACGTAGGCCATAGTGGGCCATTTGTGCTTCCAACGTGGCCCCTGGGAGGAACGGAAGAAGGGGAAATCCGAAGGTAGACCAGATCCGGACGACAATGTGCGTTTGCAAGGACGGATTTCCTAACGATTCCAACATGACGCCAACCCTCACTCAGGCTAGTCCTACCTTAGCCACCGGCAACGCGGATTAGACGGGACACTCACAACAGTTCGCCAAGTACCAGAGAAAAATCTTTGCATAGAGCTAATTGCACCGACCTATCGCAGCATACCTACCGCCGTCGCCTGTTATATAGCCCTAAAACAGATAGGGTGAAACAGACGAAAAAATGATGGGGACGGGGAATTCGTAGTAGAAAGAAACTACCCCAACATTCGCCCCCCGATCCGAGTAACCTCGAAAAACACAAGTCAGGTTGGCCCTGACGTGAATCGAACCTGTGACCTTGTGAATTCGAGCCTCACAAATTTCCACGGAGCCACCTCACTCGCCGATTAGCAGTGGAAATACTCAGGTGGGGAAGTTGAGTTCGACTTGAGACAATAATAGGTATTCTGGTACGCAGGAATTGGATTTTTATGTCAATACGTATCATTTTATTATTAATACTGTTGCAAAACTTCCTCTTCTACTTGCATTTCCAGTCACTCTGCTATCCTAGGTAGTGGATGTCGAGAAATAAAAGCTGTACTTTATGTAAACTATGTACTCTCATATACATAATAAGATCGTTAAACTGTTTTCTGTCTTCATGCGTTGCTATAAGCCTAACCATTGTCGTTCACTGAATACTATATCCTCCTCCCCTTGGATTGGATTGTGAAGCTGAGGGATTCAGCACCGATACAGGAATGAGGATATTGTATCCCGGAAGGGAGGGATGAGGTGAAAGATACCGGTCGGCCGGAAACAGGCGTGATAACACAGTATGACCTATAGTTTAGATTGGGATGCCACGGCAGTGGACATGCAGGCCGGGCCTCCACCCCACACAGGGTCCAACGTTCCCCCAAGGGGTGGTCCTTATGTCCCGGCAACCAGCCGAAGGCGGAGGGACGGAGGAAGTTCTCAGAAAGTATCCTTTTTCCCTGCTGGCCTTCTCCGGAACACCATCGCCGACACTTTCAACCCTGACATAGACCAAACGGGTGAACGATGAATGAAATTATTAATGGAAAGAAAATGGAATGACAGGAAATTCGAGAGATGAAAAAGACCGCTCCAGCATTCGCCTGACGAGAAAATCCCCGAAAAAACCCATGGGTCAGAAGAATCGGAAATCGAACCCGGGACCTCCCGAATGCGGGCCACAGAGGTTAACGCCTGAGTCATCCCACGCGGTTCCTCCTCCCCTTAGTTACACTATCAAGGTCCCCATTTACTACCTAATATTCCTACCGATCCCCTCTAAGATTCTAACACTTGTGAATCACATTATACCCCTTCATTCATGCTGTATTTCGCAATTTTGTAATAAATTTTAAAATCTGTTATCCAAAACTTTATTTTTGTATGCCTCCCATGATGCCAGTTTATTAGGTAGGCCCTTTTTGGTGGCACTGAAACTTATGGGTTAATCCTGCTACAAATGCACTAACATACCTCTCTGATTCTTTTAGCTAAGAACTTACTTCAATGACTTGCACACTGTTATGTTACTCCCATCGTCCAATCTCTCATTACGAAAACCCATTCCGCGGCCATAATTAATCACTATTATTACTTTTCTTATACTTATCTATAGTAAATTGACGAAGTGTTCATTCCACCAAAATAATCGATATGGAGATTTAATTGAAAATGCAAGTTTTGAGGACCTCTGATTAACAAATCCTTGTTATTTCTTGGGTGTCTGTCCGTACGCCCGAGTGTCTCTAAACAGCACAGCTCGAAAGCGAGAATTCGGTTAAATCCGACCGAGGATTTCCAACAAAATCACCCTTCAGAAACTAACTTTTACAGGGAAAATGTTTCGTTACATTTTATTTTCTCAAAAAGGTTCTAACGATGTTTATTAAATTGGGAAGGGGATTTTCTTCAAAATCTTCGAGTCGCACCCTTAGAAAATGCCAAACTTAAATATCAAATTTTATATTTTAATTTTTTTTCTGTTATACTGTTCATACACAATGACTTTTTATTTTAAAAACGTTTTATTTACGGTGAAATCTTTATATCGAATTTTTGGGTGTCGTGCACTCTTCTTCTGACCACTATAAGCGCGAGAGAAAGAAAAAAGTACTAATCTTTGTGAAAATTTAGAATGAAAATGGAGTGTTATATATTTAAAAAAGTTTGGTTTAAAACTTAAAAATATAAATCATTTTGTAGTGGGAAACGGTGCTGTGCGCTATTTGTAGCGCGAAATCGTCGAACCTTGGGTTGTTGTTGTCTGTTGCAGTGTTCTTCTTCCTCGGCTATTGGTGCTCATCGGTTGTTGCGTATTCCATTCCTAACTATATCTAATTATTAATTCTCACGTTATAGTGGGTGAGGTAAGTTAAAAAATACACTGCAAGTTTCCCTTAATCAGTGAAGTTTATTACACAGTTTGAATAATTATGGGCGGCTAGCTCTTCCCATTATTATAATCCCACCACTTTAAATTAGTCAGGAGCCTAGCTATCTGCACACGCACTCCCACCCTTGTGCACCCACGTGCATCTGTAGCACCTTGTGTCGACGAGAATTCTCGAAGATCAGTTAGGGAGAGAGAGTGGGCTCTGAGGCCTGCCTGCCCTTATATACGAGAGCCTAGTGACGCTCACCTCTGCATTTAAAAGTGAAACGTTGTTTCCTATTGGCCCTCAGACCGCGTTACTTTGACACGTATGAGAATATGGGGCTTCAGATCCGTGCGCTTAAGGGCCATCTTGTAGCGTTGTGAAGCCAGTTCCATATCTCCGTCTCTTTCTTTTCTCTATCTGTCTCTTTCTATTTCTCCGTACCGTTACCGGTTCCCTGCCTTGGGTTGATGAAAGGTACGCATTACTTAGGATTATGTTTTCTTGGAATTTTGCTAGCTCGCCCGATTCTTACAATCAGCTCTGTACAAATGTTAGATGTTGAATATTTTAACATGTTAGTGAATTAAATTATCACTGTAAAATTCTTATATGTATGGTTCCCCTTTCATATGCACAATACCTCTATATATGTATAATATATCCCCTTTCAATTTTCTTTCGGTATAAATATTTATAAGTGATTCATTATTGTATGCTAATTCTAGGACAGTTGCGGCACATATTTATTTTTGTTATTTAGTTAAACTACTTATTATATATCGCCCATTATACAATGATTCGTGTTTTCGTTTACCTTTTATATAATTTATATTCTGGGCTGAAGGTAAGCAATGTTCACTCTTTTACCTGACGTAGCTGACACTGAAGCTACAGGACAGCATGTAGACAGACTATTGAATTGTTCCTCGCTTTCAGATATATATGTATGTATCAGGTTCTGATAGCGGCGGGAAACTCACACATTGGTTTCTCAATGGAGTTTCTGTGAACTTCACTCCGTGAATAGACGTAACATATTCCTTTGAATTTGATGTACTGTGGGAATTACCGCAGGGTAAAAATATTGTTCTGGGTATTTTATTTCAAAATAGCTCCAATCTGCACTCATGTTTTATTAATCCAGCGCACTGAGTAAACTGAAATGTTCAAAACCGAGCAAAATGGCTCAGGCGGCAGAGTTCGTTCGCATTTGGTCAATTCTCGCAGACCAGGAAATATGACTGATGTGGTTTTATTTATTTCATGATTTCCCTCACTGTCAGATGAATACCGAATTAAATATTATATATCAAGTCCAGAAGTTTCGCTTACAGATCCAAAGAAATATATAAAATTTGTGTTGTATTCCCATGAAATTCTCTACCTTTATCGTTTATTAATGTGTATGCAAACTATTCATATGAAAGTTTTATTTTTCTGTCTACTTCATTTTAATCGAGATAAAAATTTCCGGAAATAGCTACATTAGAAATTTGGTTATAGATACAAAGGGAACAGCAATAATCAAATGTTTAAGGACTGGACTGCATTCTGGCCTTAAAATTCCATACTCTTTCCATGGCATCGCGAGAAACATCTAAATGGTGACAGGACTTTAAAATAATAACCAATGAACAATTACAGCCATTATTAAGGGAAATCCCAGAAATGGCTTATTCCACTAAAAGTTATTTGAAATAAATTGTGTGTTTTACAGATTTACATTTTTTTTGTAGTACCTTTTCAGGTATCACTTAACGTTTACCGGTTATACAAGATTATGCAAATTTCCTTCCAAATGAAGAGTGACTTTTTGGAAAATAAATAATTTCGAAATATATTCCATGTATGGGGGGAATTTTCTTGAAAATCTTCATATCGCATCTTTTGAAGTCACTGAACTTACATACCAAGTTTGGCATTTATCCAACTTTTCGTTTTTGAGTTATGCTGTTCACAGATACGCACAAATGAAACTTTTTTCTAAAAAATATTTTTGGGGGTTACGGAGGTATCAAAACATATATCTCCTGTGATATCTCGACATCGAATTTTTTGGTGGAATACAATACTTCCCCTACTTAGTATACGTAGTAGAGGAAGTAAAAGATTTAACAATAGTGGTCACAGAGTGGGTTAATCTAAGGCGGAGAGTTTTAGCTCGGTGCAATTGCGAAGCCACAAACTAACATACTGAAGAAAACGAAGTATTTCCAAATGCCAAAACATTCCCTTTCTGAAGTTTTGATCGTTTTTCTAGCCGAAGTAAGTAAATGTACAGACTGAGAGCAGATCATTTACCAAGCCAGGCAACTGTAGAAACAATGCAATATGGTGCGTTAGCTAAATTAGCTTAACTTACAAGTAATTTAACTCTACAGTTACATGAGTACATTTCCAATCTTCCATCGTTTAACTTTAGATATGAGACGATGGAATGTTGCGCTCATTCACAGTCGTGAAGAATCATGAGCCCAACAATATTTCGTTGGCACATCCTATGGAACAATGTGAATTATTCGCACTATACTCTGTCTGGAAGAGCAATGCTAAAATTAAACATTCAGAAGAATCGAAAAAGTATCTAGTATCGAGAATATTGAGGTTTCATTTCTAGTAGATACGATTGACAATGACAGAATAACATCTTAAAAAGTGTTTTACTGTTTCCTATACTGAACTAAAAATAATTAAAACTACCCACCTAGAGTTTGATGTCATCTTCAGATATTCTTAGAAGTAAAATTCTGAACCTTCAGAGAATTAAATATCTGAATTTAGTTCAATCTCCTTTACACTTGTGTAGCTATAAACCTTGTGCCAGGAAATGTCATCCATTAAGTTGTGCACGAATGTTGGTTTAGCAGTGGGAATAGCTCGGATAGCAATCTCTACTAAAATGTGTATGCATTTTTATGAGCCAGTCTTGTAAACGCGTGACATATTTGTAGATGGTACTTTACACAGACAGCACAGAAATTAATGGGTAGACGGGAAAGGCACGCACACACGTACGCTTTTAAAATGGAGTGGCTATTCGTTAACATGTAAAATGTACATTCTCTTTAGTCTTCCCTGAAAGGTTTATGTCCTTGTCATAAAGTATCTTTATGAAAGTACTCGATTTATATATTTATATACTGCCTTTTTATGGAAGTATTATTTGAAGACTGAACGACCACAACGTTGTATATCTTATTATGTGCTTCTATGAAATGCTTTCACAGTAACCAAAGGAGCATTAATGGGACTGATGAACTTCACATGGCGATCCAAAACTGGAATTTAGGTAGACAAAATTCATGTCATTTGTGACTCTCTTCTTCCAACATCGCAGTTGAGTGTGGTTGGACTTTACGGCGACGCAATTCTAATAGAATAGAAGCTCCTTGGTCGGCAGGCAACAAACAAAACAGGGAGATGAGTTAGGCCTCATGTCCCCTCCACTGTCAATACTGATATATACGGTTCCATCTGCGGGCTAGTTGCACTCATCCAGTAACTTAAAGGACGATTTATCAGACTCGAATTAGCTGTATGAATGGAACTAAGACGGTAAAGGTAGAATTGCATAAAAATGAAACAGAAATTTAACACTTGAAAAGGCAAATATAGACAAAAAATATAAATCATACCTTACGTGACGTCAAAAAATTGTCCTAAAATCTATTTTTATAATTTCATATTTTTTCTACTCATAAAAATAAATTGAGTTTTTATTTATGGACGCTCTTTAACTTCTATGACTCTTTAGGGACCCATTCTATATTGATCGTGAAAGACAGGAAATTTTGCTCAGAGGCCTCTTTATCAGGCTTGAGGTTCTTTTACGTGGCATAAATCTACGACACTGGACCACCGGCTTTACATCCCTTCCAAAGGAAGCCATACCAAGGACCTTTACGCCCGTAAAATCCATCGCCCTCCGCCAGGTTTGAACCCGAGACCTTGGAAATTCGAGGGTAGTATGTTATCCCTAGACCATGGAATTATCTCTACTGCTTACCTATAGTAAGCAAAGAAGCTATTGTATTCGATCCAAAAATCCATTATGGAGATCTAACCACAAATGTGTATTTTGAAGTTCTCCGAATAAAAAAAGAACGTTTTAAGAAAAAAAACTCCTTTTACGTGTCCGCCCATATGTCTTTAAACAGCATAAATCATAAATGTAAATCCGTTAAATACCAAATTTGGTATTTACATTCAGCATCTTCCAGGTATGCAACACGAAAGATTTTCAAGAAAATTCCACACTCCAAACTTCTCTTTACATGGAAAAATGTTATGCTTTATTTTCTCAAAAGATGCCTCTATCGACTTTGATTAAAATATTAAGGTATTTGCATGACACATAAGAGTTATATTTAAATTTTATGGCAATAACAAGTAGCGTTTGTTAAATTGAATTTTGTACAATTTTAAGTCACAAGGAGACCTGAAAAAGACAGAATCTTGCTACAGAAAAGTATACACAATTTGTATAATATACTTGTAGACGTTTTCTTAGATTGGCTATTATCGAATATTGTATCCTGATCGCCATCTAACGGACATGCTTGAAAGCTTAAGATTCTTGTTGTGTTTCCCCTTTCGCAAGAGCTTGTCAACTACGAATAAACATTGCAATACTGTTTCCGTATGTTGTAATAACTAGGCACGTTTTGTTTGATTTGAAAGCATTCCTAAGCAAAAAAAATCTGACATGATGTATATACATGACTTTCTCTACCCTGTATGGTTTATTAGTGAGTATACAAACTAGTCTTACTAAAGCTTATTTTTATGTCTACTTCATTTTATAGATAGTTTGTTATAGATACAAAGGGAACACCAATAGTCAAGTGTTTAGAACTGGACCCTATACGCTGGCCTTAAAATTCCACACTATTTCAATAGAATCGCGAGAAACACCTGGATGTTGACGGGACTAGAAAAGAATGGCCAAGTATTGAATAATTCGGACCTCAGTAAGGATATCTCGGAAATGGCTGATGCCACAAAAAGGTTATTTAAAATAAATTATGTGTTTTAAAGAGACCCACATTTCTTGAGTAGTATTTTTTCGTCTATGGGTTAACGTTTACGAGATATACAAGATTGTACAAAATTCCTTCCAATTGGAGAGGATTTCACAGGTTATTCCTAATAAATTAAAGATATACATTTTGTTAGTCATGTAAATATACTTAATATATGGTATGCTAATCTAAATCGTAGACTGTTAGAGCCACTGTTTATAAAATCAACAATTTCGAGAATGCTCCATGTAAAGAATAGCTTCCGATGTGGGAATTTTGTTGAAAATCTTCGTGTCGTATCTTTGGTAGGTACTGAACCTAAATACCAAGTTTGGTGTTGATCAGACTTTTGTTTTTGAGTTATGCTGTTTACAGACACATACACGGACCGTTTTCTAAGAATGCTTGTTTTTGTATTTAGAGGCCTCAAAACATGTATTTCCGATGAAATCTCGGTGTTGAATTTTTTGATGGAATGCACATCTTCTCTACCTAATAAGTACGTGGTGGAGAAAGTAAATATATACCGAAGGACATAAGCGGATAGTTACTTTTTATATAGTGTGGCGTATGCACAGATAATAGGATACACGACTCTCTGGGCACCGAGATTCGAGACAGCAGTTGATCTGGGAGTAGGGGTAAGTTAGGGGAACTAAGTGTTAGGGGAAGGGATAGCGTCAGTGACGCTTGAGAGTTAGCGTGTTTTTGAAATAGAGTCAGTAAGCAAGCCCCGAGTAGGAAAGACGTAGAACTGCTTTCTTCGTGCTAAAGCACGATGTCCTCGCCGACAGATATTGGGCTGATAATGTAAGTATCTGTCTTTATCTCATTAAACTGTTAGCCATCTATTTGCTTGTTTGGTCATTTATGGTAGTGTAGCGTCCTGCCTTTCCCTTAAGCCAGGTATTATTTTGGTAGAGTAATTATTTGTGTATTTAACTTAGCTGCGTTCCCCGTCGTAGCCTCGCCATGTGCAGATCTTGTTTAATTTACCGTACCTCTTGCAAGCGAGTGCCCACCCGTCTGTTTCTGAGTAGTATTTTGTAGAGAGGCTACGACGGAATAGGTAATAATTAATTTTTCTTTCACACAAGGCGTGGAAAGGTAGAATCAGACTGAAAAATCCAATGCCATAGCCGGGATTTGAACCACGGACCTTTAGGTTTCCATCCGGTTGCTAATCAACTGAATGGTTTGAATTTTTCAGTCCTCTGATTTTTCCTTTCCAATCTTGTCCTACGCATGTCTCGTGTGAAAGAACAATTAATCGCCATTGATTGACCTAATAGCTGGTTCAACTATGAAGCCCGAGACTTACAGTTCTTGCAACATTGTAAGTCGGCATTGGGGTATGTCATCTCTAAAATGAATTTGGGATCTCCTTGTGATATACAGGGAAAAATGCTAGTCATTTGGGGAATTTAGTGTCGTGCTGGCATGTTACCATTGGAGCACAGTTGCTTAGAGCAACCGGACGGAAACCGTAAGATCTGTGGTTCAAATCCCAGCTATGACAATGAATATTTTACAGCCTAATTATCTTGCAGGTTAGAGAGAATGCGCATTATTATAATACCACATATTTACATACTGAGGGAGACCTATAAAAGTCTCTTAACTTAATTACAACAATTGATAATTAAACCATTATAATCATAAAGCAATATACAGATATACACTAAATATTGCAAGATGAAAAAATCTAAGAAAAATTAGTAAATACGGTGCATACTTGTGACATGAATTCTGAGTGGATGTTGTTGCTGATGAGAAAAATCGCTGTCATCGGACTGGCTGAGTAGAATCTTCTGATAATTACCTTTCGCCCCCCCTAGAACAAAAGTGAAGCGAGCGACACACTCCTCTCGAATATAATATATACACACACGGAACAGAAGGAAAGCTGAAAAAGCTTAGTGTAAATAATCAATTCGCTAGTACGGTGGGGACTGATGCACGAGCTTAATTAGCTAATAATCTGTTGCTATCGAATTTGAGATCTCCTAGGTAGAATGAGCAACATAGAGGTGGGCTTAGCCCTAGAAATCAGGCTCCTGGAATATAGAACTTGCAGAAATTATCTTCTTCTCATCATGCCTACAATGATATTCCTTGTTACCTTTACAAAACTAAAATAAAATACAATAATAAATTTGGTTTCAGTATCTAATTTCTGATAGTATGACTCTAATAAATTTTATAGCGATAATATGTTATCATATCTGTTTATGAACACAGCACATGTCATATTTACTGTATTTTTATTATGGTAATCTGTTATATCTGTTATATCGTTGTAGTAGTTGGTATGTGATAGGAAGAGGAACTAAACGTTACACAACAAGCGGGCGAGGCATCGTAAGGACAGTCAGGTAAAGCAAACATAACACAGTTCGAAGTTGCATTTACTAGCGAGGCTGAGGCCTACACATGTAGTGATGTTTTTATTGTGCGACTGTATATTTTCCTATCGCCTTGCCCCTCACTCCCCTCTGATATCAAGTCTTGATTGCCAACAGAACAAAGTGGTGCCCTCCACCAACCGCAGTCATATCGTGGCCGACCTCTACCTACCTTAGTGTAGATAATGCCATCAAGCTGATTAAAAAGAGTTTGGTATTTACTTTCTTGCTTTAAATGGTACTAAAATTGGAGTTGCTGCATGTTCATTAGCAATCCTCCCCTGGGTTCAAAAATTGTTATATCTGCTCTTATAATAACTGCAATTGTTCTATTCTAACTGAACATATCAAAGTTAAGTATCTGGTAATAATAGTTTACCAATATTTTCTACTAAAATTCTATAACTTTGCATGGGCATTGCATTGGGGATGTTCATCAAGATTCGGTACTGGAAGACGAAATGGGGATAATGAAACACACAGGGAAATATAAATACTCGGGAGTAAAGATTACACAAATAAGGAAATAATATCAAATATTAACTCAGGAAAGTATGCTATACCAATCTATTGTATCTGAATGGTATATTATAGGATAAACAGTCCTCGAAAGACGCTAAAACTACAATTTTTAAAACAATGGTTAGACAAGTGGACTTTGAATTATCAGTTGAAATGAAAATTATTGGTAATAGAAATGAATTATTGGAGGCGGTCTGCTAGGATATCTAAAAGAGGAAAAATTTTAAATGAGATTATAAACGAAAACATGAATGTTCAAAATTCAATTTTAGATTTTATTTAACAGAAACAATTAGTATTGTATGGGTATGCTAAAATAATGGAGGAGGAAGGATTACCCAAATGAATAATAGAGTGGACGCCACCAGGAAGGAGGAGAAAAGGAAGACCGCATAGCACGTGGATTCAAGGAATTAGAAGGACAATGATGGATTGGGAAATTGAAGAAGATTTATGGTCCAATATTCAAGAATGGAAAAACGTGATAAGATCTTAAAAACCGTAGTCTTGGGTGCCAGAAAAGTGTTCGTGTATTCCAAAACCCGAAATATATACTGCATGCAATTAAAAAATGTATCTCCTATGTTATTATTCCGCGAAATGACCCCCCTATCTCTTTACGATTGATTTATCTTGCCTTATTGCAATCTGCATAACAATATGGTATTATAGGCTGGGGTTTATCTAACTTCTTAAATCATTAGTACTACTCATTATCCTTCAAAACGCTTGAATTCTTAATTAATACTACTTGTTATCCCTCGAATCATGATGCTTTATATTTTCTCTACTACCTACCTATGTCGCTACCTATAATAAGAGGAAGTATTGTATTCCACCCAAAATTTGATGTCGAGATTTCATTACCAAACTCAAGTACCTTTATTTTTCTGATCATTAGGAATTACTGCTCTTCTACCTTTTATCTCTTCCAGTTCTTGCAGGGCCAATTACTGTATTTTTAACTGACCAAGAACTCAATACATATTTTTTGACCCAGCAGGAAGGGGTGACCCAGTTCTTTATCAAGGGTTCTCATATGTAGCAATCTGAGAACATCAAATACATATTTTTAGGCCCCTGAATAATATGTACTTTTAGAAACAAGTCCGCGAGCGTGTCTCCGTGAACAAATACCAAACTTGGTATTTAGGTTCAGTAATTTCCAAAGATGCGACGAAGATTTTCAAGAAAATTTCCACATCCCAAATTACCCTTAACATGGAAAATTTTTCAAAATATTCGATTTTTCCAAAAATGTCTCAATGAATTTCATTAAAATACCACGTTTTAAAGATAATTACATAACAAATAAAATGTTGACCCTGAGTTTCCTGGGAATAGCCTGTGAAGCCCTCTTAAATCGGAAGAAATTGGGTATAATGTTATATATAATTGGTAAATCATGAGTTAGATAAAGATGTACTGAACAAAAATATAGATCTCTTAAAAACACACAGTTTATTTCAAATAACTAATTTTGCGGCTTAAGCCATTTCCCAAATATCTATTGTTATCGGTTTGTCTTTGTCAATACTTTTGCCATTTGTTAAAGTGCTATAGCTTATTTAAGTGCTGTTTCTCGCCGACATTAGCGACGCGATTTTTACACATCTGGACTATCGATTCGGTTTTCTCTATTCCCTTTGTACTCTCAAAGGAATGTATAATGAAGCTATTTCTGAAAATGCTTATCTCGATTATAACGAATTAGATATAATAATTTATACAAGTTATATAAAAAGTAAACGACAATGGGCAGAGAAACTTATTTGCGTATAACACATCAGATTTAATAATTTTGTGCATACATAGAAACAATATACACACAAAAATATAAAACAAACCTATGTGTACATTACTGTTGCCATGTCAATGTTATAAACTGCTTTGTTACAAGCATATTGGCAGTAAAGGCTAGCATTTTTATTTTACTGGGTATTTCTCGACTTATGTGTTTACGGTACGATGGTAGCAGTAGTTGTGGTAGTACATTATTGCTTTCCATGAAGTTTCTCTATTGAAAGAAACACGTATCAGACCGCAGTACTTTCGGCTCCGGCTAAAAGAACATTCTAAAAGCACCGTTGATGGAATTCTTCTCGAAGAGCAGAATTTAAGGAGAGCTTCCTAGCCGTTCCTTAGCTCTCACAGCGTCTTGGCAGGACGTAATGAAGTTAATGAAATTACCCCGTCGCTATCTCTGCTCCAATAAAGTACAGAAAAGTATGACAGAAGATGTTGCCTTGTATTCAGCGTTGTAGCATTTTCTTTTCTTATTTTCAGTTCTCTCATTCCCTCATAATTTCTTGTAATATTCAACAGTTTTGATGCAATCTGACAACATCAAAAGTGGATGATTATTACCTTAATGAACCTGTTTCTTAAGGGTTGAAGTTGTGTATATTGCCTTATAACTTCAGTGATGTACATATTATTGAAATAAACTCTACATTTTAAATAAGAATGGTCGTGATTTCAAACATCTAAAGCATAGCTACTGTGAAAAGTCGAGCAAATGAAAATTTATTTCAACTTTCCTATGAAAGAATTAATTCTAAGAATGGATTCCCTTACAGTTAGTCATATGTTGGCAGCTTATAAAGGTTGATGGGTATGTTGGGAGCTACTGGGATGTGAGGTATAAATAAATAATGAGACAGCTCATATCTGAGAGTCCCTATAATTTTAAATGGTTATAAAGAGAACCCAAACAGTTCGGAGAACTATTTATGCCTTTTGGCTCTTTTATATATGTTTATTACATGGATTAATTTCAGTAGAGAGTGTCTTTGTAGTTAATGTTTTGTCTTGTTTAGTGTTCTGCAGGCACAATGACGACTTATCCCATGTAGGACATTCAACAGAGGCGGACACCTCGCGCAATGGGACCCTCGTGAGATCTGAAATGAAGTAATCATAGGAGACTAAAAAAATAAAATCAAATCTGAATATTCAACTATTCAATTTTCTATTTATTGAATCAAATTGTTGAATTCTTCTACATATTCATTTTACAGATTAAGTCTATAACTACTACCTATCTACAAACAAAGAAAACATAAAATAGAAAACATAAGTAAGGAAAATGAATAATAGATAATAAAGGTGTAAATAAATAATAATTACAAAATTTATAAATATATACTAATACTGGTAACCAGCACAAAAGCAACTGGTATCCAGCTACTTAACTAACAAAACTTACTGCAAAACTAAACTACTCCACTGGTATCCAGCGGTTACATACTGGTATCCAGTACTATTTACCAAAATTTTCTAGCTTGAATAAGTTCTTCTTTTTTCTATTATACAGTTAAATTAATATATAATAAAGTTTACTTAATACATTATTATAGTAATAATTTTCAAATTTACTTGCATTTTTTAATTTATATTTTTACACTAAAATAATTATATACAAATTAACAATATTTTCTTCATTTGAATTTTATTTATTAATTTCCTTTAGGTTATAAAATAAAATTAGAATTATCTAACTTATTTATATTCAAGTATATTTATAATTATTTTATAATTTATATTTTTCTTTCCTAATAAAAATCATAGCCGCGGACGGATAGGCCACATACAGGCGCGGAAGTTCTTAACAGTTTCACTACTGGAATTGCCTTTAGAGGGCGTTTAACGACCCGTCGAACTATGAGCCCTCTAGTGTTCATGGGAATAGTCTGTCGCGAACAAGCATCCGCGCTTTCTGCTATGTACCTCCACAAACAAAACCTAGAAGCAAGTCTTAATACATGGTAAAAAAACGGAATGATAGGGAAATGATTGACAGGAAATCGTGGTAGATGACAAACCGCTCCAGCATTCACCTTCCGACCAGAGAAAACTATGGAAAACACAAGCTCAAAGCGGGAAGGATAATGGAAATCGAACCCGGGACGTCCCGAATTCGAGCCTCACACGTTACCGCGGAAGCAATCGCTCGATACTTAGCTCATAGCTTATGGTAATACCTAATTATCACTTTTACAAAATAAACTTGATGATAGCCGTTTAAAATTAAGTAAATTGTATGATACCAGGCGTGTTTTTAAAGCAAATACCAATATTTTGTTTAAAAAATAACACAACATTATTTTCCAAATACTTTATTATTCATTACATTACACCTTACACTACTTCTCCACATAGTCATCGGCATTATTTAGGCGCTTGTAACGGGAAACCTATTTTTTCTATGCCTTGATCAAAGAATGATGCCGCCTATGATAAAAGCTTAGTCTGCACTTCTTTTTTCACATCATCATCACCATCGCTGAAATGTTTTCTACCCAGGAATTTCTTCAGATGAAGAAACAGATGAAAATAGCTTGGTGCCAATGTTTTCTTCCACAGCACCAAATCATTCGTGATCACAGACGGCTCATGTACAATTTGAAGAAGTTAGTTGTTGCTAAGTATTGAAAGTCAATTTGTAGATGCTATATTATATTTCAACTCTTGGGGTGCCGAAATTGTAGTAGTTGCAACCGCACGTATTGTAAACAGTTTCCGGTAGCCTTCGCCCCAAATGTACCTTCAGGTGGTCTTTGCCCCAAGTTTAAAAATAATAGCTTTGTAATTTGATTGTTTCTTTAAGTAATAAATATTTATGTTTGCCTCGGCTGCGTCAGTATTATTGTTAGAGACATGGAAGTCTTGGCAGGGCGTGATGCGACAAGAATGTAGGCTTACGCAGATTTTTTTAAGTTTTAATTCACTCCTTTTTATTAATCCTTGACACAAATTAAATAGAACTTCACTGATATAGAGAGTTGTGAGATTCTTTTATTTAATACTTGCACTTTTTAACACATATACTATTTTTCGTTTTACACGAGTACGTATTAAATCTCTCGAGGACGCACAAGCATCCGGTTACAATCACTGTCTGCAGGCAACTGAATAGATTTCAACCATCTAAACTTGTAAATTTCTGTATTTCAAGTCTCTGATTGGCTAATCCCACTCCAATAAAATACATGCATTTAACTAAAGCTTTTTCTGGTTATTGATTGGCTATTTTTATAAACTGTCACTAAAATTAATTATTGTTACTCCAAGAATTACAAGTAGTACCTAAATTAAAAGTAAATAAACTTCTTATCTAAGGAATTAATATTCATAAAATTAAAGATAAAAATAAAGAAAATACCGGACATTCATAGTATAATAAATAATTTGAAAACTTTCGTACTCATTATTGACTCAAGGTTACTTCATTGTTACCTCTTTGTTAGCAACTTTTGACCTGTTTCCCACAGCTCCTACATTATTAAATTACGTAATGCATTCACATAACATTATTGAACATGTTTACAATAATATATGCATATGCAATGACTGTTACATACATTTTACAAATTATTGAATTTACTTATTATATAATTTGACTGAAATCATTTAAGTGTTAAAAACACTGTCTCAATTTTGACGACCTTTGTAATTGTGTAACCCACTTCCTCACCATTCCATTACTCATTATTGTTTCCCTCATAAGCCACACACAATCGGCGATGAATGTTTGCTAGCGTATCATTTCTCGCATTCAAAAAACAAATCACTGATCTGACTTCACAGTCGTCGGGTCGTTCGATTGCTTTGAAAATCTCGAAACGCTTTAACAACAGGAAAACGCAAAGTGACGATAGTTCACAGCTGCGCCTAGCTTCCTAATGAATGGAGGAACTGATCGCGCACATGCTCAAAATCGGACTACTTCCTTTAAAAACACACCTCGTACAAACAAATTCTTGAACGCAATAAAGTAATATAATTTCAACTCAAACTATAAAGTGCCTAAAACGTACTTTACACCTTTGTTAGATTTTTTAGTATCCACCTTTGTGACATGGACTGGGAAGGGCTCTTAGAAAATCATCAACAAAAAGTTAAATAAGGTTTTGCAACGGGCTAGCAAAAGTTAAGGCATGTAATTATTTATTAAACAAAATAAGAGTCACCAGGTTTTTTGTTTGAGATTTTCTATAAAAACCTTTGCAACAAAAACGAACATACCCCCAAGACTTTTAAGAAATTCCCTCATTCCAAAGTACACTTTACGCAACTCTTTTATTTTCTCAAAATTAGTTCTAATCGTTTTGATTAAAATAGCATATGGTTAAGACATTTAATTGACTATTGAAATGTATATCTCGAATTTTCTACGAATAGCCTGTGAAACCCTCTTCGTTCAGAATCAGTTTTGTATATTACTTTCTCTACCACATAGAGTAAGTAGGGGAAGTGTTGCATTCCAGCCAAAAATTCGACTCTGAGGTTTCGTGGAAATACATGTTTTGAGGCCCCCTGATAAAAGAAAAGAATTTTTAAAAAAGGCCTGTGTGTCTGTAACTCGCGTAACTCAAAAACGAAAAGTTGTATAAGTACCAAGCTTGTTATTTGGATTCAGTACCTTCAAAAGATGCGACACGAGGATTTTTTCGAGATAACACCCCCACATTGCTCTTTACATGGAACATTTTTGGAAATTTTGGATTTTCTAAAAAAAACAGTTCTGACGGTTTTTTTTTATAAAATACCACATATTAAAGATGTTTACATGACAAATAAAATGTATATTTTGTATTTTCTGGGAATAGCCTGTGAAGCCCACTTCATTCGGAAGGAACTTTGTATAATCTTGTATAACTGGTAAGCGTTAAGCGATTGACGTAAATGTACTGTACAAGAAATGTAAATCTGTTTAAAATATACAATTTATTTCAAATAACTTTTTTGTGGCATAATCCATTTCTGTGATATCCGTTATTAATGTCTGGAATTGTTCATTATTTGGTCATTCCTTTAAAGCCCTGTCACCATTCAAGTTTTTCTCGGTATGTCATGTAAAGAGTAGGGAATTTTACGGCTAGTATATAGCGTCCGGTTCTTAAACATTTGAGCATCGCTATGCTATACAATGTGTAATGTAGCTATTTCTGCAAAGGTTTATTCCTTTGAAGTTTTAAAAGTTATTTATTCTTATTTTTGGTTTACAAGACCAGTGTTTTTAGTAAACTATTAAAACATAAAATGTTAATAATATTTTGTTTTATATTTTTGTGTGGTTTGTGGGTTTTTTCTTCCAGACGTGGATTAAAATATAGTAGATAGAAAAACAAGCTTTAGTAAGAATAGTTTGTACACCCACTAATAAACGATAGATGGTAGAGAAGTTATGTGAATCTATTACATAAAAAAGTATATGGCGTAGATCATTTTGTTGCAACAATGAATTTAGATAATAAAAATTAATATTTAAATAACCATGCGAGCTATAATTTTGAAACATAACAAAATATGGCTGCTATTGTGTGTAATAAGCAGTATATATTTCAACAAGATATATTGCATACTGTGCATTTTCCAAATTTCGCAATTACATTACCTCGGGGAGTTCTGGGATTAAGTTTATAATGTGAAAATGGCAAAATTTTCGATTTTTAATTATAAATATTCTATAGACACCTGTGAATTATTTCGGTTAAACATTTTTTACAATCTGCCATGTTTAAAAGCTCACCGACATGTTTAAATCGCCCTGCGTCCCCTGTAATCGCATTGGACCCTTTCTGTATGTTTTTCTCAGTTCTACATTTTCGCGTATGAAAATTGTTCCTTAAATTTCGCTTTTGCTGTGATTTGTCTGAAAATTTGTATATATGTGGTAAACAAAGTTCAAGTATGTGTTTTATGACTACTTTAATCACTGGCTCCAAAGATTAATTTATACTAAAAGAACAAGGAAAGCTTTGATATCAACCTCTTCATAAAAACAAAAATGAATTTCTCTACAATGAATAAAAGCAACTTCAATCAAATAATTACATTTATTTTCACGGTACAGTATCAGCAAATGTGACTATCATAGTTTTCTGACAAATTCACAAGCAGTCTTAAAAGATTTGCATTTTTTTTGTTTATTAAAAGCATTTAATTGTATTGTCTAAGAAAATATTTCACGTAGAGCATTGTGCTTTGACAGTCATTTCTTTACTTACTCTTATTAAGTCCGCTAAATTTTCAAGTAGAAACTTAAAAATATTAAAGTTAGAAAATTTGGTCCAGCTTCCCTCAATATGGATACATCTAATCCACGCATTTAGGAACACCAATTCCTCGAAGAGAACAAACACATTGTTGAGCTGAGACATATCACGAGGTAAATAGGAAATCAGGTAACTAGGAGACAGTATTGGATACGTGGACACAAACTTAGTATATTGAGGATAACAGTGTGGTGCATATTGCGTTGTTGAAGCAGATTAAATTATTGCAAATCGGTTCCTGAACAACACGATAAGTCCACTCAAAGTGACAGCAAGCCCTAGCGTAAGCAGGTTGGGGTGAATTACGATGGCAGACTTAACTGTAACATGCACCGGAGCGGAACGATTTTATTCTGGTGCATGTGTCGAAATCGGATTAGTTTGAAGGATTGATTTGTTTTCCGGCTTGTACCACTTAGCGATGAAACCAGGTTTTGTGGCACAAATCAATTCCGAGCTATTTAACCAGCTGCTAGCCGCCCCACAGCAGGATACCTACCTACTCATTTTTTGGGCTAGTACGTAAAGGGCATTGCGGGCTGAGAACATGTTGTAACTTGACAGTTCAGTATTTTATTTATGTCTTGATGTATGTATGTGGTTTATGTAATACAATATATATTTTTTAACCTTTACAGAATCTACTTTTGTAATTATTCCATAAGTTATTCATATCTCTTGTATGTTAACCAGTCGTAAATTCCAAATGACGGAAGAAAGCGAATAGGTTTAAGATCAGAAATGTATAAGATACTTCGTTCCCCGAGTGCTATAAGTATTAAATCTGCATCGTATTACCTAGGAGCCCATACAATACAAATACAAACCAAAAAAACAGCCCATGTTGAAAGTGGAGGAGTAGTAAACTGTGATCGTAACATACCTTTTCTCCATACATTATTTTAGATGTTTGAAATGCAGTTACAAGAAGTAGTGACGTGAACTGTTAAGGGATCAAAAGGGGAACGCCAATGTCAAAGGAAGTGTTTGATGCAAAAATAAAAATATTCTGCATACCCATTAAGAAGGAACTAAGTAAGTGATTGATGAATTTCTTTTTATAGAGTGTAGCTTTGTATAGCGAGCAAATTTCTATGTTGAGATAATTTGCGTAAAAAGATTAGAGGCGTTTTAAATATTTCTGAACTGAATGAGAAGAAATAAGCTGTTTAAGGAAAATTAACGAATAAAGAATAATCCTAAAACTAATCGGAAAGAAAAATAAATGATCTGGAGTATTGTGTAAGAGGAAACGCCTGGTTTAAGGATTGCACTGGAAGGAATGGCGGATGGGAAAAACGTTCGGGGAAAACTACATACAAATTAGATCAAATACTGAGATAAATCTTTCATAAAGTAGACGAATGAAACCGGAAACATGGGAAGAATGGATTTGCAGTGAATGGTCTGTATAAAACTTTGACCGAAGAAAAATAAATAAACATAGCAGTTTTAATTTGAAAAGTTACAAAACCTTTGGCATGATGTTTCTGCATTAGAAGTACTAGAGATGGGAAGGCATTTTGCTAATTGGAAATGCGTTACTAATGTTTGCCCAACATTATGTATAAGAAAGCTCTTATAACGAGACATAATACAGCGAGTCGATTTTGAATTGCACCAGATTTGCTCCAAACCTTGAAAATTCCGAGCTGTTAAAATAATTAAAATTACTAATGGAATCTATGCATTTTAAGGTACAATAAAATCAGCACTATTACTTAGAAAGACCCATGAAACGTCTCGAGCAACCTTCAGGAATACTGACCAAAAATCTGTTGAAATTAAAATATCTTGGATTAACATAGAAGCTAATATCTAAACACATGCAATCCATTCCCATTTTCCCTATTTGTATTTATTTTATTGTAATACTGATTTTCCTTGTTAGGTGTTAACAAATTTTTGAGTATTTTAGTTCATTTTAAAGAAGAAGGAAATGTTTTCGTGAGGAAATTGGAGAAGTGTTTCGGAAATATTAGCCCACAAAATTGGGATTTGGAAATATCCAATTTTAGGCTAATTGGTGAAATATACAAATTACGACTTAATTTTAATTCCAAGTGAACTACCATGTGTTTCATGCACAGAATGTGCAGAGGAAATCGGATCTTTCGTGAGAATTCTACCGATAAACGAAGAAAAACGAGAGATAAATTAATTTTTTTTCGCCACAGTTGTCTCACTGAATTTCTCTAGTAGGCAGATCCAAAGAAAAGCGCTGTGTTCGTATTGCACCGATGGTCAATTTCCACTAGAGACCCGCTAATGAGTGTCATCAATGGGGTTTAAGGAAAAACTACCCTGTTAGACAAGTAAGGACCTAGGTACAAGGAAGGAAACGATTAAACAAACATTCACAGAACATTAATATAACTATATATTTGGGTTAGGTAATCTTATGCGTTATACACATATTAACATAAATACTAACATATTTATACAAGGTAAATTGCGAAAATAGATTCAATTTGTTTTTAGCTAATATTAAGTCTTGTTCTTCAGGGACAGTTTTATGTAAAAAAAATTGTTTTTCCAATGAATCTGAGCGAACTTACTAGAAGGGGGTTTGCACGCTTCTCGAAATCTCTACTCCCCTGTTGTCCCACATTTGATAAAAAATGTTTCAAAGTTTCCTGTTACATGTTGTACTTTTTATGGAAATAGGTACATAGATTAAAACAGAAAATGTTCTCGAAATTTATTTTGGACTGTTTCGGCACATAAAATGCTCTTCACAATTCAGCTTATAAGCGAGAAAATTTTGCTTTCTCTGCAGTCTACCTATTGATTTTCTCAAAAACGGCCCATCAAAAGTTTCAGATGCTGGAATGGCAAATAAAATGTATATCTTGAAATTTCTGGAAATAGCCCACAAAGTCATCTTTACTGTTAGTGAATTTCATGTAACTTGAAAACCATAAGGCTATATATAAAAATGTATATAATTACTATATAAAACGTAGATATTATGAAATAAATAAATAAAATAAAAAAAAATTCCCATAAGGTTTTAGAAATATTTCGCCTCGTTATGTTTATATGCCCCGTGTGTAAGTATGTCGTAACGAGGATCCTCTAAAGGTATGTGATTCTTCTTTTTCTTCTCCTGCATAATCTCATCAAAAACAATAGCATATAACGTTGTACGCACATGACTTTCTCTTTCATTACAATTTCTTAAGTACTATTCATATAAAACTCTATTCTTCCATTTCTTTACATTCGTCACGATTATAAAATGTTTAGCTAGA
The DNA here is from genome assembly GCA_030765065.1 of Deroplatys truncata. Taxonomy (NCBI): domain Eukaryota; kingdom Metazoa; phylum Arthropoda; class Insecta; order Mantodea; family Mantidae; genus Deroplatys; species Deroplatys truncata. The sequence goes on from CM060986.1 coordinate 68,143,407, forward strand.
AATGATTTCAACTTTAGTTGAATTAACAATTTCTACATCCTTATATGAAAGGCACCGAGCTGTTATAACTTGTTTTTGTTTATCTTGAAATCATGGAGGTAAAAAAATAAACAGCCGCGAATTATGAACTATTTCTGTCAAATGTGTAACTCTGGAACATATAATCGTATTATGTAATGAAATATTTCGAAAACGGTTGGCGCTAAGAAAAAAATTATTTTAGAACGGCGTGTATTTTAATGAGCTCTAACTTTTCCCTAAAATATATTTTTGCCTATCTCGTATGGTTTCCTAGTCTAATACAGTTACGGAATACTCGCTAAGAGTAAAGAGGATTTCACATCGTATTCCAAGAAAATTCAAGATATATAGTTTATTTGTCATGTTGATGTCACAAACATTTGGTATTTTAATAAAAGACATCATTAGTGCCGTTTTTAAGAGAATAAAAATAACTAAAAGTCTTCCACGTAAAGAAATTACGTGAATTACGACTGAAATATACAGTCTGTTGGTTTTTAGTTATGCTATTCTCACTCTCTCTCTCTCTCTCTCACTCTCTCACATATAAACTGAAACAGACCTTTTTATAAAATGCTCCGGGGCCATAAGACATAAATTTTCACTGAAAATTAGCTTTCCACATTTTGGGTGGAATATAGTACCTACGATTCTCTTCAACTTTCTCTTACAGTAGATAGGCTGTAAAGAAAGTAAAAATCAGCTGAAACAGCTGACGTCATGCATAAATATAACCATGGAGGAATAAATATAGCAAAGTCAAGTAGCTTGGTTTGAAATAATTTCTAGCCAAACATTTAGAGCATCATTAAGGCAGGATTTGAAGTATCACTTTTGATATGAAACAATGGATTTCTTTATTGAAATACAACACTTGCTTATCTAGGTTGGAAAGGTAGAATCCGATGACTGAAAAATTCAATGCAATAGCCGGGATATGAACCACGCTTCTCCCGGTTTCCGTCTGGTTGTCAAAAAGTATGTTTTGCGTAATATAAAATACTGATATTAAAAGCGTTTTAAATAATTTTAATGGCTTAGCATTATCATGCATTGTTGCCGAAATTAATAAACTAACGAAACTAAATGAAAGTTTGGAATATAACTACATATGCTAAAGATTTTGAAATTTAATTTTTAACCTTTTATAATGATTTTCACCAATTTCCATTGAAAAATTAGCTTAAAAATCCTCTCACTCACACTTTTACCCAGGCTTGGGCCTACCAGCTGTGTTATACTACTTTGCTGTCGGTTTGAAGGTTGATTTGCAGGAAAAGATTTTCATCAGTGCTTTATATCCAGAAATGTTCAACAATTCGCAGGCTACTAAACACAGTAATAGAAATCAGACGGACTTTGAGAACGAACTATTTACTGGCGCAATACCAATACCTATTAAAAAGGTAACTAACAACCCATCGTGCATCTCAAAGGTGTAGTAAATTTCCTGGGAAAGGGGTCAGGGGACAACCTGATCATCGGCGCAATATATCACCCAAGGAAAGTAGCTTCCGAAAAGGGAATTTCCTTCTTTCTTTTGATGTTCTTAATCAATATTATTACATAGTGGGTAGAGGCCTTAAAGTTCACATGAAAAGTAAATTTATTTTGAGACCCAGCACGTGCATTTAGAGGACGTATACTCACTTGACTGCAGAGGACCGAAACGTGGCGTGGAGGTTAAGAGGGATTGGTTTTTTCACTGCACAACATCTGTAAAAAAAATCTACCTACATATTCCTAGATTTATTTCCCAACGGTTTTGGGATCCTACATTATTAAATATGAAAGGTGAGAGGAGATGTCTACCGATCCAAAGGCCGGCTTGCTCACGCGATCCGTACCTCACGGAATCTTCAAGCAGGCGGACGCTATCCCCACCACTCGTGACTAGCAAAGCGACCAGCCAGGAGTGGCGTCAACCCAATCAGCATAAAAGGAAAACAACAATATATGTGATATGACAATTTAACTCCCAAATTATTAACACGCCACAATATGTTTATTAAGACATAACAACATCTAAACCCGTCAGACCAAAATAACGAACCCTTCTGTTAATATCTGAACGTCAGTGTGGACTAAGCGATACTTGCAACCTAAATAATAAGGTAGAGAATATTTGAAAGAGATTGAAAGTCAAATTCTCGCTAACTTTATTTAATTAGTGTTATGTTATTTATTCTGCAACTGTGTTTGTATTGCTTTCATGGAAATATCACTACGTATGCACGGCGGGGTATATCGATATACCAATGCAATTCAAACATCAAAGAGAACGCCGGTAACCAGAGCAACTTCGGGCAATCAAACCTGCTGGGAATCCACAATAATTGTTCATCGATATTGATGCTTTTTCCTGTGGCAAGAGGTTAACCGCCAGTTAATGAAAACAACGTGAATGGCCTTCGATTTTACCCGCGCAATCAAGCCAACTACTGCATAACCAACATTTTTCATCGTTGAAAGATATTGTTCTTCCTGTCGGACAAAGGATAAGAGGGGTTTTATTTTCAACACCTAATTACTTTAGATACTAAATAAGTAAATAAATAAGGATTTACAGGGAATGAATATTATAATACGAAAATATAATGTGTCATAATGGAAGAGACAAAGATAGTTTTACTTTCCCTGCTATAGTTTCTGCGCTGTCTAAAAACAAAACCAGTTTTTTTATTCCAAGCAGTATACATAGTCGGTTAAGATGTAACACCTAAGGCCTGCTAGGCACACAGAAGACATCGATTCTAATTATTATGTTTCTGTAATTGGCATTTTATTAAATACTAGTAGATATAGCAGAGTGCAGCCAAGTCAGTATCAAAACCTCTGGAATATTCTAATTCTAAGAGTACTATATACTGTAGTTCCGGAATGTCAAAACCATACTATAATTAAGCTTTATTTATTCTTTTTGTGACCATTATGAAAACTTTAATTGCCAAATAAGTGTGGGCGTTTTAAAGTGAGGCCGCAGACCGGCTATATGCGTAACACGCTGTAGTGCAGCGACCTCGGTACTTTTCAGATGTGCAACTGGCAGCGCATAATGCGTTTAAGGTTATCTTTATCAGCTGTGTTTCATTCGCTGCTTGGTTCCTGCTGTAAAGAAGGTTGACATTAATGTTCATCAAAGGTGTAGCCTCTGGTTGGAGGTTGGAAACCCTTTACTAAAATATGTAAAACTTGATAGCAAAAATAGCCGTATTAAAATAATAGTAGCATCTTGTTAGAGTGGCGGGAACGAGATACTTTATAATCGTATCATTACGCCGCATATTTTGGACAATATGACCAAAGGTGACAGCAACAGAATTTATGCTTTAAATGGCACTGGTACAACCATGTTAAGATATAACAGCATATTTTCGTTTCGGTGCTAAATTTGAGTGGTTTCCAAACGAGTGCAATATCTCCCAGTTTAGAACGTAACTATAAACCCTATTTTGTGGTGAAATAAAATGGCTAGCAGCGGTAATACAAAATACATACCTTACAGTGGTCATTAATTCTCATGTCACAACACGTTTGTTACTAAAATACGCAAAACGTCCTATCCTAATTTTAACTACAATTTCTGTCCCTTAATCTCTGAATATAAAATCGATTTATTCATATACTTTAACTCAGAATTAATTCATATTTATCATATGAATTGATACAAGTTATTTAAAAAATGGACCCCATACATAACCCCCTCTGATAATTTTTGGCTACGCTACTGAGTGTTGTGTGTGATTTGCTTAAGAGTGTTAATATCTTGTTATTAGTCCACTGTAATGCCTGCCGACAAATTCTCGCTTGAACAATGAAGTTTTATGTTCGAAGCATACGTAAAAACCTCATGTAAACAATGTGTAGATCAAAAGAATTTTCCTGGTATTCCAGTTTCAAGTAGAAAGTAAAGCGTTAGACGTCTGGTAAATAAATTTAGGACAACGGGATCACTAAAGGCTAAACCTAAGAAGCAAAATGTTCTAACGGAGGGAAAAAATTGACGAACTTGTTGCACCTATTTGTGAGAAACCCTAAAATAAAAGTCCATAGGAAGAATCTCCATTACATAGACGAACTTAAAGGACAATATAAATACTGAAATCATGAACATTACGCAGGAAGAACTTATGCAAGTGAATGGGAATTTCATTCGAAGATGTCAGGAATGTCTTCACGCAGATGAACACCATTTGTACACAGAGCGCTAAAGAAAATCCTCGGCGGATTTTGTATCGTTTTACCTCACCAATCGCAGAGCGTGGATGCTTAATAACACAGCAATAAGGGGGATATGAGGGGAGGTTGATGCCTTTGCTTTTTCTGGTGTTATTGAAACCAAAACATGTTTATTGTCTCAGAACCAGTCATGCCATATACTAGCAAAATTACTCGTGGACGTATCGTAGGTATGTGGTAGGCTGGTTGCACTGTTACAGCAATTGCAACGGCAATGCATAAAAGTGTATTTATAGTAAATTACTGGATAAACCTATTCTAGAAAAGTGGGGAAAACGGTCTACATACTCATCAGAAAGTGGGCACTCCCCATAAAACATCCGCAGATGATGATATTTGTTTACTACATGCAAATTACTCTTTTGTTGTAATTGACTGATCATGTTTAGAATCTAGAGATAAATATGTATAGAGTTTACCGAATATGACCTACATAATATGGCAATACAATTGGGCTATATTTTTGTCTATAATCCTATTGTATTCCTATGATCAACAATATGTTAGTAAAGGTATATTAACTAATTATAGTTTGAATTAGAGGAAAAGCATGCTACTTTGTTTATTTATTATTTAGTTATGTTTGCTTCTATGCAGCAACAGGCATTGATATCACTGTGAGAATACAGTTCCGTTTATTTATTGTTATAAAGAACTACCTTGCTATACATTTAATGAATACCATTCAAGCTTTAATTTGCACCCCCTGAAAATCTTCTCACACTACACATTCTACATTTCGCTAACCTGGGTGCTCATAAAATTTTCCCCTTAACTTTTAACACTATCAAAGGCGTGTACTGCACTAGCCAATAAGGTATGGGCTACCAATCACGATAAGAAGTCTGTATGACAAACTGAATGCACTCACTCTACCCCTTTCTCTTTTAGCCAATACGATCGAGAGCTTAAACATATATTTCGTTTCTACGCCATTTTGTAACATTGTGATTATTGCTGTAAGTATTTAGCAGAAGGAGTGGCGCATCCTTGCACCGTGACCTAAAGTAACCAACGAAATGGCCATAGCTTCGCAAGGCCACGTACAACGATAAATAATGTGATAGGCGCGAGGTACAGTGAGATTTTCTTTGGCGCTCTTTGTACAAGGTTAGTACTCATTATTGTGCATGTTACTATCACTTGTAAGTAACGTGGGAGTTATGGAACGAAAACGCCAGTGTAAGTGACAGTGTACGGAGCACGCATACGCGCGATCCGTGGCCTCACCATAAAACGATCGCGTATTATATACAGTTATATACAGCGTGTGTGTATGTGTGTGTGTTTTATTTGTACGGTCAGAATGCAAAACCAGTTAAAACACAATTTTTTTAAGAAATTCTAGTTTTCACAAATAGCTCCTCGTACATCTGTATGATACCATCTACCTACCTGTCTAACGAAACGGTGCAATTTTCAAGCGAGGTCGCTATTGTGTCATGATTAGGTTTAGACAGGAGAGATAACGCCCGTACGTGAAGTACATGCTCGTACCGGGAATGGTGACGTAATACGGCCTGTCATGTTTCTGCACGAGGTTCTTCTGCCTCTCGTCTGAACTTATTCCTTAGACAGGTATTGCTACACGGCAATGGAACCAGGCGTATTGGCCTTGATCGTTATAGCGCTGCATTCGCCTGGTATCTGATTATTAGTACAGGAAATACTAGTAACTCAGCGTGCGGTAATTAATAGAACACAAATGGAGCATTCTGGAGCTGGGCGTGTCTTGATATGAAAGGTTACGCGATTAATAATTTATACGCAACGTTTAGATAATTACTCTGACACATATAGCAAAAAATAACCTTAATTACGGAGAATGCATTATATATCTAGGTAATTATATATTGTGATAAACTAAACATAATCTTCTGCAATTTCCATTACGAAAAACAACAAAAGAAACTAAATTTGTTAGTACATTTTTCTTCTTAAGCAACAGCTACTGCAACGATAGGTAAAGCATGATAATATAACTAATTGTCTGGAGGGAGATAAATCCATCTGGAATAATTTCTAAGGAGGTGAGTTACTCAAGTGGCAAAAGAATAATATCCAACATTTCATCAACAATGTCCATTGAAATGCCACTGAAAGAAATCTTACTACTTCACTACTTTACTTCAATTCCTAAGGAAAAGATCCACCTCCCAAATTCTGGTTCCAATAAGACACCTTTCCCAATAATCATCAGCACTTCTTTTAGTCTCCTCAGTTGCAAAACTCTTATGACATTATATACTACACATATGTCTCACGTCTGGTGATGAATAACACTTTGTCTTCATTAAGACACGACTACAACTATTGTATCCTGTACTATTATATACAGTACTATTGTAGCTGTAAAGTGTCCAATAAATGCGCCGCTTCCTCACACTGGCCTACGTGAATTGTGTTACATTCTTAAAACATGCTTCTGTTGGAACCGAACGGGTTGGCCCCGTGGTAACGTGTGGGACACGCATCCGGGAGGCTCCTGTTTGATTACCGTCGACCTCCCACTCTGTCGCAGTTCTCAATGGCTTGTGTTATCTTATTTGTTGGGCGCTTATTGTTTAATTATATTTTAATTTGGGTTCTTTGTCCTCCGGCTAGCTATTATAACTCAGTCGAGCAAGTATCTCTAAGCAGGGCGTGTAAACGGAAAGGAGTTGTTACTAAAAGATAACACTGATAAAAAAATTTGAATCTAGACTTTTATTGCCGTCACACTTAATTAATAATTAACATGTTTAATCCTTATACACGCCTGACTAAAACTGTGATATTTTCGAATGTAACACCAATTACTTCGCGTACTCTACATTTTTGTAACTAACTCTGCGACGTGTACCTCGTTAGAGATTCTTCAGAATGTGCGAAACTTGCTTATGGCTCAAGAATATATACTCATTCACCCCAAATTGCCGTAACATTATAATAGAGCTGCTGTTGGTTACCAAATCGCGCCCACTTTAGCGTCTGTTTTGGTCAGCCAATCACTACTACTAACATATATGCTCTAGGGAACATATTCCCTCCATTTCTAAAAAAAACATACCCTGACGTCATTTGTTTGTCTCTTCCTAATGATAAACAACTTACCCCTTCGGTTTATTGTTACCCACTTCTATTGTCAGTTTCAGTGAGGCCGTGTAAACTTATTTCCTAACAATACTTATGGCTAACAAACATCTAAAATCCTGTAGTGTACATACAATAATATTAATTTACACTACAATCACTTTGGCCTTCACAGCATGTTATGATATAAAATATTGCCTCAAATCTGACCTTGGGTTTTTTCATGGATTTTCCTGGTCGGTATGCGAACGCTTGAGTGGTTCATCTACCATCATTTCCTTTCCCTCATTTTCCTTTTCATCAAATTTCCTTCTCGGTTTCAGGTGTGCTTCCACGTTTCGTGACGCAAGGCGGTGTCGGACAGATGACACAGATGCTTGCTCAAATAAAGTTTTCCCCGTGGACATGACTGCTTGGTTACCGGGACGTTCATCGTTCTCTCTCGGCAGCTCCAATAGTAGCACGGGTCTTCGAGCCATGGGACTGTTATGGACATCCGAGCTTCTCTGTGGCCTTTTGCGGCCTGTAGCCTCATATTGTTCCTTAACTTCACCCCTGGGGATGGTAGTTGCAATAGATATCCCATAGTTCGCAGTCAGGAAGGTATATACCCTCCATTGTATACCCTATATCCAATACTTCTGTTGGAAAAATTGTTAGGTATACATTTTTTATAATTTTGTTTTTAATTCTTTACTCAATGTTTAAACTATTTAAGCTATAGTGCAGTGGCTATACATCCCTTAAAAGAACTGTAGGAGTCTTCAGGCCACTTTTGGACGTCCTATCTTGGGCATGTTACGTTTCTTTCCACAGATTGCCTATGCCGATTTACAACCGAAGCTTTGTGCATAACTAATCGCATTATTAGATTCTTGGTCTTGATGGTAAGCGTCGTTTTCATGGTTTGTGTTATTATAAATCGGCATTTCTTTGTAATATGAAATTCTGGCAGCTCAAATTAAATCTTGCAAACATGTTCAAAATTAATTTTTTATATTGCGGGATGAAACATTGAAGTTAATATCATGTGTAAGCTTCAGCATCACGACACCTGAGGATTATTAGCTTCTTGTTGTGGTATAACCCGTTTTTGCAAGGTAACGGGTGGCAGTGAGTGGCACTGGGTCGAAGGGGCTAGGTCAGCAGGAAACCATGAGGCAAGTTAAGTAACGTAGGGTGTGAGGTCCTGACAGGTAGTTGGAGTGAGGTAGGCCACGTCCGAGTTTCCTCTAACCCGCATTCTACAGTGTGGTCGAGAACGAAATCAACCCATGATTGCCTAATGCAATAAAGTACATGCAATTTAACAGATTTTCTCAGTGAGGTGCGTTCAGAAATGTCTCTGTTTAGAAATATAGTGTCATGAACGAAATCAAGTTTTGAAGATATCTCAACATGAAATGTAACCTTTTTGTGTGTATCTATATTATTTTAAAGAGAGAAAATGTGTGTGTGTGTATGTAAAATTACTAAACCGAATTTCATAATTCTCTCATCATTGAAAACTCTAATTCTGTCTGGCATACACGGTCTAATTTCAGCTAAGTTCATTTCAAGAATTACTAAAAAATTAAAAACGATTTACAGAACCCTTGTACTTGAATACAAACATATATGAGTTACAGAAGAACATGCTTGATTTTAGTTGAGAATCCCATGGTGTAGAAAATGGTTGTTACTTCATAGAATATATATATATATATATATATATATATATATATATATATATGGTGGTGATTTAGCAACTAAGACCAGCAAAATAAAAGAGAATCGAATCTGTCAATGCTAACATTCTTTAATGACCATCAGGTAAAAGGATGTTGCTTTATTTACTTTGTATTAGCAGAGTATGTCAAATAAGAAATTGGGTCAAATAACATTTGAAACAACTCGCGTATAGTTTTTAATTAACAACTGAGAATGTTATACTTCATAACTGGCAAATGCCAGGGAGGTACCCTAGGCCTGGAACGTTTCATTCTCAAATTTCCTTTTCCAATAATAATTTCATTTAATATATCATCATTGTCCACAGTCTGTGATGTCATATACAGTACAATACAGAATTATTGCATCTTATACCTACGTCATAAGAAATGCTAGTTTGTTTTGTGCATTCCTTTGTCAGCTTCAGAAGTATGCTAGGACTTCCATCTCCAGGCAACATTAATCATTTCATGAAGGTGACCGGTGCTGCTTAGAGTAGCAGCACACAGTGAAAGACATGAACAACTCAAGTGTTAAAGGTCATATAGGGGCGTTAAACACTGCCATAAAAAAACGAAGATTCCTATCCTACCCATTAATTAGTGAAGTTATTAGCTATAAGAAATCGGACCGCAAAATGAATCCATAAATTAGAGAATAACTAAAAATATTTCATATCATTGAATGTAAAAGACAAAATAAATACACTATGAAATAACGCACAGCCATATTGTCAGCAAAAGGACGTCTTAAATAAGTAATAAGATACAAACTACCAGGAGTTAAAAGAACAAGAAATCGAGTGGAATGGCTCTGTGGTCCGCATTCAGGAGGTCATGGGTTCCATCCCCGCATCCGACCTTCCTGACCCATGGTTTTTTTTTCGGGAGTTTCCCCGGGTCGTTGGACGATACTGGGAAGAATCATCAAGTCCCACGAATTTCCTGTCCCTCCATTTCACCTCCATTCGTATTTCATTTCACCTTTCATTCACTTGGTTTCTTTTAGGATTGCAGGTGTCGGCAGGAGGTCACTGCGTGTGCATGGCAGGGAAAAGGGATGCTCTATGGAAACGTTCGTTCCCCGGATTGGGGACAGTCTCTGGATCCAGGGGATGTGTAAGCCCCGAAAAGGGGGTAGAGGACCCGGCTGCTCCAGTGCCCATTTGGGTAGTTTACATCTCGAAATGTTAGGGATCCTGCACTCTGCCTGTCGTGTCTCTTGGTCCGGCCGCTCTCTATCTCCTTCCTCCCGAGGGTGCCACGCCCAGGGCATAGGCACAAAAGATCCGCGTAGGTTGAGCTGCTAAGTCTCCCTCCGTTTAAAATTCTACTTCTAAAAGAGCAAGAAAACTCCCGTTGTAACATCAAGATTGGTTTTATGTTAGAAAGGAATAACATCAAATTTGTAGTTTGGTGGTGTTGGAAATAAAAATGATAACAAATTGGGGGGAAAAAGTAAATTATTTATAGAGAATTAAGCTATTCAGTATTACTGACCAGTTGTACAAGTTCTGCCAGCAAGCAACAATGGTCAGTTTTTCTTACGGGTAGAATAAAAAATCCTTGTTTTTAGATGCTTTCTAAATGTGATTCCGCTAAACGAGGACCTTTATTTTCTAATTACTGCAGATAAACGTGAATGTCCATGCGCGCACTTACTGCCGCAAGTTTTTTTTTACACCCTGAAAATGCAAATGAGAGAGAAGTTTACACTTCGATGGGCTCCGGATTCATTTCCGGCGTCATTAATGCATTTCATTCCCCTTTGGAAGGTTAAAGCTCCGTTAAGAACTTTATAAAAAAATTGCATTGGTTTTAAAACCAATTGCGCTTCTTTGCCCTGCTTTTATTAATGTTTTATCACTTATTTTATCACAAAATAGGTAATAGAAAATTTCAGAACAACTGATAACAATCATTAATTCTTTTCTTGTCATTGAAAGAGCATTGAAGGTTTAAAATGTTGTAGGAACTATAAATATAACTGTTGCAATGGAAACAATTAATTCAGTTGATAGGGACTATCAAATGGAAATCGTGTAAGAAGATATGAAAATCAACAATTTTAAAATGTTATATGAGTAGCGATTTTAGTCCTGCTATATGGAAAAGAAGTAGGACCCTCACGGAGGCATCGGAGATGAAATTGCTGCGTCCAATGGCTGGATACACTCTACTGCTTCATCAAAAGAAGGAAGGTATTAGGAATTACAAATACGAAAGAAAACAAAAGAGATGAATGGTATACCCACCTTCTTAGAATGGACTCACAGTGCAGTTCTCTCCATTATTATTTGTCCGCTCCATATTATATTATCGTCCAATTGGTAGAAGAAGAAGAGCCATAAAGCGATGGAGGGATCAGCTTTAACCCTGTGAAGCCGGAACGAATCTTAAGATCCAAACCGTGTAGTTGATGATGATGAATGGTAACACCTTACCTTCAAAAATTATTTTGAAATTCAATAAGAAAGGAGAAGACATCTACCGCGAAGGACAAAATAATTCAGTTACATCCGCACACTCCAAATTGGGACTTAAAACAGAAAAGTGATGTAAACGTTGTGTTATCATTTGAGTCGGGAATCTGTGTTCGCGGAATGGTATATTCTTCAACTGTCGAATTATGTTCTCCAGCGTATAGCCATCATCACCCAAAGGCGCGATGCCACCCCCCCCCAAAAAAAAATCTGTCATGCTACATTCACATACTCGCGCTTATTAGCGAGTATACAAGTTATTTTATGAAAATTTGTTTTCCTATCTTCATTTTAATTGAGATAAAACTTTCCGGAAATAGCTACATTATACATTTCGCTATAGTAGATATAAAGAGAATAGAGATAGTTAAATGGTTAAGAACTGGGTGCCTTAAAACTCCACACTCCTTGCGGGCAATCGCGAGAAACAATTTAATATGAAAGGACTTGAAAAAATGGCAAAGTATTGAAGAACTGGGACCATTAATAACGCATGTTTCGGAAATTATTAATGCCACAGTTATTGAAAATAATTTGTATGGTTTAAAGAAATCTACTTTTATTTTGTAGTACGTTATGCAAGATTATACAAAATTTCTTCCGGAAAAAATGAACTTTACAGTCTATTCTCAGAAAATCCCAGATATACATTTTATTTGTAATGTATATCTCTAATATATAAAGCATTTTAAGCAAAATTAAAGACATATTCTTTTAGAAAATAAATTTTTTTAAAAAATGTGCCATATAAAAGTTAGTTGGGATTGGGGAGATTTTCTTGAAAATCTTCGTGTCACATCTTTGGAAATCATTGAACCTAAATCACATTTGGTATTTATCCTACTTTTCATTCTTGAGTTATGCTGTTCCAGACATACACACACACGAACCTTTTTCTAAAAATGTTTGTTTTTATTCGCGGCCACAAAAAGTATATTTTCGGTGAAATATAGGTATAGAATTCTTGGGTGAAATGCAATACTTTTTCTACATTCTATGTACTTGGTAGAAAAAAGTTTTAAAAAAAAAGTAGGTTTCTCCTTTCCGATGACTTGTTGGAAGGGTAAATGGCTGTGTTGAGGTTGTCTTACAACTATATTTCATACTTAGAAGCGTGGGTTTTGGAGACAGTTCATCATTAAAGACACTACATATATGGCTCGTATATGATTAGAATCGATTACAACTAATTAATTAATTAATTTTGTAGTATTCGCTGAGTTGGGTAGTATGTATTTTGCATAAAAATTTCAACGTTTAGGACCTCATCTATTCAAATGAAAATATGTTAACTAAGTCGTATTACAATAAAACACACAGTTATCAGTCGACCTCTTTGACACAAACTTTATATAATATGTCAATGTGCAACATACTTGTAAAGTTTCAACTATTTAACAGAACCCGTATTCACTCCCTATGATCACGTTTCCTTTCGTATATACAATTTAGAGAGAGAGAGAAATGAGTATACATTTGAAAGTGCTCAAAGTTGCACTGTAGCCCCCTCCTTAAAATATGTTTATGCATGTGGGTGAATAAGGGATTAAATCACAGAGGCCCGCACAAAAAAGAACGGCAAGATGCAAGTCTGAGCATTTATTTAGCGTAATACAATACTTTACAATAAATCACAATATAAATAAAATTTGCATTCATTGCACTATGTAGTTGTTATTTTTTGTGGGAGTTGTACTGTAGTTTAACTGTTGGGGAGCCGAACTTCAAATAGTTGCAACCGCACGTATGGTAAAAAGTTTCCGATAGCCTTCGCCCCAAATATACTTTCCGGTGGTCTTTACCCCAAGTTTAAAAATATTAACTTCGTAATTTGACTGTTTCTTTAAATATTATAAATTTATGTTTGCCAGTATTTAGTTTTATGGACATGAATTTCTTTGCAAGTCGTGGTGCGGCTGAATAATGTAGGCTTACACAGATTATAATGTTACTTCACACCTTTTATTAATGCTTGACACAATTTAAATAACGCTTCACCGATACAGAGAACTGTAAGATTCTTTTATTAAATACTTGCACCTTTTAAACACGTAAACTATTTCTCAAACAAAATACGTATTAAATTTCTCGAGGACACATCTCGCGTCCGGTTAGGAACACTGTCTACAACCAACTCGTCCAGTTATGAGCGCTGTCTACAAGCAACTGACTTGATTTATACCACCTAAATTTGTAAATTTCTGCATTTGAAGTCTCTGATTGGCTATTCCTAGTCCAATAGAATACCTCCATTTAACTAAAGTTTTTTCTGATTGTTGAAGGCTATTTTTATATACTGTCACTAAAAATTACATTATTGCTTCCAAGAATCACAAGTAGCATTAAACTTTCAAATTCATTAATGCCTCAAGGTTACCTCATTGTTACCAAACTTTAACCTATTATTCTCACATATTAAATTACGTAATACATTCACATAACATTATTGAACATTTATACAATAATATAAACATATGCAATGACTGTAATATACACTTTTATATGTTGTTACATACACATATTGCTTCAAGGCGGGCTGGTATTATTTTTTTTATTATATAATTTGACCGAAATCATCTGCCTCAACTAACGAGATGACAATAACGAAAAGTCGTACAATGACTTCATAAAGTTCACTTTCGAGTCTCAGGTCCACTAACACCGTATACAAAGTACGCTATATTAAAGAACAGCTGCCTGGATTGCAATTGATATGAAACATGGTTTGACTTGCAGGGGTATTAAACAAATTACTAACGGCCTGTCGTGCCTAACATTACTCTGAATCTCAGAAGCCATTATCAGAATGCCCCAAATCCAAAACTCTGGACTAACACAATAACGCCATCACAAAATAATTTACTATAACTGAAGGAGAACGACAATGGTAGAACGGTCAGAACAGCCCAGTTACTGTTTTGTATTGAAGCACATTGCCAATAAAACCCAAAAATGAACAACTACGCCACGACACTTACCCAGGTTAAAACCCCGCATGCCGTTGACACTAGTGAGAAAGGGTCATGAACTATCCTCGTCTAAAGCCCGAAGTCTCTCTTTTGCAATTCGCAGAACCCCTCTGGTGCAGAAAGTCAAGACAAGCGTCGTCATTCGAAACTCCTACATGCGGCACTAGCGCCTGACGGCATAAACACACATAAGTGCCCGATCATTGAAACTGTAATTATAACTTGTGCCACACAATATAATCGGTACGCAGTGTTACTAATTGTAGCACGAAGTTCATGTCTGAGGTTTACCTCTCATACAAACGCGGCAGAAGATCCACACGACATTAAAGTTGTTTACGAAACAGTTTGTCCCTGGTTTCTAGACTACACGCCATCAAGTGTACGGAACCAAGGAAGTAGTATCGGCGTTGCGTGGCTTCTTTAGCAGCAGCGAGGTTCCGAGTTCCCAAATTATGGATGAAATACAATGATTTTTTAAAGTATGAAAGGCAAAAAATTACACCTATTTGAAATATTTTAACCTTATCTTCATATGTATTCGCATTTTTATTTTGGTACAATATTTACCTTCCATCATTGGTCAATGCCAACAAAGCTATCATCTGAGTGTACTGAATTAAATCAATGCATAACACGCATCCGTGGAAGAGTGATAAAAGCTCTGGCTTCTCCATCCACATGTCTCGGGCGGGGGAATGTTCCTTGGTGGTAATCATTTCCTACCCTCCGCATAATCTGGAACTATGAATCCGGAGTGAATGCGAGCTTCATGATAAAAAGTACTACATTGTTCAGAGAGCTTCATTTGTTTCTAGTTAAAGTAACCGTATTGCCAAATAGGTTGAACTAGGATTTTACAAATGAAACAACTAAATAAAGTAAAGAATAAGGATATAGACACTGTGATATCAAGCTGGCGCTGACTCCCTTCCTTTCCAATGTCGCACTCTGCTACGTGTAGGTAGACAGACACACCATCGGCCCCTCAGACCGTGACATACTAGAGATGAACATTTCCTTATGACGTTATAAATTCAAACTCGTGCCCGGAATACTCCAAAAAGAAATGAACAAGTAGTGTAGTTTCCACAGCTCGCTCTACGCCGTAATATCTGCATTTTATTTTTTTTTACTTTCTCTACCAAGTACCTTGTAGGTAGAGAAGCAACCGAGAATTTACTGTAAATACATGTTTTGAGGTCCACTGAATCCCAAAAAAGCATTTTCAGAAAAAGGTGTATGTGTGTGTGTGAGAAGAGAGAGAGAGAGAGAGAAAAAAAAGCTTAACTGAAAAACGAAATATAGGATAAATACCAATCCAATTGGTATTTAGGTCTGTTACCTTCCAAAGATGTGACACGCAGATTTTAAACAAAATATCCTCAACCCAAACTACCCTTTACAAGGAAAGGTTTACGAAATTTTCGATTTTCCAAAACATGGCTTTAACAATTTTGATTAAAATATCATGTATTAAAGACATTTACATGACAAATAAAATGTATATCTTGAATTTTCTGGGAATAGGCTGTACAGACCTCTTCATTAGGAAGGAATTTTGTATAATCTTGTATAACTTGTAAACATTAAACGATAGACGCAAAGCTAATGCACGAAAAAGTTGAATTTCTTTAATACACACAATTTATTTCAAATAGCTTTTGTGGCATTAGCCATTTCCGAGACATCCGTTATTAATGGTTCGAATTGTTCAATACCTGGCCATTCTTTTCAAGTACTGTTGATTTTCAGTTGTTTCTCATGATGTTATGGAATCTTAAGGCCAGCATATAGCTAATATGTAATGTTGCTATTTCTGCAAAAGTTTATCTGGATTAAAATGAAGTAGATAGGACAATAAACTTTCATAATAATAATTTTTATACCTACTAATAAGCAATATAGGGTCGAGAAAGTCGTGTGAATGTAACGCATTAGTTTTTTTTATTTCATTTTATTCTTCCTAATTTTCTTTTTCGCCTTGGCATATAAATTCTTATTTTCTGGGATATAGAACCTGTAGCTTCCTTGGAGTTCTACCACTCAAAACACAATTTTGCCTCAAACTAATTTGAGCACTACCTCGATGTTCCTACAGTTTCTCACATAACAGGATGTTGGCCAATATTATTATTACACAAGGCAACATGCGTAAAAAACAGAGAGAGAACAAGGTACGCAATCAATATTACTCATGAAAATATTGCTGAAGTGCCTAATTTATGTTTAATAATAATAATAAAAATACACACTCCATAACAGAATACTTGAATAGGCTGTACGGTATATTGCCTTTAGTCTTACAAGACGTATCGCTGTTGAAGGCATGTACTTAGGCTAATTAAGAGTGGGGAACAAGAGTTCTTATACAGGAAGCAGTACAGTGTAAAAGTTGCTTAATTAGATGTTCCTGGTAATGAAATATATTGTTTCTTGCATATTGACTGTAGGATTTCTTTCACTTTACACTTTTTCTAGAGCTAATTAATATGCACACAATTTTGTATTTAAAATCACAACCAATTGCTATTCCTGGGCTTGGAAATTACACAGATGAGAACATTTCCAAGGTATTTACAAATATAGCAAATGGAAAGGAAGTAGCACACGCGAGCGCGCGCGCACACACGTGGTTGTGTGGAATACAATACTTCCTCTACTTATCACAGGTAAGTGGTATATCACGAGTAACATAACATGCACAGCAGAATCACTTTTATATTAAATAAATAAATAAATAAATAACGAATATATGCAAATTTTTCGTCTGAATGTATCGCACCGATTTTCCTTTTCGTATATTTTTACTGCAAATGGAAATTTTGTCACCCTTTTGTTCAAGAATTAGTGTGTTATGCACTGTATTTTTACTTTCTCTACTACGTATAGTAAGTAGGGGAAGTATTGTATTCAACCCAAAAATTCGATACCGAGATTTCACCGGAAATATATGTTTTGAGATCCCCTGAATCCAAAAAAAACATTTTTTGGAAACATGTCTATGTGTGTGTCCGTGTGTCTGTCTGTGAACAGCATAACTCAGAAACGAACAGTCGGATGAACAACAAACTTGGTATTTAGGTTCAGTATCTTCCAGAGATGCGATACGAAGGTTTTAAGAAAAAAAACCCTCTCAAATACCCTTTACATGGAACATTTTTCGAAATTTTTAATTTTCTCGAAAATGGCCTCTAACGATTTTCATTAAAATATCACGTGTTTAAGATATTTTCATGACAAATAAAATGTATATCTTGAATTTTGTGGGAATGTCTCCAAAAGTATTCTTCATTGTGAACGACTTTTGCATAACTGCTAAACCATAAGAGATAGACAACATTTTACTACACAAAAGATGTACATCGCGTTAAAATACGCAAATTATGTCATATACATATTTTTTGTTGAGCGATTGTCTTGGATATGCAAAGAGTATTAATCTGAGGTAAAGAGAATGTTGCTGCACCTAGCAACCAGCTATTAAGATATATGTGGATGCTTAAAGGCTACTGTATTTCTATATTGCCCTTACAAATACAAAACAAGGGGAGCGTAGTACGCCTTAAGCGATAGTCAAGTGTTTTTAGAACTGGTCGCTATGTGTAAAATGTAATTCTCTTTGCATGTTAAAAGATCGTTTCTGCAAAGGTTTATCTCGATTAATATGAAATAGATGGAGAATAAGAGTTTGTAAAAATAGTTTGTACAAGAGTAGAGAAAGTTATGTGAGTGTAACACATCAGATTTTTTCTTAAGCTGATGCTCTGAACTAGTTCTGTGACAAAAATACAGTTTAAATTGCCATAAGTTATGCGAAATATTGTTTGCTTTCGAACCAATTTAATATAGATGATGACAGAGCTAGAAAGATACTGGAATCAAGTATACAACATAACTTTATTAATAGCTCTATTTAGTTATACAAACGATCTAACAATGACTGAAAGTAGGTGAGTTTAATGTAAGAAATAACGATAGTATCAATAACAATTATAGCGATAGTATACATGGACTTTAAAGCTATCTCTCACCATTTGGTTAAAATATTGGAGGAGGTAAAGCAGGCTTTATAAGGCTTACCTTGCATTGGAATGTATAGTGTATTACGGTTTTCACATAAAGATTTTACACCGTACTTCTACAGCACTACGGTTGCAAAAGAACACATAAAATACATTTTGTTTGTATGGGCTCATAAAATGTGCATTACGGAAATGAAATGCATAAAACAATATGAATATTTTATGCCAAGTAGAATTCACATGTTTTGTGAAGAAAGCTCTAAAGTACCATTTCATAGGGCTGTAGGTTTGTTTGTTTGTATCATTTTTATTACATCGTTTATTATTATTTATTATTACTACATGACCCTCTTATAGGCTACTTTTCAATTGAAATGAAGAGGAAAACTCGATTACGTAGCAGTCGCGCAAGTTACCCTACACATCAATCTAGAAGTAATCCTTGAATATTATACATTCACAAACAAAGGTGGTGTTCAATTTATTTTTCATTAATCGTAATAGATGTACATGTCAAAGATTCCCATACTATATACCAAAGGGACTTCCAAAAGAAATTTAAACACGATTATGGCAGGCCAAGTAATGTTTATTAAATGTTGCACTACAATAAAAAGTGACCTATCGGCTTGGAGGAGATGCCACTGTTTTTTTTGACATGACTAACGTCATTAATCTCTAGGATCGGAGAGGAATGAGAGGCAAGGCGATAGGGAAATGTACAACTCCACAATGAAAATTGTACTACACTTGCACGCCTCAGCCTCGCTGGTGAATGCAACTGGGAACTGCGGATGTTTTTCACCTGACTGTCCTTCCGATGTCCCGCTTATACTAGCCTCTACATAGTTCCCCGGGGTCGCGGTTTCAAACTCGGTGGAGGGCGATGGGTTTCTTCGAACATAAAAGTCCTTAGCATGGCTTCCTTAGGAAGGGAAGTAAAGCCGATGGCCCGTGTAGTAGATTTACAGCACGTAAAACAAGTTCAAGCCTGATAGAGGCCTCTGAGCAAACTTTCTGGTCTTTCACGCCCAATGTAGAATGGAACGCTAAGGACCTTTGTAGTCATAGATCGTCAATAAATGAAACTCAATTTAATTTTACATGCTCCGCCCACTTATTCGGTAACTGTTTAATTTCTCTTCCCACCGAACGCACTCATATTATGTTCGATTACTACATTTCACTGTTTTTCAACATAGTCGCCAAGTCCATGTAAGCAATTGTTTGAGCTGCCCACTAATCGTTCATTTCCTTGAGGATAGATATCCGTTCCTTGGTCATGGAGCCATTGGAGAATTGCTGTTTAAACTTCCTCAATCATTGGTCATTCTTTTTCCATCCAGATGTTCTTTCAGTATGCCGAACAACGCAAATCGCATAGTGCAAGATCCGGACTGTATGCCGTATGTTTCCATTCCTGCCATCTATAACGTTGAAGCAAAGAATGCTTTGTGCACACCGTGTTGTTGCGTTGTATGGAATGAGAACAATGCCTTTCCTTATTTTTCCACGACTTTGTTTCTTTACTGCGTTGCGCAGCGACGGTGATCAGGAGTTCCCTGTTGATGGCGCACTTTGTATTTCTTCCGCATACGCTCTCCATGTTTTAGGTATGAAATGATACTGTATTTCTCATTGCTCGTAATCCTTTGACTTGAGATACCATTGCCTTCCACAGAGTAACGCTGAAAGAGTTCCAGGAAAACCATAAACCTTGCTTCTTTGTGTACATGCATCCAATCCTGCAATTAATATCGTACGATGGAATGGGTACTGCCTATTGAGATAATCATGTGCTGTGCAATGTTTGCGGTAGTCGCTCTTCGATTGCTGCGAATCATTTCATTGATGTTCTGGATATTGTCTGTGGCCGCTGTTGATCTTCCTTCCCGATCAGCATCACTCACGTATGTAGAGTCTTGTTCAATTATTAGCACCATTTCACAGTGGCTGAACGCGACGTTGCATTTCAGATACCGCCAGAACTTGACGGTGAGGATCAGTGCAATTTAGATTTTTTCCCAGAAGTATCGTATTTCAACTTTGAAGTATGTTTCTAGTTGACGCGACATTTCTTTCTCGCACTATGATGCTGCTCTTAACAGTATCGTAGCAGAACTGTCTGCAACAAGTCCGCCCTGAGCAGGAGCTCTATTCTGAAAATGAATCACTCTTCTTGTGCAATGATCTTAGCGCCGATGACATGTGTAACTTACTTTTTTAAGCCTCCTCGAAAGAGTTATAATAGACACAATATGTGTGCGCTTGAAAGAGGACGTCACTGTTTTTGTTGACATGCAACATCATCAAGGTCTGGGGATCAGAAGAGTGTGAGGGGGGCAAGACGATAAGGGAATGTACAATTCCACAATGTAAACGTTACTACTAGTCGGCCCCGATACGAATGCACTTGGAGCAAGGCGACACTGTTTATTGACAATCCGAACTTCATCCAGGCTAGGGATCAGAGGGAAGTGGGGGGAGGCAACGCAATAGGAGTATTAAATAATACCCGGAAATGCAGATGTTTTCTGTACCTGACTGTCCTTCCGATGCCCCGCCCATTTGTTTCCTAACATTTAGTTCCCCTTACCACCGAACGCAATCATATTGTGGCCGACTAGTTCATGCAAGATAGGAAGTTGTTTATATCGCAAGTAGATCTTTCTTTGTGATATATTCATAAGCAATGGCGACGATAATCACCATTAAATAGTTTCAAACATGATATAAATATAGCAAACTTTACCTTGCGATTACTTAGCACACAATAACATACGAGTATATTTCAGTCAAGAGTAATGCTCCAAAGAATATGTTGATATGGAATGTCTTCATTTATTTGCAGTAATTCTTGCGTATGTGCCATGTTCCTCCTCCCGACGATACATTAATGTCATGGTTGCCATCTACCAGGTTGTCGAGCTACTAAATAAATGTCATATACTTAAAAAGTAAGAAAAGTTGTTATACTTTTACTCGTGTATTTAAAATTAAATTTAAAAAAAGCTGTTGAGAAGCTCCACAGAGATTTGCACTTGCAATCTCAGAAATAATAAGCTAACCTCTACCGTCATCTAAGAGTGCTACAAGAGTGCAATGTTGAAGATACGGTCCTTCTTTTAAAAATTGTTTTTATATACACGTGGCCTCAAAGCATATCTTTTTAGTGAAATCTCGTACTTATTATAAGTAAGCAGTAGAGAAAGTAAAACACAGCTGTACATTAACCCTTCCTAAATCGATATTATGAGATAGAGAAATATCCTTAGTGATTTGCTTGTTCAAAGACGTTTCTAAATGTCTGAGAGAGGAGCACAATACTAATTCTTCGATACGTAGAATAATCAGTTTTTCTCCCTTTCCTGTGGACGCATAAAATTTTCTGTGTTAGAATAACAATGAAAGCGTAATGACGGTTCAAGTCTTTAGGAAGACCTGCACTAGCTTTTTTTCCCCATTTTACATTTTAAAGCTTCTATCAAAGCTTGAGTAAATCAGTTTAAAAAGAGTGCGTGCCCTAGGTACACGTTCAAACGGAATGAACCCCTCTTTTTGTACGTGCGAGGAGAAGACAAGTGAATAAAAAGGGATCTGAGGAATAGAGCAACATTCAGGAGAATTGGGTCGGATCGCCGTCAACAGGAGGAAGAGTTACACGGGAGAGATCCAACACGGTTAGAGTTTAGATTGCAACAGAATGCGAATTGTGACCTAACTGAAACAGATGGCTTCCTTCTTCGCATGACTAGCATAGCAACCAAGCATCTGTATACAAGAAAAAACAAAGTTATGTTCGGGATATAAATATCTGCCAAGCACGGCAGTTTTACAGAGGCATCTTGCGTGGAAACAAATTGAGAAACCTCCTGTCAACCGCTTTAGGAGTGTTTGTTACACAAAACCCATATCTGTATGAGAAATATGAACAGAAAGGTATCTTGAAAAGTACTAAGTAAAAGTGCATTTGGAAATATCACGGGTGAAGTAAACTATAAAACGTGACGCACGTTCACTTTCCGGTTGAGTGACAGGCATGCCTACTGAAGGAAATTTTGAGTAGAAGTGGTAGTTGGACTCATTTTTAATCTAACATTTTGTTAGTTATTCCCTCTAAAATACCTTTTTATGCAAACTGTATCGAAAAAGTTTGAAAAATAATATTTTCCCACCATAACTTACTTCAAACTGGATTGTATTATAATGTGAATTAATAATTACTGAATATTAATTAAATCACACTGGCAGCGCTGCTCGCTGTTACTTCTGTTTTCTATTTGTAATGCCTTCATTATGTTTAACTTCCTTCAATCGGATAATTCATACCGAACAATGAATGAATTGGATGAATTATTCAAATGAGCCCAGGGTCCAAAGACCTCACGACTATCCACATTCGCCTTCCGTTTATAATGTAAAACACCGAAAAAAAACATAGAGGTAATAACTCAACCTTGCTGAGATTCGAACTCAAACTTCTTGAGGCAGATACATTACCCCTAAACTACGAAGGTGGGCGCTGCTTGCGTTGTGTTAAATACGGAGATTATTCTATTCTATCTCATATTCTCTCCCTCTGCTTCCTCACTGTCCCTCCCTCTTTCCCCTTTTCACTCTCCCCTCCATTGCAATTACCTCTCTCTTTCTCTTTCCGTGCAGCTTAGATGCAATGTGATGTTTTGAAAACCGGTAATAAAATTGCTTTCTCTTGGGTACTAATGGACAATTTTTAAAAAATAGTGAAAGGTTTAACATAACAGATAGTTCTGCCTCTTCTATATGCCTGAAACACTACGGTGTTTCTCTTGTATACAAATAATAGTAACGAAACATTTATATAGTTCTAAACATTTTGCCTTGTGTCCTTTGGGCCTTGTAACCTATTTCTTAAGGGATGCCTAACTTTGGTATTTCGTAGCGCAAAGAATTGCAGGTTCGGGTACTGCCTCGGGCAGCGCTGTTTGTGTTCTTCAATGTATGTATATATGTGTGTAAATAAAATGGAAAACAACCAGGAAATAACAGGAACATAAGGGAAAACGAAAAAAAGAAAAACGGTATGACAAATATGAAGTTTCATAACAATAATTTTGGCCCAGTATTATGCAGTATTTGACTTCAAGATAACCCATCATACATGTTAGTAGAAATTATCAATACAAACCTTATATTAGCAGAAATAGTTCGGTGTTAGTGTTATATTCGTAGTGACTTTCCTTCACACTGTGGCCAGAGCACGGCTGCTCGCAAGCCGGCCGCAGCAGGTTTGACTCCCCCCGAAACAATTACAATGCTCCCCTTATTTTCTTATTGCTACAATTGATTACACAGATAATAATCGCATACCTTATCTTAAAAGATATTTGAAATGTTATCCTTCTCTATTCCACACTTTCTGGCATTTCTCAGGAAATTTTCATTCACACTCGAGAGTTCATTTTCCGAAATTGAGTGAGTTTCTCGCCTGCTGATTTCTCTTCCAATATAAACGTTTTGTTGCATACACTTTATTTTTCATGTGATCATCGGAATCGGGAATTTCTGTAATTGTAGTTTGCAAAATTATAGGGTAATTGCCACACGCTTAACATTCTTCATGGTTCCATTTGTATCACTATGTTTCGTCGCAAAATAACAGATATTCTACTACAGAATAACCCGATTTTACACACGAGATTCCCTTGCATGACACGAAGATTGGTGTGCACTAAATGCGTACAGAATAATAGGACCTGTATTTTTTTAACAAACAATAAATGCAGATAAAGGAATGTATCTCAGCATTTTTTTGAAAGGTGGCCGACGTTCGCTGTCAGTCTGAATTTTTCCAACAAGACTCTACTAAAGCGCATGCCGTTGATGAGTCGTTAATTTAATTCAGGAAAATTTTAAGCTATGGTTACTAGTAAAGGGTTTATGGTCCTCACGATCCCCTGATTTAACCGTATGCTGTTCTTATCTATGGGGAACTTGAAAATTAAAGTGTATGCAACCTACGTTGGAAGAATTAAAACAAAACAGCAGGGAGAAATTCACTAAATTTTGAATATTGGTTACTCAAATGTGAGTGAAAATTGGTTGAGAATATTTCAGATATGTGTGCATAGAAGAAGACAATATTTCCAACATCTGTTATGATAAGTGATTATTATCGCTGTAATTTGTAACTATGAGAAGGGAGGCGGTTGCGGAGATATTATTTTTCTTTCGGCGGTTTATCAACCCGAGCCGGCCGGTGAGTGAGCCGCCAAGCTTGGCAGTGTAAGGGAAAATCACTGTACATACAATATTTTCTGCCTCATATGTTTCACAGCATTTTTTTCTTTTGGTTGTTCTGTAACTTAACAGGCAAAATCAAGGTAGTTATTCATTATGTAATTTTATAGCTATTTGTAATTTTATTCGGCAATTATTTTTAAAGCACTCAGTATAAAAAGCAAAAAGAAAAAATCTTATGTGATACCTTCACATGACTTTCCATACCCTATATCGTTTATTAGTGTGTATACAAACTATACTTACTAAAGCTTATTTTTCTATCTACTACATTTTAATCTAAATAAATTAAAAATCTTAATCTAAAATCTAAATAAACTTCGCAGAAATAGCTATATTACACATTTCGTTATACATAAAAGGGAACAACGATAGTCAAATGTTTAAGAATTGGACTCTATACGCTGGCCTTAAAATTCCACACTATTTCAATGTAACCGCGAGAAACAACTGAATGTTGACAGGACTTCAAGAGAATGGCTAATTAATGAAGAACCCGAACCATTGCTAACGGATATCTCAGAAATGTCTTATGTCTCAAAAAACTTATTTGAAATACGCTGTGTGCTTTAAAGAGATCTACACTTTTTTTGTGTAGTACGTTTTCGTCTATCGCTTAATGTTTAACAGTTATACAAGATTATACAAAAGTCCTTCCAAATGAAGAGGATTTCATAGGTTATTCCTAGAAAATTCAAGAGATATATTTTATTTTACATGTAGATATTCTTATTATATGGTATTTTAATTAAAATTCTTAGAGCCATTTTTTTAGAAAATTAAATATTTCGGAAAATGTTTCATGTAACGGGAAGTTTACGCTGGGGAGGGATTTTTGAAAATCTTCCTGTCGCATCCTTGAAAGGTACTGAACCTGAATACCAAGTTCGTTACTTATCACACATATGAGTTTTTTTCTAAAAATTCTTTGTTTTTTCTTGATGCAAAAAGCTTCAAAATATGTGTTTCTGGCGAAATCTACATATCCAATTTTTGGACGGAATGCAATACTTCCTCTACCTTCAATATGCGTGTTAGAATATGTAATAACGTTTCTTTACATACAGTAAATGACGCCGAACAGAGTGTTCTTCTATAACTATAATAAACGAGCTGGATGGCTCGGGCGGTAACACCTGTGGCCTGCATTCTGGAGGTCTCGGGTTCGATCCCCGGCAACCGCTTACCATCGCCTACGTGTTTTTTCGGGGTTTTCCGGATCGTCAGGCAAATTCTGGAGTGGTCTCTTTCATTCCGCGAACTTCCTGTCCCTCCGTTTCGTTTCATTAATCATTGGAAGTGTCGGCGAATATGTTTCGGCGCAGCATGGCAGGGGAAAAGGGTGCTTTCTGTGAACTTTCTCTGCCCCTCGGTCTTCGGCTGGTTGCTGGGGTATAAGGACCGCCCATTCAGGCGGGGCGGTGTCCCCAGTCTAGCTGTCCGACTGTCAGGTCCTCTCAATCTAGAAACTGTAGACATCCTATCACTGCTGTGGCGTCACTTTTGGTTCCGGCCGCCCGGCATCTCCCTTCACCTCACCCCTCTCTCCCGGAGGTGCCTTCTCGTAAGGCGTTGTACAACATCCTTACTTCTGGATTGGTGCCGAATTCCCTCTGCTTCACAATCCATCCATCCAACTGTAATAATCACTTTGTATAAAAATAAATTTGTCTCAATGCGGCAAAGGCGTATAACCTGTAACCTTGCTGTCAATATTCACTTGTAAAATTCCATCTATTGGTATGTAGGACAGCCTGTACAGACGGCACCTTTGAAACATTATGATTACCATTTTTCTCCCTCTTCTCCAATTATTTCTCACTTGGAACTGAGCTTTGTGCGATTAATGTTGTATTGTGCTTTTAAGCAATCAAAAACGCTCATTAAAAGACCATGAGCTTCTTTCAGCATAAAATAAGCTTAAACACTATGAGAAAGTTGACATTATTCTAGAACTTGACTATACTTACAGAAGGTTTTATACGACTAGCTGATAATGGTAAAAATAACAAATCGTATAATATCTTGCTAGGATGAAGTTTAGTGTTCCATAAAGTTAGTCTATAGCGTTCAATACTTCTGGAAAGTCTCAAGAGTAGCAAAGAAGCACTTCAGTCGTCTATCCAGAGCTCTTGCAATAAAGTTTCGCAGTGCCATATAAAAAAGCCTGCAGATTGAGGGTATCCAAGCGTAAAACAAACTTTGAATCCCTGCATTTGGAGCTATTATTCTTTTTCGGCATAGAATATACCTGCCCTCAAGTAAAAGTTCGTGAAATGCTAATGTAAGAAAAATATTGAATACTTCCTCAATAACTGAGAGATTTCCCTGCAGAATATTGTGAGGTAACATACACTAAGATATATTTCTCGAAGTTTTAAGTTTATCGTGAAGAAACACTAAGTGAAGCTCTTATGTCTTATGATTGTACTCTGTGAAGGCGCAGGTTCAGTTCTTTGCAATTATTGCGAATAAGAAAGTTACTTAAAAATTGGATAGTGTGTAAAAAAATCTGATGTGTTACACTCGCATGACTTTCTCTACTCTTGTACAAACTATTTTTACAAACGCTTATTCTCCATATGCTTTATGTTAATCGCGATATCAAGATGTTAATCTTATTGCTAATTTACTTGTAGATGCAGGGGAATTGGTAAGCTTTAAGCTATAGACAAATATTTTAAGAGCTGGTTGCTATGTGGAGTATTCCATTCTCTTTGCATTACCAGGACAAAAGAAATGAATAACGAATTTCCATTTGAGCAAAACTATAAATTTTGGAAAATTTAAGGGAATAATAAGCAATATCTCGAAAATGGTTCACTCGACAACAAAAACTGTATATGATATAAATTGTGTATTTTAACGCGATCTACATTTTTGGTGTAGTAAAATTTTGTCTATCTCTTATGGTTTACCAGTTTACCAAAAGTCGTTCACAATGAAGAATACTTTTGGAGACATTCCAAGAAAATTCGAGATATACATTTCATTTTTCATGAAAATATCTTAAGCATATGATATTTTAATCAAAATCGTTAGAGCCATTTTTGAGAAAATTAATATTTTCGAAAAATGTTCCATGTAAAGGGTACTCTGGGGTGGGGGGATTTTCTTAAAAACCTTCGTGTCGCATCTCTAGAAGATACTGAACCTAAATACTAAGTTTGGTGTTTATCCGACTGTTCGTTTCTGAATTATGCTGTTCACAGACACACTCACAGACATGTTTCCAAAAATGCTTTTTTTGGATTCAGGGGGTCTCAAAACATGTATTTCCGGTGAAATCTCGGTATCGAATTTTTGGATGGAATACAGTACTTCCTCTACTTACTATACGTACAGAGAAAGTAAAAAATCCATATTATCCTGGGAAGTGTAGGTTGCATTTTAATGGACTAATGGTGTAATTGAATAAAACTGAAATGTATCCTAATTGAAATAATTTATTTCATAACGGAAGGAAAAAATATCATGTGATAAATTCACATACATTCTATGTCCTATCGTTTATTATTAGGTATACAAAATCTTCTCACTCGGGTTTATTTTTCTATCTACTACAGTTTAATCCAAATAAACCATTGAAGAAATAGCTGTAGTGCACATTTCATTATAGATACAACGAGAACAGCGATAGTCAAATGTTTAAGAACTGCACGCTATATGCTGGCCTTAAAATTCCATACTGTTTCCATGCAATGACGAGAAACAACTGAATGTTGACAGGACTTCAAGAGAATGACTTCGTAATGAACAGTTCCATTAATAATATCTCAGAAGTGGCTTATGCCACAAAAAACTTATTTTAAATAAGTTGTGTGTTTAGAAAGATCTGCATTTTTAGTGTAGTATGCTTTCGTCTATCGCTTAACATTTGCCCATTATACAAGATTATATAAAATTCCTCTCTAATAAGGAGGAAAATTCAAGATATACATTTTATTTGTTATGTAGATATCTTCAACATATGGTGTTTTAATAAAAATCGTTAGAATCATTTTTTACAAAATATAAAAGTTTCATGTAAAGGGTAGATTGTGGTGGGGAGATATTTTTTAAAATCTTCGTATCGTATTTAGAGACATTTTTCTTAAATGTCTTTTTGGGGGAGGGGGCTTCAAGCGGCTCAAGGCATGTGCTTTCCGGTGAAATCTCGTATCGAATTTTTGGGTGAAATGCAATACCTTCTCTAGCTGCTGTGTACGTGGTAGAGGAAGTAAAAAGAAATCAGATGTTAACAATACACGGCTTTCTGTATTCAGCATCTTCCACTAAACATTCTATATGAAGATTTCATCGGAAATACACGTTTTGGAAACCCTTGAGCTCAAAAAAATAATTCTTAGAATAAGTGTGTGTGGGGGCGTGTTAAATACCAAATTTGTATTTAATTTCAGTATCATCCAAGGTTATGACACAAAGATTTTATAGAAAATCCTCCCGCACTACACTACTCTTTACATGGAGAAAGTTTCCATACATTTAAAATATTTACAATGATTAATTAAATTTATATCTTGAATTCTCCGAAAATAGCCTGTAAACTCCACTTCATTCGGAATGATTTGTATACTTTTGTATAACGCATAAAGCTGAATAAATTTTACTCAACAAAAAATGCGTTACACAAAATTAATTCAGAGTACTTCTCAGGATATTTGCAAAACGTTGTTATATATATATTTTGTTTGTAATCCAAATATCTTAATCATATGGTATTTGAAGTTTGGTAGCGGTAGCTTCTTGCACGTCTTCATGTCCCAACCTTAGAACATGCTGAACATAGGCATGGATTTTTACTTTCTCTACTACGTATAGTAAGTAGGGGAAGTATTGTATTCCACCCAAAAATTCGATACCGAGATTTCACCGGAAATACATGTTTTGAGATCCCCTGAATCCAAAAAAAAACATTTTTGGAAACATGTCCGTGTGTGTCTGTCTATGAACAGCATAACTCAGAAACGAGCAGTCAGATAAACACTAATTATTTAGGTTCAGTATCTTCCAGAGATGCGACACGAAGGTTTTCAACAAATTCCCCCCACCCCAGAGTACCCTTTACATGGAACAGTTTTCGAAAATTTTAATTTTTTCAAAAATGGCTCTGACGATTTTGATTAAAATATCATATGTTTAAGATATATTCATGACAAATAAAATGTACATCTTGAATTTTCTGGGAATGTCTCCAAAAGTATTCTTCATTGTGAACGACTTTTGGTAAACTGGTAAGCCATAAGAGATAGACAAAATTTTACTGCACAAAAAATGTAGATCGCGTTAAAATACACAATTTATGTCATATACATTTTTGTTGTTGAGTGTACCGTTTTCGAGATATTGCTTGTTATTCCCTTAAATTTTCCAATACTTTATACTTTTTCTCAAATTCGTTGTTCATTTTTTTTATGTCCTGGACATGCAAAGAGAATGGAATGCACCACATAGCAACCAGCGTTAAAATATTTGACTATCGCTTAAAACCTACCATATTTCCCTTGCATCTACATGAAAATTACCAATAAGATTGACATCTCGACATCTCGATTAACATGAAGCATATGGAGAATAAGCGTTTGTAAAAATAGTTTGTACAAGAGTAGAGAAAGTCACGTGAGTGTAACACATCAGATTTTTTGGTATTTATTCGACATGGTTTTTGAGCTATGCTGTTGACACATATACACGCACGGATCTTCATCTAAAGTTATTTTTTATTCACGGAGCCTGAAAGCGTGTTTCCACCACTATTTCAATATAACATTTTCGAGCAAAATGCAATATTTCCTGTACCTGCTATATTTAGTTGCTAGAAGAGGTATAAACAACGCGAATGACATTTTAAAAGCCCGTAGCTTGAAATACTGACAAATTCAAACTGACTACATGAAATACATTGTCAACAGCTAAAGCTACAGAAGAGGTACAAACACTACATTATTTCTATAGTAAATTACAGTTTTTTATGTACTATAAATTTCTATAGAATGCAATAATAATAAAAATAACTTGACCGGTCATTTACAGGAAACATATTATATTTCAATCGAAGCCATTAGATCCGTTCTTCGGAAAATAATAAAAATAAGAACATTCTTCCATATAAGGTGTTTTGGAGAGGAGAAATTTTGTTTAAAATCTCGTAGTGCATTTCTGTAAGATGCTATATTTATAGACGTTTCGTATTTGAGCAAATTTTCGTTCTTAAGTCATGCTTTACACACACACACACACACACACACACACACACACACACACACACACGCAGAGGGAGAGAAAGCGAAACTTTTCAAAACTTACATTTTTTGGAATTCAGGGATATCAAAACCGCTATTTCCAGTGGAATACATGCTTTTACAACTACAATTGTTAAATGGTAGAGAAAGTAATAAGTGAGTTGTCCATTTCCAATGCTTGTTAAGTTCTTCTAGATATGTTTAAGAAATTGGAAAAATAAAACTGGCTGTAGTTCGGAATGGGAATTTGCATTGTTATTTTTGGGTTAATAACACTTTTACCAAACGCAAAGCGCCGGGAGTTATTTACATTAGAGCTTTAGCCTGATTTTAGTATTTTTAGTTAGAAAGTAACGGTTTTAGGACCTAAGAAGAATAAAATGGATGCAGTTCGAGGTCTCCCGAAAGAGGATAAAGGCACCTCTAGAAGAATTTGAGTTTTGAGTACAATATCGGCTTTGTAAATTAGTGGCCCAATTGCGATGTTCACGAATTACATCATTAGCATACGCAAGTTTTCAAGGGTTTGTGACTGGTCGAGTGGTCTGTGTTCTGTCTCTCAGCCTGGAGGCCCAGGCTCATACCCATACTGGGGTGGGAGAATTTTTGTTTGACTTCTTCCTTACCCGAGGTAGAATCTGGAAAACGAACGTGAGAGTGAATATGTGTTTCGCGGTAAAATGAAAAAAAAAAAAACAAAGCAAAAAAAACTTAAAAAAAGAGATGGCTCTGGGTAGATGTATTGCGCCATTTGGAAGGTGGCGTATTCAGATCCCGTGTAAACGGCACCTGACTTTCTGATTAGTTGATTGCCTTCAACTTCCAAGTAAATACTGGACTGAATACTCAATACCACAACCCATAGTCCCAGGAAAGCAATCTGACTTTCCGTTTACTTGATTTCCATCAATTTCCAAGTACATGCTGGACTGAATATTCAATACCAGGACTCATAGTCCCAGGAAGGCGATTATGCAACTAAGGATACCTATGAAGAAATTACATAAACAAATGGTTCAGGAAATTGACTATACGACTAAGGCAGTCTACCAACAAGATCTCTAATCATATAGTAGAGGTGTGACTATACATCTAAGGCCGCCTATTAACAAGTTACCTAAGCAGATGGTACAGGAAAGCGACTATACAACTAAGGTCATCTGTGAAATTACCTAAATATATGCTACAGAAAAACGATTATGCAACTAAGACCATCTGTCAAAAAGTTACCAAATCAGATACTTCAGGGAAGCGACTGTGCAACTAAAGCATCTGTCAACAAGTTTAAGCAGATGATATACGAAAGTGACTATACGACTAACGCCATCTTCCATCACAGCGATTACGTGTATACTCAAAGAAAAGCCAGGAGTTCCACGATCTCAAAGTTCACATTCCACCAAACTCAGTACGGCAAAATAGATGCTACAGGAAGGGACCACAAAACGAATGTCATCTTTGGCATACACTGATTCCTGTGAACGTACCGACCAACTTGCAATAACCATCACTATATGGCCAAGAAGATAAAGCGAGCTTAAAAAATGAAAGATATATAGCCTACACATGACATGTGTGGAAAAACAATTAATTAACATTTATTGACCGGATAGTGATTACTACGAATACCGGGACTTAGTCGACATTGGGCTATGTCATCTCAAAATGAATTTGAGAACATCTTATGGTTGTAAATATGTGAGTCCTTTGGAGGATTAAATATCCTACAGGAATATTGCCATAGTAGTTCAGTTGGTTTTAATAACATCACGGAGAGCCGAAGATTTGCGGTTTAAATCAGGTTATGGCGTTCAGCTTAAGCTTACATGCGTCATAGTGAAAGAATAATTAATAAAAATATAAATAAAACTAAGTTAAAGAAAAACCATACAATTCTAACAGTTATACCATCATATGTTTCTCAGGTAAAAGCTACGGACATGACCATAGAACTTAAAGTCACTATATTAATAAAACAACTAAAAAATGTATCTTATGTGTTACATTAACATAACTATCTCTATCCTCTATCGTTTATTTGTGGCTGTTCAAAATATTTTTACGAAATTTTATTTTTATCTACTTCATTCTAATGGAGACAAACTTTTCCAAAATAGCTGTATTACACATTTAGTTAGAATACAAAAAGAACAGCAATAGTGAAATGTTTAAGAACTGGACGCTACATACTGGCATTAAAATTCCATACTGTTTCCATGCAATCGCGAAAAGCAACTGATAATTGACAGGACTTAAATTAATTATTGAATAAATAGAACCATTAATAATTGATATTTCGGAAGTGGTTTATTCCAGAAGAAAGATATTTGAAATAAATTCTGTCTTTTAAAGAAATCTACATTTTCGGTAGTACGTTTTCGTCTGTCACTTAACGTTTACTAGTTCGCAGGCTATTCCCATAAAATTCAATATACACATGTTATTTGTCGTGTAAGTATATTTAATGCATGGTATTTTAATAAAAATCGTTAGAGCCATTTTGCTGGAAAATAAAAAAAAAAAAAAAATGTTCCATGTAAAGGTTAGTCGGGGTGGGAGGATTTTCGTAAAAATTGGGCCGACGTATCCTTGGAAGGCACTGAACCTAAATACCAGGTTTAGTATTTATCCAAATTTTTGTTTTTTAGTTTTGCTGTTCACACACGTACGAGCATTTTTCTAAAGATACTTTTTTGGGGCCTCAAAACATTTTTGTTTTTGGTGACATCTAGGTATCGAATTTACTTCCTCTGCCTACTATGTACATGCTAGAGAAAATAAAAATGTATTTTTGGGGGGTTCAGAGGGTCTCAAAACATGTATTTCCGGTGAAATCTCGATATCAAATTTTTGGCTGGAATACAATACTTCCCTATTTACTTCACACAGTAGGAAAGTAGACAGAAAGAAAACTTCTCAAAGACTACATTTTACCTCCCATGACCCTAACTGACGCTTATATAAGAATTACAATAAAAACAGTCGCTAAACATTGGTGGGATATAAACTTCAATTTTCTGTAGTCCGTTTTACTAAACCAAACTCTTGTAATGAAAATCTTTTATATCTCCATGAGCAGTTGTTTATACTGAAGGGTTTCTTTGCTTTCTCTTGTTTAAGCTAAAACAATCCAAGATCACCAGAAGCCCTCCCAAATCGCACAAGTTTAGCTGTTATCACAAAAGCTGTGGAAATTTCCACTTGTTTTATAGCGGTAGGATTAAGCCAAATAGTTTTGTTCTTCGTGCGCCGAGTTCAAATTAGTTACAGGTCAGTAACCTTAGTGGAAAGTTCCCTGTTTGTAGTACAGAGTGAGCAAACTGGTAGAAAACTAGTCAGCATTCCTTGTAAGCTATTGCGTCGTCAACCATGCTGCGTAATTCTACACAGTAGCATTTCAAATAAAACTCCATTCTTCATGAGTTTTTCTGCTTAAACCATATACACACTTTTTACTTTCTCTACCACGTACATAGTGGGTATATAAGGTATTGCATACCACCCAAAAATTTTATACCGAGATTTCACCGGAAGTACATGTTTTTGGGGTACCTTGAGTCCAACAATATCATTTTTAGAAGAAGGTCAGGAACAATATATAGTCGAAAACGAAATGTCCGTTAGATATAAACTTGGTATTTAGGATCGCTACCTTCCAAAGATGTGACACCAAAATTTTCAAGAAAATCCCCCTGCCCCAAACTAACCCTTTTCGTGGAACATTTTACGCAACTTTTTATTTTCTAAAAAATGGCTGTAGTGATTTTTATTAAAACACCATATATTAGAGATACTTATATTAAAAATAAAATGTATATCTTCAATTTACTGGAAATAGCCTGAAAGTCCTCTTCATTCGGAAGAAACTGTGTGGAACCGTGTATAACTTGTAAACCTTAAGTGATAGATGAAAACGTACCACACAAAAAATGTAGATAACTTTAAAACATAGTTTATTTCAGATAACTTTTTGTGACTTCAGCCATTTCCAAGGTATCCGTTATTAATTCTTCGAATTATTCAGTACTTGTCATTCTTTTTAACTCCCGTCGGTTTTCAGTTGCTTCTCGTAATTGTAGAAAACAGTATGAAATTTTAAGGCCAACAGAGAGCGAGCAACATTTTCTTCTTAAACATTTGACTATAGCTGTTCTCTTTGTATCTATAACGAAATTATAAAGTAGCTATTCCTGTAAAGTTTATTTCGATTAAGATGAAGTAGATAAACAGATAAACTTTCGTAAGAATAATTTGTATACCAACTAATAAATAATATAGGGTAGAGAAGGTCATGTAAAAGCAACATGTAGATTTTTACTTTCTCTACTGCGTACCTAGAGGAAGTACTCTATTCCACCTAAAACTTCCATACGCGGTCACTGAGGTCATTGGAACAAATAATTAGGTCGTGTGTGTATATGGACACCAAGACTCATAAACGAAAATCTGGATAAATGTCATCTTTGGTATATAAATTCAGTGAGCATCATCAAGATTTTTAAGAAATTCCTCTACCTAATCGCCATTTACACGCCAAAGATGTCTATCTTTTTTATTTTCTCAAAACGTCTGTAGTCAATTTTGGCTAAAACATCATGGATGTAAACATTTACATGACAAATAAAATGTATAATATGAATTTTCTAAGAGGTCCAGTCCATTCGCAAGGAATGTTTAATACTTTTGTACAACCAGTAAACAAAACTTCACTTCTTCTTC
Source organism: Deroplatys truncata (assembly GCA_030765065.1). Classification (NCBI taxonomy): domain Eukaryota; kingdom Metazoa; phylum Arthropoda; class Insecta; order Mantodea; family Mantidae; genus Deroplatys; species Deroplatys truncata. Next base: position 68,179,165 of record CM060986.1, read on the forward strand.
ACTTCACTTTACTTCACGGCATAGGCATAATGCCCATTCTATCTCACACTAATTGTTCCCTCCACCTCTTTCTGGGTCGGCCGACATGGCTCCTTCCTTTTGGTTGATACTGATGAATCTGCTATTCTTTGAACATGTTGCATCCATTCGTTCCGATGTTTTTCAACTTTGCTATTTATTGAACAAATTATTAAATGATTTATTTTTAGGTCTGCTCTTATATCTTCATTTCTTATTTGGTCTAACCTTGTACATCCTTTTCTTTTCCTTAAAAAGTTCGTCTCTGAACATTGTAATTGGCCTTTCCTTTTCTTTTCCCCGTAATGGTTATGTCTCATTTTCATACAACGTTCTATGTATATTCCACATATTATTTGGAAGCTTGCAGGCTTTTACTAATGTCCTTTTCAGTTCCTGCCAAATAGCTAAAATTATGTCATAAATAATTAAATTCTCTTACTTGTGCTATCCATTTATTTTCTAAAATTATTTTTAACCGTATTTCTCACAAAAACGTACTTCACGGAATATATAGCTGTCTTTACAACACACAATTTATTTAAAATAACTTTTTTATGACATCAGTTATTTCGGAGATATCCTTTAATGCTCCTTGGACTTTTTTAATCCTTTCACCATTCACTTGTTTCTGCGATCTCTTTAAAAGAGTGTGGAATTTCAAAGCCAGCCCATGCCAACTCGTTTTTAAAAATCTGACTGTCAATTCAGTTTTCTCTACCGCCATTGTCTCAGCGAAATGCGTAATGAAACTATTTCTGCAAATTTTTATTTCGATTATTATGAAGTAGATGGAAAAATAAGCTTTCATGAGAATATTTGTAGGAGTTATATAAAATAAACTATAGTGGATAAATAAAGACATGTGAATGTACACATCAGATTTTTACTTCCTCTGCTGCTTACTTTTGCCAAGTAGATGTACCGTATTCCAGGCAAAAGCTTCATATAATATTTCGCAGAAGTACCAGTTTTGAGATCCTTGAACTCAAATAAAAACTTGTTTCTAGGGATAGAGACAATAGAATATTATAACTCAAAAGCAAAATGTCAGATTGAAACTGGAACTTCTTTCTATTCCAAAACATATAAAGATCCAGAAGAAGGACAACAGAGGACCTAAAGAATCAACCGACAGAATCTCCAAATGTCATGATACCCACGCCTTCCAGAAAAGCAACTGCACCTCTCCTAAAACGCACCGCAAGGAAAATAGCTAACTTACCTGAAATTTTCCAAGGATTTTCATAAAATTTCCTTCATTCCAAACTATTTTTATTCGGAAAATTTTTATATTTTATTTTTTGAAATAAAAACTGGTGATTTTGATTCAATCATCAAATTCTTGAGAAACTGGCATGAACATTAAAGTGTAGATATATATTGAATTTTCTGCAAATAGGCTGTATGATCCTCTTTATTCAGATTTAATTTTATATATTTTGTAAAAGTAAGCGCTAAACAAAAACTTACTAAAAAAAGAAAATCCTCTATAATTTGGATTTTATGAAAGTAGGTATCGTTAGCAAATATAATATTACCAACTTTAAAGTACAATAGATGTATTGGTTTAAAACAGCTGGTAATATAAATAGGGCTTTTAACACGAGCCACTATTGCTATAAATTTAAGATTAAGACATTATAATAAAATTGTTATATCACTTCATTGTTATTGTCCATGTTTCTTGCGATTAAATTATATTTATATTGTATCGATCATGTAATGGCGGATTCGGAAATAGATTCGGACGTGCTACTTTCTCTGCGCAAGGAATTTATATTTCAAATCAGCACCACAATTACACCAAAGGAATAATAATAATGCTAAATAAAATATGTTTATTAATAAAATTATTGTTATTTATTCTGTTGATTTATTTATGGCACACTCTTCCATATATTGTTCAGTTTGTTCAGTTTTCACTGTGACTTCGCTAGCACGCTTGCTTACTCGTACAAGTGTTTCTGGAAGCTTTGGGAGCGCTTCTGGCATTTACATCGGCTTAAGGAGCACTCCTCCTTATTTCTCAACCGACTAATTGGTCGGCGCTGAAGTACACCGTCTTCCACGCGATAAGTCTAGCACATAACGGCAATACGTCACAATATTATAGAATGTTATGAGTTTATAAGCGATCATGTTGTCACCAATGGAGTTATGAAGGTCATAGAACAACAGATAGAGCTCACGTCCGCTTATGTACGAATGCATACCTATTTCCACACAATTGCAGCTGGATAATTTAGGGGGTACCTAAAACAGTATATGACAATACATATTAAAAATCATCGTATTTTGCTCGTACGATTGTTACACGTAAAATAAACTCCAGTTGTATCATAAATTACTATTTTAGAAAACAGAGTTTGAACATGCGACTTGCCTTAATCCCTTCTGGTCTTTCCAAACAATAATGAAGCTGTAAAAACGCTTGATGAAGATACTTTAAATTCTTTCTACCCCTTCTCTCCCCATCCCTTTTTCTTGTCATTTTGTCTTTCCTGCAGAGAAATCTGCAGAGGAGGTGGAACCAGCTTCTTAGTGAGCTACATCAGAGAGACGCTGGATTAATACCTCAGTTGGAGTCTGGATTACATCAGTCGTTGCGAATTATACGTCTTAAAGATTCACTAGGCACTCGCAAGGAAGAGAGATTACGAGTATGAGCAAAGAGAAAGTAGCAGTGCAGGATAATACGGCATAATGTGACGTTCAGTGTTTTGTTTTTAAACTTAACAGTCTAGCGCTGAGTTTACTTCACAGATAGTAGTTCTTACTCTGCAGCTAGCAGCAGTTTTCACTTTACTTTACGGTGTTGTACACTATAGTAACAAAATTTGCCTTTCGTCAAATATAATTTTTTTTATCTTAATTATTATAAAAGAATGTCTGGATTTTAATGATTATGGTAGGAGCGAGTATCATATTAACATTATTTACGAGTTTAGGTTATGCAATCTAAGCATTATAAATCATAGGAAATAAATCATAAATAATTCGGCATTCATTAATGTGTGAGACACTTCATATGTTAGGGCACATTAGCTCCTCCCCTGCATTTCATATGTTATCACCTGGTATGTTGTATCCATAAAACTAAGAAAGCCACTTGCATATGTTCACTTCCTGGGAGAGAAATGATCAGAAGTTACGGACTGTGTTGTAGCCTGTTATTACCACAATATAAGTAATTAACAGTTTAGGTGTTAATTATTGCTTATTTAATAAAGTACCGAGTTTTTTTCATCATCGTTGTCAAAGAAAGTAATATCGCAAAATGGTTTCGTCCTCTTTGTATAAACCACAGCACTTGGAATACCGATGTTACGCCATTGCTGTATGCAATACGTCGTTCCTATTTTTAATACGCGTGCCAATTGTCCACGATAATGAATAAGTAAGAACCTGTTTATAATGGCATGGAAGTACAAAAGTAAATTACTTTATATAGAAACATTAATACAAAAACAAGCATCTTAGTACTGAATGCACTTCCTTGGAGCACTTTGAAGTAAAAAACAGGCCCATTTTCTCGTGTAGTGTATCTTTACATGGCACAGAAAAGAGGAACTGTTTTTTTTGTTTTTTGTTTTTTTGCGTTGCCGGTTACTTGGTAAGCGGGGGTTGACCAAGAAAACCTTGAGTTGTTCTCATTTATACCCTGAAGTTTGTTCTCAAAATCTTTTTGAAACCTTGTGTACCTAGTCAGGTTTAACCCCATTAAGAAACTTAATCCTCAAATTCATTAAATATTCGCTTCTGCCAAAGTTGACCATAGAATTGCCGACTATACTATCTTCTTTATTTCTTTTGAACCTTGGATGTTTTTTTTCTTTTACTGCACTTCAACCTAGTTTTATTGTTTGTTTGCTGCCACACAATCTTTGGAAACCGTTGAAATCACAAGGTTTTTGGAATATATCCTTACCGCACGTACGGGCTGCCACAGCCGGTATATATTCTGGATGCCCAATAAACTAGTAGAAATTCCAGGGCTTCCATAATATATTCTTACCGCAAGTACGAGCTGCCACAGCCGGTATATATTCTGGATGCCCAATAAACTCGTAGAAATTAAGAGCTTCCATAATATATCCTTACCGCAAGTACGGGCTGCCACAGCCGGTATGTATTCTAGATGCCCAATAAACTCGTAGAAATTACAGGGTTTCCATAATGTATCCATACAGCACGTATGGGCTGCCACAGCCGGTATATATTCTGGAAGACCGATAAACTCGTAAAAACTACAGGTTTCCATAATATATCCTCTCCTCTCACACGGACTGTCACAGCGGGTATGGCCCAAGGTTATCGGGAGGTCAGCGCCAAGCACTCGCAGATAAACAAAGATAAGTCACTTCTCGCCCAGCGTAAACATCAGAGATGCTATGGACATATAGAAAATAATCAGAATCTTCCGGAAGTTTCCTCCCCCGCTTCCAAAATGTTGCACCAGAAAGTTCTAGAGTTCTGTGAGAGATTCCACTGGCTATATAAGCGAGCGTTCTCGCGAGATGAGTCAGTCAGTTAATGAGTGAGTGCGTTTCTGGTGCGACATCAAGTGCGTTTGTGACGTGGAGTGAGTGCTGCTGCAGGAGAGATTGGAGGATTCTTTGGTTGAACTCCTCCACGAGTGAACCGTCCGGAAGAAGAGGTTACGTCGTGCGTATTGAATGCCACTACATCAAGGAAAGAAAGTGAAGTGACGGGGAAACTGAACTAGTTCACATTAGTGAGGTGACAGTGTAAACTAAGTGAAGGCCCAGTGAAAACTTAACCAGATCAAAACAGTGACAGAGAGAACTGACAGTTATAAAACTGAACAAAGTCACAATATTCTGGAAATCCAATAAACTCGTCGAAATGACACGGCTTCCAAAATACATCCTTTCCGCACGCACGGACTTTTGTGTCTTGGCAGTAGAACATGCCACAACTGGTATATATTGGGGAAGCCTGGTATATAGCAACCTGGTATTCATATTTACGATAGGAAAAAAAAAAAAAAAAAGGACGGCAAACCTAGTCAGAATCGCCGAAATAGATATTTTAACCTTACTTCCTCTATAACGCAAGCTTCATCTTTACTCTAAGCCAGAGGTGGCGAAAACGAGTCTCGCGAGTCATTTTGACTCGCAGGCGCACGTTCCCTCTCTGCAACCGTCCGTTTGATTTACACATGCTGCAGAGTGTTGCAGTGCGTGTTGCATATTTGGTGACTCGCGGAAGGAAGTCGTTTTCGCCACCCTTGCTCTAAGCCATATTTCTGCAGTTTTTCTCATATATTATCAATGTACTGTTAGTTTCACAGAAGTAATCTTTAAGTTATTCTGTATTAATGAAATAGTCTTACAACGTGATAAATAAAATGTATTATTGGTGTCGTTTTAAACTTTTGAATCAACAAAGACCTTTGTATTTAAGCAGAGTAAGTCGTCCCGACCGTTCATTACAGAGTTGCACTAGCTTTCTAGCATGGATCCATATATGCATATGCTTTATTCTGCATATTTTTATTTCTTGTTTTCTCTTTGAGTTTCTTTCATCTGTTCATCCTCGTTTGTTAAGATGTCTGTTGTTTGGATGCCACTGTTTCTTTCGCTCCTAAGTTCATCTTCACTTATCACACTGCAGAGCACACTATAATGAGAGCAGGCACCTGCATATAATATTCAACATAAAGGTGAGCTAACGGCGTGACGAGGTTGGTGTTAATGACGCAGCTGCAGATCGATTAGAGAAGACGTTGTCTAAGAAATGTTAAAGCGGAGGTGCTGCCACCACGTTGCTAAAACTTAAACAAAACGGCGAGACAGAGAAACATTACTAAGCTGGGGATATTTAGCGCATTGACCTCAACGTACTGCTTGACCACCAGCCCATGACCTGTGGGAGGAATACAATAGTTGTGACCGAAACAGACTGGCAGGGTTTCTTGAAATACATAGAGGTAATAGAAAATAATTATTTAGAAAAGGAATATGTAGTGAGAGTAGTGCTTCGCCGAGAGATTACAGCAGCAATTCTTCATTTTCCTCTTCCTCCTCCAGCGAAAATGAGCCAGTTTGGATGAGTTGGCTACACCACTTGTTTCAGATGGGTGCATATTTTCATAAGCTAAATATATGTAGTGCACAAAACTGAATACTGTCTAAGATTTCTTCGCTTTATTCTAGCGAAAATGAATACTCCAAAGTTGGCCTATTGATGTAAGTGAAACCAAGTCAGATATCATGGTATAGCTGGAATTGTTTATTTAACTGGTGCATGAGCAATATATTCTCAAACGCTTTATCACATAATTTCTTTCCTTAACCATTCGTTTCACCTTGGCCAAGCAGTTGTATGGGTTTCAGATCATGCACGTGTGGGGGCAAGCTAATGACAATGCAGTGTGGCTCCAAGAAAGCAGAAATGCTTACACTTTAAACACGTTCTCTTTAGTTTTGTTTATTTAAATCAAGTTCTGATTTGCATATAAAACTATTGCACTGAACCTCCTGGTTTTGCAAGCATGATATTTGTTTATTTACTCGCTTTCAATAGGACGTAAGTCCAATTACAGAAAGTAGAGAAACAGTAACACAAATAAATACATACATGCATACGTACATATAAATGCACACATACACAAATACACACGCACTCAGACAAACTAATATTAATAATTAGACAAGAGTTTATAATCACAAGAAGCAGTATTAAAAGTGATACGAGATTCATTGTAGAAAGTTGCTATGTCGACATATTCTTCTAACTAACATTACTGATTGTCAGGTGTTGTTGGCCGTTTTGTAACGCTTTCAGAATGTGTATTCCTTTCTTCCTGCAGTAGATCGAATGCCAAGTTCTTAAAATGGAAAATGAATTTGCACAAACAACACTAAACCACAGAGCATTTAAAAAAGAGTATGTGGGACATTCTAGGTGGAGACGGTAGAATCACATTAGGTATAGGATATCTGATAGGCAACGGAGGTGGACACCTACACTGCGACCTACGTGAAATCTATTGAGACCCCCCCCAGGAGAAAAGAATGAAGTGAACGAACCACAGGAGGCTAAAGGCTACAGGACACATCAGTTAGGTGAAAGTGTCTAACAGTTCCAGCCTCGAATATCCGTCCCAATAGATGCTTAGAATTGGTAGTAACACATGGAATCGGTGATGTGAATTAGAAGAATACGTCGACATAGCACTTTCTATAGTTACACGAGAGCTTTATAAAGTTGTGATTTAAGTACACAGAAACTGAGGAAATGCAAGTGATTGAGTTTAATCAACATTTTATTATATTAACACTGAATTCTTGAAAACTAGCGACCTTGGAATATGATACACAAATAGTGTCGTATTCGTAAAATAGATATATTTATGTATTCAGGTACTAAAGAAATATTAGATTATCCAGTAAGCTGTATATTAACTTATATAATAACTGTTGTTGTGCAACATCCCTTCCGGTACTAGGTTTAATTTAAATTTGGTCAGTAAATCCATATAATGAATGTCCATGTATAAGGCTGAAATACTTGTTTTCTTAAAGTATACGTGCCTAAGAAATGTCTTCTGGGCCTTCTCCATTACATTTTGATGGATTTTAAAGTGAGGGTTTCAGATCGGTGAAAAATATTCCAACTTAGACTCACTTATAGCTACATTGTAAAGTGAAATTAAAGTTTTACACGTAATGGGGCTTTTGCATTTATAAATATAAATCCAAGAGTTTTAAATGCATGTTTAAAGATTTGATCTATGTAGTCATTAAACTTCCAAGGTCAATGTGAGACTGCTTATGAGGAAATGTGTTGCATTCATTGTGTAAACTGGGTTACTGAATTCATTCCTTCTGGTCATTGTTACATGTTGGGGTGAAGGCCAAAAAGGTTACCAGAAAATGATTAATTAAGGTCAATCCATCACGCACATGGTGGAGCACAACTCGCTGGCAGCAAAATGTCCGGGACCCTGGTGTGTAATTAAAGGGAAGGCATGGGTTTTATAATATTACACTGAAGAACTACATAACACACATTACCTTCACTTAACTGGGATTTATTTATAAACGTTACATTATTAACAAAGATAACAGGATGGAGGAAGATGTTACGAAACCATAGACCAGCCACACACACACTTTGGCTCCCACGACAACTTCCACTGGAGTGACGCTATTTTACCCCCACCAACCGTATCTAGCCGAAGCCAGACAGTTTCAAATAGATCCTTCCCTTTGGCGGGATCCTCACCGAATGGAAAGACGTTAAGCCGAAATATGTCTAAGGAGACACAATAATGCTACGTCTGGTAGTAGCAATACAACACAACAATGCATCTGGTAATGACAATAAAATTATTATGCCACATCATGCACATTACACAGCACTTATTAATATTGAAGAGCAAGCTATTCTTTACGGTCCATTCATATATACCATTAATGCCATCTTGTAACTTGCATATCATAGCAAATTTCACGAATTCTGTTTCTCCGCCTCTAGAAAGCGACATGGAGCATTTTCTAGGACAACACAAAAAGGGGCAAACCAGGAGCTAGTGTTTTTCGAATCCGATTTTTCAAATTTCACATGATTCGCTTTGAATGGTAGTCACTTTAAATTGTCCTGGCCTTGAAAATAAGAACAGTGCTTTCCAGAAACCTATATATACTCTTGCATTAGTGTTGTTATGAGTGCCAAATTCCTCGTTACTTTGCCAGCACTTTCTGAATGCTTAAACATCCCTTGTGGGACGGGACCTCGGAGATACCTCTCTCTGGAAAAAAGTAGGCCTGTGGTATGGAGTTCACCGGAGTCAGGATGTAATATCTGGAAACGTTAGGAATCCCGCCTGTGTCCGAGCCTGTCACTCTGGATTTGGTCGGAGTGACAGGCCCTTTACTTTGGCAGGTTCCCAGAAGCACAGTAGACGAATGTGCGCTTAATACTTATGCCAAATTCCATCTCCACTTTCTTATAACCATAGCTCACCCTTAATTACTTAGCAATTTCTCTGCTGTACCTGTGGAGCGTTTTATGGTGATACTAGTTCTGAAGGTAACAAAGTAGCGAACAAATTTAGGCGACAACCGAATACATCGGAACTGCATAAAAATCTGATGTGATACATTCACATAAGTTTCTCTACCCTCTATCTTTATTAGTGTGTATACAATTATTCTTACTAAAGATCTTCTATCTACTTCATTTTAATCCCAATAAACCTTTCCGGTAATAGCTGTATTACACATTTCGTTGAGGAGAATAGCAATAGCCAAATGTTTAAGAACTGGATCCTATATGCTGGCCATAAAATTTCATATCTTGCCATGACATCGCAAGGAATAACTGAACAACGGCAGGACTTTAAAGAATGGCTAAGTATTGAAAAACTCGAGCGATTAATAAGGATATCTCAGAGATGGCTGATGCCACAAAAAAACTATTTGAAATAAATTGTGTGTTCTAAATATGTCTACGTTTTGTGCAGTTCGTTTTCGTCTATCGCTTAACGTTTACCAGTTATGCAAGGTACCATCGTATGATGATGATGAAATGGGGGTTAAGGTCATCAGCGCTCAGTTATGCAAGATTATATAAATTTCCTTCCATATGAAGTGGACTTCATAGGAAATTTCGAAATTTTTCATTTCAATAGCTATAATATATGGTATTTTATTCAAAATTGTTAGAGCCATTCATTATCTGTTTACCCTCCTCTTATGTAGGACTTACACCCCCCAGGACTTACAAGCGGGTGCCTGGGGTCAGAGGCCCGTCGAGGAGCATCCAGGATGGGTGATCAGCCCGATGCCTGGTATGTGATGAAGGAAGTAGATGAAGCGAAATGTTGGTGAAATGGATGAAAGGAAAGGTGATGATGGAGCAGTTGGTGGAATGAATGGCGGGGGAAACCGGAGAACCCGGAGAAAACCCGCCCAGACGCCGCTTCGTCCACCACAAATCCCACATGCAGGTCCCTGGGATTGAACCCGGTCCGCCTCGGTGGGAGGCGAGCGGTCTAACCACTCGGCCACGGCGCCGCCCTTTGTTAGAGCCACTTCTTAGAAAATAAAAAAGACGAAAAATATCCCATGTAAACTGTAGTTTGGGGTGGGGATTCTCTTAAAAATCTTTGTGCCATAGTTTTGGAAGGTACTTAACTTAAATACCAATTTTTATATTTATCCGACTTTTCGTTTTTGAGTTATGATGCTCACAAATCGACACAAACATACACACGCATACACACGGACCATTTTCTAAAAATTCCTTTTATGGATTCAGGGGACCCTCAAAATATCTTGAAATCTAACTTTTGGGTGGAATGCAATATCTTCTCTACCTACTATGTACGTGGAAAAGTAAAAATGTACTGACCAAAAATGTTTATCGGCTCTTGTTTTATCAAAGAAGCGGGCAGACACAACTGGAACTATATCTTAGCAAGAAGCAAGGTTAGAAATAACGGTTCGAAACCTTTCAGTGCCTCTTTATAATCCGAGAAGTTTCGACGTTCCAACAGCGTTTAGAACTAGCACCAAAGTCGAGAATAACGGAAAACTGCTCCCGATTTTATTTACATTTCACTCCTGTAGCTCTCCTTTTGTCGAGCAAAGCCAAAACAAGAATTCTTTAAACGGAAATTAAACTTCAAGAGAGGACAAAATGTTATCAGCCATTCAGAGACACGCGGTTCTCCGTCTCTGTTTAAGAGCGACTTGCTTGCATTTTAAAGGTTGCTTGAAACAAGAACTTAGGGCCATTTGTTGTATACCATTCTGGAAATGCCTGTTACTTTGTCTTAATATCCGAATAAACTTAGATTTAAATAACTGTGTACAGTTTACGGCTAATCAAGGTTTAAACAAGTATGTGAATCATTCTATGTTCCTTCTAAATGAATATTAAAAGAATAGAGATATCGAGAAAGATGACTCGGGAGATAATCTACAATGTACATTCCTCTTAAAACAGCAATTTTAATAAGTATTGTGTTGTTTATATTATTTTGCTTTCTCTACCACGTACTTAGTAGGTAGATGAAGTAAAATAGTTTATTAAAAAATTCAATGTCGAGTCAACAGAGGTAATACACGTTTTGAGGCCAACTGAAGAAAAGTATTTTTTGGAAAAAGGGTGAGAGAGAGAGAGAATATCATAGATCGTATTTCTAAAGTTTCGACACGAAGATATTCAATTAAATTTGAGGCAGTATTTTATATCACAACACTGTGAATGCCAGAGTGATTGTAGTGTAACTTAACATTATTGTATGACAATGATTTGAGATGTTTGTTAATTATAAGCATTGTTAGGAAATAAGTTTACACGGCCTCACTGAAACTGACAATAAGAGCGGGCAACAATGAGCGAGGGGGTGAGTTGTTTATCAATTATTAGAGGCAAGCAAATGACGTCAGATTAGCGCGCTTTTCTGTAGAAATGGAGGGAATTTCTTCCCCAGAGCATATGTGTTCGTAATTTTGATTGGATCTAAATATAGACGCTAATGTTGGCGCGTTTTATTAACCAATAGCAGCTCGGTTATAATGTTTAGGCATATTGGGGTAAGGGAGTATAAATTCCGTGCCAGAGACGGGTAACGCGCAGTTTGACAGAATAATTCACGAGGTAAACGTCGCTCAGTCCAATAGAATCATACAAAGGTTATACGTCGCACAGTTTAAGAGAATCGTTCACGCGTTATACGTCGCGCAATTCTACAGAATCTCTCGCGTCTTAAAGTTTGTTATAAATGTGAAATACGCGAATTAATAACGTGCAGTAAATAAGTGATTATAGTGATATTAGAAAATATAACAGTTTCAGTCGGGCGTGTATCAAGAATAATTATGTGAAATGAATAATGTGTGACGGCAATAAAAGAGTAAAAACAAATTCTTTTATCAGTGTTATCTTTCAGTAAAAACTCCTTTCCGTTTACACACCCTGTTCAAGAGATATGCTCGACTGAGTAGTAATAATAGCTAGCCGGAGGACAAAGAACCCAAAATTCATACTATTAATACAATAACAGGCGCTCAACAATAAGATAATACGAAGTTACTGCGACAAATTGGATCCCATACGTGGGGCAGATAAACATGAAGCATCTTCCAACTACCATAAAATAATCCACATTAAATTACCCCGCCCCTAACTACCCTTTAAATAGAAAATCTTTCGTGATTTGTGATGTTCTCAAAAGTGGCTCTAGCGGTTTTAATTAGAATACCGTATATTTAAGATGCTTACACGACAGACTATGTATCTTGAAATTTCTAAGACTAGCCTGCGAAGTACGCTTCATTCCGAGGGAAGTTTTAATAATTTGTACTTTCTTTTTTACGTATAGTAAGTAGGGTGAGTATTGCATTCCACCCAAAACTTCGACATCGGGAGGCTCCTGAATCCGAAAAAGCAGTTTTAGAAAAAGGTCTGGTGTGTGTGTGTGTGTGTGTGTGTGTGTGTGTGAACAGCATAACCCAAAAGCGAAAAGTGGGATAAATACCAACCTTGGTATTTAGGTTCAGTATTATTCAAGGCTGCAACACGAAGATTTTCAAGAAAATCTCCCAACTCAGACTAGCTTTTACATGGAACATTTTTAAAAAATTTTGACTTTCTCAAAAGTGGCTTTTAGGATTTTTATTAAAATATAAGTTTAATATAGTTTAATGGCAAACAAAATCTACATCATGAATTTTCTGGGAATGTCCCTGAAAGTTCTCTTCATTCTGAATGAATTTTGTATAACGGTAAACCGTAAGACAGCGACAAAATTTTACTACACAAAAATATAGATCATCTTAAAACACACAGTTTGTAATATACATTTTTTTGGTCTAGTGAACCATTTCCGAGATATTCCTTGTTATTTGTTTGAACCTTGTAATACTTATACTTTTTCTCAAACGGGAATTCGTTACTTTTTTATGTCCTGGACATGTAAAGAGAATGGAATGCTCCATATAACAACCGGCTCTTAAAAGATTTGATTGTTCCTTAAAGCCTACCATATTCCCCTTGCATCTACAAGAAAATTAGCAATAAGATTAACATCTCGATATCTCGATTTACATGAATTAAATGGAGAATAGGCGTTTGTAAAAATAATTTGTAAAGAATATAAGAAGTCATATGAGTGTAACACATCGGATTTTTTATGCCCTGGACGTGCAAAGAGAATAAAATACTCCACATAGCAACTAACTCTTAAAAAATTTCACTGTAGCTTAAAGGCTACCATATTTCCCTTGCACCCACAATAAAATTAGCAATAAGATAGTTTCTGAAATGTTTATATCGACTAACATGAAGTAGGTGGAGAATAACAGTTTGTAAAAATAGTTTGTACAAGAGTAGAGAAAGTCAGGTAAATGTAACACATCAGAATTTTCTTTTAAGTATTCAACATTCGATTATTTCTTGCTATATTATGAAAGAGTGTGAAATTTCAAAGTCAGCGACCCGTTTTTAACATTTCACTATCGCCTCGGTCTCTTAAATCCTCCTTGCACCTACAAAAAATGTGTATTGAAACTATTTCTGAAAACGTTCTTCTCGATTAACATGAAGTAGATAGAAAAATAAGGTTTTGCAAGAGTAGATTATAGAAGTGCAATAAAAATAAGCGATAGTCGGTAGGGAAAGTCACTTGAAAACTAGTGCATCAGAGTTTGTTTTTGCTTTCCAATCGTGTCGTAAGATAATCATCACTGGGATGGAGAAGGGAAATATTTAAAAGCTGGGTCGCTTTACTATGCTAACTTTGAAATTCCACTCCTTGCTTAACCACGAGAAAAAAGTGACTTAGCTGTTCGAAAAATATACTACTATTTTAAATTTTAAACCAATAGCAACGAGTCTGCATTATAATTTTTAAAAAATCTATATTTTTAGTGTAGTAAGCTTTGTTTATTTATTTATTCTGGTTAAAATAAGGCCAATTCCACACTACCAAATATACAAATAATACAGACAGAATATAATGAAACGCAATATAATAAGCTGTAGCAATTATGAAAAATAATCAATAAAAATATTTTTAAAAATCTAACATTCCCAAAATACTACAGATAATATGAGTAAATAGTTGACGAAACCCTCGTCAACAGTAGAGAAAATAGTTATTTACATTGAAGGGAGTGAGAAAGGGGATGGAGAGAAGTTATATTCTTTATAGTAATGGGCACCATTGACAAAACGACACTATATTAAAACATAGGAGACAAGTTATATTCCTTATAGTAATGGGCACCATTGACAAAACGACACTATATTAAAACATAGGAGACAAGTTATATTACTTATAGTAATGGGCACCATTGACAAAACGACACTATATTAAAACATAGGAGACAAGTTATATTAGTTATAGTAATGGGCACCACTGACAAAACGACACTATATTAAAACATAATTTTATAGCTTTAGGGCATTTGCCATATTTGACAGCATTTTCCAATTCGCTTCCTAGGGAGGTGCTCGATTACAAAACAGGAACTTAATATGGGAGCATAACTAAAAAAATAACGGAAAATATCATCCAGATATTAGAATTGGTCCTTCTGATAGCCTCAACTAGATTATACAGCCAAAGCGTGTTTTATTTTATTATATATCCCAACTGGAAAGTAACAGATTACGGAAAAAACAATGTGGAGAAACTGTAGAGTAGAAAGGCAATACCTAAGTACTTTGAGTTTAGGAACAAGCGGTCGCAGATACAGTGTAACAACAGGAACACGAATATAATTAAAAACTGACTTTATGAAGCATCTTCATTTGCCAGTCAGAATGAAGTGTAACTCACACGACAAGTGTGTACAATTGAGTGCACGGAAATGAGCCGATCCTTCTGGTTTCCTGTTGTTCTTCTTTATATGTTGGCAGAAGCCCAATAGCATCTGCCTTCCAAACCAACCCAATCTCTTATTGATCTAATTCAAGCGCGGCACACAACCGTCTTAGCCTATGACGGGCGAAAGGGGAGGAGTACGAAAGCATTTCACCTGAGTGGCTGGAAGGCATTCTTTGCAACGACAGTCCACACCAGTTGAGTCAGATTCGTATTCATTTGATGTTAAAAGTCTAGCATTCAAACATTAACCTATGAACATAGTTCATTTTCGTCCTCAGGAACGAAGGAAAAAGGGGAAGTAAAACAAATACTAACAAGCAAATATTCGGGAGGGGCACACAAAAATATTGGATTTTATGGTACTGTAGGATGCAGAATTGCTAAATGTATAATTATGCATAATTATAGACTTCGCAAAGAGTTGCAGTGTGCGTCACGGTCATTTACAAATTGTTATTCTTGAACATCATAAGTTGCTGTGCATTTACGTGACTGGCTGTTACGTCCTCGACTGATGTCAGGCAAGCTCATGATGGGCTAGCCAGTCAGTCATAGTTACGCGATTTTACCCGCTGTATGATATGAGTAAAAATTAATTTACTCCAGGTAGCAAAAATAACAGCTACAATATTTGTATCGGATGTATAAGTATAGGGGAGATATCCAGTAAGAAGCAAAGTAGTATTAAGGACAACGTATTGGGACAAGTAGCATATTTCCAATTCCTCGGCTGCGATGTAACTTATGATCAATATCAATATAGAAAAACAAAACAAAAATACAAACATTCCAAGAAATCTTGGAACTATAAAACGAACCTTTAAGAATGAGGTAATGAGGGAAACACAATTGAGATTTTAAACAGTTATGGCAATGTCAATGACAAACTATAGAAGGGAAGCATGGACTGTTAAGAAAAAAGTTAAAAGTAAGACACAAGCAGCTGAAATGAGGTTTTTGTAATCTGTTAAGGGCTGTACGAGAGAGGAACATATTAGAAACAAGGCAATCAGATAAGAGCTGAAAGTACAACCACTATTAGAAGAGATAGGGAAATATAGAAATGAATGGGTTGAACATCTCCACTGTATGCCGGAAGAAAGAATAGCCAAACAAGCCTTTTGTTGCAAACCTAGAGGACGAAGACCAGTTAGACGACTCCGGAAAAGAAGACTTCAACAAATATGAGACCGGAACAGGCAAATGCCTAAACCGTGAAGCAAGAAGAAGTATTAGCATACGTATATCCTTCCATTAGAAATGAACAAATAGATTTGGCAGAACAAGCGTGTAAAATATAAAAACAGCGCTTTTCGGAGTGTGTTGACATGTTTACCTTTACAACTGCCTCGTGTAAATCGGGACACTATTGGTATATACAGGGTTATTCAAAAAGAAGGAACAGACTTTACATATTTATTTCTAATGAACGACGATAGCGACACATACGACACATCATTGAATAGAGGAAAGTTCAAAGCTTTAAGCCCCACCTATTAGTTCTATTCAGTGCATATAGTGCATTTGTTTACGACAAAACGGCGACGACACAGAAAAAGTCTTTTGTATGCTGCTTTATGAAAAGAGTGAATACATTGTTTCATTGCAGCGTGCATTTCGTTGTAAGTTCAACAACGAGCTGCCTGTCATAAAAAATTTACAATTTATACAATAAATTTGTAGACGATGGTAGCGTATGCAAATGTAAAAGTACTGGTCGTCCTCGCATAACAAATGGTGCTTATTTCGAACAGATAAAATAAAATAAAATTTTGAACTTTTCTTTATTCAGTGATGTATCGCATGTCGCCATCTATTGTCGTTCATTAGCAATAAATATGTAAAGTCTGTTCCTTCTTTTTGAATAACCCTGTATGTGAGTCATATGCGAGAAAGAAACCAAGAGTAATTCCATTTTGGTGACAATGTCAAAGTAGTTATTTATTGGTTGCTTTCTCGTGCTCCTTAACATCGCAGAACAACGTTTAATCAAAACTTCGGTGAGAAGTTAACGTATAGACGACGTAATCACAATAGCATTTTTCATTCAAAGTGAATACAAGTTCTCTCGTTTTGCCTGTTGTTATATCCTCATCAGTACCGAAATTATCGGTCAAAATTCCACTAAGTTGCGCCTCTAGAGTGCAAGGCAAAGAATGTAAATATTTATTTTGCGCTCTAAACCTGTTTCATAACATATATATGAGATTTTTATCTGCCCATCCTGAATGCTTGCTGTAAGTGAAGTGATAGAACCAAGGAAAGAATGGGAGCTGGGAGTAGCAGAGACGGTTTAGTATTTTCTTAACATAAACCCCTTCACATTATATCGATACGATTCTATGCACTCGAGTGTACGTATTGTACACTGGTACACGGTGAGAAACTAACATGGTGTACTGTATTGTGCTCTTTGAACTGAACAAGTCGAGAGTGCGTTGTTACCGTACCATCCAGTAGGCTTCACAACACACGTGCGTCATTGAAATTCCGACACACCTAACGGCAGTGAATAGTAGTGTATAAGAGTGCGTTTAGTTTTCATCTGATACGCCAAGAATAGTTTCACAATTTTAGATCCTAACACGATGGAATTAATGTCGATGAATGTAACGCAGTAAAACATTTTCTGCGACCCCTTTTTCCTATCCTGAAAATGCTTGTTTTGATATTGCCTTCCTATTCCCCATCAGTTGCACATTATTTTTCCAGATATAGAATATATGTACAAAGAGTGCCAAAGAAAATCTCACTGCACCTCGCGTCTACGTCACATTATTTATCTTTGTACGTGGACTTGCGAAGCCATGGTCATTTCATTGGTTGCTTTAGACCACGGTGCAAGGATGCGCCAGTCCTTCTGCTAAATAGTTGCACCAATAACCACAACAAAGGTTACAAAATGGCGCAGAAACGACATATATATGTTTACGCTCTTGATCGTAGTAACTAAAAGAGAAAGAGATAGGGTGAGTGCATTCAGTTTGTATACAGACCTCTTATCGTTATTGGTAGCCCATACCTTATCGGCTAGTGCAGAACACGCCTACAAAAGGTTTAAAAGCTAAGGGGAAAACTTGATGAGAGCCCAGGTTAGCGAAATGTAGAATGTGCAGTGAGAAAAGATTTTCAAATTAAAGCTGGTATTCATGAAATACATAGGAATATTTTATGACAAAAATTAAACAGAACTGTATTCTCACAGTGGTATCAATGCTCGTTGCTGCATAGAAGCAAACATAACTAAATAACAAATAAATAAAGCAGCATGTTTGCCCTCTAATTCAAACTACATTTGGTTAATATACTTTACAAACATTATTGCTGGTCATAGGAATACAACAGGATTACAGACAAAAATATAACCCAATTTTATTGCCATAATATTTATGCCATATTCGGTAAACCATATACACATACACATTTATCTCTAGTTTCTAAACATGATCAGTCAATAATAACCAAAGAGTAATTTGCACTTAGTAAACGAATGTCATCATCTGCGGATGTTTTACTGGGGGTGGCTATTTTCTGACGAGTATGTAGACCGTCTTCCCCACTTTCCTGGAGTATACGGCATGACTGTCTCCGAGACAATAAACATGTTTTGGTTTGAATAACACCAGAAAAAGCAAAGGCATCAACCAACCCTCTTTTATCCCTTATTGCTGTGTTATCAAGCCACCACGCTCTGCTATAGATAAGGTGAGGACACGCCTCAAAAGACCCCAGAAAACGATACAAAATGCTCCGAAGATTTTCTTTGGTGCTGTTCGTACTAATATCTCACCTAATAGAGGCAGGGACGGAATTTCAGAAGATCTTCAAAAAACCCTTGATATAAACTCAAACTCTTGACATTTTAACCACATAAGATTTAAGTACGGATGGACTTGGCAGTCTCTAGAGTTTTTTAGGGATGAAGGGTAGTTTAGCACCTTCAGTGCTTGGTATTGGGCCTAGGATACATGTATACCCCATTGCTAATCTTGGAGTGCTGCGTTTTCACTAAGTACTTTTGACAACCCAGGATGAGTAAGATTTTTGTGAGGTCGTTAGTAAATAAGACATCTTCACACATCTCTGTTAGGCAGCAGTTCTTCTTCTTCTTCTTCTTCTTTGGTGCCTTATGAATATGTACTGTTGATGCATGTCGACGCTGGTTTTGCTTGGGGTAAAGGCTAACGCTCGCATTAAGCCATTAGTCATGTCTAGTATAATGAAGCTCTACAGCGCCCCGCTTCGCCACTTTCGTTAATTGCGCTCCAAACAATGCCACAATTTGGCTGTCCAAAAGTTGAGCTAATGAACTATTTCTGTACCGCCGCTCACCTCCTCCTTGAACATCTGCCATTTCGAGTAAACAATACACGCAACAGAAACTGTTGTAGAAAACAATGCTTTTAAGGAAGAGACGACCCCCCGCATACTTACGCATATGAAGATTTAGGCGTAAAGCCACTGGAATAAAGTAAAACATAGCACTCTTAGGTCATACTGCAAATAAATGTGAAAACACTCACTACAACTGTTAGAAATTTGGCGACAGGGACGTCTGAAAATGTCACGTAGTTGTCACCATGCAGTGGAAATAATAATGTGGCTCAGTGGTTCCGCTCGCGTTGATCGTGGTCCTCAGGATGCTGCAGCGGCGTCTGTCTAACAACGTAACAATGGTTTTCTTACATAACTTTCCCAGATGAGTTCTCTTTTTCTCAGGGTTCATTACGTTCGGTTAGACTCTTAAATCTATTTGTGGCAAACCGATGCAACTCCAGTGTTACCATTAGGTAGTCTAGTATAGTTGGTTGGCAACAATGGTAAAATCAAGTTTTGTTTCACTCAATGTTATATCTATTCTCAATCACTATTTATAGATCAAAATGCCATGGGTAAAAACTCATATTAATGATTTGCATAAAGAATTATTTATTATTTTCAAAAAAATTAGTGAAATGTGATTTTATAACAAATAATGCGTTTATTTATACGTTATATTAAACTGAGTTTATTGACGCTCGTTAACTGCTGTGGTCCTTAGCGTCCCATTCTATATTGGGCGTGAAAGACCGGTAATTCTGCTCAGAGGCCTCTTTATCAGGCTTGAGGTTCTTTTACGTGCCGTAAATGTACGACATGGGACCGCCGACTGTACTTCCCTTCCGAAGGAAGCCATGCTAAGGATTTTTACGCCCGAAAAAAATCCATCGCTCTCTGCCGGGTTTGAACCCAGACGTCGGGAACTAGAGGCTAACATGGTAACCACTACATCACGGAGGACGACTTTATTTATACGTGATATATGGAGTATATCAAATTCACTTGTTGCTCGTCAACCGGTTTATACTTTTGATAATTGTTAATCATACCAATAGCTGAGGTTTTTGTCTTTTATTGCGATGATTTTAAAGTACAACATTTACTAAATATTTAACATGTGGTGACTTTTCACCTCCTGGACATCTTGGGAAACGTTTTTCCTGCCCTATTGATTCTCCCTGGCAACGGGTATAACCTTGTTTTATGTTATGTTCTTGTTTCCTATATTGAACGTATTACGAGGAGCCTTGGCAACCCCGAATGTTGTAGATGCCATCTGACGTTTCCAATGGAAAGTTTGACATTTTTTACGATAATCTGCTTCAAACATTTTGTCAATACAGCGTGATTTGTTTTGTTTACACTAACTTGAAAATTCTGTGTCAAAAAAACATGGAATAAACTCGTGAAAATGTTCGTGCAAGGATTTATTACGACTTTCAACGTGGATTATCAAGACATGAGTGCATCGATCAACTAACTTCCACATTTGGCGACGAAGCTCCAGCCTTTGCCACTGTGAAACGCTGGTATAACGAATTTAGTCGTGGCCGCAATTCGCTCAATAATGAAGTTCGTGTAGGTCGTCCAAATGCAATTGTTGTGCCAGAAAACATTGATGCTGTGCAAAAACTAATAATGAAAGATAACCATGCGACATGTTGAGCGATTGAGGCAACCATAGGCATTAGTTACACCAACATATATAAAATATTGCAAGATTATTTAGCCGTGAAAAAGGTTTGCAGTCGTTGGATCCCACATAATTTGACACAATCTCAAAAAGATGCTCGTGTCGATTGGTGTACAAAAATGCTCAAGAAATACAATGGCGGTGCCTCAAAAGACGTATATAAGATTGTAACAGGTGATGAATCATGGATCTATGTGTATGAGATGGAACGTAAACAGCAGTCGACTGTATGAGTGTTTCAAGATGAAGCAAATCCAACAAAAGTTGTTCGCACTCGAAGCACTTCGAAGCAAATGGTCGCCTGCTTTTTCAGCAAAACTGGCCATGTGGCAACAGTGCCTTTAGAGGAACGTAAAACGGTCAATGCCGAATGGTACAAAACCATTTGTTTGCCGGAAGTCTTCGGTGAAGTAAGGAAAACCAACAAGAACTGTAGGATCGTTCTTCATCAAGACAATGCGAGCGCACACACATCTCGTCTAACAACAGAGTATTTGAAGGCTCAAAAAATCGAATTGATGGGTCATCCATACAGTCCTGATTTTGGCACCCAATGACTTCTTTTTGTTCCCGAACATTAAGAATAAACTGCGTGGACAACGATTTTCGTTGGCAGAAGAAGCCGGTGATACCTGCGAAAAGCATGTTTTGGAGGTGTCTGAAGAAGACTGGAATAAATGCTTTGACAAATAGTTCAAGCGGATGGAAAAGTGTATTGATCATAAAGAAGAATATTTTGAAAAACAACAAAGCAGTTTTCAAACATAAATTACTTTGTTTTAATTATTAGGCTCAAAATATAAATAGTGCCGCTCGTATACAAAGAAATGTCTTAAATTTCTAATATAACAAAATAATAATTAAAACATATAAATCATTTTAACATTGCTTAACTAAAGTTACTTACAATGATTAAACAATTAACATTTGTTTCGGCACTTTCATAATTCCTGTATACTTTATCTTTTTTGTCTGTAATTTCTTCTACTTCTTCTTCTCTTCTTGCTCAGAATATTTAAATAAGTATAGTTAAACGTGTTCCCATAGTAATTCACCGTATTATTTCTACTACAACCTTCATAAATAACTAAATATTAATACTATAATTTATAGGTCATATGTAACACGTAAGTATGTTACATTATCTAATTTGCGTGGTCATCTTCCTGTACCATCAGTTTTAATACCACTGATTTTAATAAAGTTATGAACCTGTGTGACGTGACACAGGAGTATATTATCTGATATTTAAGTGCTGAAAATTCAATCATTAGCAATGAATGTCTCGGAAATTGTTAAAGTTAAACAATATTTTTACACAAGCTGTGTGTTTTAAGTATGTCTACACTTTTGTCTATGTTCTTGTCTATGATTTATTCTCAACTAGTTACACAAAATTCATTCAGAATAACGAGGGCTTCATAGGATACACATTTTATTATTCATGGGAATATCTTAAATATGTGATTCTTTAATCAAGATCGCCAGTTTAAAGAAAATCAAAAATGTTGTATGTGGTGGGCAGATTTTCTTGAAAGTTTTGTGTCCCATCATTTTGGAGATGCTGAACTTAAATAACAAGTTTATTATTTTGCCGACATTTCGATTAAGAGTTATGCTGTTTACACACACACACACACACACACACACACACACATTGCTTTTTCGGAGTTAGAGAATTAATAACGTGTACTTCCGGTGAAATCTCGATAATGGAGCCTAAAGAGATTTAAACTGATTCCGAGCGCTTGACCTAAAATATATCTCTTGTTTAGGCCACAAATTAATTCTAAAAAATGTACGGTTTGTGGAAAAATGATTTTATTCTTATTTTACCTGAGAAAGGAGTATTTTAGAAGGAGTTGTATCGTATTGTAGTAGTTGCAACCGCACGTATAGTAAACAGTTTCCGGTAGCCTTTGCGCTAAGTTTAAAAATATTAACTTTGTAATTTGACTATTTCTTTAAATATTATATTTTATGTTTGCCTCGGCTGCGTCAGTATTATTGTTAGAGACACGGTTTCTCTTAGCAGGGTTGTGGTGTGACTTAAGAAGTAGGCTTACACAGATTATAATTTTACTTCACTCCCTTTATTAATGCTTGATACGATTTAAATAACACTTCATTGATATAGAGCTGTGAGGTTCTTTAATTAATTACTTGCACTTTTTAACACGTAAAACTATTTTCGTCTCACAAGAATACGTATTAAATTACTTGAGGACACGTTTTGCGTCTGGTTGGTAAGGCTGTCTGCAACCAACTGACTTCTGAATTTGTAAATGTTTCTCCTTTTCTCTGATTGGCTAATCCTACTCCAATAGAATACCTTCATTTAACTAAAGCTTTTTCTGGTGTTGATTGGCTATTTTTATAAACTGTTACTAAAATTACATTATTGCTGCTCCAGTAATGACTAGTAGCATTCAGACTTTCAAATTCATTATTGCCTCAAGGTTACCTCACTGTTACCTCATTGTTAGAAACTTTTAACCTATTATTCTCACAGCTCTTACATTATTAAATTACATAATATATTCACATAACATTACTACACATGGATACAATAATACAAACATATACAATGACAGTTACATGCTTTTTATATATTGTTACATACACATATTGCTTTAAGGCGGGCTGTTATTGAATTATATATATATATATATTATACAATTATACTGAAATCATTTTAGTGTTAAAAATACTACCTCATACCTCTAAATGCGTATTTTTTTAGGATACTCCAATTCATTTTTGTGTTTCCAAATTATGATTTTTCCAATGAAAATTTATTGTTCTTCTCATAAAAGCATTTTACATGCAATTTTCAAAGGTTTGTCATAGGATGTTTTAAAAGTTTTCGATTTTCTCAAAAAGGATTTTAAAGATTTTACTAAAATACCATACGTTTAAGATATTCACATGACAAATAAAATGTATTTCTTGAATTTTCTGACAATAATGTATGAATTCGGCAGGAATTTTTATGTAATTTTTATAACTAGCAAACCATAAGAGTTAGACAAAATTATACTAAATGAAAAATGTAGATCTCTTTAAAACACAAAATTTATACCAGATAACTTGTTTGTGACATTAGCTGTTTTCGAGATATATGTTGTTATTGGTTTGAATTGCTCAATACTTTGAAGTTTCTTAAAAGTGCTATTGTTATTCAGTTATTTCTCACGATGTCCTGCAAAGAATATACAATTTCTAGGGCAAAATATAGTGACTAAGCAATATCTGACTATTAGTTTTCTGTGTCCTAGTATCTACAACATACTTGCGTAGCGTCAATGGATGTGGTGGAGGTATTGCTTCTCTGTTTAATTTTGAATAAAATATTTTACTAAATGGAATATTTATTAAGTAACAAATTAATGGAAGTAGATAAACTTATTCTTTATATTTCACATTATGAATTATATGTGTAAGTCTTTATACCGAATTAGAACGCGCGCGGTGTCTGAAATGTTAGCTTCCAACTTTTTTACTACTCAGTATGGGTTGGAAGGAAAGACAGAGATGTAAGTAGTTTCCTCTCTACGAATACCAAAGCAAGGCATTTAATAGAAAGCTGCCTCAATCTTCGAAATTTTCGAGTTAATGAACCTTTTTTCCCTCAAAGATGGAGTAAGAACTAGAAAAGGGCTGCTTGTCTTGTTGTCTTCACTCAGTGGTCAGTAAACACTGGCCAGTGATCGGTAAACACTGAACGCGAGAGAAAGTATATTTACGAATGTGAAGTGGTAGGCAGTTATTAAATGAGCAATTAAGTAGGTGGTTCATTGGTATACTAGTTTAATACTTCATAGACATTGGTATACTAGACCATCGTATAATCATCATTGTGTCATTGAAAAACTGTTACAAACACCATTTAATACAATGATATAGAGTGACAAACTTCAGCTAATAGAGTGTGGCCCCCAAAGTCTTTTCTTAATTTTAAAAAAGATAAAGACATGTTAGGCGTTTTGATACGAATTTGTATGAGGGAATTCCTCAGCTGTGCATGTATGAAAACTTAACAAAGTGTTGACCATGGCTATTATTTTCCAAAGAAAGATACATTTTAATAGTAATTGATATGATGATCTCAATAACATTATAAGGCAAAAAATAATATTGCTTGTCATAAAGAACTTAAGTGCTTGGCAAGATGAGGCAGTATTTCTAACACTAAAATGATTTCAGTCTAATTATGTAATATGTAAATTCAATAACAGCCCGCCTTGAAGCAATATGTGTATGTAATAATTTGTAAAATGTATGTAACAGTCATTGCATATGCTTATATTATTATAAGCACGTTCAATAATCTTATGTGATGCATTACGTAATTTAATAATGTAGGATATGTGAGAATAATAAGTTAAACGTTGCTAACAATGAGGTAGCAATGAGGAATCCTTGAGGCAATAATGAGTTTGAGAGTTTAATACTGCTACTAGTCATTATTGGAGCTACAATAATATAATTTTAGTGACAGTTTATAAAATAGCCAATCAACAAACAGAAAAAGCTTTCGTTAAATGAAGGTATTCTATTGGATTAAGAATAGCCAATCAGAGACTTTAAAAGAAATTTACAAGTTTAGACGGTTGAAATCAATTAAGTTGCCTGCAGACAGTGGTCATAACTGGGTGCGTTGCTTGTGCGTCCTCGAGAGATTTAATACGTATTCGTGTGAGAAAAAAATAAGTTTGTGTTAAAAAGTGTAATTAATTAATAAAAAGAATCTCACAGCTCTCTATAACAGTGAAGTGCTATTTAAATCGTGTCAAGCATTAATGAAAGGAGTGAAGTAAAATTATAACCTGTGTAAGGCTATATTCTTGTTGCACCAAAACCCTGCAAAGAGTAACGTGTCTCTAACAAATACTGACGCAACCGAGGCAAACATAAATATATAATATTTTTAGAAACAGTTAAATTAAAAAGGTAATATTTCTTTAAACTTGGGGCAAAGGCCACCTGAAAGTACATTCGGGGCGAAGGCTACCGGAAACTGTTTACTATACGTGCGGTTGCAACTACTACAAGTTCGGCTCCCCAACAGTTGAAATATAATACAACTCCTTCAATACAACATAATAAAACTTCTTCAAACTGACTTTCCATACGTAGCAGCAACAAATCTTCTTCAAATTGGCGCCCAACGTGGGGCTAACTATAACAATAAAAAAAATCGTTCTTCAAATTGGCACCCAAAGTGGAGCACAAAACGTAAAGACAATACACTATAAAGAAACCATCTTCTTCAAATTGGTGCCCAAAACGTGGGGCAAACCATAACAATAATAAAAAACGTTCTTCAAGGAATAATACAAGAATGGAATTAGCTCTCAGCAGTCAATACAAAATTGGGACTGTAAATCACGATGAATCAGCAACGCAAAATAGAAAATTTGTTAGACTTTTAATCACCGGATTCTGCTTTAGAGGGTCACAGGTCTTGCCTTTAGGAGTCAAGATGATTTGCAATTGCGTAATCATTTAGAACCATCAAGCTCATTTCGAAGTTCTTTCTGGATATGCAAAAAGGGTTAGTACAATGTTTCTGAATTAATGATCCTTGAAAGAAAACAGGAAAATTTTGTATGCTACTTTCTGGCTTTAATCCCTGATGCGATTCAGATATCACTATAAAGTATAAAATGTCTTCAGTCATTAGGTAGTCACAAGTGATGTGATGTTGAAAAACGATTTTTGTACTTCACAAATGTGAACGCTGATCGCTTTACTACCTCCCTCTTTAATCACGCTATTGGACTGTTAAGCGAGTACGAATGCGGTTCTAAACGCCTCACACAGACGTATGATGTTGCTGCTGTAATGGCTAAACAACACAATAATTTGTAAGCAAAAATTCGTGAGCATTATAAAAATGCCATATTTGGCCACTGTTATGCACATAAATTAAATCTAATGTTTTCTTGTCTACCAATTGCATTGGGGAAGTAGAGGTGTTCTTTGCTACTCTTCATAGTTTTGGGATCTTTTTTCAAAGTCTACTAAGAGAATACAGCTTTAATAAAAGATTTCCATCTGTGGCACCAACTCGTTGGCAATATCAAAACCACTTAGTTGAAGCTTAGTTGAAATCCCTGTTGTTTCTATTACTAAAAATCCAAATGAATGGGATATGGAAACAACTTCTTCTACTCGTGCTCTTCTGTCGCTTTTTGTTTTCTCATAAATATTAAAACTTTGTGAATTAATATTTACCGTACTAGAATTTATGCGAA
Source organism: Deroplatys truncata (assembly GCA_030765065.1). Classification (NCBI taxonomy): domain Eukaryota; kingdom Metazoa; phylum Arthropoda; class Insecta; order Mantodea; family Mantidae; genus Deroplatys; species Deroplatys truncata. The sequence continues at coordinate 68,206,328 of CM060986.1, forward strand.
AAATGAACGGTTATTTTCTGCTTAAAAATAAAGTATTTGAGAAACTCAGGGCCAGGCTAAATTATCATCCCTTCACTAGTGGGCACTGAGAAATCCCTGCTACCAAAACTACAGTCCACACCCAGCTTTCAGGATAATTTTATCGACCTACTTACAAAGAACTGAGATGCTTTAAAAAATAAGGTAAGAATTTTAGCATAAAAACGTTTGCTTATTATTCACGTAAAAACGTTACCTTATCTTTATTTAACTTGGTAACATTTATTAATTTGCTTCCCTCAGATCGAAGCTACGCCACTGCTACAACGAGATATGTAACAAAACTATTTCTGCAAACATTTCTCTGGATTTGCATGAAGTAAATAGAACATGTTTTCGTAAGAATTGCTTGGGAAACTAAATAAAATAAACGATAGTAGGAAACGAATGTTACACGTTAGAGTTTTAAGCATACAAGATAATTTATCCAATATAAGACAATCTAGTATTGATGAAATGATTCCATTGGGATGCAGTATGCTATACCTCCTGACCTAGATTTTTTCTTCCACACAGTCACTACGGTGTAAAAAAGAACCATCCGTGAAAAACGTGCGGTAATTTAACAGGCTTCCTTTATGCGAATGCATTTTCTCCCCCACGCAATCAAAGCGGAGTATGAAGGCTTTACAGGAATCTCAGTGGTGTAGCAGGTCGTTCAACCTTCATAATACCTCTTGAGAGAACATGTAGTATCAGCATCAAAGAGGGGAGTGTTCTGAAATGCTTCTAATTAAGGGGGAAAATAATGAAAATGCTATGAGTATCGTCCTTATATTGTTTTTCGACTTGTGTTACCGTTGCTATGGTAACGTGCACTCATTAGCGGGGTCCTATTTACCTATTTATTCCCTTATTCAGAAACATATTTTTCCCTACCATCTCCCTATATCAGACAGACGAAAAATTGTACTCCACATAACAATTCAAATCAAGTTTTCCAGGAACTATATTTTTTAGGGCCTCCTGCATCACAAAATACCTATAGAAACATGGCTATGCGTATGTCTGTGAACAGTATAACCAATCACGAAATGCGCAATAAATGCTATACTTGGTATTGACACCTTCTAAACTTGCGACATGAAGATTTTCAAGAAATTTTCCCCTTTTACATTTAACATTTAGTATTATTTTTGAGTTTCTCAAAAGGCTCTAGCGATTTTGATTAAAATTGATATGCTTAAAATATTTTCATCACATAAAAATTATAAATATATGTTGAAGCCGGAATTATAAAGGCAGTAACTATCATAATATTCTGAGAAGGATAGCGATATAAAATAAGTAATAATATATTTAAAATCAGTGTATGTATAAAAAGGAGAAGCATTGTGAAAATTGTTGACTGTAAAAGCGACAGAAGGACCAGACAGGCACAGTTTTGTTAATTAGGGACCAGCCCCAGGTAGAAAGGGTAAATACCATTGAGGCAAGTTTTTCCTGGTAACAGCCGAGTACAGCTGCACTTAGCCTTGTGAAGGCCACTCTAGGCATCATGACGCTAAGTTTAGGGAGAGCGTTTGAGGGGAGAGAGGGGAAGTTTAGGCGTTGGTTTTCCTTGTATTAGCGTGGGTAGATCAGTCTATCCTGAGTGCCTGGCGAGGACGGGACGATGTTCTCGAGTTGTGAACATTGGTGGCGAACATGCTAGAGGGTAGAACGCTTAGCTGTAGTTAATATTCTTCGGTCTTGGTAAAGACAAAGTATCATCGTATGCATTTAAAAGTGATCGGCAAACCTAAAGTATTATTTTAAATAGTGAATAAAAGTATTCCAAGACAGCGTTTGTGTGTTTCTCTGTACACACCCACACATACCCTGAGCTTAAGGTTTCATGCTGGAGCAGCCGTGGCAAAAGAAGAATCAACTGGAAGGAGACAAGCAGCAACCGTGAGGCAAAGGTATTGCTTCATTGTTGGAGGATGGAGCGTGGCTGCGTCATATTGTGCCTTAACGTGGGGCTGAAAGAATTACCTGCGTCAATGTGGATATTTTTTGTAAAGCCTGTAACACTTTCTTCATTCTGAATAATATTGCATAATTCTGTAATACTGATAAATCGCACAGAAAATTATATTTCTTTAAAATACACATTTTATATCAGATACATTTTTTGTCACACAAACCATTTCCTAGATATTCTTCTGTTGGTTTGAATTTTGCATTACTTTCGACATTTTTAGAAATGCTAAGATAGCATACTTTTACTTTTCGTTATATTTGCAAACGATATGATGGTATATCAAAGCCAACATATAGCGACTTGCTTTTTATATAGTGCCTTTCTTTCATACTACAGCCACTGCATGGCAGCTCGCGCGCCGACCGCTACAGCTCGAACTCTCGCCAAAAAGGTTATAATATTCGTCAACCGTCTCACATTCTCATAGTTACATTTACAGTTATAATGATAAGTATTTACCTTATGATGAGAGAGGTTAGAAATCTTTTCCTTCTCTACTCATACATTTCTGGTATCTTCTCAGAAAATTTTATTTACACTCGAAAGTTCATATTATGAACTTGAGTGAATTTCTCACCTGAAGTTTTCCTTTGTTCCTCCAGTATATGAGGTTTGTTGCATACACTTTATTTTTAGGTGATAATCAGAGTTGGGTAAGGTTATGTAATTGGATTTTGCTAAATACCAATGATAAAAGAGTAACTGACCCACACTTAATATTCTTCTCTGACAAGCTGGTTCCATTTAATGGTTATCTTTCGTCGTAATAGATATTAAAGCACAGAGAAACCCCATTTTACACACGTGAATCCTTTGCATGACCTGAAAATTTCTTTGTGGTGTGCAGTAAATGCATACAGAGTAATGACATCTACATTTTTGAACAAACAAATACAGAGAGGTAGAGGAATGACTTAAAACATTTTTTCAGCAGCTGACGGACGTTGAACGTTAGTCTGGGTTTTTCCAACAAGACTTTTTCTAGCCTGCATCAGCTGATAAGTCATTAAGTTCAATTCAGAAAATGTTTTAAAGCCCTCAAGATCCCCTGAATTAACTATATGCGATTTTCATGTATGAGTTGCTGTAACCCCCTTATACCTACAACAAAATGGGTAATGAAATCATTTTTGCAAACGTTTATCTTCATTAAAATTAATTTGATAAAAAGACAAATTTTTGTAACAACAGATTGCAATAGGGATTTAAAAATAAATAATAGTAGTTAAGAGTCACATTTTTAATGTGGTACATTAATTTATAAACATAGTGGCTGACTTTTCTCCACTTGTATGGGTGAATTTCTTTCAATTTCGAATGATGTTTTTATATTAATTTCGTTAGAATACATTATATTCTTTAGATACTGAAATATATGCACAATGATCTAGAATATTAATGTCGCCTGGAGTCCTCCAACATTATACCTTAGAAGAGCATTTTTACTTACCGTGGTGCTGTTCGATTTAACTGACCGAAAATCATAATGCTCTTAACATAAATTGGAGGAAAATCGACGAATATTGTGTTTATTTTCCCAAACCCTTACAAATTCTGTAAATGTCGTACTCCTGTAAGTAAATTTTACTCATAAACTTTCCAAATTTGTTAGACAACTATTTCTCTGAATCCCCGTTTCATAATGTAAACGTTGCAAAATTTTAAGGTTAAGGAAAAAAGAAACTACCTAACATCAGTATTGAACGAAATGATTTACTAAGCTCAGAATTTCTCGTTCCTCTCTCCAAGCATCCAGATGCCAGCTGCAACCAAAAGCATGACCTACCCAAAGTGGTGCAAACAGCCAGAGGCGCTCTCCACAGCTGTAACAAATGAGAACAAATGCTGCTAAACACATTTTATTTATCACTTAGGTGCTCAGCGTAGCACAAAACTTCTCACTTGAGACACTTCTGACTGGCACTCAGAACAGTGCATAGTTGATCCGTCGAATCGAATTACCACTGAACTCCTGAGCCACAACTATCTGAACTGCAACCTCACTTTCCACATTAACTGTCCAAACTCTTCGACTTTTTTACACTTAACTTCGTTACCTCTTAACTAACAGAACTGAACTTTTCGGGTAAGAGAAGCCCCTTATATAAGCCCCGCAACAAAGCGTAATATTCTAGAAAGGCAGTCTACTAGAACAGGCCGAACAGTTTTTTCTGGAACCGGGAAACGGCAAATAATGGGTTCGTTGCGCGGCTATTATTCTGAAAGGACCGGTCATTAGCTGCACCCAGTCAGCCAGATAGGGGAGACGGGATGCGCTCACACCACCGTCCTTTAGGTAACTTTGCGAGTGCGGTTACAATATTAATTAACACTAACACAGTTTAACGAAACAGAAATATTTAAGGCATAGAATCCCATTTTATAGTGTAATTAACTTAATTGCAAGTATAATTACCAGGCAGTCTATTTGATAAAATATTTCAAAAGTTTGGACGTTACATACAGACGTAACTTCCGAGAAGAATAAATATTTAGATCAGGAAGAGCATCGATTTGTTAATTTCTAAGGTTACCCTGGACGCATTTTCCCTTCTATGTGTATTTAGTGTAAGTTACTTCCAATGGGCTCGATTATTGTAAAAACAAAAAGTAAGGGAAAATTACTTAATTACGTAAATACCTATTATTAAGAGGGTTTCGTCTTCGAGTTACATAATTAAATATCTGCACCTGTAGTATAGGAATAGAAGTTGTTTTAGTAATTTTTGTGCAACTGTTGTTACATAATAGTTTAACCTTTGAATAAAATGTTAAATGAAAGAAAAGTCACCCTGTGAATATTATGAACAGTACATGGCATTTCCGTACAGTACTATTTCAACTTACTGGACAATATATCTTCTGTGATTGGATTTTATATTTATACACTACATTTGAAATACAGTAATACAGAATAAAGAGCTCTCTTTTCTCGCAGAAAATAAGCTAGTAGTCGAATAAGTATACCCACTATCGCCAGCTGTATATCTGGTGAAAAGTTTACTAATTTTGAATAAGATTAGAATTGATTATTTATATATGTATATATATATACGTTCCTGATCATATAGATACCGAGATACTGTTCCATTAATTTTGTATAAGATGTATTGTTTCCCTTTAAGTAAATTAGCGTTGAGCATTCTAATTGTCGTACTTGGAATTTTTATATGAGTGCGATTTATTAGCACCTTTCTGAAACCGAATTCTATAAAACTAACCCAGTAGTAGCAATAGTTATAGTTTCGGAAACTTCGTGATTGTAGTTTAAAGTGATTTACCCGGTATAAAAATGTGTTTTCTTAGTTAGAATTCTACTACTTTGTTCCCTCCGAGTTTTGATCTTTTGTTCTCTAATGAATACCTTTACTCGTGGCTTTTGAAATAAATTGGGCATATTATTTCTTAGCGAACAAAGTAAATCACATTTATTGTTTCCCAGCTTCAAACAATACCCTATTATTATTTTAATTTACTTCAAATTATAGCATTTGACTTATTTCCTTTGGGATAAGAACATTTAATACCTTGATTTATTTTAACTCAAATACTGAGCACAGTCCATTAACTTCCTAAGCAGTTTTCCTGACCTCTTGACCTCATGTTTAATGGTGATTTTAATAGCTTGTTATTACGACTGACTTGCGCCAATTTGTTGCATTTTAATTTCTGGAGTAAGATTTATCGGCTTCTTCCTGTAAGTTTCCTCCTTTCCGCAGGAGGAAGATATATTATCAGTTCTTTATGTTGTCAACATTCAGTTTTCTTTTTTTGAGCATCGTAATCTTCACGTATCAAGAATGTGCATGACTCTTAACATTCATTCTTTAGGTATACTCAGTAGGGCAGTAAATAAATGCATATGTTTCATTGTTAATATTGTGACGCAGCGGCTATGGCCCAAGGTTATCGGAGGTTGGCGCCAGACAGTCGTGTGTTAAACAAAGATAAGCCGCGCTCTCGTCCGGCGTAAACACCAGAGTCGCTATAGGCAGATAACCAGAGTCCTCTGGAAGGTTCTTTCCTTCTTCAGAACGTGTGTCCAGAGAGTTCTAGAAAGCTCTATGGAGGTTTCCATTGACTGTATAGGCGAGCGTACTCACGAGTTAAGGAGTCAATCAGTTGAGTCGGTCAGTGAGTGTGTAAGCGAGTTGGTGAGGGCGTTTCTGCTGTGACATCAAGTGCAGTTCTTTGAGTGAGTTGGTGGCAGCTGCTGTGACGTGCCGGGAGTGCTACTGCGGAGCGAGAGATTGTAGAAGTCTTATGTTCACTCGACTCCGCAGCGAGTAAACCTTCCGGAAGAAGAGACTACGTTACGAAGAAAATAAAGTGACGGGGAAGTTGAACTAGTTCACATTAGTGAAGTCACACTGTGAACTAAGTGAAGTCGCAATCATCGCTGAACCAGGTCAAAACCGTGACAGTGAGAACGGAGAGAAGGGGCAGTTGAAAAACTGGAAAAAGTCACAATATTGTCAAGTTCCAGTACCTACATCATGCTTAGAAATGTCTCTAACTGGGTTGTACTGTGTATATCCATGCAACAGAGAAGGAGCGTAAAGTATTCCCTGTAGTTTATTTTTACGAAACCTCTACCGCAAATTCCCTGCTCATTTTATTACCAGAGTCCTATGAAATGTGTAAGCGAATGGCAACATGCGGCTTTTTTCTATATTTTCTTGATGCAGTTATGTTTTCTATGTTTAAAGGTGTGTTTTGTTGGTAAAGTCCAGGTCCGACTTAACTGAAATGTGTTGCCAAGAGAGAGTTTTAAGTACTCCTATAATTCTCGTTTTGAAAGGAATGAGGATGTTTGCATTTGATCCTATCTATTTTCTGCTTGAAGATTTTAAAAACAACATTGTCGCTATCAACCTGATGCGTTGTTCTATAATAATAATAATAATAATAATAATAATAATAATTGCACACTGCTTGTAGTATGTTTGAAAGGTGCGCCTCGAAATATCTATATCGTCAAGGCCCTGTGCTATGGTATATTTTAGGTAACACAGGTGATTGTATGAGTGTCTGAGATCCGAAGTGAGAATTGTGAATGGAAATCTTCTAAATTTAATCAATGATAATGCATTTAATATGTAGCTCTTTTAAAGTTTTCGGAGATCGGGGGTCACTTAACCTTTAAGTGGCTGATGAAAATATTACATAACATACATTTTAAAGTATTGTTGAAGTTTAAATGAAAATTGTGTTGACATAAATACTTTCACGCATTCTTTCTGGCTATTTCTATATTCTTTCAATATTTATGGCGTATAAATAAAAAAGTGCTTTCCTTCCTTTAACTTCTGGAGTTATCATTATTTGTCGTGTTGTATGAAGAAATAATGAACATGAAAAGTCTTTTAGCACTGAACACATTTTTCGAAAACACAACAAAGAAACATTTGTCGCTTCGAAGAACTCGCTCTACAATAAGGGCTCAACGAAGAAATACAACTGCTTGCGAGACTTGGAAATCAATTTCATAAATTCTCCGTTCTCAGGGAATGTCGAATATTTAATTTCACTATCCATGCACTACCGAAACGAATTAGTTGCTTTTCCTTTTCGAGAAATCTATTAGCTAATGGTAAAGGTGGAGTGGCCAACGTCTGTCGTATTTTATCGGCCTGATCCTCTTATCACTTTCTTTACCACCTACTTGTAATAGGTAGAAGTAGTATTGCATTCCACTTTTCCACCCTAAAATACGGTATCCATATTTCACCGGACAGAAATTTTGAGCTAGCTGAAATAAAAGGGAATTGGAAAAGTATACCTGTGTGTATGCGCCTGAGCGAGAGGGGGGAGGGAGAGAGAACAGCATAACTGAATAGCGAAAGGTCTAATAAACATGACATTTAGTATTTTAAGTTTTTTCTAAAGATGCAACAGGAATAATATTAAAAATATTCCCTACCATAAAATAAACATTTCATGGGATTTTTTCCGTTATTATTATTTTCAAAAATGGCTTTAATGAATTCGATTAAAATACCAAAGGTTTCAGATGATTTCAGGATCTTAAATTTTCTATAAATAATTTGTGATATCCTGTTTATTCCGAATGAATTTTTTATAAATTACTATAACTGGCAAACCATAAGAGGTAGACAAAAGCTTTCCATGTAAACTATGAGGATTTATGTAAAACATATTTCATGGCATTAATACATTTCCGAGACGTTCATTGTAATTCACTATATTCCAGTGCTTGACATTTCTTGAACTTTTAAGCCACCATTCTTTTGTTTCTCGCAATGTGATGTATAAAGTGTAGATTTCAAAGTCAGTATAGAGCGGCCCGTTTTTTAAAGATTTGACTTTCGTGTCATACTTTTGTATCCCACTTGTAGCTAAAAGAATATACGTAATGAAATATCCAGCGTTTTTATTTGGATGAACATGAAATGGATAGAAGAATATGTGTTTGTAGGAACAGCTTGTGGAAGAGAGATACAAATAAACGAAGGAAGTAACACATCAATTTTTCAGTACCGGCACGACCCAAACCTCCATGCACAGAGTAAGGAAGTAGACAACATAAATTGTAAAGGAAAGCGACTGACTATACAGTTTAGGACCATCTGTCCGACATCGCACAGAGTGTGTCTTTACCCAGAGAACAGTCTACACTTCCAGGATCTTTTAAGTTAGGATTCGGATTAAATTCAAATAGGTGGCATGGGAAGGGAACGACACAACTAAGGTCATATGCTTGGAATATATCAATGCATTAGTATAATTGAAACTACAGAAAAATCATCGGATTTACCTTCAGAGTTAAACAGAAGATACCAGATTGTAGGTGATATTATTCTAAGATCCATATCTCGCATCAAATTGAGATATTTTGTGATACGAACCGGTAGCATTGTTGGCAGCAGGAAGAAAGTTATCAGATGTTAAGAGTGTTACAGGGAAGAGGATTTGCCTATCTCTTGCAGAGGCATATTGTAGGCAGTTAACTTCCTGAAGGGAGACATGATTGGTAGGAGCCACATGGCAGCTTTGTCGCGAACTTTTAAAAGATTCAAGGACTCGCATTTCGTTCCCCTGCGTATTCAGACCCGGAAGGGTCTACAAGAGGCAGTGGGTCCCAGAAGAGATCAAGTTGAGGAAGATCTTCACAACCGTCACGGAAATCTATAGGCGAATCACGCCAGGTTCTTACCATAAGAGACTACTTCCAGTGAACGAAAGAAACGAAGGAAGGGCAGGAACTTGAAACTTTAAGAAATTACAACACTACAATTGACATGATATATAAACAAAAACCACATAAAAGTCTATACTAGATTAGCTGGCATCCGATATTGACTTCCCAAATGCGTGGTACAGATATTACCGTCTGAATTATTCCCTTTTACACTGCCAGGTATGCTGTTAGATATCTAAAACAATGAACAGGCAGAGCAGGCTGTTCCATGGCCGCCACATATCTCTTACTCCTTAGTATATTGTTTAGTGTACAGATCCCCGTAACATCAAAGAGGACAGTATCGCTCGAAGGCACACAATACCTGAAATCTAACATACAACAAATCGTCTATGGCCCTGTGTGCTAACCTCTGCACCGGCAATTTTTCTATGAACGAAAAGGAGGCTAAAGATAAAGAAATAGAATTTAATTAATAATTGATATGACTCATGGGGTTAGTGAATGTGGAATACGTGCTCATCGCGTTCGCATACCTCGGCAGCCCACAGTAGGCTGAGCCTGCTCTTTCGTACGTTTGTAACAAGCATTATTTCGATGTCCTCTCCCATATTCTCTACTTTGCACCCCTTTTCTTCTTATTTTTTACTTTCTCTACTACTTATTACTTCCATCCAAATATTCGATACCAAGATTTCACCGGAAATACACGTATTGAGAATGCTCGAGTCAAAAAGAAATAAGAAAAAAAAGGCATTTTCAGAAAAATGCGCGTGAGAGTCGATCACTCTATTTGTGAACAGCATAACTCAAACGAAAAATCGATTAAACACCAAACTTGGTGTGGCACCTTCCAAGGATGCCACACGAAGATTTTCAAGAAAATATCCCATCCCACACTGCTCTTTATTTAGAAGATTTTTCGTTTTAATTTTCTCAAAAATAGCTCTAACAGTTTTCATTAAAATTGCTTATACTTAATATCTTTAGGTGCAGGAAAAATGAAATATATACCTTGAATTTTCTGGGAATTGCCTATAAAATCTTCCTCATTCGGAATGAATTTTGTATAACATGTAAATGTTATGTGCTAAAGCACACAATTTATGTCAAATGTTTTAATGACAATCATTTATGAGATACTCTTTATTATTCTTTTGAATTCTCAAATAACTACTTATACTTTTACGAAATGATAGTCGCTATTCGTTTTTTTCTCATATTCATACAAAGAACATGCAATGTCAAAATCATCAAATAGCAATCGGCTTTTTAAAAATCTGACAATCGTTTTAGGCTACTCTACACTTCTTATACCTACAAGGAACGTTTAAACGCTAAATGTCAGTTTATGTCGCTTAACAAGAAGTACACATAAGAATTAGTTTTGTAAGAATAGCTTAAAGGATTCAATCGGTCAATGAGTGTGTAAGCGAGCTGGTGAGCGCGTTTCTCCTGCAACATAAGTGCGGTTCTCCGAGCGAGTTGGTGACGGCTGTTGTGACATGCAGCGAGTGTTGCTGCGGAGTGAGAGGTTGTAGAAGTGTTGTGTTCGATTTCCCGGCGATTGAACTGTCACGAAGGAAGTGAAGTAACGAGAAAGTTGAACTAGTTCAGATTAGTGCAGTGACAGTCTGAACTAGTGAAGTCCAAGTGAAAATTGAACCGGATCAAAACACTGACAATGAGAAGTGAGAGAAGTGACAGTTGAAAACCTACGCAAAGTCACAATAGCATGACTCTCTCTCTGCTGGAAAGTTATATGGGGATAGTTGTGGTCTTCAGGAAGGAAGGTGTGTAAGGAGAATTTCAGCGCCGAGGTCAATGGTAGGCCTATTGCGCCTACTTAAACTTCAGGAGAAAAGAACGAGGCTAGAGAATACGAGGGGGGCCAGATGTAATGGCAGCGGGTGCAACGCAGCGGAGTCCGTAACGTTTTCAGATTGGTCATTTCCAGTCGCCCTATCCTAACGGGCAAGTTCAGACAGAAGACTGTGCAAGGAAGGTTTTTACTCAAAGTGTATACATTGCATATGCCGCACGCCATCATCCATCTTGTCGACTCTGTGAGAAGAGATCGAATGGAGAAAATGATATTAAATGGGAATGAATGTTATATGGTGAAAATAACATCGTTTTTTGAATATATGAAATGGATGATTTATCAGCTCATTGTCACAAAAGTTACTATGATTGTCCAGGATATATCTTGATATTCCAAATACAGGAGATACAAAAATCAGGTGCTGTACAGTTTCAGATTCCCAGAAGCATGAAAAACTATCTGGAGTGTTGATCTTAAATCGCTCGAAATATGACTTAGATTTTCTTTGGCCTAACAGGAATTGAGTGAGCACAAACTTTGGCACAAGTATTTACTCGTAGCTCTGGAGGCGTTGCTGGATCTCAGGAAAAATATATTTCTCTCGTAACGTGGATTGTGGTCCAGATGTTCCATTGAAGAGTCGTGTGCCTTTTAATTTTCCTTTTCAGGTAACATATAGGAGCTCCATCAAATGAAACTTCAATCGTAGATTTTGGTTTCTCATTTCCAATAGCACCTGTGTGTCCGCGAACCCAGGACACAGAATATGGAAGCCATGTTGAACAAGTAATCTGTGATTATTGGGTTTGTATTGTATTTATCATTGAGTTCAACGTTACTTGTGAATCAGTGTATAATTTTGTATTTTATTGTTGTCTTTGTACCTTCGTAGTGTTGACTGATTTTGATTAGATTGATTCTGCAGATAGAAACATAAGCTTTAACAAGAATAGTTTGTAGAAGCTATACAGAAATAAACGAAAGTGGCTAGAGAATGTCAAGCAAGCTTTAACACATAAGATTTTTTGTTATCTGACTCGTTTTCATTTGACTTTTCCTTTGTAGCTACAGACATTACTAACATCAATAACATGCGCTTCTTTCTAATCATATCGCATGAATCTCATAAGAATGTGGGATAGGAATAAGACTAGAAGCGGAGGGGAACTTAACACCGCGACCTACGCAGATCTTTTGTGCCCTGGCGGGGCGCTCCCGGGAGGGAGGGATGAAGTAAGAGGAGGCAGAAGGCGGCCGAACCAGGAGGCATGACAGGCAAAGGGCAGGGTCCCTACCATTTACAGTTCTGAACTCCCGGGATACTGCCTGATGCAACCGGCCTCCTCCGTACAGAGGGCTTGCACATCACCTGGGGGGGGGGTGACCGGAGACCGCTCGCAATTTGACGAAGGTTTCTAAAGAGCATTATTTTCTCCTGACATGCACACACTGAGACCTCCTGCCGACACTTGAAACCCTGAAAGAGACCAAGAAAATGAAAGGTGGAGTAAAATGAGAATGGAGATGAAATGGTGGGACAGAAAATTCGGGGGTTGTAATGATCTTTCCCAGCAACCTTCCCCCCGGTGAAACCTCAAAAAACCCATGTCAGGAAGGTCGGCTACGGGAATCAAACCCACGACCTCCCGAATGTGAGCCACGTTACTGTCTGATCCATCCCGCTCGGTTTAAAAATATAAATGAATTGATTTATTTATAAGACTTATACGGGATATCGGAGATATTATGTATGAAATGCATCTACTTCAGTGCTGAAATATGAACTCCATCAAGTCGAGAAAACCGACATCAGCATTCTATAATAATTGTTGAAACACATTAATTTCTGCAATCGTGAATCAACGTAATAACACTAACAAATAAACATTGTCTACTTCTTTAACTCCAGTTCTTAAAAGGAAAAATCCACCATAACTGGCCGATCCCCTAATATCCGTAAAGTTGTATTGCATGGTGAATTTTATCTTCCTCTGAGCACCATTTAATTTGAAAGCACAACTGTCATATATAATATATTGCATAGTTAATAATAAATAAACAGTACCTCAGTCCACCATATTTACTCTGAGCATTCAAATTGGCACTTGAACAAATATATAATTATAATGATGTTCTCGCAGTACCGCTGTTGCGTGTATTTTATCAAAATATTGGGACTTCATTAAAATTAAAATCATTAACAGCATTGTTGTGCTCTGCGAAAGAGAAGCGTTAAACTGTTTATATACACAAAATTTCATAAATTATGACCTAAAATTATTCTGTAATTTAAAATCGAATACTAAAGAGGTTTCGCAAATAAGGAAACCATTTTGTTTACTATTTTCTCTTACTTGGTTAATCCTTTGTATGTATTTATATTTTATCTACCACATCCCTTGTAAGTAGGAGTAGTATGGCACTTTACCCAAAAATTTAATGTGAGTTTCACAAGAAATATATATTACCAGACCTCTTGAATTAAAAAAAAACGTTTTCAGAAAAGCGCCCGCTCGCGTGTCAGCACGTATGTGTATGTGTCCGAGAACAGCATCACTAAAAATTTAGTTTTGGATAAATATCAAAATTGGTATTTAGGTTCGGCATCTTTCAAAGACCCAACACCAATATTTTCAAGAAAATCCCCTATCTCAATCAATTCGTTACATGGAAAATGTTTTGAAGTTTTTTTATTTTCTCAAAACCGGTTCTAAGATTTCCATTAAAATACTATATGTTTAAGATGCTTACGTTACTACTAATGTGTGTCTTGAATTTTCTAGGAATAGCCTGTAAAGGTCTTCTTCATTCGGAAGAAATTTGGTAAAATTTTGTATAACTGATTAACTATAAAAGATATACAAAAGCTTACTACATACAAAATATTTCTTTAAAAACTTAATTTATTACAAATAACTGTCTTGGAATTTTAAGCATTTGCGATGCTTAAAGATTTTCAAGAAAAGCCAACTTCAACCCCCAAATTTACCTGGAAATTTGCTCGTAATTTTTTATTTTCTCAAAAATGGCTCTATTTTAATTAAGATACCATATATTTAAGACATTTACACGAGAAATAAAATGTATATGTTAAAGTTTCTGCGATAGTCTGTGTAGTAATCTTCATTCCGAACGATATTCCTTGTTAAATAATGGCGTTGGCTTTCACGGCCGAAGTCTCCAGCCTACCTCTCCTCCCACCTCTCCCTCAATTTGAAATTGCAATGGCAGTTTAGTCTAAGAGTAGACGTGAACGATCACAGGTGTCCTCTGAGAATGTCCACCAACGTTTGTAACGAAACGTCAGGTAATAACGATATGACATCTAGACCACGGCCAAAAAGCTCGGAAATAATTAGTTTAATAATGATATTGTTACATGATGGGGGGAAGGCCAAAAGGTTACAGAAACAGGAATGAATTTAGATCACCCCAACACGCACAAGGCGGTGGCGTAACTCACTGACAGCGAAACTCCGGGACCTTGGTGTGGAGTTAAGGGGAAGGCGTGGATTTTATGCCATACTGAAAAATTCCATAACACACATTACTTTTACATACCTGAGATTTATTCACAAACGTCTCGCGACTCAACTTATGGAACAAAGGAAAAAGAATGGAGGGAGATGCCACTAAACCGTAGATCGGCCACACATACGTCTGACTACGACGAACACTTCCACTAGAGTGTTTAGCCAAAGCCATACAGGGTTGACGTTATACCAGACAGTTTCAAAAAGATATTTCCCTTTGGCGCGGTCTTTACCGAGAGGAAACATCATTAAGCCGAAATATTAATAAAGAAATACAACAATATTACGACTGGTAGCAACAATACAGCACAATAGTGTGTCTGGTAATGACAATGAAATTAATAATACGTCACAATTGTTATTTGTTAGAATTTTAAAATACTTATTTTTTTCTGAAGTGTAAGTCAGTATTTGTTTTTTCTCATAGTCATGCAAATAGCCTGCAATTTCAAATCCATTACACAGAGATTTGGTTTTTTAAAATCCGTCTATCGCTTTAACCCATGTATCCCTCTTACATCTACAAAGAATGTCTAAGTGTGTAATGAAATTTATCTTCATTAACCAGAAGTAATCAAAAGAATAAGCTTTGTAGCCATAGTTTGTAGAAGATAGCATAGAGAAGGTTATATGAATTCAACACATCATATCTTTTAAACACACTTCTATCTCAGTATTTTACAATTTCCATCAATAACTGTTTAGGAATAAAATTTTGATAACAATAACTTTGCTTTAAAATGTCACAAAGCTTGTACATAGTGATCAATTTGACATAAGCGGGCTAATATAACCTCAATGTTAAAGATTAACCACTGTTGATTATTAGTTTGCCAAACTTTTTAGGTTAACGGGTATTCACTTTCAAGGTGTGTTCAATTTAGAGGGAAATTGCTTAAAAGTGTCTTCGACGTTATCAAATGAAGTAACAGCACTCGCTGTTCAAATATTCCCACTGTACTTCTATAGTTTTGTTTGTACACCTAATAGCCTTAATCATAAGCCAATATCTATTAGCAGACAATGGCTGTAATATCGTAATCAGTCATGAATATGCATAAGGTTATACACTATTGTCTATCGAGGCGCATGCAACGTTAGAAATCTCCTTTGGACAACATTTCATTTATTCAAATACCAGTGGTAGATGATTGAAAAACTATATATCCTTTCATTAGAGCATTACGAAAACATTTCTTCAGCAGTTAAACTCGAAGAATAGCAGAAATAATTATGTTTCATCAGGAAGGCATACAGGCTTACTTCTCGTGTTCATTGTTAAGTCTTTCTTTTATTTGTTTATTTGAGTTAGATGACTTGGAAGAGGTTTCTTCCGGTATTCATATATTACGATAAACAGTAATGATTTAATGAAAGGAGCATAACAAAATAATGTTGGTTGTGGTAGTAAATACAAAATTCAATGAGAATAATCTACACATGCAATAAAATTGTATCCGCAGCCTTTTTTATAATTTTCGATTTTGGATGTATAGGCTAGATTGTGTTAGTGTGTATGAGAGAAAAGGAGGGAGGAGAGAGATGTATTAATTACTTAACCTCAAAGCGGGGAAAGAGCCCTAATCTGGCGCAAAAAGTAAAACTCGAAATGCCGTGCTTGTATTTAATTTTTTTAAAAAGTATTGCATAGTAAACGTTTACAAACATTACGATTCTGAAAAGTTTTGTTATTTGTAAAACTTTTAACGATGAGTATTTGACAAGTTACATTAGTCTTTCTTCTTCTTCTTCTTCTTCTTCTTCTTATTATTATTATTATTATTATTATTAAAAGCAGTAGTATCAGTAGTAGTAGTAGTAGTAGTACTTCATCATCATCGGTTGTTGTTGTTGCATGTAAATCCCTTACCATGACAACCAGCTTGGATTCGACTGCATTGCAAGCGTAAGGAAGAGACAATTTCTATGCTGATAAATATGTCTTCTGCTTTAATTTTAGCAACAAAACAGAAAAAAATGTTTTATTTCCGGTTTTTAAAATGCAGAGTAGAGAGAAGAGGTGTGGGCGAAAGTGATACTGCAAGAGGAAGTGACAAGGAGATGGATTTATAGAGGGAGAAAAGACAGGGTGAGAGTGAAGTGAAAGAGAGGAGAGTGGGAGAGGAAGGGGAGAGAATGAAACAGGTAATAAAACAAGATTCTGCACATTTAGTACAATAACGCGAACAGAGCGCAGGTTCTGCTGGTGTAAGATAAATCTGGAAAAGTAGTTTCTTTGTAAAATTATATTTGCAAACAAACAACAGTATACTCGTATAAAATTAATAGTAATTTTTAGTATATAGTCAACACTGAATCTGAAGCATAGATAATCAGTTCAGAATCAATTCAAAACTGCAAATTAAATCACTGAATAAATTCCCTTTAAAGGTATGGCACATTTTCTAAACATCGCTGAGTCGTTGAGAACATTCGTGTTATTTCTTCTTTAACTCTTTACCCTCCTCTTTGTAGGACCCACACCCCCACGGATGTCGTCCTCCGTGGTCTAGGAGTACCATGCTAGCCTCTTGTTTCCAAAGTCGCGGGTTCAAACCTGGCGGAGGGCGATGAATTTTTTCGGGCATAAACATCCTTAGCATGGCTTCCTTCGGAAGGGAATTTTATATAATCTTGTATAACTGGTAAATGTCAAGCGATAGACGCAAACGAGCTACCAAAAATGTATATCTCTTTTAAACACACATTTATTTAAAATAAGTTTTTGTGGCATAAGCCCTTTCTGAGATATCCGTTATTAAAGGTTCGAATTATTCTCCCTTAAAATCCTGTCAACATTCAGTTGTGTCTCGCGATTTCCCGTAGGGGAGGGTTTGCGACCCCTTCAGCTGCCGTGGTACTTCTGACTTTAATAGAAGTACGTCGGGCCGAACGTTCGAGCCCCTCCCATTGGGGAGCTGTTCGGATTGGGTTGGTCTCGACGGAGCAGTGGTTCCCGATACCCATGAGAGATTGGGTACGACTGTGCGGTTTTCCATGCAGCCGGGATTGTGAGACGCCTCAATGTCTTCCGGTGCCGCCCTGGAGAGCCGATAGACGGCATGATAGACGGCATGCTAGACGGCCCCACCGAGGTAATCGGTAGTCGCCCTTTGGGTATGACGCACGTGAGCGGTGGGGCCTTTATAGCCTCTAGACATTGGCCTCATGGGAAACCCCACGGATTGAGGACCACTTGGCTGGCGGTATCCCTGGGATTCAAAGGGGGGTCTGGGCTTTGGCTCTTACTCTGGTAGGCTTTGCTCAACATTTGTGTCTCGCGATTGCATGGAAACAGTATGGAATTTTAAGGCCGGCATATAGGACGAGCTCCTAAACATATGACTATAGCTGTTACCTTTGTATCTATAACAAATGTGTAATGTAGCTATTTCTGCAAAGGTTTATTTGGATTACAAAGCAGTAGGTAGAAAAATAAGCTTGAGTACCAATAATTTATGTATCCACTAATAAACGATAGAGGGTAGAGAAGGTTATGTGAATGTATAACATCATGCTTCCAATTCAGTCACCATATTGCCAATTAGTCAAAGTCAAAATTCAATAGGGTAAGTAAATGCAGATCCATTGCATTTTTTCTTCCTCTAGTTGTACCAAGCTTTCATTCCTTTATTTATTGGCGTACATTAAAGTTGTTTGTTGTTCTTTGTTAATTGCTACCGGCTTTTGTTCTTCTTTTAGTTTTTTATTGTTTTTAGGCAATAGCCAGTTTTGAGTTGCATATAAGCAAACTACTGATGACCTTTCGACTGGACTAACTGAAGTAATTGTTTCTGTTACGTAATTTATTGTTACGTAAGTTATTAGCCTCACGCTTGAGAGCCAACTTGAAGTTGTATTGTTCTTCAACTGTTGTAGTTTATTGTTGTTGAAGTTTTACTGTTGTTATTAGCCACACGCTTGGGAAGCCAATTTGAAGTAGTTATTGTCTTGGAGTTTATTTATTTAATCAGCTCCATGTATGAACGTCAATTTTTAAGTGGATTGTTTGTTACGTAATATGCTGCTACGTATGAGAAGCCGATTTTTGAAGATGTATTTTTGTTGTTACGCTCCAAGTTTAAAAATATTTATTAACTTTATTATTAAACTGCTTCTATAGGTAGTATTTATGTTTATGTTTACCTCGGCTGCGGCAGTATTGTTTTAGAGTCATGTATCTCTTAGACAGGGCGTGGTGCAATAGGAATGTAGGCTTACACAGATTTTAAGTTTTAAATTCACTTCTTTTTTATTAATCCTTGGCACAAATTAAATAGCGCTACACTGATATTAAGAGCTGTGAGATACTTTAATTTAAAACTTGTACTTTGTTAACGTGTATATTTAATTTTACGATTCACACGAATACGTAATATTTCTTTATAGAACACATCTTCCATCCGGTCACTACCAAGGTCTGTCAGCAACTGAACAGATTTCAACCGTATAAACTTTTAACTTTTGTATTTCAAGTCTCTGATTGGTTAATCCTAGTCCAATAGAATACCTGCATTTAATGCTTTTTCTGTCTGTTGATTGGCTAATTTTAAACTGTCACAAAATTTACATTATCGTTGCTCTAATCATGACTAGTAACATTTAAACTCTCAAACTCATTATTGCCTGAAGGTTTCCTCATTGTTACCTCATTGTTAGCAACGTTAAACCTATTATTCTCACAGCTCTTACATTATTAAAGTATGTAATGTATTCACATAACATTATTAAACATGTTTACAATAATATAAGCATATGCAATGAATGTTACATACATTTTTAAAAATTATTACATACATATTGCTTCAAGGTGGGCTGTTATTGAATTTACATATTCTATAATTTAATTAAAAATTTTCAGGTATTAAAAATGCTGGAATTAACTGTTCTTTCAGACAATTCGTGTGTTGGAAAGGTAGAATCAGATGACTGAAAAATTCAAGCCGGGCATGGCATTGAATTTTTCAGTCATCTGATTCAATCTTTCCATTAAAAATACTGCCTCATAACCGAAACTCAATGGGTCGGTGAGTGTCAAGATCCGAGTTAGGACGCACATATGGTAGAGTCCCTTAGAGTTTCATATTGCCAGACTGCGACTAGAGAGAGAGAGAGAGAGAGAGAGAGAGAGAGAGAGAGAGTATTAGCGGTTGTTTCATGTTATGGCCGCCTAGAATAATCTCTATAGTAAAGAGTCTAATATGCACGATATCGATCAAATATGCCGTGCCGGGAACGAGAACCAGAAAGTTAAAACTTGGCCAAGTCTTCTTACAAGTTCCCGAGGCCGGGAAAGCTTCCCGTGAAATGTGAAGGCTCAAATTAAAATACACGTATTTCAACTTTATCGTTCTCGTCCTGATTGCGGTTCTCGTTCTGATTACCGTTCTCGATGATTGTGAACCAATCTCTCCCCCCCTCTCTCTCTCTCTCTCTCTCTCTCTCTCTCTCTGTGTATGTGTGTATGTGTGTGTATTTGGAGATTTCGCATGCTATGTCAACGATAACCAGGTAACTAACCAAGCAGCAAAGTCTGCAGGCTTTAGAAGTTTATGGCCTTTAGTATTATTTCCCAAATATTTAATTCCATATTCCTTTACTTTTAAGGGAATTCGGTGTTGGTCCCATATAATGTTTTAAACATCTGTAGTATATTTAGGATCAGAAAAAGGTTGTGTTTTCTTTCTGTCTTTCTTTCTTTCGTAAGGCTCCATCCAGTCCTTTCACGTCTCTCTGTAGCTGGCTTGAAACAAATTCCAAGAAACAAACACAAACGAATGAGCGATGTTTTACTTGCTGTGAAAGGAATGAGGGATCAAAAAATAGGATATCGTAATGAATTCTACCCTGATTCGTGTAAACAAGTAGAAATGGTTTGCCCATGCAACATCACTAACGAGGGAGCATTTGGTTGAGCAATGAGTAACCTGCGGCGTGAAATTCACAACAGTCATGATATTCAAACGTTTCTTCTGTTGTGCACATAAACAATATAATTGTCATAATTAAATAATTGCAACCAATAAATATTATTTTAATTATTATTTATTTAAATATATTTATAGTTTTTGGAATTGATTTAATCCTTAAACATTTAGATACAGTAATAATAATAATAATAATAATAATAATAATAATAATGAAATAATACAGTTATATTATTACTGTGATTGCATTTTTGCACTGATGTGGTCTTAGTAGTCCAAAAGCATCGTCAAATAATATTATGATTATTATTCAGTTGGTGATATTCATCTAACAAGATCGAAGACGGCGTTACAGTCTGTTCTTCTTTTGGGATAACGTAGCCAGATTATCAATGAATTGCCCAGAATTATGCAAGGGGGGAGGCATAAATGTGACACTTTGAGAAGGCGGAGTTATGCATCCCAGTACCATCTTAAAGCCTCACTTTTCTATAAGGGATATTTTCTGCTCCCAAGTGTACATCTCTTGGTGCATATAAGCAATACTCGTCTTCATACTTTTGTGGAAAACATAAAATATTAAAGCGCTAGGAAGTATCTTTAATTTATTCCAAATATATAACACTCGTTTTTATATCACGTAATTAATTAAAACTTTAAACACAAAGTATGTTTTCCCATAGTTTCTTTGTTCTATGAAAATTAATTTACTAATGGTTCTCCTATGCAGATTGTTGTTTTGTGCACGTGCGCGTCTCTGGAAGGAAGACTCGAACCTATCTCCTTCCGCATACATAGGTATTTTAGTCAGACGCCTTGAATAACTGTTGCATCAAAAGCTGTTTTCAAAAGACAAAAGTGGCAACTGTAGACATATGATTCTAATTTTGCAAAGTGCAAGCTAGATACAAGGCTTAAGAGCAGTAGTATATCTCTCATATATTAATACACTTGATGTTAGCAGCATTTTATTTCTGTAGCTATTTTACTAAAATAATAACATTTCTATTTATTGTTTATTTAACACCTTCTAGTTGTCATACTGACTTAAAATTCAACTAACTTTCTTTAAAGACCATTATTTTAATAACTACTCTAGAAAGGATGCATTTTTCTTATTATTTCTCGGTTTACCCTCCCCATTTGGGGAATTACACCCCCCCAGGACTTACAAGCCAATGCCTGGCGTCAGACGTCTATCGGGAGTAAATATAGTTTTGAATCGGGTAGAAAAACCAGGATGGGTGATCAGACCGAAGCCTGGTATGAGAGTGAGGAAGGAAATGATATGAAATGACAGTGAAATTGATGAAAGGAAAGGTGATGATGGAGCAGTTGGTGGAATGAATGACGCAGGAAACCGCAGAACTCGGAGAAAAAATGTCCAGATGCCGCTTCGTCTACCACAAATCACACATATGGTTCCCTGACATCGAACCCAGGCGGAAGGCGAGCAGTCCGGGCATTCGGCCATGGCGCTGCAGAAAGGATGCATAAAAATTCTCTGTAAATCGCTAGAAATATTTTCGTTATATATTTTATTTTACGTTCACAGGAGATTTCGGAAGGCTGAGAAAACTGTCACTTGCTGAGAAGTGGGATTTTTCATTAAAATTATTATTATCGAGCTTAATATTTATGAAAAATATACTTTTTGTTTTAAGTTTTAGTTTACTTTCAGTTTTACGCTTCACCATTAATTAACCAGTTCTTTCCATTTAAAAAAAATTCTAGCAGTCATATTAAGTGGCAGAGAATTCTCAATTAAAATTTGCCGAAAACATGAAAGAAATTACAGTTTACGAATTCTTGGGACCTTCAAAGCTTTTTACACTGTTCGTTTTATAGTTTTTTGAACATAAGGCTTGTTTTGAAACTTCCTTATATGTAGTGTTTACAAAATTCTTTGATATGAATTTAGTAGAGCAATGATACTTAACAATGTCACCAACATGTGATTTAAACTGCGATGGAAAGAAATTTAATACTTGAGATATTAAAAAGAAAGTTCAGTAAAGTCGTTAATAAGTCCTAAATTTGAACCAAAACACATTTTCACTACAAATTCAGATATCAAAACTTTTTTCTACTAAATATATACTTGTAAAATAATTTAATAAATGTCGCACATGAAAAACATAACAAATTTGTTTCCATTTTCAAAGAATAATTTCACAGCTAATAAAATTAAAATTCCGGTAAAAACTTCAGAACATATAAATTGTAACATCATTTGTTCTTTCTGCGCATTAAATACTATTATTTTCTCTTATGTTGATTTGGATGCCAGAATTTTTTAAAGAGGAATAAATTCTGGAGTCACAGTGTATGCTGCTGATTAAAGCTGGTGGCCTGTCTTACGAACCAGCTTGCGGAACTATTATTATAGTCCTTTTTGTGCTGATGCCGCAACATGAAGGCGTGAGTGCCAAAAACGTCGCCTCTAGATAGCTCTGCCTATCAGCCACAAAAGTCCATGCGAATATGATATGCTGCTTGTAGTATGAAAAAGAATTTAATTTCAACACCATTACGTAATCCGTGTGCAATCTTGTATAGTAAGCAGAGGAATTGTTATTCCATCCAAAAATTCCATATCGAGAAAATCGCGCCACCTTAAACAACCTTTTACAGCAAACATTTTATAAGCATAATATTTTAGACACGTTTGGCTAGTTACAGAATCTCGACAGGAGGAATATTTAAGACGTTATAAGGATCCATTCGTAACGTAAATTGGTTACTAGAAGAAGCAGTTAAATTCTAGTCGTATTTTAGTTGAATAGGAGAAAGCTTCCGCTAAACTTGTTAAATAAATCCTGCGGCGCTACAGCCCGCGCAGGGCCTGCCGGCCTCACGCCCACTTACGCACGACAGAGCTGACCACCTTTCAATCATAGGGGAAGTGATGTGTGAGACAGTATTTTTAATACTTAAATGATTTTCGTCTAATTATATAATATATAAATTAAATAACAGCCCGCCTTAAAGCAATATGCGTGTAAAACAATATATAAAAAGTGTATATTACAGTCATTATATATGTTTATATTATTGTATACATGTGTAATAATGTTATGTGAATGTATTACGTAATTTAATAATGTAGGAACTGTGAGAATAATAGGTTAAAGGTTGCTAACAGTGAGGTAACAATGAAGTAACTTTGAGGCAATAATGAGTAAGAAAGTTTAATAATGCTACTAGGCATTATTGGAGCAACAATAATGTCATTTTTGTGACAGTTTATAAAATAGCCAATCAACAACCAGGAAAAGCTTTAGTTAAATAAAGGTATTTTATTGGAGTAGGATTAGCCAACCAGAAACTGAAATATAGCAAAATTTACAAATTCAGAAGTCAATTGCTTGTAGACAGTGTTCCTAACTGGACGTGAGATGCGTCCTCGAGAAATTTAATACGTATTTTGTGTGAGACAAAACATAGTTTACGTGTAAAAAAGTGCAAGTAATTAATAAAAAATCTCACATCTCTCTATATCAGTGAAGTGTTATTTAAATCGTATCAATCATTAATAAAACGAATGAAGTAAAATTATAATCTGTGTAAGCCTACTTCTTCACTCGCACCACTCTCTGCTAAGACATTCATATCTCTAAAACATATAAATACTGACGCAGCCGAGGCAAACATAAATATATAATACTTTAAAAAACAGTCAAACTTACAAAGTTAATATTTTTTTAAACATTTGGGCAACGGCCACCGGAAAGTACATTTGGGGCGAAGGCTACCGAAACTTATTACCATACGTAGCAGCAACAAACCCTCTTAAAATTGGCTCCCAAAGCGTGGTGCTAAAACTAACGTAATAAAAAACAACCTACTCCAAATTGGCGTCCAAAAAGTGGGGCAAAATAACAACGTAAAAATAACAATACAACAAAATTACAACTTCATGTGGTCAGCATCCCGCAGCCGGAAAGTTGGCTCAAGAGGCTCTATCACAGCTCCTCATGTCCCTCACGATGCTGAGTGGGTACCAGTCTTATACCTGGCACCTAAAATCCACACCTCCATGCGTGGGATCCAATCTGGACGCATTCCGTGGCCGTGAACCAAAGTTTCACGCTCTATCCCACAGCATAGGACGTTAGACCTGTTACCTATAGTTTAACGGTTATTAGCACCCCAGAAAACTACAATTTTACAACCCGTTTTCAAAATATAAAATGTCATGTAAGTGGCACAGGGAGGGAGAGGGAGGGTTATTAACGAAGGAGGAGGAGATGCGGGAGAGTGCAAATGGAGAGAGGCAGAAAAGGGTTAGGTAGAGAGAGTGAGTAGACAGGGAGGGGCATTGAGAAAGTGGTAAGCGCGTAGAGAAGAGAAGAATATTTACATTTATTTTAACATACAGATCTGCTAGTACTAAATGAATGCAGCACTGGTTATTTCACTCCGATTCCAGAGTTCTAATTCCGATAATTTTAATACCTGTTTGTGTAATGCAGTAGTATGGTGAATATCGCAAAGTATAATTTCCAAATGATCGTTGAAGCCGCACCATATACTAAACCGATTAAATCATACTCTGTGAAGCGTTACAGCACAGCGACAAATCAAAGAGGAACTCCTGCATCGTTTTAGAATCGGTCGCGGCGCCAGCTGTGCATTATTTTACCATTGAATTACGTGAAAACACGTCACAGGTAACTTACACATAGAGATGCAAGAAACCTGTTCATAATTATTGTGTCCTGAAACTGTATTTGTTTCAGTTACTCTTGCATTCAGATGACAATTATACAAAATATATAATTATAAGTTACTCTAATTACGAAAAAGGTGAAATTTCTTCAGTTACAAGAAACTTATTACATAAAACGTTGTAATTATTTTAAATGGGTTTCGTTAATAAAATTGCTTATCTTTGTTCCGATTAAACAGGTATGGGTCTATATTAATAAGGGCAAGATATCGTGCGACCCAGTTTAGTGCTAAAGTGATGGTATTGGGTTTGGATTTAAGACTGAACAGAACTACGTTGTTCGAATCCTGCTATCCTTATCATCCTTACATACTATATTATCTTTAAAAAATACAGTGCGTCATAAAAATACTGTCATACTTTGAACTAGTATTGCGTCGCTTTGGGTACCGTATTTGGGTGACGGTGACATTCGAAAGAAAAACTCAAATATGTTTTACTATACCTCATAGAATTGAAGGCGGCCCCCACGAGTGACACTACAGACATGAAGGTGATATTCCCATTCAAGCCACACGCTCCAACAGCAGTCATACAAAGTTGCACTTCTTCAGGTTTTGAGGCAATAAGGTACATCTCGTACACAATTTTTTATGTAACCCCATAAAAAGAAGTCATAGACCATCAAGTCAGGCGACCGCGGTGGTGCCACTGGTATAAGACATTATCATAATTTCCGGCACATCCAATCCATATTCCTGCAAGCCGCTTAGTCAAATATTCCCGAACGTGTGAGTGCCAGTGAGGAGGTGCTCCATCTTGTTGGAAAATAGATTCGTTGCATTCTTCTTCCTCCAATTGTGGAAATAACCATTCAGTGAGCACGTCAACATAAGTTGGCTTCTCGAAAGAAAAATGGTCCATATACTTGACGTTTCGATACGGCAAAAAAGACATTCACTTTAGAGGAGTCTCTTTCAACTTCCAAAATGGTATGTGGATTCTGGCTTCACCCAAATCCTAACTTTATGCCTGTTCATTTTTCCACTAATGTGAAATGTTGTCTCATTACTGAAAATTATTTTTCTGACATATTTTCATTATCTTCCATTAGTACCAATACATATTCAAAGAAATCTAATCGTTTTGCAGGGTCCCCAGGTTTCAACTTATGCAGTAATTGCAGTTTGTAGGGTTGAAACTTCAGTCGCGTACGCAGGATCTTAGACACGGTGGATTTAGGAATGTTTAACTGCTGACTAGCTCTACGAACAGACTTCTTAGGACTACGTACAAATGCCTCCCGCACTTGTTCCACATTTCCGCAATGACAGATGGTCTCCCTGAATGACCTTTCCTTTGATGACATATGCAGCCACGATCCACAAAATCACGGTACCACTTCAAAACTGACGTGTATGTAGGAGCTTGATTATGAAACCTTCGCTTAAAAACACGCTGAACCTGCACCAGACTCTACGTACTATGTTATTCCAAAACATAACAACTATGTTCTTGTGGGTTCACCATAACTACTTAAAACTTCTGTAATAACAACACAATTTTAAAAGCAAACATTCGCATGTAAACTGCCTGCTAAATATCCAACAATGAACCCATATCGACTAATCACAAACGTGAGTGAATTTAGTTTCTGTGCTTGATTCCCGCGATCCCTCCATTGCTGACCATTATTGACATGCACAAAAATATTTGAGTTTTTCTTTCGAATGTCACCAATTTCATTTAAATACAAGACCATGTGGTGCTAATTTGTAGTATGACAGTATTTTTATGGACACATTGTATATGGCGATTAGCATAAGATATTTAAAGTAATTTAATGTCTACTACATAAGAAAATCTTTACCAGTTTTCAGTCCTTAAATTTGCATGTGTTTAATGGCAAATGAGTGAAAAAATGTCTGATACATTCACATAACTTTCTCTACCCTCTATCTTTATTGCTGGGTATACAAAATATTCTTACTAAAGCTTATTTTTTCTATCTAATGCATTTTAATCCAAATAAAGCTTTGCATAAATAGCTGCATTTCACATTTCATTATAGTTACAAAGAGAACAGCGACAGTCAAATGTTTAAGAACTGGACACTATACGCTGGCCTTAAAATTCATAACTGTTTCCAGGCAATTGCAAGAAATAGCTGAATGTTGATAAGAGTTTAAGAGAATGACCAACCACGGAACAATTCGAAGCATTAATAACGGATGTCTCAGAAATGTCTTATGCCACAAAAAGAAACTTATTTGAAATAAATTGTGTTTTAAAGAGAAATACATTTTTGGGTAGTAAGTTTTCGTCTACCACTTAACGTTTACCAATTATACAAGATTAAACAAAATTCCTTCCAAGTGAAGAGGACTTCAGGAGTTATTCCCAGAAAATGTAAGGTCTGCATTTTATTTGTCCCATAAATATCTTTAATATTCATATTTTATTCAAAATCGTTACAGCCATTTTTAGAAAATAATTTTTTTTTAAAAATGTTCCATGCGAAGGGTACTTGGGGTGAGAGGATCTTTTTAAAATCTTTTTGTCACATCCTTGAAAGATACTGAACTTAAATATAATGTTTGGTGTATATCCGACTTTTCGTTTATGAGTTATGCTGTTTACAGATATACAGAAAAACACATGCACGGACATTTTTCTAAACATGCCTTTTTTGGTTTCAGGGGCCTCAAAAGTGTATTTACAGTGGAATCTTGGTATAGATTTTTTGGTGGAATGCAGTACCTTCTCTGCCTGCTATGTAAGTGGTAGAGAAAGTAAAACGATTACATAAAAGTTTTACTTTCTCTCCTACTTAACTATAGTAAAACTAGGAAGCATTATATTCCACTCAAAAATTTGATAGCGAGATTTCACCGGAGCTACATGTTTTGAGGTTCCCTTAATCCAAGAAAAGGGATTTTAGAGAAAGATCCAGGTGTGTGTCTGAATAACATAACTTAAAAAATAAAAATCGGAACTTGATATTTAAGTTCACCTTCCCCCATCCCAAACTACCTTCATCTTGGAAACTTGAATTTTCTATGAATAGCCTGTCAATTCGTCTTCATTCTAAATTAACTTTGTATCTATAACTTGGAAACCGTAAGAGATACAAAAAGGTCTGCACAAGAAATGTAGATATTGTTAAATCACGCAATTTATATAAAATAGCTTTGTAAAAATTGCTATTTCCGAGAACTTAAACTTTTAATCGAAGTTGAGCATAGTTTTATAAAAATGTGGTTGCAAGTTAATTAAATTATTGATTATATACATGCATATGCCCAGAGTAAATTTTAGATGCCTATTTGTATTCCCTAGGCTTTTAAGTTTACTAAATACGACTAATATAACTAATCTATTATTTACTGAAAAGGAACTATTGTAACGTACCAATCCGGTGCCTTAACCGCTTGTGACGTAGGCGGTGGCGACAATGCCATCAGCGCCTTCACCAGACATCACGTAAAGAATGGGGACGTGGCTCGGGGATGACATTGAAGGGAAGTTATAGATTGAGGTAGCGGGGAGGGTGGGGAAACGGTAACACTATCAGACGTGTCCGAGTAATTCTGTTCCGAAGAGAAACTTTAATTTTTCTAATAGCAAACTAAACTGCATTTCTTGAGGGAGAGAGCTAGAGAACTTGTGGGTTTACCTGTTGGAAGAAGTCCAGCGTTCCATCCTCGTCATGCCTGGGACATTCGTTGATGTTGCAAGTTAGCACTAAGTAAATTTAAGAAACCAACTAGCACAGAGTCCCGCTGGGTAAGTGATTGGCCTAGAGACGGCCGTCAAAAAATTTTAAGTTTAAATTCCCGAAAGAATGCTGAATAGTGCCTAGCTAGTACTGACGTAAGCGTATGTCAGCAGAAATTACATAACTCACCCACGTTTCGGACATGAGGTGATCTTTCCCTTAAACATCGTGCCACCAAACCTTGCTTACTTCAGCATCCGGGAAATGACTCGCAATAAATCTAAAGTCAATTTCCTGCATTTCTTAAAGTTTGTCCTGAATATCTCGAACTTCATAAAATCATATTCATAACATTTTTTTAAAAATAGAAATATAATTGTCACCCTATTTTAGGACTACCTATATGGCCTGATGTTTAGCATGCCAGTTCCCAAATCCAGAGGTCCTGAGTTCGATTAGCAACTGGAAGACGGGAATTTTTTCCAAGATTATTCTCTAAGCTCTCTAGAGTCAGAAATGATGAATGAGAGTGTAAATTTGTGTGCGAATTTAATGTTTATAAGAAACACAAAAGTAATTCAGCCGGTAAATTAACACATCCGCAAACGAATAAACATCACTGCCGATGAGCAATTGTTCCAAAGCTAAAAAGCAGTCAATATGCCCTGAGATGCTAATCGCGGCATTATAAATGAGGCAGAAAAGGAGAACATATTTTACTGGATTTGGAAAATAGTGTTTAAAAAAAGAAATTTTAATATTTTTGTTTCCTAATATAAGTGTTAATTTAACTTGGATAATATGGAAAACATTTACCCTCCTTGTGTATTTACGTGGTTTTATTTGAATAAAACGCATTTCTATCGAATACTTATGTGCAACAATTTCTAGTATGTGTGTTAACCGAAAAGCAACATTTTGTACAGTAACCCTGAAAATAAAGAAAGTCGGGTTAATATATCTGATGTCGCGAAAAATATCTTGTTCTTGCAATAGCGCCAAAGTCCTGAATATCTGCACAGTCGATGTAAATTTTAATAGCCATGCGAAACCAGGTTTCTGTAATCAATAATGCATGCTGAAGATGTATAAGATAGCAGGATTAATATTGCACGATTGCTTTCACCCTAGAATTTTGTATTCTGGAAAGGGGAGGTAAGGAATGGCTTGGTAGCACTATAATTTCTTTCAATTTAAGCGATTCCCGCAGTCACCTAAATATTGCCAGGTGGTTCCTGGATTCATGTGATTAAAGTTAACCCAGAACTTCGCTTTGAAAGTGAGATCGTGATATTCACCCGATCAGTGATAAAAACGTTAGCAAGTATATTATGAAGAAGAAAAACGAAAACGAAACCCTAAATAAGAACAAGAAGAGAAAGAAACAAGTTTAATAATAAAAAGGGAACTTTTTATTACCAGAGAATAAATATTTAATTCTATAAGCAGCAGTTTTTATGAAGAAGCAAAGTAAATGCATCAAGTTGAAGCAATATTCAATTGTGGACCACAGGTGTTCAGCCAGGGGATAACTTATAGGTAGCCAAAGACAAAAATGTGAAGCAAAAATGCACAGGCCAGACGCACGAAACAATAAGGAGGGAAAACCTGACGTTTAAAAATCAGCCAGGCGCACAGAAAATGTAAGCAGGTGAGAATAATGCTATAATTGCAGATGCCAGAAGCAAGGACTGTCTAAAGTAGTATAAACAATTAATGTTTGTTAAAATGTATCACGCGGGAAATATAAATAGGCGCATTAATTTGTGAAATGTAAATGGCGGACTTCATCGCTGATTGAATTTGAATGTAAGGGAAACAGGATATGGGATGAAGGTCGAGAGAGTTTGAAGGATAGGAAATAGAAATAAAAAAATTCCATAATTTTGTTTGAATATGGAGCATAGCTAAATCTTGTATGAAGGGAACAAGGAAAATGCTTTTGACACGAATAAGGAAAGTTGTTTGTTTTATTGTGGAGCAACAAAAAGGGGTAGTGACTGGGTAAATGAGCGGTTTCTCATTTACCTCCTCTCCACGCCTCCTGAGAGAAGAGCATCTCCTTTCTTAAAATTTATCTCCTACCCTGCCGAAGCTAGCCGACAAATACCACCTTTTCCTGTTATCTCCCTCACCTAAGTCAAACCAACCAAGGATCCCACATCATAAGCTTTGGAAACTCCAAATAAAAGGAAGAGAGAAATACTGAAGGAGTGTTACGCTAAATATCCTCTAATCAGCCTTGTAATATGAAGGTGAAAAGAATTTATGGTAATTCAGGTAGTCATTATGAAAATCTAATTTCTTTTGTGGTAGTATACTTTCAAATCAACACATCCGAGGAACTGCTAACCTATAGTAAGTAGAGAAAGTATTATATTCTACCCAAAAATCAGATATGAAGATTTCACCGGAAATACGCGTTTTGAAGTTCCCTGAATCCTCCCCAAAAAGAAAGCATTTTTAGAAAAAGAACTTGGTGTGTTTGTGTCCATTTGTGAAAAGCATAACTTCTTCGTAGGAAGCGATAAAGCGAAATTTTCAAGAAAATCTTTCCATTAAAAATACTGATTACATTGAAAAATGTTCCGTTATTTTTTATCTTATAAAATTGCTCTAATGATTTTAATTAAAATAGCATATGTTTAAAATATTTACATCACAAAGAAAATGCATATATTGACTTATGCGAACAGCCTGTGAAGTTCTCCTTATTCTAAATTAATTTTGTATAACTTGTGAACCACAAAAATACACAAGTTTATTACATAAAAAATGTAAAATTCGTTAAAATCATAAATTATGTCAAATGGCCTGTTGTAGCACTTAACATTTCCGTGACACTCATTGTTATTGCTTCGGATTTTAAATACTTAGTTTTTAAAAATGCTATATCTTTATCACAAGAACAAGATTTTCCAAGAATAGCATTGTCCCGGCTTTTTTTAATACTTCACATGTTTTGTTTTCCCGCGTGCGGTTCAGTGTATTGTCAATAATAGTTTACCGGTTCTCCACCGGGTCTCCGTCTCTGCCTATAGCTTGTTCGTGGTTTAGGGTTAGCGTCACCGTTTCTTCTTGGCGTTTGGTCCGGCGTGACCAAAATCACGGAGTGAGTTGTGCACATCTTCCATTCTTACACACGTAATGTAACTTGCTTTGACCATCATGTTTCTGAGCTGTTCTTTGTTCCTACTCGATTTTTGTGTGCTAGCTCTCTTTCAGTTTATAATTCTTAGCCGGAAGTTTAATGCAATTAATAACTACTACTTTAAATGTGTATTAATGGGTTTACAATTCTTAGCGGAAAGTTTATTGCAATTATTAATAATTACCACTTTAGATGTGAAATGAAGGAGTTTTCAGCCTTTTTGTGGGCAGCTGTATATTAGTAATTCCTTCCCTTTTATTGTGGTGTTGGGACAAGACAAAGTCTAGAAATTAAGATCTGAAATTTTCAGCACGGTAAACTTTATTACCGTATTTATTTCACATGCATGGGCCATGAGGCGGAAATATATTTACTAAATTGTACTTTTCGTGTTGTTTGTGACGCCCTCTGGGTGAATTATTTCCACTCCTTAAATAGGATAGAGCAGTGTGGAGGCGGTACAGTATGTAGAAGAGTGCGTAGAATAAAACATGTGAATGTAACACAGTAGATATTTCAAATAATGTTTTATTAAATCATTGTAATGGTGCTGATTCAGTCCTCCGGCATTTTTCAATGTAGGTACAACGTATGAGTTGGCTGTTGCCAGGAAATTATAATATGACACTTATACTTTCGTATGTTATATGGAACTCTTGTCACTACATCTGCTGTAATATTGAAGACTATGTTGAGCTGTGGGTTGAATAACTGACTCGTCATTCATTTAAGAAAACACTAAAGAACATATTTTTTTTCATTAAGTTTGGGATATTCTCGAAAGCAATTATTATTGAATTGGCTTTTAAGCAACAAAATGTTTTTAATTCCCCCTTTAAAATTTTTAATTTCCTTTAAAACAAAACGAATTCCATTTAAGTGTTAGGTTAACATTTTACCTTTTTAGCTTTAAATCGAATTTAAATGAAGTTTCTAGGATTATTCTAAATCAGCAATTGAGTTTGAAACGTTTAAAACCATTAACTTTTTTCAAATCTGAAAAACATTAAAGTACAAACATTAAATGCAAAAATAATAAAACGTTATAATCCTTTTAAATGATGTTTAAACATGAATTACACTAGCCTAGATACAAAACGTCTGTTTTTGAAATCTCCAAGCCCACTTTGTAGTTTAGGAAAGCTTATTGATTTTTTTACACTTTAACCCAAAGGTATCATTTTCAAAGTAGGTATATTTATATACAATTTATTAGAAATGTTGTGATATTGTCACCTAGTGTTACAAATCCCAACTTCGTAATGTATAAATTACGAGACCAATCTGAATCGCGCAGCCTATCTAAGCTTCATATACTCAAAAATTTCTGAGTTCGTAGTTTAGAAGAAAAAGGAGTATAAATGTACTTATATTCTGTAGTTCGTAGTTTTAAAAGTTGTAGTTACTTGTAACGCTGTATTGCGAGCAGCGGCTATAGCCGAAGTTTATCGGGAGGACGGCGTCAGGCAGTCGGATATAAACGAAGATAAGCAGCACTAGCGCCCGCGTAAATATCAGAAGCACTATCGGCAGATAACCAGAATTCTCTGGAGGTTTCTTTCCCTCTCACCTCCAGGACGTGAGTTGAGATAGTTCTGGAATACTCTGTGGAAGATTCCATTGGCTCGAGCAAGCGTTGGTATCAGCGTGCGTTTTTGCGAGAGTCAGTTGAGTTGAGCCAGTCAGCAGTGAGCGATAGCGAGTGTAATTCTGCTGCGACATCAAGTGCGGTTCTACAGTCGAATTGGTGATGTCTGCTTGACGTACAGCGAGTACTACTGCGAAAGGAGGGGTTGTAGAAGTCTGGTGTTTGACTCCCCGTCGTGCATA
This sequence comes from Deroplatys truncata, assembly GCA_030765065.1. Taxonomy (NCBI): domain Eukaryota; kingdom Metazoa; phylum Arthropoda; class Insecta; order Mantodea; family Mantidae; genus Deroplatys; species Deroplatys truncata. The sequence continues at coordinate 68,240,151 of CM060986.1, forward strand.
TTGTATTACGCCGCTACGCCACGAAGGAAAGTGAAGTGACGAGAAAATTGAACTAGTTCACATAAGTGAAGTGAACTGTGTGAACTAAGTGAAGTCCCAGCAAAGTTGAACTAGATAAAACAGTGAAATAATAATGAAAGCCTAGAGAAGTGACAGCTGAAGAACTGGACAGAGTCACGGTATTATTTAAACGCTTTTTATTGGCGGTTTGTCGTTATTGGCAGATCGTATAAGTATTTTGAAATTTAGTTACCCCATTGTCCGATGAAACCCCATCAATATTTCTGAAAGATACTGTAAGACGAATATATTAATGTGAAATATGCTATGATACAGCTAACGTTGAGAAATTCTACGAAACTTATAACAACTACATTGCAACATGCCAGCCAGGGGTATCAGTCCAAGTTCTGCATGTGGGGGACAAGCTTGACTAAATGGGTTTTCTGAAATTTCATGTGAATTACTAACGGCACATTTAGAAAGATCGTCTTTTGTTTATTACATGTGCAATATTTGTATTAAAAGTACAAATATCCTAATCTTTCTTTTGATAGAGCAATGACTACCAGTAGCGTAATTATTTCTACAACTTAGGGGCAGTTGCCCCTCTGTCTCCCCTAAATGACACCTCTAATGCCAGAGTTGTAATACGGCAACAGCATTAATTTATTTTACTGCATGTGGGGAGAAACCTTTTTACAGACTAGCAGCCAAATGATAAGCTCTTTGCTACCCATAATTTGCCCTACTTTATACTTTCCATTTTAGTTTTCTTTTTTTTTTTTTAGCTTTATCTACACAAACGTGGCTAACTAGCAAACACTATGGAGAGTTTGTATATAGGTTCTTGCGTGTTCGGCGTGGGCGCAATGGCATGGCTGTTCCATTTGATGTACTTTCCAAAGAATTAAACTCACGATTGTAAGAATAAAGCATAAATTGGGTTACATAACACAACTCTCTTATTGTACATTAATAAATAATGATGTTTCTGACCATAAAATTAAACCTCAAATTAAATTTCAAGTCACGTACAACGGGGTGTGCACAGTAAGATGTATGACCCACCAGGTCAACTTATGTTGATCCTTGATACTCAATGGACTCCCAAATGGTTATTAAATGGACAAAGTCACGTTAAATTAGTATCCAGGTGTTCTTAATAGTAGCTTTTTGGTGACACTTTCTTCCTAATCTATAAATCGCTTTAGACAAGGTTTGGCTTGCTTATTAGTTGATATCCATGCAAAAATTCTCTCGGGTTTACACGTTCCTTGCACGCACTTAGAAGAAAAGTAGCTCAAAGGAAAATCGAAAGCATTATCACGGCAACGTTAAGTTTGCTAAACTAATATTCTGTTATATCAGAAACTGTTTTAAGATATTATGTTGAAAGCTTTATAGGATTTATATGCATGCGTTCTAAGTTTACTGACCTATTTTATGCGAAAATGTTGTTTATTAAGAAAATTATGTTTATACATTCTCTAGTGCGTACTAAATAGGTAGAGAAGGTATTTGTGTGCTGCATTTCAAAATCTCAATATCGAGATTTCACCGAAAATGCAGGTTTTGAGACACCCTGAATCCAAATAAAGAATCTTTGGAAACATGTCCGTGTGTGTACCTGTCTGTGTCTGTCAACACGATAACTAAAAAAGTCGGAAAAATACCAAACTTATTATTAGGTGCAATATCTTCCAAAGATGCGACACGAGGATTTTCAACAAAATTCCCCCACCCCAAACTATCCTTTACATGGAACACTTTTCGAAATGTTTTATTTTCTAAGGATTATGATTGAATTACTATATATGAACACATTTACATGACAAATAAAATGTATATTTGAGTTTTCGGGGAATAGCCTATGAAGTCTCCTTCATTCGGAAGGAATTTTGTATATTCCTGTACAGCTGGTAAACGTTAAGCGATAGACGAAAACATACCCACAAAAATGTAGATCTCTTTAAAACACACAATTTATTTAAAAACAGTTTTTTGTGGTATAAGCGGTTTCTGAGATATACGTTATAAAGATTCAAATTGTTCATTTAGGTCTTTCTCTTAAATTCCTTTCAAATTCAGTTATTTCTCGCGATTGCATTGAAATAGTATGGAATTTTAAGACCAGCGTATAGCGTCCAGTTCTTTAATATTTGACTATCACTGATGTCTTCGTATCTATAACGAAATGTGTAATGTAAACATTTCTGCAGGGTTTATTTGGATTAATATATGGTAGATAGAGAAATAAGCTTCAGTAAGAATCCTTTGTATACTCGCTAATAAAGAAAGAGGGAAGAGAAAGTCATGTGAATGTGTCACATCAAAATCTCTTCCTAATTATACACGTTTATTTCCAACTATTTTTTTTAAAAATGACCAATAGTCTTAAAAGCAGAAAAATATATGTATAAAAAGCAGAATTAATGTGTTGGTTTAATCATCCTAAAATTCAATTCAGCTATCTTCAATAGTTTGTGAGAAAATGGCACATTTATATACGGAAGACCTCATTTACAAAACAATGAGAAATAATCTCGCATACATTTGCAACAAATTAAACCATGTGGCTGATACGTGAGAGCTGCCATATTTTGCAGTGGTACCAATTTTTAAAACAAAACTATCCTAAAATATTAGCTAAAGTTTAACTATGTGCTCCAAAGAGCATAGGTGCTACTCATTTCTGTTGTTTTCAACGCTCCCCATTATGGCCTATGACCGTCGAGGTAAATTAGTTCTAGCAAGCGCTAACTAAATTCATGTATTAGCTTGAGGCTCTCAAGGGCGATATTTGTTAGGATGTAAGCATCTTGTTTCACTTAAACACCTCTTTAATCTTTGAGACATCATGATACCTGTTGGGGGAACGTTGTTGATAGAGCCAGCAAGCCTTTCTTTTGCATTTCTTCGGGCTTCCCCAAAGATGAGAAGCATATCAGTGCATTTTGCATTTCTGTACAGGGGCATTCAATAGTAGAAAGACAGTGAAGATGGAACGAGGAGACCTACAGCCTTTAACTTGGATTCCGAAACATGTTGGATCTTGGGGATACTTCACATTAACTAGTCAGGCCTTCCCTGAATAGGGCCGAATTAAAATCGCCATCCCATATTAGGGAATAGAACCATGGAATATGAAATGGTGCAGAATTAATTGTATAATATGACAGATGTATGACTTCTAGAAATAAATTTAGAATATGAGCATTTGTCTAAAATGACTATATATATACATACACACACACATATATATATATATATATGTATAGCCACTGTGGGCAAAATATATAGAGGAAATTACTATTTATAAGACTGCACAAAGACTAACAACATTTTTTGAGGAATGGTAAATTTTAGCTGTTATTTCCAGTTAAAAGTGAGGAAGCAGTGGCAAAGTTTGGTGCCACTTTTTCTGTAAACTAGTGAATTAATTTCAACCAAAAATGGCTCACTTATTACCTCAGGCAAGAAAAGTGCGGGTAGTGGGTCGCTTAATCCTTAGCACACTCATAAAGGAGTGGTGAGGGGTGACAATTTTAAAGGTGAAAAAGCAGCAAAGGCAGATTTGCCCCTAAACTATGGAACGTATTTCAACCAAACATGGTTTACTTATTAGGTAATACCTAGACAAACATACTCTGAGGGTAACAAATCCCTGGTACATCCCCATTCTGAGTGGTCGGAACCTTAAAAGTTACAAAGAAGAAAGCGCTAAGTGTCAAATCCATAGTTTTTAGGGACGTCGACTACAATTATCAGACTTAAGATTCAACTCCTGCGCAAGTTACAGGGATGCGAGGAGAATATTCTATAACGTTCTGGCATACCCTGAAAAATCATAGTATATACTGAAATGCTGCAGACATTTTTAGAATATTCTGAAATATTTTAGAACAGTCAGGGACATACTACAGCATGTTGTTTAATAGCAAGTATTCAGTTAGCTTAGTCCTTGAACCTTAAACCTACTCATATATTGTACTTCAATATATTTGTTTGTGTGTTATACGTATATATAATAATAATTAATTTCTAGAGTCTTGAAGAAGCTAAAACGTTTTTTGTGCAGTTAGAGGGAATTACAATAAACGTAAGGGAGTGAGTTAGGGTATCAAAGGTATAGGACTAATCAGCACTTGTTTCTGTTTGTTGGTAGCGAAGAGGAACAGACATGAAGAAGGGAGTATCATTTTCGTTAGACTCGGCCCATACCTTTCTCCCTCCATCGGCTCCACTCAATGTAGGGCTCATGTCTCTAGTCACTCTATTTGCGTATTGTTATATTTGTGTATTCTTCAAACCTAAACTATCTTAATAGAGAACTACATTCAACAAACCCGCATTCAAAGTCAGCGAAAGTTGTGTTAATTTCTTAAGCAGAAGTGTAAACCCGTGAAGTAATTATGACCCCGAGAAACGCCAGGTAGACCGATCAGTATAGATTTCATTATCAACGTATGTGTAAACATTTGGATGTGCTCTAGAAGCCGCTGGCAATGTCTAGTTTTTTATGCAATAACTCGACACCCACATTCCGATTCTAAAACACCATAGATAAATAATAGCACAGTGTATTCGATAGAAAAACTGCGCTCTAGTGTTGACACACTCAGCTTCGTTACAACGATATCATTTATTGATTCAGGGCTCAGTAAATTTATTCAGTAGCAGAAGCAGTAACTGTAAAAATCCAAACGAAAACATGTGTGCCAGTTTACATTCAGCAAAAGCGCATCTGTTGCATTTTATTTACAGTCCTCGTGATTACATTTTGCTATCACTGCGGGTGCTGTAAATATGACAAGAGTTGAAACAGTGTTTTAATTTGCCTTCGAGACACTTATACAGAAAAAATGCTAAATAATGCCGGTGTCAAAATGTAACATAAATTTAGGAACCTTTACAGGTAAATGGTTAAATATTCCCTTAGGTTAGTCATACAAGTTCATCTCAGGCCTGATTTCATTCAGCTTAAATCTTATAGTGACCCAGCGGCTATGGCCCAAGGCTATCGGAAGGGCGGCGCTAGACAGTCGGAGTTAAACAAAGATAAATCGCGCTCTCGTCGGGCCTAAACAAGGGAGGCGCTATCGGCAGATAACCAGAATCTTCTGGAAATTTCTTTCCTCCCGTCTCCAGAACGTGTATCCAGGTACTTCCAGAAAGTTCTGTGGAAGATTCCATTGTCTATATAATCGAGCTTTCTCGCGAGAGAACTCAATCAGTTGAGCCGGTCAGTGAGTGAGTAACCGAGTTGGTGAGCGCGTTTCTGCTGCGGGATCAAAGTGCGGTTCTCCGAGCGAGTTGGTGAGCGCGTTTCTGCTGCTGAGTGCGGTTCTGAATAGGTACGTCACGTAAAGTAAAGTGACTGGACTAGTTCACAGTGAAGTGACAGTGTGAACTAAATGAAGTCCCAGTGAAAAGCCAAAACGATGAAAGTGAGAATTGAGAGAAGTGACAGTTGAAAAAGTGGAAAAAGTTCACAATATTTATAATTTTATCTTATCCTCAGATATTATCTTAATCCAGATTAAAAATTATTTGAATTTAAATAATCATGCGTTACTGGAAAATAAAATTGCTTACTGACAATCAAGATGAACTTTTCCATATCGTTCAACCAAAACTCTAATTGAATTGTCAAATTGTCGATTGGTTCAAGTGAAGTTTTAATTACTCAATTAAAAAGATTGTTTTAATTTTCAAAACTATTTTCTCTATTGTGGGGCAAAAAATTAATTTTGAAAATATTTTCTCTAATGGTGCAAATTCAATTCATGGTTCATCAGTTCATATGCATGCTTTAAAGTGCTGTCTGTTCAGCGACATTTTAGCTATTGGGTACGGGAGCCCTTCTATGCAGATAGGGGTTTAGCTACGGAGGAGGTGTTTACTTACTCTGAGGCAACTGACTAGTAAAGACGTGCGATAGTGAAAGACTGCTGGCAGTTTTCCACTGTACACGCCACGTGCAGCACGAGTTCAGCATACTATGTACTCCTCCCAACAGCTAAAGCTTTACCTGAGAGATAAGCCAATACACCCCACCCCACTACCTGAAACGTTTTTAACAGAGAGTAATCTGGGAAATTTCATGAATAGTTTAAGAGAAAATAATTGGAAATGTTAAAAACAAATTAGTAGATAATAATTGAACTCAAAGTCATGTAGATAGTATACTTCAGATAGAACAAATAAAAAGTAGATAACCAACAAGTTTCCCATATAGATAGAATATTTAAATGAGATTTTCGTTACTAAATTTCTCGCAGATTCAAGCATTCAAAATAATGAAAAGTTGGCAGCTTTTCTCATTTCAGTTACCTATACTAATTCTAATACCATTAACTATATACTGGATTTTAATCCATTGACACTGGACTTTCTCTCCCATTAATAAATCCCAGACAACTCATAATTACTAATTATTATATCGTATAAAAAGTTATTCTATGCAGGTTATGTTAATAATAATAATAATAATAATACTAATACACATTGTCGTTTGCATGCTGGATGTATAGAGAATACTGGAACGTTATATTAGAAGTGTTGTTATATGTGAAATCTTCCCGGGTTCTCAGCAATGATAATTTGATTCATTTGATTTTAGGTATAAGGCAGGTATCCGTAAAATTAAAATTTCATTTTTTCTGTGATATTGGAATTTTTGTTGCGGTATTTTTCGAAATATATGGAAAACTCATATAAGGTTTGTCATAACAAAGCAAAGCTTTATCATGTATATAGCTCTTCTGCTAGTTAAAAACATATTTAATTACTTTTAAGATTTAAAAAGATATAATTGGCGGTGCAGAAGTAAAAGATCAATGTACTAAATTGATTTACGTATCTGAAGTTAGATAAACAGCTAAGTCGGAACACACATGCATACTTGCAATCATCTCATCTTGGGTTGCTTTTATCATTGCAAAATTCACAATTGCAACAGTACCTGTGTTATTATCGGTAAGAATGTATATATAAAATATTGATTTTATATAATATTAAACGTTCTTTTCTCATTGATGTTAGATAATTAATGGCCTTGACTATTTCAAACCTGAAAATAAAATTTAATGCAATTGAACAATAGATGCGTAATATAACTATCCTGTCATACAATAACGAAACTTGTGGACTAGTAAAGACAGGATCTGATGTGTCACATTCACCTGACTTTCTCTATTCATTAGAGCAATAATCCCTTACATGAGGGATGCTTTTAAAGCATGATGCAATAAAATAGGAACTACTAAATATTTTGATTAAATTATTACTTTCTCTACTACGTATAGTAAGTAGGGGAAGTATTATATTCCACCCAAAAATTCGATACAGAGATTTGACTCAAATCATATGTTTTGAGACCCCCTGAATCCAAAAAAAATTTTTTGGAAACATGTCCGTGTGTGTGTCTGTGAACAGCATAACTCAGAAAGGAACAGTCAGATAAACAACAAACTCGGTATTTAGGTTCAGTATCTTCCAGAGATGCGACAGAAAGGTTTTCAAGAAAATCCCCCCACCCAGGATTACCCTTTACATGGAACATTTTTCGAAAATTTTAATTTTCTCAAAAATGGCTAACGATTTTGATTAAAATATCATATGTTTAAGATACGTTCATGACAAATGAAATGTATATCTGGAATTTTCTGGGAAAGTCTCCAAAAGTATTCTTCATTGTGAACGACTTTTGCATAACTGGTAAACCATAAGAGATAGGCAAAATGTTACTACACAAACAATTTAGATCGCGTTAAAGTACACAATTTATGTCATATACATTGTTTTTTGTTGAGTGAACCATTTTCGAACTATGGCTTGTTATTCCCTTAAATTTTCCAATATTTTTTCTCAAATAGGAATTCGTTATTCGTTTTTTTAATGTCCTGGACATACAAAGAGAATGAAATGCTCCACATAGCAATCAGCTCTTAAAAGATTTGACTATCGCTTAAAGCCTAACATATTTCCCTTGCACCTATTAATTAGCAATAAGATTAACATCTCGATTAACATGAAGCATATGGAGAATAAGCGTTTGTAAAAATAGTTTGTAGAAGAGTAGAGAAAGATTTTTTTATTCTATTGTATATACCTCATGCTTTGTTTCCACGTAGTTTTCAGAGTCAATTAAATTCTTATTCTGGTGTGGAATAAACCTTCTTCTAATAGAAGTTCTTAGTCAGTCCATAACACATTCGTACGTTTTTTGACATGCATTTTTCTGTGTCTAAAGTTCCGAGGCAGAATAAATTGCGTCATTGGTATGGTTGGTTTCAGGAGAGGGACTCAAACTAGTGACCGTAAGTCGGATCCTTTATCACAGAGTAGCTGCAAGAAAACAATTGTAAATCTGCAAGTTAATGTGATTCAACAAAAAACACACGACTCATTATTTATGTCCTTATGGAAGCTTTCGTACATGTGCCTCAAATGTTCTCTTCATTTTTAATACCGAAAAATTTAATTCCATAAACAGTTCCGCCGATAATCCATTTAGGAAACATGTAAGTCTGTGACAAGTTCCAAAAAAATTACGCTACGCATTCATAATTGTTAGAAAAGTAGTGTAAGTTTTGGAGGTTTGCATAAAAAGATAAACTACGGAAAAATAATCAGTAGTTCGTAATTTGTTGCAAAGCGGACCTTAGTTTTAAAATACCCCTTGTATTTAGTCTTCAAATAAAAAGGATTGTTCCTTTCCCGTCACGTTAGGATAGGATAGTTGAAGAAGCGGCCCCCTGCATGCCCCAACAGGCTATCTGGGCCATCTCAGTAGGCCCATTGTGTCTTTCCTGACGTTTGGACGAAAGGGTTGAAAGGGAGAAACGAAAGACGGCCAGATTCGGACGGCAATGCGCGCTCTCAAGGACGAACTTCCTAACGTTCCAGAGTGACCCAATCCTGACGCCAGCCTCATCTGCAATTGGGGTTCCCGGGAAGAATTACACCTCGGAAGGGGCCAGCCGGTCATCCAAGCACCAGAGAAAATTAATTTATACCGTGCACACTCCAACGTCTTTCCGCCACCCACCAATCGCCGTCGCGTGGTTCTGCAACCCCTAAGGTGAAAGAGTAGAAAGGAAAGGATTGATACAGAATGTGATGGGCAGAAAATTCATTGCAGAAGATAAACCACTCCAACACTGGCCTATCGAACCAAGAAATACCAAGAAAATACCAAAGTCAAGGTGGCCGGCCCAATGGGATTCAAATCCGGGAACTTCTGAATGCAAACCATACACGTTACCCAGAACCAGATCGCTTGGTTCCCTTTATGTTATTCACGCTAATTTTTTTCACTGGAAATAATTCAAATTTAAATACGCGCATTACGATACGGAGAACAAAATACAGCTGTTTGGGTATCTTGGGTCAGATTTTTTTTTTCTTTTTGGTGGGAGACTAATAAATTTTACATTCAATAAACATAAATGTCCGTGAACTCCTTTATAGATAATGTATGACAATTTTGTCTAGAAAAGCTTAAAACTGTGCTAACGAATATTTTGAAAACGTTAATGCTACAAAAAACGCTATTTTACATAAATGTTATATTTCAATGACTTCAACATTTTATGTTTTCATGTAGTAAGTTTATATCTGTCCCGATAGTTTCACGCTTTGAAGCCATTTGTGGTGCCACACCTTTAAGCCAAATTCTGATGCTGCCATCTCGAAGTTGCATACATTAGATAACGTTTAATGTTACCTGCTTTGTTGATGAGTTCTACGATGTCATCATCTCCCAGCTCGTTCTGCGTTGTCTGGTCTGCCGGCTGCTTCAGTGGTATAGCTATGAGTTCTTTGTGTCAGGGTATGCATGAGTGTAATATGAAAGGATAACACCAATTTAGTTAGCTGATGTTGACTAAAATGTTCGGTTTGAAGAGTATCGCCGACTGTTAAGTTAAAGAATTAAATTATTTCTAGAATAAATAATTTGCGAATCATCAGTTATTGTAAGTTGCATAAATTATATATTATTACATAAATTATATATAATTAAATTATTATTATATATTCCTCGCAAAAACCACTAAATCTTTCTAACTCAAGTGCATCCTTAGGCGCTACACGATATAAAATGAAACTAAACATTACTTGAGTTAATCACCAGAGCCATCGCACGAGTAAGTCACATAATTAAGTAAAAAGTAAGTCTGATTTAGAATGCATCCTTTTATTAACTTAAGTTCCGCCTACCAATCGCTACCGCTACAAATGTTCCTACTCACACGGTTCAATCTTTTAACTCTAGCTCGAATACGAATATGAGAGTTTCATTTCTTTTCTAATTTACAAGGTTCCTGCGTGACTTTGCAAACGTACTGAACTCATCATTAACTGCATTCCAGGAATCTTTGTACTAACGCGTTAGCTACTCGGCTGTTACTAATGTATTTCCTTAACATAACTCGCAAATGACCTTTTTCTCCGGACAAATCTGTCACCTCAGGCTTATTACATCATACATTGATTTAATATAGAGAAATTATTTATTGCAATTATTCTCTTCCTTGTTATCATTTATTCACTTGATTATGTATATCTTCCTGTCAATAATTACGGAATCAGGTTATACTAATTTATACAAAATTCAGGTGAAGTAAAGAGGATGCCACAGCTTCTCACAGTAAACTCCTATGTATTTTATTGACAATTGAAATGTTGTAAACATATTATGATAATTTAATCGAAAGGGTTAGAGCAGATTTTTCTACAAAATTAAGAAAACGAACGTGTTTCCATATGAAGAGTAACTTAGGGTTGGGAATTTCCTAAAGATTTTTGCCCGTAAAGTTACGAATATGTGACAGAAAAGAAATTATATATACCACTTTTCGATTTTGAGATGGGCAGACATGCACGCACATATTTGTTGTATAAATAGTTTTTTTGTTTTACTGGACCTCAAAACGGGTATTTTCATAGAAACCTCGGTAAAAATAGTTACGTGGGATAGAATATTTCTCTACCTACTAGTTGTAAGTGGCAAGGAAACTAAATATTCGATTTTTACTTTCTCTACAACGTGCATACGATGGGTAGAGGAAGCATTGTGTTCCACCCAAAATTATACTGAAATTTCATTGAAAATATATTTTGAGTAGACCAAGAACAATATGTGGCCATATATTTGAGGACGTAACTATTCGACAGGCCTATAGCTTGTGGAAAAAGAATAAGACATTTTTGAAGTCCACTAAACCCAAAAATGCCTATTTACAAAATGTGTGTGTGTGAGAGGGAGAGAGAGAGAGAGAGCGAGCATAGTTCAAAGACTTAAAGTTCGTTAAATGCTGAACTTAGTATTTCGGTTCACCATTTTTTTAAAGATTCGACACGAAGACTTTCGAGAAAATCTCCCCACACCAAATTCCCTTTACATGGAGGATTATTTTACTGTTTTCTTAAATTTCACTGTAACAATTTGAGTTAAAATGCAATTTTTTGAGATACTCGAATGACTAATATATGTATATTACCTTGAATTTTCTGTGAGTAGCCTGTGAAGCCCTCTTCTGTGTACAAAATGTAAGCCATATATATATATATATACAAAAGTATTACTGTAGGAAGAATTTGGATCTGCTTAAAACACACAATTTGTCAAATTTCGTAGTGGCTATTTCCGAGATATTTCATGATGCTTTTATGAATTTTCCAATATTCCAGTAAGTTGGAATTTGTTTCTCGTGATGACATGCCAAGATTATGTATTTCAAAGCCTGCTTATAGAAAACCTTTTCTTTTTATGGGTCTGACTGGCCTCTTATCCTCTCCTTCTATCGACAACGTATTACAACTTATTGTTTATGCAAATGTTTATCTTGATTAGCATGGGTTAAATAGAGAAATACACTTTTACGTGAACTGTTTGCAGAGGAAACATAGAAATAAACGATATGAGTAGAGAAACGCATGTGAATAAAACACACAAAACTTTCTTTACTTCCTGCATACGCCACTAAGTAAACATTTAAATTTATTGTACGTTTGTTCATCAGTAGATTTGCCTGTAATTTAGTTTACCAATTGCAGACAATCTGCACGCGATAGACTGTATGTGTGTATCGAACACCAACATCGATTGTAGCAGATGGAAACCAAAGCGGCACATCGTAATGCGATGTTTAACTGCGGTAATCACAGTAATTGTTATAATTAAGCAAATTCGAATTCTGCACACAGCAGGTGCCTTCAGATTTCATAACGTAAATCCTCGCACTTGATCCCAGAATCACAGACTACATTAATCTGTCAATTAGTGCTAACGATGTTGGTTCGCAGAACTAACATACCTACATGTGCAATTCTCATCGGAGCAACCTCCTGCTCCAGGTTAACGACATTTCTCATGCAACTAGCATCACGTAGCTTGAGCAAGGCAGTTGCTGCTGAAAACGACAGGTTAACTACGGAACGCAATAGTTCTGTGTCTTGTTTCGGCAACTACAGGGTGATTTATGAAAAACTGGCACATTTATTTCTTTAATTGTTTCAAAACGAGGCATGCTAGCGACAACTTATTATACATCAAATGCAGAGGAATTTTGGGAGATTATTTACTGCTATAGCAAATGTTGAAAATGTCCTTCCATCCTACATAAGGCACAACTCAACACGTCGTTCCATGTTATTGGCCACTCGTTGGAGGACTCTGTTGTCACTAGCTTGAATCTCCTGTGTAATGTTGTGCTTCAGATCGTCCAATGTCTGGGGACGTGTGCATAAATCATGTCTTTTAGGTAACCCCATAGAAAGAAGTCCGGCGATGTCAAATCCGGAGATCTCGGTGGCCACAGTTTTTGGAAATTATCCGGTCGTCAAAAAAACTTGCAATTAGAGCCATGGATTCATTTGATGTATGGCATGTAGCGCCGTCCTGCTGAAAATATCCTGACTCAGCTCTAGTTGCTCAACAAACTCCATGAAAATCCGTCGGTACTCTGCAGTGTTCACATTGCTAAAATTGGTCCAACTATTCTCTGTGCGGAAATTGCGCACCAAACTCCGATTTAACCGGGTGCATAGGGCATAGCCGGATAAATGGAACCATGCTTCATCTGTGAACCATGTGATGGACAATATGGCAGGATTTTGCACAATGAACGCCTGAAACCAACGACAATAATTCAGTCGTCTATCCTTATCTGGTTCCTGTAACTGAAGGACAACCGTAATCCAATACGCCTTTTAGGCCTGCACTTTTCACAGCTCTCTAACACACATTAGTAGCTGTATCCTGTCTCCTGCCACAAACGTATTAATGTTTTTGGGTGACTGATCCAGTCGTGCTCTTACGTCAACAACAACTATGGGAAGCCTAGATGAACGAGTTTTGCCTTTTTCACTCACTAGAGATCCAGTTATTTCCAATTTGTTTACCAGTCCCAGTATTGTGTTTCTTTGGGGAGGATTCCAGACACCAAATTCTCTCTGGTAAGCCCTTTGAGTAGCTGTAATTGAATTCTTATTCCAGTATTCTTTACAAGGAAGAGTCGTTCTCTTAATGTGTACTCCATTTTCACGCTGACTAGAACAAAATCTCAAAAACAGTTGCCGACAATAAAACTAACAATTACGAATAAAACATGAACATCTGCGCATTTAGTGATAGGCAATCGAAACTCCAGAACATTCTGCTTGATTTGGTGCTAAAAGTGGGGCACTGGGTGAATTTTGAGCAGAATAATTAAAGAAAGAAATGTGTCAGTTCTTCATAAATTACCCTGTATAATGCTACTAGTATAACATAAGCCGTGCGTAAGATAAGGTTAGAACGTTAGAATCACACTAATAAATTCAATATCATAGCCGGAATTTGAACCCGAATCTTCCAGCTTCCGTTCGTTTCTCTAACCAACTGAGCTACCATGGCAACATGCCGGTACGACATTAAATTCCCAACTGAATTGTATTTTTCCCAGGAGATCATGAGGAAACCTCAAATTCAATGGCGATTTACGAGGGCTGATCATTAAAGTCTGAGACTGATTTTTTTCCTGTAGCTTCCTTGAAAGTTTCCTGTCTCTACCATGAATATTTGAAAAGAGCGGGGTGTCATGTATAATGTTCATAGGCGGCAGCACTCTCGTATCGGTAGGTTGGTAGTAATGCTGTATATTGTTGACCCTAGTTGAATTTCGCATACCACAAAACGAAGGTGACACAAGAGGAGCAATAAAATTTTATTTTCGTTTAAATCATACAACCTCTGAAACTTTGGAAAAGCTTAAGCAAGCATACGGTGAAGATGCACTACCTCGTGCAACAGTGTTTAGGTGGTTCAAAGACTTCAAAGTAGAGCGAGTCCTCTGTGCTAAGCAAGGTGGGCCTGGTACTTCGGCTTCTGCTATGACTGAAGTCAACATCAACACAGCTGCTGTGATTGTTGTTCCCACTCACACCACTGTTACAGCAGCGTACTAAACGTCAGTATTGGCTACACCGAGGAAGCACATTGCAAGGAAACATCCAGAACTTATCACAACAACATGCGGCCTCACGTTGCAAATCAAGTCCAGGAATTTTTGGCTAAATTCAACATTACCTGTGTGCCGCATCTGCCTTATAGCCCCAATCTTGTCTCCTGTGATTTCTTTTTATTCCCATCACTAAAGGCAAAGCTTCGGGGCATTCGATTTGAGAGCACTGAAGCAGTGCTGAAGAAAAGTGAGGCGATTCTCAAAGACCTGACAACGAATGGCCTGTACCATGTGTTCGAGGACTGGCAGAGACGTTATAAAAAGTGCATTCAAGTAGGAAAGGACTACTTTGAAAAAGACCATGTCAACATTGAAACGGAGTAATAAATATCTGTGAAAAAAAGTTAGTCTCAGTCTTTATTGATCAGCCCTCGTAATAATGTCGTAAGTACTTTAAGTCCCGGGTTCCATAGTTTAACCAAGTTACAGCAATTGGATGGAAACCGAAAGATCCTTTCCAACATAAGTATATCCAAGGACATATTGAAAGACTTTAAGTAAACATGTATATAAAACTCCAAATTCTACAGATTGTTCTCAGTTATTTTGAAATTTATACAAAAGTCTCAAATAGAATACAAAATTTCAAGCATGTACGGTTATTACATTTCTCAAAAAATTATTAATTTTTATGATACATAAATGGTATTTTAAAACTTTTCATATAGAAGATTTAGCAAATTTTAACTTTAACTTGGGTAATATTTTTCTATTCAGGAGAAATTTTCAGTTTTACTCCCTAAATTGTATAATTACATTCGTTAATATCTACTTATAGTAGTCAGAGGAAAAGTTACGTTTTAAGGTCCCTGAATAAAAAGAATGCACTATAGAAAATTGTTCCTCCAACTGGGCCAACCAGTATAAATAATGTCTCTCTTTCAAAGCATGTATTAGTTGATAGAAGCGATGATGCCAACATTTTTGAAGGTTTCCCTCACAGTTAAGGACGAAACGTAAGGTAAATCGTTGTAACTTATTGCCCAGGGTAAAACAACTCGGATCTAGAGGTCCCAGGTTGGATTTCCGGCTGAGATGGACAATTTTTGTTTATTGAGAACATTAGCTATCCTCCGTAAAGTCTGGTAGTATGAATGTGGAAGTGAATGTATATGTGTTCAATATATTTGTATTGCTTTCTCAAAAATGGACGAGAAGTCCCTATAGCGTTTGATATGCAAATTAATTAATTAAGTTAAGAATTAATTTTCTGTAACGCATCGATTACAATACCATATTATATTTAGGATATTTACATGACAAATACTGACTTCAAAAGGAAAACTAAGTAATGAAGTAAAATAAAGAATTATTCGAGGAAAAAATAATATCCAAAATAGATTAAATTTTCTGGAGTAGGAATATTCAAAGGAGTACTAGGTTACAAATATATATCTTTATTAAAAGTGCTGTCCTCTACGCATCTCCCCTCATCCCTCCCTGCCAGGGGAAGGGATGGAAGCACAATGGGCCGACTGGTCCCTCCGTGATACATACCTTTACCTTTACTCTACACATTGGAAGTATGGGCACTATCAGTAGGAGGAGAAGAAACGCTTGATGCATTAAAATGGATTGTCTAAGACACTCCGCTCGGGTTTCTCGTTTGGACAGACTAAAAAAGAAAGAATTAGGGAAATCTAAATACACATGGAAGCATATTAGATGATATTCAAAATAACAGCTGAAATAGATGCTTAGAAAGAATGGAAGATGGATGAATTCCAAGACAAACATTTGAGTGGACTACATCGGAAATAAGAAAAACAGGCCTCCCTAAATTATCTGGAGGAGTGAAACACAGCTGTCAATGGAAATCAGAGAACTGGAGGAGAAATAATGGAGAGATAATGAACAATAGCGTTGGGCAACTGGAAGACTGTGAAAGCCGTTGTGGAAACGGTACTATTACTTCATTACAACTACAATGTATATCTATTTACTGGGAATACACCGTGAAGTCTCCTTCATTTTGAAAGATCTTTAATAATTTGGTATAACTGATAAACCGTAACAGTTAAACAAAACCTTAACGTACAAAACTGTAGATTTCTTCAAAATACAAAACTTAATTCAAACAACGTTTTATAGTATAAGGCATATCCGAGATATCCGGTATCTGTTTTGAGGTTTTCAATACTTGTCGTTTTTAATAGCGCTGTCGTATTCAGTTGTTTCTCGAGTGCTAAATTTCAAGGTCAGCATATAACAACCATCTGACTATGATTCTGTTTCCTCTACCCCTCCTTGTACAATACCTACAATGAATGTTTAATTAAACTATTTCTACAAAGATTTATCTGGTCTAAAAAAATCCATTTTTTATTCTTGAACATAAAAATGCAATTCTTGCTGAACAGAATTATATACGGTTTACAAGGTTTCGATATGATTTATGCCCTTGAATGGCTGTTTAATAGGCTGTTTACATGTCTGCCACGTCTGCCTTTAAATTAGTTTTTTTTTCAAAACTACATTTTCCTGGCTTTATATATAATTTTCTCTGAAAGTAATGAACCAATCCTAGTGAAACATTTCAGGAATATGTAAAAATAATGCCTGCTTATTCTGACATATAATCATCCGAGTATCGAATAATATGGACATTAGTGAATATTATTAGTAAAAGCATATGAACTTTTTTCTTCGAGCACATTCTTTTCATGAATTATATGTATATACCGGGTGAGACTTCTGAGCCTACGGATTAAGAAGTTATGCAGTCCCGGCGTAGTAACACTGCCCATGCATCACATCGTATCAATTTCGCTCGAAATGGCTGCTTTGCACCGCTGTGCGTGCAGTAACTTGAAATCGTAGCGCAACAGTGTGCGCGTTTGCCTTCAGTGGTGAAGGTCTCAGGTTCAAATACTACCACTTGAAGGTACTTTTTATTGAAGACGTGCCTCCGTTGCATTCTGCTGCGCTTCCTCGTATATTAACAGCATGTCCAGATACTCTCTATTCGAAAACATTGTTCCACAGTGAGCACAAACGTCTGGAACTTCGTATTTATAGACAAATCCACTTTCTAGTGCATTCGGAAAGAAATCTTGATGTACTAGAACGTTCTCGATACATGAACAGAAATGAATAAAACCCTCATTTATTCGCAGGCGCGATTTGAACTTCCGACCTTCATCATGACTTTCCAGCATGTTAATCATTGCACTACTAGAGCACGTTAATAATCAGCACCACCACATCAGCGGGCTGGAGAATGCGGTGACAGCACCTACAGTTTGCATCGTCTACAAAATGCAGGGTTGCCTAGTTCCCAATCCGTAGGATGAGAAGACTCACGCGATATTTGTGTGTTTGTATATATATAGGTATATATAATTGTGAAAGCTATTAAACTGTTGTAAAATATTGCTGCGAGTCTCTGTATACTACATTTTAAAGTTGTACCATTTATAGTTTCTGAAAAAAATGAACATAAGAAAATGTAAGCAAGGATAAAAACAGCTGATTCATGAAAGCTACTTAACAGATACACAAAAAATGTATATTATGTATATAGCATGCATTAGTATACATGCATATGAAATTCGGTAAGCTCATTCTGCAATAGCTTAAGAGAAACTGGCGCTTTACTAAAATGATCCACTTTTCTTATTTCAGCAAACTATCTCCCCTTAACATGAATTTGAAGTAGGTTGTTGCTTCACGTATGGAAAACCGATTTGAAGTAGGAATTGTATTGTAGTTCAACTGTTGGGGAGCCAAACTTGAAGTAGTTGCAACCGTACGTATGGTACCCGGTAGCCTTCGTCCCAAATTTAAAAATATTAACTTTGTAATTTAACTGTTTCTTTAAATATTATATATTTATGTTTGCCTCGGCTGCGTCAGTATTATTGTTAGAAACATGGATTTCTTTGCAGGGAGTAGTGCGGCTAAGAATGTAGGCTTACACAGATTATAATTGTACTTCACTCCTTTCATTAATGCTTGATACGATTTAAATAACACTGCACTGATACAGAGAGAGAGCTGTGAGGTTCTTTTATTAATTACTTGCACTTTTTAACACGTAAAATATTTTTTTCTCACACGAATACGTATTAAATTTCTCGAGGACTCATCTCGCGTCCGGTTAGGAACACTGTCTACAACCAACGCGTCCAGTTATGAGCACTGTCTACAAGCGACTGAACTTTGAATTGGTACCGCCTAAATTTGTAAATTTCTGTATTTCAAGTCTCTGATTGGCTATTCCTAATCCAATAAAATACTTTTATTTAACTTTAGCTTTTTCTGGTTGTTGATTGGCTATTTTATAAACTGTTTACATTATTTTTGCTCCAATAATGACTATTAGCATTATTAAACTTCCTTACTCATTATTGATTCAAGATTACTTCATTGTTAGCAACTTTTAACCTATTGTTCTCACAGCTCCTACATTATTAAATTACGTAATACATTCACATAACATTATTACATGTATACAATAATATAAACATATACAATGACTATTATATACACTTTTTATATCTTGTTATATACACATATTGCTTTAAGGCGGGCTGTTATTGAATTTATATATTATATAATTAGACTGAAATCATTTAAGTTTAAAAATACTGCCTGAACGTAGATATAAAAAGAGTAGTTTATAGAATGTATGTAAAAATAAACCATAGTAGGCAGAATAATCATTGGAATCATCAATGTGTTTTGTAGGTAGACTTTCCTGGTGGAGGAGATATTGACCATCCTTCCTTTACAGTAGATGAGCATAGAAAATGAAACAGGTTGACCTTAGCGCAGAGAGAAAACGAAAGCAAAAAAGAACTTCAATGGAGGTCGACAGCTCCATCGCGGCTAGCTGCTTCTTCAAATGCCTTTTCTTCTCTCATTTTCCTTTGCCTTTAATTCGCTTCCTAAATATTAATATACTCATCTATAATTGGTGTGGCTCTCATCAACTTCTCGTGTAACAGTTTCCATTTAAATCAACTTATTAACTCAGCAGAAGCATGGTTCTAGGGCATCAGCTTCGCCAAAGACTTCGCGTCCTGTATACTGCTGATAACGCGTTTAATGCATCTGCATTATTGATATCTTATAATGGCGTTACCGTGAAAGCAGTCGGGCAAACTCAGCCAACTAACTTAGGCGAGCTTCATACTTCACACAGCCGATGGGAAGCATTAATTTAACCATCAAGTTTTAAAGTGTCTTTACTTATCCACAAAAACAATATATCCGAGTCTTTCGCATTTTACTTTCTTTTGATGTTGTAGAAAGCTTTTCATGTAAATAGACGAATTCATAAGGTTAAACTAAGCCTTGCAATATTCAAGAATGTTATACAATAAAATTTGAAGGCATTTAAAAGCTTTATGACCTATTAAATTGTAAGAGATTTTTAAAATATCTTAAATGATACATTCACATGACTTTCTCTACCCTCTGTCGTTTACTAGTGGGTATACAAACTATTCTTATATCGCTTATTGTATATCTACTTCGTTGTAATCCAAACAAACTTTTGCAGAATTAGCTACATTACACATTTCCTTATAGATACAAAGAGAACAGCGATAGTCAAATGTTTAAGAACTGGACAATCTACTCTGGTCTTAAATCTCCTTAACACCCCGAGAAACAATTAAAATTTGACAGGAGTTTAAAATAATAGTATTTAACAATTCGAACCAATAGCAACGGATATCTCGAAATGGCTGATGAAATAAAAAGCTATTTAAAATAAATTGTGTTTTAAAGATATCTACATTTCTTGTGTAGTACGTTTTCGTCTATTGCTTAATGTTTACCAGTTATATAAGATAATACTAAATTCCTTCCGAATGAAGAGGATTTCACACTCTATTCCCAAAAATTCAGGATAAACATTCTTATTGTCATGTAAGTATCTTTAATGTATAATATTTTAATCAAAATCGTTAGTCATTAATTAAAAAATTGAACATTTTGAAAAATCTTCCATATAAAGGGTAGTTTGAGAGGAGAGGATGTTTTTTTTTTAATTTTTGTGTTGCATCCTTGGAAGATACTAAACTTGTATACAAGTTTGGTGTTTATTGACGTTTCGCTTTTGACTTATGCTGTTCACAAAAGCACGCACGGATCTTTTTCTAAAAATGCTTTTTACTTTCTCTACCACGTACATAGTACATTTCACCCAAAAATTCGATACTGAGATTTCACCGGAAATACATGTTTTGAGAGAGACATGCTCAAGGTGAATTGTAAATTAAGATTTTCATAACTGTATGTGTAAAATATATTATGCAATACAATTTTTTTGTTCCATTTGTATGCCGCCTTTAACATCTAAGGTCATGTCGGACGCTTTGCCTTTGGAGCAATTGCTCATTGGTAATGGTGTTCACTTGTTTACTAACGTGTTAATCTTGGGTTTGTTTACTTTGGGTTTTCCATTTAAACATTAATTTCACTCACGCGTCCAGGCTCTAGGGAAGATGGAGAATAATCCTCACTAAAGAAAATGTTGCATTCTGCAACTGGGAATCGAACCCGAGACCTCCGGATTTGGTAGCTAGCATACTAACCACCAGAACACAGAGGCAGTAGTAACAGATTTAATGCATCTGAAAGCATGTAAATGGTTATCAGCAAATAGGTAGGAGCACCTTTCGGTTTAAAGCTTCCTCTCAGGATGATGAAAGCACTTGCATCTATTATGACAGTGTTTACATCGCTTCTATCGCCGAACCTTGCAAGGCACAGGGCCTATACACTCGCTTCCATTTATACAGTTGCCGAAGCTTCGGAGACATTTTACCAACCTTCTCAGCGGGCGCGTACATAGCAGGGGATGTGTCTATAGCGTTCTGCCTATGTTGTTCGACGAAGCAGTGGTGTGTGTTAACTGCAGCTCACGCGATGTATGCAGATATTTCTAAGGTGCATCTGGGAAGAATTGTGGGTATGTAGTAAGTCAATTTGACATTTGAAGGCATTGCTAGGGCAATTTATGTAACATTTGCGTGGACAGATTATTAAAATAGTGTCTATTAAATGTGCCCTCTTTGAGGGTAAAAAGTATAATTTACTGAAGTTATACATTATAATTATTGTCATTAAAATACCATTTCATGGAGATTTTTGTTTAATTTAGAATCCTTTAACCGTTTAGGTCATATCGGACGATGTATGAAATTATGCTCAAATGGCCCCACAAAGCTTAAAGTTACCCGACATTCCTCTTTTTAGGATGAGGGAATACCCCAAAATACGAGGGCTGTCCAGAAAGTAACCTCCGTTTTGAAATAAACAAGAAAACCGGTATACATACAAAAGTTTTATTGTATACATCTGAAAACCACAGCTTTTCTTTAATTTTTTACAAGTCTCCAAACAGATTAAGCACTTGTCATACCTTTTCACGGTATGCCTTGGCATACCTTTTCACGGTCTATGAAATACCCCCTGCATAAAATTCTGCCGCCTGTGAACTAAGCCAACCTGTCACGGCGTTTTGAAGCTCCTCGTCATTGCTAAAGCGCTGAGCTGCAAGCTACTTTTTCATGTACGGGAACAGATGGAAGTCGCTAAGGGCCAAGTCCGGACTGTACGGGGGATGGTAAAAAACATCCCATCTGAGCTTGGTCAAAAGTTCATTTGTGTTGTTTGCTGTGTGAGGGCGAGCATTGTCATGCAAAAACACAACACCAGATGTCAGAAGACACAACGCTTGTTTAGATTGCTCTTATAACTAGCAAATACGCGACAGTACGATGCTACACCTTGCACAGCTAGTAGCGTACTGAGCCACTGCGCACGCTGATATCGAAATGGCGGCGCTACCCCCACTACTTCTCGTGCTATGCATGAACGGAGGTTACTTTCTGGACAGCCCTCGTACCTTATCCGATTAAATCATCCTAATTGAGATTAGAACTCAGGAACCCTCGAATGTGAGGCAGACACGCTACCCCCACACCACTAGGATGGAGAAATTCTGCTAAACTGTGTTTTATTTAGTTGCAAATTTGGATTGCATAGATGATTGCGAAAATGTCTAGCAAATGTGTCCTCTTTGACAGTAAAAAGTATGATGTATTTCAGTTTTACATTAGGTTGCCATTAAAAATATTTTTGTGGAGGTATTATGCGAAACAGGGTTTTATTAGTTATATATTAAACATGGTTATTATAAGTGATGACGGGTAAAGCTATTGCACAAAGTTATGTACTCATATGCGAATAATCTAGAACTGTGCACGTAAAACAGAACGCCATTGCATGCGCGAAAAGGTACACGGATAATCACACATCTTCCTTGCTATACATACTCCACCTGGGAAGGCCAGTAGAATGCCGCTTGAAACTGCGATGGAGGCATAAATGGAAGCGAGTGTACTTCACCATTCAAAACTGTACAATAGCCAATCTCGCAGAAAATGAAGGAAAGGGAGAGCGAAAGAATACAAGTAGGCAATATTATAAGAAACTAGCACTATGAGGTCATGGTGTAACTAACACTATGTCTTGGTGCATCTAGAAGACTACACTTTTGTGTCTTCGTGATACAGTTAACGCAATTTAATTTGTGCAGCTGTTAAACTAAAATAATGTTTTTAATAACCATATTGCCTTCAATAGGTATTTTAACACATTCATTTACAGATACCGCATCGTTTTCTTACATCTCTATGTGGAGCAAGTGTATTCTAACGTACAAATGAGAATTTTAATTGCCCCAAGGCTGTCTGTTACATACGAAGCGAGGGCGCAAAGGCTGCTCTGTATTATTACAAAGGAGGAAATGAGCAAGAGTAAGGAATAAGGAAGGAGGAGGAAAAAGGTAATTTACTGCTGGGTTCGTTCCTCCATTATTATTTCCAGGGGCAGCAGCAGTTCTTAGATATATCGCAAAGGGATGTAGAAATATCGATCGATGTAATCGCTTATGAAAATTAGTACAAGGGAAAACTTTGTCCTTACGGCATGCAAAAAGTCATGTCTTCTCTTTTGCTTTGGGCTTAAGTGAGTGGAAACACTTTTATTACCCTTTTTATTATCATTTCCTTGAGCATTATTACGGCGCGAGACAGACACTTGTCCATTGATGTTGCAAATGCTAACTGGGGAGTGAATGTTCCAGCAAATTCGGCTTTGAAGAAAACGAAACATTTTCGCCTCCAAATCGATGGTATATGGTGACTGTATATAGTAGACTGAGCAAGTATTGCATTCCAGCCAAAAATAAGATATTTATATTTCACCAAAAATGTGTATTTTGATGCCCCTTGAATCCAAAACCAGCATGTTTAGAAAAAGGTCCATGAGTCTCTGTCTGTGTGTTTTTTTTACTTTCTCTACTACGTATAGTAAGTAGGGGAAGTATTGCATTCCGCCCAAAAATTCGATACCGAGATTTCACCGTAAATACATGTTTTGAGGCCTCCTGAATCCAAAAAAAAAGGATTTCTGGAAACATGTCCGTGTGTGTGTCTGTATATGTGTGTCTGTGAACAGCATAACTCAAAAACGAACAGTCAGATAAACACCAAACTTGGTATTTAGGTTCAGTATCTTCCAGAGATGCAACATGAAGGTTTCAAGAAAATCCCCCCACTCCAGATTACCATTTACATGGAACATTTTTCGAAAATTTTGATTAAAATAGTATATACTTAAGATACTTTCATGGCAAATAAAATGTATATCTTGAATTTTCTGGGAATGTCTCCAAAAGTGTTCTTCATTGTGAACGACTTTTGCATAACTGGTAAACCATAAGAGATAGACAAAAGTTTACTACACAAAAAATGTAGATCGCGTTAAAATACACAATTTATGTCATATACATTTTTTTTGTTGAGTGAACCATTTTCAAGGTATTGCTTGTTATTCCCTTAAATTTTCCAATGCTTATACGTTTTCTCAAGTGGAAATTCTTTATTCATGGTTTTTTTTGTCCTGGTAATGCAAAGAGAATGGAATACTGCACATAGCAACCGGCTCTTAAAATACTTGACTATCGCTTAAAACCTACCAATTCCCCTTACATCCATAAGGACATTAGCAATAAGATTAACATCTCGATATCTCGATTAACATGAAGCATATCGAGAATAAGCGTTTGTAAAAATAGTTTGTACAAGAGTAGAGAAAGTCATGTGAGTGTAACACATCAGATTTTTCTATATGTGGGGGTGTGTGTGTGTGTGTGTGTGTGTCTATGAACATTTGCCTGATAATGGTTTCCTTATGCACTGGCAGAATGGTAACTAGTTCTTATATTATGCATTGATTTTAATTTATGGAAATTATTTATTGCAATTATTTAACTATCTCCCTAACATATCTTTATAAAATTAGTGATCGTAAAAGTCAATAATTCCTGTATCACTATGCATTGACAATTTTACTTTAGGATTTTGAAAAACATGTCTGGGTGTTTTAACTCTTAATATTAAACAGATAACGAATACAGTACACCAGCCAGCTCGTCTTATACCACTCAATTTAAAAATATAGTTCACGAGAACGAGTGCCTTTTACTATTAACATAACACATTTAAAACCTTCGGTTAAAAAGGGAATACATCACGAAAAGGAGACACCTGAAATAAATGCAAAAGTGCTCACAGAAACCACGAAGAATTTAGCATAATGGCCAAGTGTCTGCTACAAGGTTAGAATGCCCAAGGTGTAAATCAAAAGCAAAGAGACGTAGCACTCGCCACAAGACAAGTTGAAGTCTTCTCAAGCGACTCCCTGACACAACTCCCAGCCTGAAAATTCGAGTCGCTGAACCCCAACCATTCAGCGACCAACCAAGCAAAGCGAGGCAAGACCGACACCACGCGGCAAGATAGGAAACTAAGCTAACGCAGAACTTTAGAGCAAAGCGATCTAATTCTGCCGAAAGAAAAATAATCGGTGCATGTGTGTGCGTCTGAGTGAGTGAGTGAGTGAGTGAGTGAGTGAGTGAGTGAGTGAGAGAGAGAGAGAGAACAACGTAATAAAAAAACGAAAAGTTGGGCGCACAATAGAAAACTTCGTTCAAGTGCGTATTGTTTCACGATACATAATAAAATTTTCACAAAATTGACCCATCCCAAACCACCCTTTACATGTAAAGGTTTTATTATTTTTTATTTTCTCAAAAATGTCTCTATTGATATACATTAAAATATCATCTGAAGCATAACATTTATATACTGAACTATGGGTAGAACATCTATGAAGTCCTCTTATTTATGATTTAATTTTACGTTTTGTGTAACTGGTAAACCATAAGACAATCTAAAAAAACATAAAATTCATAAAAATATACATCTTGTGTTAATTTACGCTTTAGTATTGTTACCCATTTTTGAAATATTCAATACTACGTGTTTAATTTTCTCTTGAGCGCGTCATTTGACAAGCATTTCCGAAGTAATGTATTGCTATTTTTCTTTTCCTTCTCAAGAAATCATTACTATGGCTTCTGTTATAAACATCTGCAATTCTTTTTTCTTTTCCTTCGCAAGAACTCGAGTCTATAGCTTCTGCTGTAAACATTTGAATGACTTTTTTCGTATATAGGTAGTATGCAGATAACCGCTTATTGCTTAATTCGAACTAACATTCGTGAAAAATGGGCAAACATGTATCGTGAATTTCATTGCAGAAAGAAAAGAACACTTTTTGATTAATAATATGATATAAGAGTATAAGGTGTGCATGTTAGAGAAAACTGTGAATGTATCATATCACATTTTTAGACAAAAATCCGTTTGTCTTTACGAAGGGCATAACTGAGCTTTATAAAGTTTCATAAGTAGGGCAGGATGGCTCGGGAGGTAACATCTATGGCCCACGTCCCAGGTTCGATCCTCGGCGACCGCCTACTCTGACCCATGGGTTTTTGAGGATCGTCAGGCGAATGCTGGTGTAATTTCTTTCATCCGCCGAATATCCTGCTCTTCTATTTCGTCCCATTAACCATTTTATTCACCCTTCACCCCGTTTGGTCTATTTCAGGATTTAAATTGTAGGCGATGGTATTTCGGTGCAGCGTGGCAGGGAAAAGGTATGCTCTCTGTGCACTTTATTCGTCCTTCGGTCTTCGCCTGGTTGCGGGGTATAAGGACCGCCCCAGGGGGCGTTGTCCCCGGTCTTCTGCCAGACTAGCGTGGTATCTATATCTGGAAACTGTAGGGACTCTATCATTGCTGTGTCGTCACTCCTGGTTCCGACCATCCAACCGGCGGCATCCCCTCGTGATACGGCGATACAGTATCCAGATTCACTGGATCGGTGCTGAATCCCCTCCACTTCACACTGCAATCGAGGGCATCTGTTTTTAGGTTGCAACCCCATCAAAATCTACAAAATGAACACGAATTCTAACACAAACTCTTCAGCACTCTATTCTACGGAAAATTGGAGGTAAACTTTTCTAAGTGTAACGTGCAACGTATTGTTTAAGTGTAACAATTCCCAAGTTATTGTAGCCTTGTAAACTTTACCAATGTAAAGGGCGACATTGCACCGCAAATTAGCAAACGTTCGCGCGGGCTGGCTCAGCTACCTGAATAAAGGCCAACCTGTAGCTGGTCCTCCCTTCCCTTTTGAGTCCCTGAACTGTCCTCAACCACAACGCAGACGACCCTCTTAATCTGAAAAAGCCTATTGCTTAATCAGGTGTTCCCCCAAGCAAACTGCTCCATTACTAGCGGCAACACCTTGCATGGTACTCATCTTAACACCTTTCTCGTTTATACTTGGGCACATTTTATATGATTCATATTTAATTTGAAAAATCATCTATAGTCGTTCATCGTTCCCCAGTTACTAAAGTCTCGTGCAGTCCTTCAGTAACCCGGGAAGATCTTTTAGTTTTCAACAGTTTAATTTATTAGCAACAACTAAATTAGGCCACCATCTTCTTCATTTAACATAACAACCATTTGTTACATTCTACGACAAACTATTTCCTTCCTGAAGCACACTACAGAAGCATTTCCACGCTATCCCCAGGAAATGATGCAGTCCTTGAAAGTACCAACCGTTGCTGTTGAAGCGATCAGTCTCTGAAGTCACACCGCTGAGGAATCATTCCTTCAACTACGTCCACGCAAGCGCACAGGTTCCTTTTTCTGAAATTCTTCTTCTATATAGTGACCTCAAAGCATGTCTTTCCACTAAAACTAAAAGTGAATGCAACACTTCCTCCAAATAAGACTCACCTCCGTGGTGTAGAGGCAACGTTTCTGTCTTCCATCGTAGAAGTCAGAATGTGAATCTCTGTCAGTGTGAGTTGGCTGGATAAGGATTTTCCGGGGTTATACCCTTTTGAGACAAATATTGGGTAATTGTTAACTCATTGGTACTAAATTAAACAACAAAATATGTGGTACATTCACATGAGTTTCTCTATCCTATATCGTTTATTAGTGAGTATACCAACTATTCTTACGAAAGCTTATGTTTCTATTCACTTCATTTTAATTGAGATAAAACTTTGCTCATAAATTTCGTTATAGATACAAATGAAACAACGATAGTCAAAGGTTTAAGAAATAGACGTTATATACTGGTCCTAAAGTTCCACAGTCTCCATGCAATCACTAGAAACAATTGCATATCGACAGAACTTTAAAAGAATGACAAGTACTTAACAATTTGAACCATTAATAATGATATTTCAGAAGCCGCTTATGCTACAAAAAGTTATTTAAATAAATTGTGTGTTTATAAGACATCAACATTTTTGGTTAGTACGTTTTCATCTATTACTTAATCACTTAACGGTTATCAGTTACATAAGATTATACAAGATTCCTTCCGAATGAAATACACATCATTAGGCTACTTCATTTTATTTATCACGTAAATGTAATAAATATATGGCGTCTTAACAAAAATCGTTACGGCCATTTTTTCAAAATCAAAACATTTCAAAAAGTGTTTTATGTAAAGGGTGGATTGGGGTGGGAGGTTTTTTTTGAAAATCTTTGGAAGGTACTTAACTTAATATCAAGTTTGGTATTTATCCGACTTTTCGTTTTTGAGTAAAACACACACACGGTTTTTTTTCTAAAATGCTTCTTCTGGATTCAGGGTGCCTCAAAACATGTATTTCCGGTGAAATATGGATATCGAATTTTTGGTGGAATATAAATGCCTTCTCCATTTATTATATACGTAGTACAGAAAGTAAAAAGTGTACATATTCATACTCCCCTTTGTCTTCCTACCAGCTCCTTTACTATCCCTCCCTTCCTCTTGAGTTTTTTGTCTCTTCCCCTCTCCTTTACTTCCTCTTCGACATACTTTCTCCCTCTCCCAATCTCTTTCCCAATTTATCACTATCCCCTCCTCACCATCTTCCCTTCTATCTCTCTCTCTCTCTACAGTGTCGTTATGTTTTAAAAACCACTAATAAAGCTGTTTGGGAGAGCGGTTAATCAAATTTGTGCCTGACTGCCCCTGTGGTCGCGTGGTCAGCGTTCTGGTTTCTCAATCCAGATGTCCCGCAATCAGTTCCTGGTTTGGGCGGGAGCATTTTTATTTAATTAAAATCAATCCCTGCCCTCCGCATAGAACGATGAATGGAGGGAGTAAATGTTTTTATCACGCTGAAAATGAATAAAACCAGGGTTTAAAACGTGTAGTGCGATTTAGGGAATATTCTTTATATTCATCATTTACATCTCAGACTCCAACCCGATATGGCCATTCAAATTAAAGGATATAACATATCAAACAATAAAATAGTCTGTACCTGTTTCTTATGATTGTAATGAGAACGGAGCTGTACTATTTGGCATGGTAAATGATTTATGATAAAAATAAAATTTTTACTTTATCTACCACGTACGTAGGTAGAGCAGAATTTTTGTGTGGAATGCAATACTTTCTCTACCGTGTATATAGTAGGTAAAGAAGGTATTGCATTCCACCCAAAAATTCGATTACGCTATTTCACCGGAAATACATGCCTTGAGACCCCTTGAATAAAAACAACCATTTTAGAAGACGGTCTGTGTGTGAATATATATATAATATATATATATATATGTGTATGTCTGTGAACAGTATAATTAAAAAACAAAAAGTTTGATAAACACTAAACTTAGCATTTAGGTTCAGTACCGTACAAAAATGCGACACGGAAATTTTCAATAAAATCTGCCCACCCAAAACTACTCTTTACATGGAAATTTTTCGAATTCTTTTATTTTCTAAAAAATGCTTCTGAAGATTTTGATTAAAATGCCATACATTTAAGATATTTATATGACATATAAAATGTATATCTTGAATTTTGTGGAAATGGCCCGTTAAATACTCTTGATTGGGAAGGAATGTTCTATAATCCTGTATAATTGTATACGTTAAGCGATAGACGAAAACGACCTTACAAAAAGTGTAGAGTTCTCTAAAACAAATTTATTTCAGATAAATTTTTCTACAGCATCAGTCATTTCCGAGGTATCCGTTATTAACAGTTCGAATTGTTTAATACTTTGTCATTCTTTTTAATTTCCATCGATTTTGAGTTGTTTCTCGCGATTGCATGGAAACAGTATGGAATACTGTTACTCTTCTCTTTGTGTAATGTAGATACTTTTACAAAAGGTTTGTCGGAATTGAAACTATGTAAGTAGATAAACTTTCGTGAGAATAATTTGTATACCCACTAATAAACGATTGACCTCAGCCAGGGGGGACCATCCTGGCGGGGCTTGAACCATGTACCTCTCATTCTGATACTGGTAACCAAAAAACTGGTACTATATACTAAATATCCATTCTACTGCAGAGTGTAAATAACGACCTGGTTAGTAAAATTAATGCTATAAATTATATTGATATAATGATTTAAAGCAGATATAATGCTTTTTTACTTCATGTCTTTGGGGTACTAATTAATATACTACGCTGTTTATTCTGTAATTGTAATCTCAGTTATTACAAAAAGGCTCATAATATAAAATTTAGCTTTTGGGTAGCCGATTAACACCAGCCACATGTTTATTGAAATTGAAATTGCCCGAAAATGTTCATGTTCCTTATAAATATAGAGAGGGTGCGATATTAAGGCTTGTTATTTGAGCTGATTTTGATATTTTTTACCGGTAGGCATGATTAAGATTCAAAGCAGAGAATTGTATGTACATGTCGTGTTAGATGAAAATAATTCACTTAAAATATACAATGTATATTAGTTAATACTGCAAACCACGATGGATGGGGTAATGGACACTATTCAAACCAATCACGTTAAATCTGTTTAAATCAGAGTTAGCGATTCATTAAGTAAGTGCGTTTTGGTGGATGGCTTCGGATCGCTAATTAGCTTAAACAGTTGAAACAACTCAAAGTAAATGCAGTGGCAAACGTGAATTACAGAACTCAATTAGAATAACCAGCACGTAATCCAAACGAGCACAGGAGCCCTATTCCCTACAAGTAAGCATTTTTAGGGTCACTTAAATAAAGTAAGTTAGGGTACAAATTGATAAATTCGTTTTAATGGGTTTTTGATCTATTTAATCTACGTGTTTATATAATCAAGAATCAGTACCTGTTATTTTAGCGTATTTTAAGCATTTAGTCACAATAGAAATAAAATAATTATGTAAATTCTGCAAAATACTATTATATAGTATTTCCGATACTTATAATAATGATGTTTAGATGAATACGCAACTACGCAATATCGAACACATATTACCACCGCTATGCACGTATATCGTTCCGTCCATGGATCTGTTCAAACGTTGCAAGTACCGAGTTGAAATTATACACACAAGGGTTTGAACAAAATTCGTCCATCGAGCGGGATGGCTGAGACGTTAACATCTGTAGTGCGCATTTGTCCCTGATTCAAATCCCAAGGTCCAACCATCTAACTCGGATTTCCCTCAGTCATCAAGCTAAATACCGGATTGGATACTTAATACCACGACCAAAATTCTACCCTAAGTCCAAAATAATAGTAAATCATAAAAAAAGATACCAAAACGAATTCTCTGCCATCCATCCACAAATAATGAAAGCAGGTAGACTGGCCTCCTGTTTGGCACGTGTGGAAGCAAAGTTACAGTTGCTGTACACATGCCTCTATGGACAGTGTCGAGGCTGCCATTTGTCCGTCACCAAGCAGAGGTACAGTTGCAGTACACATGCCTCTATAGACAGTGTCGAGGCTGCCATTTGCCCGTCACCAAGCAGAGGTACAGTTGCAGTACACATGCCTCTATAGACAGTGTCGAGGCTGCCATTTGTCCGTCACCTAGCAGAGGTACAGTTGCTGTACACATCCCTCTATGGACAGTGTCGAGGCTGCCATTTGTCCGTCACCAAGCAGAGGTACAGTTGCAGTACACATGCCTCTATGGACAGTGTCGAGGCTGCCACTTGCCCGTCACCAAGCAGAGGTACAGTTGCAGTACACATGCCTCTATAGACAGTGTCGAGGCTGCCATTTGTCCGTCACCTAGCAGAGGTACAGTTGCTGTACACATCCCTCTATGGACAGTGTCGAGGCTGCCATTTGTCCGTCACCTAGCAGAGGTACAGTTGCTGTACACATGCCTCTATAGACAGTGTCGAGGCTGCCATTTGTCCGTCACCTAGCAGAGGTACAGTTGCTGTACACATGCCTCTATAGACAGTGTCGAGGCTGCCATTTGTCCGTCACCTAGCAGAGGTACAGTTGCTGCACACATGCCTCTATGGACAGTGTCGAGGCTGCCATTTGCCCGTCACAGAGCAGAGGTAATGTTGCTGTAGGCATGTCCCTGTGGACAGTGTCGAAGCTGCCATTTGCCCGTCACCAAGCAGAGGTACAGTTGCTGTACACATGTCTCTGTGCACAGTGTCGAAGCTGCCATTTGCCCGTCACCAAGTAGAGGTACAGTTAATGTACACATGTCCCTGTGGACAGTATCGAAGCTGCCATTTGCCCGTCACCAAGTAGAGGTACAGTTAATGTACACATGTCCCTGTGGACAGTATCGAAGCTGCCATTTGCCCGTCACCAAGCAGAGGTACAGTTGCTGTACACATGCCTCTGTGCACAGTGTCGAGGCTGCCATTTGCCCGTCACCAAGCAGAGATACAGTTGCTGTACACATGCCTCTGTGCACAGTGTCGAAGCTGCCATTTGCCCATCACCAAGCAGAGATACAGTTGCTGTACACATGCCTCTGTGCACAGTGTCGAGGCTGCCATTTGCCCATCACCAAGCAGAGGTACAGTTGCTGTACACATGCCTCTGTGCACAGTGTCGAGGCTGCCATTTGCCCGTCACCAAGCAGAGATACAGTTGCTGTACACATGCCTCTGTGCACAGTGTCGAGGCTGCCATTTGCCCGTCACCAAGCAGAGATACAGTTGCTGTACACATGCCTCTGTGCACAGTGTCGAGGCTGCCATTTGCCCGTCACCAAGCAGAGGTACAGTTGCTGTACGCATGTCCCTGTGGACAGTATCGAAGCTGCCATTTGCCCGTCACCAAGCAGAGGTACAGTTGCTGTACACATGCCTCTATGGACAGTGTCGAGGCTGCCATTTGCCCGTCACCTAGCAGAGGTACAGTTGCTGTACACATGCCTCTGTGCACAGTGTCGAGGCTGCCATTTGCCCGTCACCTAGCAGAGGTGCAATTAATGTACACATGCCTCTGTGGACACGTGACGTAGTAAGATGGTATGGTACAGGGATGAGACCTATAAGGCTAATGTCCGCCACATACCGATCCACAGAGTATCTCCTAACAGATCCGTAGTTATATCGCTACGTGGTTAAAGCAACGTAAAATAATAGAGGGGAAAAAGTTCGTCCATACTCCAGATTTTGCGGAAATCGAAACAAAATTAAGATAGTTAAGGCAAAGTGTCTCCGAACAGAGGCTACTATTTTAAAATATTGGTAGCCCAAAGAAATACTGCAATTAGATACATCATGAAATAATATGTTGAAAAATTCCGCTTCCTTCAAATTAAGGCACAAAGCTTACTAAGGTTAACAATACAGACATAAATACGTGATTTCCACTAAAAGAAATTTAACAAATCTTATATTACATTCATATGACTCTGTCTGCCCATTCGTCAGAAATCCTTCTTCCACAAGTTTATTCTTCTATTTATATACTTCACGTTAATCGAGATAAACGTATGCAGAAATTGTCATATTGCACATTTCCTTCTAGGTAGAAGAGGATATGGAGAATATAGCAAGCTTTAAGCGATAGTAAAATCTTTTAAGAGCGGGTCGCTCTGTCATGGGTTAGATATTCTTTGCATGGCTAACAGAAAAAGAAGTATTTGAAAATTTAAACAAACAACATCTCGGAAGTGGTTAATGCCACAAAAATTTTGTTTGACATAAATTGTGTGCTTTAACGGGACTTACATTTTTATGTAGTATGATTTTGTCTGTCTTACGGGTTAAAGGTTATGCAAAAGTCATTCAGAACGAAGTGGGCTTCAGAGGCTATTCCCAAAAACCTCACGAAGTGCATATTTTCATTAATGCTGTTCACATACACACACACACTCTCTCTCTCTCTCTCTCTCTCACACACACACACACACACACACACACACACACACACACACCCGGATCTGTTTCTAAATATGCTTTCTACGGTTCAAAGAGATTCAAAACATATTTCCGGGGAAATATCGGTATAAGAATTTTGATGGAAACCTCTAATTACTGTAAATATTAGAGAAAGCAAAAATGAATGAATAAATAAATAAATATGTTTACTATATATGTGGTAAAATTGTTAAATACTTTCTTAGATGCAAAATTGAATCCATAAACAGCGGATGCATTCCACACAAAAATTCGATACAAAGATATCACCGAAAATACATGTTTTGAAGCTCCTGGATTTCAAGAAAAGCATTTTTAGAAAAGGGTCTGCGCGCGCGCGGGTGCGCCTGTCTATCTTTCTCACTGTGAACAGCATGACTCAAATACGGAAAGTCTGATAAACACCAAACTTGGTATTTAGATTCAGTATCTTCCATACATGCGACACGAAGATTTTCAAGAAAATCCCCCCACATCAAACTATCGTTACAGGAAAACGTTTTCGATATCTTAGATTTGCTAAAAGATTGATATAACGATTTTGATTAAAGTACCATATATTTAAGACATTTACATGATACATAAAACGTACATCTTGAATTTTCTTGAAACAACCACTGGGGTCCTCTTCATTCGGAACTGATTTTGTATAATGTTGTATAATTAGTAAATGTTAAGCGATAGATGAAAACATACTACACAAGAAATATAGATCTCTTTAAGACATACAATTTATTTCAAACAGTTTTTTGTGGCATCAGCCATTTTTGAGCCATTATTAATGGCTCGAACTGTTCATTACCTAGTCATTCTTTTCAGGTCGCGTCGATTTTCAGTTGTTTCTTACGATGTTACGGAAAGAACATTAAGGCCAGCGTGTAGCGTCCAGTTCTTAAACATTTGACTATCGTTGTTCCTTTTCTATCTATAAGAAAATGTGTAATGCAGCTATTTTCGGAAACGTTTATCTTGATTAAAATGAAGTAGATAGGAACACAAAAAATTCTAAAATAATTTGGGTACCACTAATAAGATATAGAGGGTAGAAAAATGCATGTAAATGTATTACATCGCATTTTTAATAAATATATTTAACTAACATTTTCTGCATAATTGTTCAAATAAACCGGGAATAGTTTCCCTAGCTCCTATCATGAGTCTAATAACTTCTTGGATTGAGGTTAATTTGATATAGCATGGTTTGTTTGGTTTATAGAGGTTGCATTATTACTTTTTATACTATGTACCAAATAGGTAGAGAAGGTATTGCATTCTACCCAAAAATTCGATATTGAGGTTAAAACGGAAATATATGTTTTGAGACACACTGGATCCAAAAACACTTTTTATAAAAAGGTCCATTTGTAGATATTGTGTGTCTGTGCATGTGTGTGTATGTGCGAAAGTAGATATAAATCAAATACAAAAAGCAGGATAAATGCTAAACTTCGTATTTAGGTTCAGTACATTTCAAAGGTGCTGCAAGAAAATTTTCAGAAATATCCCACCCGAAACTGCCCTTTATATGGAACACTTTTCATAAGTTTTTACTTTCTGAAAATGGTTATAACGAGTTTTATTAAACCGTCATGCATTAAAGATAAATTACTTGGCAAATAAAATGTATACCTTGAATTATCTGAAATAGCCTGTAAAGTCATCTTGCTTCGGAAGGAATTTTGTATATCTTGTTCAACTGGTTAACTTTAAGCGATAGACGAATAATACTTACTACACAAAAATGTAGACCTCTTTAAAACACACAATTTATTTAAATTAAGTTCTTTTTGCATCAGCCGTTTCCAATATATACGTTAACAATGGTTCGAATTGTTGAATATTTAGCCATTCTTTTAAAGTCCTGTCGATTTTCAATTGTTTCTCGCGGTGTCATGTAAAGAGTTTGGAATTTTATGGTCAGCATATAGTGCCCAGTTCTTACACATTTGACTATCGTATTCCCTTTGTATCTATAACACAATGTGTAATGTAGCTAATTCCGGAAAGGTTTATGTCAATTATAATGAATTCGATAGGAAAAAAATCGTAAGAATTATTTGTATACCCGCTAATAAGCATAGATGGTAGAGAAAGTTATATGAATATAATACATCACATTTTGCTTTATGCATTTCTGCCGGTCCATCTTCGTTTGTTTCCTATCAGATTGTAGGATTAGTTGCATTATAATGATATAATTACAATTACGTTATGGTGTCTATTTTCTTCCACCAGAAACGCAATTAATGTACTGTTAATTCTTTTTAAATACTTTTTAGTCATTATAAGCAGAATGCAAACATCAGGGCAATGATCTAAACCTTGTTAATGTTTTTATGGAATCTCATTCGATACAGTTACTGTGTGATGTAATGGTTTACGTTCCAGTTGGTTATGCGAAAGAGTGATTTGAGGCAGTATTTTAATACCTAAATAATTTCAACTGTATTTTATAGTAAGTAAATTCAATACCAGCCCGCCTTGAAACAATATGTATGTAATAATTATTTAAAAATGTATGTAACAGTCTTTTCATATGCTTATTTTTATTGTAAACATGTTTTATAATGTTATGTGAACACATTACATACCCTAATAATGCAAGAGCTGTGAGAATAATAAGTTTTAAGTTGCTAACAAGGAGGTAATAATGAGGTAACCTTGTGATAATAATGATTTTGTGAATTTTAATGTTACTAGTCATGATTAGAGCAACGATAATGTAAATTCTGTAACAGTTTAAAATTACCCAATCAACAGCAAAGAAAAAGCTTTAAGTAAAATGCAGATATTCTATTGGACTAGAATTAGCCAATAAGAGACTTGAAATACCGAAGATTACGGGTTTAACGGTTGAAATAATGTTCAGTTGCTGGCAAACCTTGGTAGTGACCAGATGGAAGATGTATTACGTGTGAATAGTAAAATGTGTCTACGCGTTAGCTAAGTGAAAGTATTAAAGAATCTCACAGCTCTTAAAAAGTGTAGTGCTTTATTAAAATGTGCAAAGGATGAAATAAAAAGAAGTTGAATTTAAAAACTTAAAATTTGTGTATGTCTACAATTATTGTCGTACCGCACCCTGTCTAAGAGATACATGACTCTACAAACATTACTGACGTAGCCGAGGCAAATTTAAACATAAATAATATATATATAAGCAGTTCTTAATAACAAAGTTAAGTAATATAGTGTAAAACTTGGAGTGTAACAACATAAAATACATCTTAAAATCAGCTTCTCATACTAGCAGCATATTGCGTAACAACAGTAACTATTACGTAATCAACATATTCAAACCGATGCCCAAAGCGTGTTGCAAACTTCTTAAAGTAAACTCCAAGAACAATACATCAAGTCTAGCTTCCCAAGCGAGAAGCTAATAAATAATAATTAATTTACGTAAAATAAATTACGTAAGCAAATACTTTCTCAAGTTATGGTTTATCCACCCGGATATTGAAACTTGAATCTATCCTAAAGGTTTACAGAGTTAAGCGTATTTTTAACTGCAACTCTATTACAACAACTTTTCTTTTAAATGAATTGCCATTAATTGAGACTTCTTAAACATTATTGGCAAGCGCCCGAAAATTTGAGATTAGTCTGGGCACTCCTTAAATCTTCGCAAATTAAATTACTAGAAAAGCTAACATTAAAGGTAAATAAAACATTTGGGAATTCCGTAGATTTACAAAACACCCTACACACAACTAACGGTAAAACTTCAGATATTTTGGAAGGCTTGCAAACTGCATGCTATTGTATGAAATGAAACATTGTATAATATATAGGTATTTTCTGAATTACAAGAAAACAAATGAAAGCGTTAAACTAAGAACCTTGTGCTTATTTCGATTAACGTGACGTAAATAGAAGAATACGTTTCTCTAAGCATAGCTTGCTTAAGAATTGGTAGAATAGGTCATGGAGTGTAACAATTCAGGTTATTTAATTAGCAACTGAAACTGTTTAAATGTTGTCCCTGCTAGATTGTGTAAATGAATCTCACTTCCGGAAATTCTGAAACATTTTAGAAAACGCATTCAGAAGTGTCGTTCTGAACATAGATCTTGTGCAATGAGGTGCTTGACGTGAGCCTGTTAAAATCAATGTGCACATTATGCCAAAGACAAAGGGTTGTGTTTTAAACAGAATGAAGTATTCATCAGCATAGCCCGCGTTCGCTTGCAACCATGCATAGCTAATTCGGCGTCCCAGCATGCATGGCTTTTCCTCTTACCTGAGCCGAGATTAATCGTTCCGACTGAGGAAGCAATCTACATGGCACAAAGAGGCTTTTGCCCAAAGCAAATGTATGTAGTGTGACGCAACGGATATATGTACATATGTATGTAACAAAGATTTCTGTATATACATGTGAGGATTTCTGTTCGGACTTCCTTGATGTGCCTATGCTTGCGTATTGTCAGGAAATGCTCAAGAATTACTTCTCCTCCGTGTAAGTAATAACCAGTTGTTCCGAGGCATAACATATAGTCCAGTTTGCAAAATAATAGCACTTCCATAATTCTGAATATTATGAGAAAGGGTATGGGTATTGTGATTCAACGGAGCAGACACAACGGTGCTGAGACCTGCACAGATCTATTGTGGCTACCACTCCCCGGGAGGAAGGATTGAAGTTAAGGAGTCTACAGGCCACACACCACAGAGACGCGCGGAAGTCCCCAACATTTCCAATCTCGCAGACCCGTAACACTGCTGGAGCCGCCGAGATAGAGCGATGAAAGACCCACCAATCAAGTAGCGCCCTGGTATCCATATGGAGTACTCTTTCCATTGAGCATGCACCCATACCATCTGTCCGGCACCGCCATATGCTACGAAACCATGCATTGATAGTGAAAGATGAGAAGGAACGGATTGAAAGGCAAATAATAGAAATGAAATCATGGTATAGAAAAAAACCACTCCAGCATTTCGTTGCCAACCCAGGAAAACTACGAAGAACCCATAGGCGGTAGCCGGGGATCAACCTGAAACCTCCCGAATGCAAATCGCACACGTTATCGCGGCGCCACCGCGCTCCATGTTCCAATAGGGAGTCTTATGTGTATGTATTTACTTATTCATTCATGAATTTTGGCAGAGCTAAGATAGTTGGTCCTTCCCTTCGGCTCTACCTCCCTATAACAAATATTACAATATTAAAATGTAATAATAGAAAGCATTTCTAAAACTCGTACATCCGTGTGGTAAATGCCATAACTCAAAAACAAAAGGTAGATAAATACATCATTTTCCAAGGAGGCGCCACGAAGATTCTCGAGAAAATCCCTACAGCACAAAATACCCTTTACATGGAAATATTTTTGTGCTACTTTTTATTTCCTCAAGGTATATTTTAACAATTTTGATTAAATGACACATGTTTAGAATATTTGCATAACGAATAAAATCTACATTTGAAATTTTTTGCGAATAACCTGTGAATTCCTTTTCATTCTAAATGGATTTTCTGTAATTTTATATAATTAGTAAACCATAAGACATTACATGAAAAATCTCTTAATACATCTCTAAAAATACATAATTTATGTCAAATTCTTCGGTGGTATTAATATTTCTTTCTATTGTCTTAAATGTTCCAATAGCTCATAATTTATTTTAATATACTATATCATCACAGCATGGAATCGTGGAGAGGAGGTTCGAATCCCTCCAGAATTATCCTTCGTTTTTTATTTTTTTTTTTTTCAAATTTTCCTCAGTCCTCATAACTGGCAAAGCCCGGGAGTTTACCCAAACCTTCCTTCTCAAATTAGCTTCCCTAATTTTCATTTCATTTATCACGTTTATGTTGCTCTATGCTGTAAAAAAAGGGGCATAACGCACCATCCAAAAAGAGAAAGAAATCTGGTGCTACACTTAAATGACTTTCTCTACTCAAACATTTACAAACTATTCTTACAAAAGCTTATTCTTCTATCTACTTCTTGTTAACACAGAAAAATTAATTACTCATTTACACATTTTGTTTTAAGTATAAGAAGAGCACAATAAGTTCAATGTTTTCAAAGGTAAAGGTACTGACGAACCGAGGGGCTCCCGAAACCTTGGGCAGAGCATCTCACACAGGCCATCCGGCTCCTTGCGATTCTAGTGACCTGGTAGGGAGTACGAGTAGAGAGACCCGAAGGGTGACTTGATCCGTATAACGACCGGCGAGGTCCCTAATGTTTCCAGATTGAACACCTACAACGCCATCCGAATTCAACCGTTGGGCACAGAGAACCCCAAATTGGGTTCCACCGAGCAGTCCCTAGGCGAAATCAGGTAGGAACCTCCACAGAGCACATAGCCACCATCCAGCAGTAAATCGTTGAAAATCGTCACCTGGTCCTGCAACCTTTTACATGGACCATCTTTGAAAATTTTCGATATTCTCAAAAATGACTGTAACGATTTGATTAAAATACCGCGCTCTAAGATACTTAAATGACAAATAAAATGTATATCTTGAATTTTTTGAGAATAGCCTGTGAAGTTCCCTTTATTCGAAAGGAATTTTGTATAGTGTTGTATAACTGTAAACCAAAAGAAATAGGAAAAACGTGCTGTAAAAAATGTAGAGTTCTTTAAAGCACGCGATACATTTCAAAATTATTGTTGTGTGGTATTAGCCATTTCCAAGATATGTTGGTTTGAATTTTTGCTTTTTCATTTTTTAAAACTTCTCTCGCTCTAGTTGTTTATCGCGATGTCACGGAAATAGTATGTTATTTCCAGACCAGCACATAGCGACCCCGTTTTTCAAATCTAACTATTCATTCAATTTCCTCTATCCCCCTTGGACCTTCAACGAAATGTATAATGAGAGTAATTCTGTCAAGGTTTATCTCGAAAAACATTAAGTTCCACGAAACAGAAGAAAAGGACAAATATGTTCACAAGTACACGCTATTGTTTACAAAACAAATAAATACCCGCTCCTAAGCCACTAACCCACCCTCCCACCCTCTTCCTTACACTCCGATCTGAGCTGCATAACCTTTTGCAAAAATGTACCAATTGCTCCCTCCTCCCAGTCAGGAACGTCCAACAGGCTTGTAAGCCTCTCCTTGAGTTAACAAAGGAACCTAGTAGATACTTTCTCCTTCACGGTTGTGTCTTAGTGCAATGCACCAGAATATGAATCCAAGTTCCTTTCTCTCTACATCAGGGACAGATTCTTGTGGCTTCTTCGTTAATGAATTTGATCGCTGGCTATGATCCCAGTCTGAGCCAAGCAAACCCTTGCTTGCTGACTCTACCTCTGGACAAAATATATTGTTCTATGCCCCATTCTCTTTTTGGTTTCGACAGTTTCTCATTATATTATGACAGCGTCTGCTTTCGATCTATATATTTCAGTCGCTTCTGTACTTTTCTCCACACATTCACTCTATTTCCAGGTCCTTTAAACCAAATATTACCCATCACTATTCTCTCCAGCCCTCTCATGATATTCGCTGCACACGTTCTTGTTCCCTCACATTCTAAGCTTTCGTTATGACATGCTGTTCTCATAAGTGATTGATCCCCTCTCAAAATTCTAATCCAACATTTGATCGCCCGTACCTTAGATTTAGCTGTTTCGCTACATACACCATACTCTCTAAAAATGCCGCCGTTTGTCATACTTCCTCCCACACACAAGGTACCTTTTAGAAAACCTGTTATTACTTGGACTAGCCTTTCCGTGGGTGCCCACTCTTAGATTTCCGCCCCCTAAGTCATTGTGGATCTCACAATTGCCCCATATATTGTTTCCAGCGATTTTACAGGTAAATCTGTGATTCTGCTTCGAGTGCGCGGAGTTTCCGCAACTCTCATTCCTGCCTTGAGTTTCGTAACCTTAAAGTATTTAGTCCATCTTCCGTTCATTTTAACGGAAACCTGTCAAGGTTTTAAGTTCAAAGCTAAGTATACAAAACTCTTTACATTGTCCTCTTTTCTCCCTGTGTAAATCTACGTCTCTGTTCGGCTGTATACCAAGCTGTTTTAAAGGTAATTGATTTCGTTTTATTTAATTAATGGTCAATAGCCATTCTCACAATAAGTCTGAATTCTGCCTAATCCCTTTTGCAATCCTTACACAGTAATAGAGAAGAGTGTCATATGTCTGCATATAAAAGTACTTGGATCCGAATGGCATCGATCTCAGGTGCCTTCACATTTTCTCCTAACCATGTGTCAACAACGTCATCCACAAAAAGATTAAAGAGAAGGGGTGATAAAATACAGCCTTGTCTAACGCCTTTATGGCACTGGAAGCTCTCTGAAACGCTTTTCCCATTGTACTTTACACCGAATTCCACTCTATGATACATAGCCTTTAATTCTCTAATCATCTTCTTCGACAATCCCTTGGCTTCTAATTTATACCACAATGCGTTGCGATTAATAGAGTCAAAAGCTTTCTTAAAATCAACAAAGGCACAATGCAATCCTCCCCGCTTTTTAGCCAAGTGTTTTTCCCTTAGTGCATATAAAATAAACACACTATCTACAGTACTATACCCCTACCCAAATCCCGCTTGAAGTTTTTAAATTATATTAAACCGCCCCATCCGTGTTTTTATACTTCCATAAAGTAATCTGCCATAGATTTTCCCAATAGTCGGAAGCAAAGTTACTCTCCTATAATTGTCTGGTGATCTCGTTGCTCCCTTTCCGTTATAAATCGGTTGAATAATTCCGACCCTCCAGTCATCGAGATAGATTCCTCTATTAAAAAGACTGTTGAGAGTCTGGATTATTGTTGTCCAAAACCCAGTAACATTGCATGCTGCTTTAAGCATTTCCGGCAGCAATCCATCATATCCCGGAGCCTTTTCGTTTTTGAGACTGTTAATTGCACGTATGTCCTGTGCCGAAATCTCCGCATCAAATAACTGTATCGTAAGTGTAAAGAAACTCCTGCCCAAATCGTGCCCTTCCCCATCTGCCTGGCTCCTCTCCAAATATTCCTTTGAAGTAGTTCGTCCATGCTCTTGGTGAAATTTCATTCTGAGAGGTTATCTTTGCTCTTACATTTTGAACTGCTTTCCATATTTCGGTATCATTTCCTGTACCCACAACATTCCAAATTTCAGTCGTTCTTTCAGCTTGCCAACCCGCCTCCTTTTGTTTAACCATCTCTTTGTGTTCATCAACTCTGCGTTTTTCAATGAAGTCCTTACGTTCTCCCTTCCTTCCCCCAGTTCTAAATACTTTAA
The DNA here is from genome assembly GCA_030765065.1 of Deroplatys truncata. Lineage (NCBI taxonomy): Eukaryota > Metazoa > Arthropoda > Insecta > Mantodea > Mantidae > Deroplatys > Deroplatys truncata. The sequence continues at coordinate 68,283,442 of CM060986.1, forward strand.
GTACATTTCCGCTTTCTTTTTGGCCTCCTTACACTCCACCTGTATCGGCTTAACAGTCTGCCCCCCTTCACGCCAAACATTCACCAGTGTGTTCACCTCTTATTGGTTTAATGTCAAAAGCCTGGCACTGAAACCCCAATGACCAGTGGTCGATTACCGGCTCAGGATCGACGCAAGACATGGGAGGAAATAAGACAAACATTATGTGATAGATTAGATATTTATTTTTAAATAGTAGAGCTTACAAGCTATAAGTCATATAAAATTACAATTAAAATTAAGTGTATGCAAATCATAAGGGCGTACTTTCATTACAAGTAAAGTGGTTGGATAAAATTGGTTTTTAAACGATTTCCTCTTTATTATATATGTCGTTTGAAACGAACAAAGGATATGGACAACAAACCGAAAATTATTGCCCCTAATGAGCAAGGTTATAGCACAGCGAGGTCTGCAGAGCTATGGAGTACTCCAAGAAAAGCGTCAAACTGGTAGAAGTAATACTACAGATGTGGTTAGTGGACACGCAAACCAGACGGCGTATTTAGTTATAAATGCATAATGCAGTCTGCATAGCACTAGAAGCTCAAAAACATATCACAACCAGATACAAACCAAAATTAAGACATGTGAAGAAATAATAATCATTAATAAGTTAGATATTATCGTATTATTATTGTTATTATTGTTATTATTATTAATTCCTAGCACTAAAATATTTTGCAAAGCAACGGAGCAATAGAAACTGATTTCGAATAATAAAATATCACAAAAAAGCATGGTAAGGAACTGAGTTATACAAAATGAACCACGTAAAAAGAAAAGGCATTACAAAAAGATCGCAAAACATACAATTTTCACATTACTTGAACAGGATTGGAAACCTTCTTTATATTCTTTTTCTTTCAAAACTCTTGATAATAAAACATATTTAAGATAATACTAATCCCAAATTTTCAATGGAAAGGTAAAATCAGAATAATAAGTTCAATGCCACAGTCGGAATTCGAGTCACCGATCTTCAGCTTCCCATTCCGCTACTCCGCCGTCTGACTTACGATGTCGATATGATAATACATCATGAAATTCTCTATCCGACTCCAACTTTCCCAGTAAAACAAAATATCTTTAACTTCTATTGAGATACATACTTTTTCGTTCTGATTCTACCTTTCCAGCTTATGGAAGAATAATTAATAAGACTGAATTGATTATTTTTCTCAACGAATCTAAAACTGCCTTGCATCCTAGCCTCTGGTGGACATCCGCCATCGCGAAAAAAGACTGTGTAAAAACCGCCAAAACTGCCTTGGATCCTAGCCTCTGGTGCACATCCCCATCGCGAAAAAAGACTGTAAAAACCGCCAATCAACTAGGTGAGGGATGGGGTGGAGCGTTACCGATTTAAACACGTAGTTCATTATATCTGCAGGGTTTTTTTCCACCCAAGTTACCTATGATGAGAACTATCTATCGGTCTGTGTGTGCCTAATATAGATTAAACTTAAGTGCTATAAATCTTAAGGGCTTTTCTTTTGAAGAGTAAGCAAAACGCCTAAGATATTACCGTTGTAAGGATTAAAGTCACTCTCTAAAAACTAAACAAAGGCACTGAGGTTACATAAAGATTCAGTAAAGCCTCTGTAGCGGAGAGCGTGGTTAAGGCCAGCTCTCTCTCCTGTGCATTTATTTAGTCAGAGATATATGTTTCCCCTGTAATAGAACGCCGGCCATGGTGGTGATGTTTATTGCATCCACCGCATATTTGTTTACATTTTCAGCTAACATATTTACGAACCATGAGAATAGCGTGAACCTTGAGTAGAAAGTATTCCTTTTTCCGCTTCTTTCCTGAGGCGGAAAAAGGAATACGTAAGGAAAGTGTAAGGAATGCAGTATTCCCTTTTCTTACACATTTACGTTCAATAAGACAGTTTCTCATACATCAATACTCTTCACCTACATTGATGAAGTTTTATTTTCTCTACCATGCACATAGTAGGTAGAGAAGGTATTGCATTCCACCCAAAAATTGGATACCGAGTTTTCATTAGAAATACATGTTTCAGCCCCCCTAAATCTAAAACAAAAGCATTTTTAGAAAACGGTCCGCGTGTGTGTGTGTGACAATTAATGAAAAGTCGGATAAATACCACATTTGGTACTTAGGTTCAGTACCTTCCTAAGATACGACACGAAGATTTTCAAGAAAATCCCCCAACTACCTTTCATGGAACATTTTTCAATTTTTTTTTATTTTTTTAAAACGTCCCTCTAACGATTTTGATTAAAATATAATATGTTAAAGATATTTACATGACAACTAAAATGTATATCTTGAATTTTCTGGGAATATCCTGTGAGGTCTTCTTCATTCGGAAGGAATTAGGTATAACCTTGTATAACTGGTAAACGTTAAGTGACAGACGAAAACGCACCATACAAAAAATGTACTTCTCTTTAAAACACACAATGTACTTAAAATAAATGTTTCTGTGGCATAAGCCTTTCTACGATATCCGCTATTAAAGGTTCGATTGCTCAAAACTTGTCAGTCTTTCACTCTCGTCGATTTTCACTTGTTTCTCGCGATTGATTAAAACAGTATGAAATTTAAGGCCCGCGTATAGCGTCCAGTTCTTAAACATTTGACTATCGCTGTTCTCTTTGTATCTATAACGAAATGTAATGTGTAATGTAGCTATTTCTACAAAGGTTTATTTAGATTTAAAAGTGGTAGATAGAAAAGAAAGCTTTAGTAAGAAGAAAAGTTTTAAAAGTAGTACATAGAAAAGAAAAAAATCTGATGTGTTACACTCACATGACTTTCTCTACTCTTGTACAAACTATTTTTACAAACGCTTATTCTCCATATGCTTCATGTTAATGGAGATATCGAGATGTCAATCTTATTGATAATTTTCTTGTAGGTGCAAGGGCAATATGGTAGGTTTTAAGCGATAGTCAAATATTTTAACGCTGGTTGCTATGTGGCGCATTCCATTCTCTTTGCATGTCCAGGACATAAAAAAATGAATAACGAATTTGAGAAAAAGTATAAGTATTGGAAAATTTAAGGGAATAACAAGCAATATCTCGCAAACGGTTCACTCAACAAAAGAAATGTATATAACATAAATTGTGTATTTTAACGCGATCTACATTTTTCGTGTAGTAATATTTTGTCTATCTCTTATGGTTTACCAGTTATGAAAAAGTCGTTCATAACGAAGAATACTTTTGGAGACATTCCCAGAAAATTCGAGATATACATTTTATTTGTCATGACAATATCTTAAACATATGATATTTTAATCAAAATCGTTAGAGCCGTTTTTGAGAAAATTAAAATTTTCGAAAAATCTTCCATGTAAAGGGTAGTCTGGGGTGGGGGGATTTTCTTGAAAACCTTCGTGTCGCATCTCTGAAAGATACTGAACCTAAATACCAAGTTTGGTGTTCATCCGACTCTTCGTTTTTGAGTTATGCTGTTCACAGACACACAGACAGACACACACACGGACATGTTTCCAAAAATGCTTTTTTTGGATTCAGTGAGTCTCAAAACATGTATTTCCGGTGAAATCTCGGTATCGAAATTTTGGGTGGAATACAATACTTCCCCTATTTACTATACGTAGTAGAGAAAGTAAAAAAAACCTGTATCCCTCAGAGACTTCTGACACTAAATTCAGGGCTTTTAACACGAGTCACTGATACTGGAAATTGAAGATTACAACATTCGGTGAAATAAAATTGTTACAACACTCCATCTTTACAATCCTTGTTTCTTGCGAGGAAGTTATGTGTATATTAAGCAAAGGGCTTGTATATTGAAATAGTGGATTATTTGAATGACTCGGAAATGAACCCCGCAGAAACAGACGAAATTTTGCAAGAGCTGAAAGGACAACGTTGGATTGCTGCCAAAGAAGTCGGGAAAACAGCACGGCATTATATACAAGAGCATTCTTCAATGGTGCAAGATCAAAAACGTATGTTTTATATTTTGTATTCATGAAATGAAGAAAACTCGGAACTTATTTTTACCACATCATTCTATATACTATAGTTTGTTATGATTTTGGAAATTATCGTGTCAGCACTGGTGCTATCAAGGTCAAACAACGAAGGCCAAACAACAACAGATGTCCGAATGTATACTGCTATTTCCACACAAATTTCAACTGGATAATTTATATGATTAGTTTACATTCAGCGCTGTTTAAGAATGGTATATGGTAACACATGTTAAAAGTTATTTTATTTTTCTCCTAGGTTTATACACTTAGCTTTCAGCCTCATTACTCAAGAATTCCTATTTGCAAAATAAAAGTCCCATTTAAGATTATGCGTAGTGTGTTGCAAGGGAGTGATTTACTCTAGGATACATAATTTCAATAACTATACTTAATGTTACATTAAACATATCATAAGATATCAGGATATGATTTTCTACTTCAATCCCTCGCAAATGCTTAGTTTTATACAGGTAATGCGTTTTCAGCGTTATGTTGGTACCTTACCTTCCCTTGCCCAGACATGAAGCAGAAACCTGCGCAGTTAAAATTTCCCAAAATCATTTGGTCCAACACCATTCCACTGTAACCCAATTGGCAGGAAAGTGATGGCATGGCAATTATGAACTTCCTTATTCCCAGAGCCCTCACTTAGTGTGAAATTAATAATAGCTTAAAAGGCCAAAATCATCCCTTACTATTAATTGATTGAAAACTAAATAAATAGGAAGGGAGTGCGAGACACTTGGCCGGAGTGAAATTTGTCGGAACCAACCTTATACCTAAGTTCAGGCTGATTCTCAGAGATTAGATTTCTGATTTCCCAGAAATCTTTCTACCTGGTGAAGGATATTGCTGAAACTGCGGGCTTGCTTATTCAAAAACTGATATAGTGTTACATCTTACCTATATTAATACAAACTCACACCATTTAAGTGTAACCGGGGACACTCGCTTGGCTAAAGAGGTGACGCTAAACTAAAAACAAAACTAATGCTTCAAATGTGTAATTCATAAGTCTACATGTTTAGTTCTAAAAGAGAGGATGCCTAATGCTGGATTAGGCATTGCAATTAAATAAAAGGTAAAGTTGAAATCAAAATGGATTACATTTTATTAGTGAGAAATAAACTTATAATTTCACCTGTTGATTATTCATCCTAACGGCAACTCAAGATGGCTGCCCAAACGTCACAGCTTCTTACTCTCTCGACAGACCGACTCGAGAGGACCACTCACAAGCAAGCACAGAAGTATCTGCGCATGCGTAGTGAGTGATTCTAGAGCAGTAGCTCTTCTAGAATATTCTACGCGTCGGTTATGAATTAGCTTTTTTAATATTTAAGGAACTTAACGATCATTATCGGTCAAACCTAAACCTACACCCCAACTGCCAAATCATGAAATAACAAACAACAACCCTAATTAAATTAGTAGGTATTAAATTCCTTTATTAAATTCCTATACTAGCTAATTAAATGCCTGAATTCTGCATGCTCTTTTAATTGTAAACGCCATTGTTGGATAAAACTGTTATTGCTGCTGCTGCAAATAAGAGAGACTTATCCCAAATTGTGTTCCCAGGGAATACTTCGTGCTAACCTTCGAGCATCTGTTGTGATAGAGATTATGGCCATTAACTTTACGGTATTGTGACGCAACGGCTATGGTCCAAGGTTATCGGGAGGCCGGGCTCCAGGCAGTCGGAGATAAGCAAAGATAAGTCGCGCTCTTACCTGGCGTAAATACCAGAAGCGCTTTTGGCAGATGACCAGAATCTTCTGGAAGTTTCTTTCCTCCTCCTCCAGAACGTGTGTCCAGATAGTTGTGGAATGTTCCATGCGAGATTCCATTGGCTGTATAAGCGAACGTTCTTGTAAGAGGAGGAGTGAATTCAGTTAATGAGCGAGATAGTGAGTGCATTTCTGGTGCGACAAAAAATGTTCACCTAGCGAGGTTGTGATGACTGCTGTGCCTGGCAGTAGGTACTGCTCTGCAGGAGAGATTGGGGACGTTTGTGTTCGACTTCCCAACTAGTGAAGTGAACCGAACCATCCGAAGAAGAGGTTACGTCGTGCGTATTTGATTACGCCGCTATGTCTTGAAGAAAGTGAAGCGACAGGGGAAATTGAACTAGTTCATATCAGTGAAGTGACAGTGACAGTGTAAACTAAGTGGCGTCTCAGTGAAAGTTGAACTAGATTAAAACAGTGAGAGCGAAAACTGGACAAAATCACAGTAAATTATAGACTCGTGTTAACGAGTTGCTTTTATTCCTTTTCATACCAGAAGACATCTCCCGACACTTCTTCCTATTATGTATCAACAAAGTGCGCAGGGCACTTTCAGGGCAAATAATTTTAGTAAACTGTGTTGAGCTTTTCGAACCTGCTCCTTCTCATTTTTATTTTCAAATTATTAATGGTTCCAAACTGGGAAAAAATATGCCCATTACAAATACTCTATATGCATTATTTACCTACCCTGATTATATTTCATATGCTTTTTCACCTGAGAATTGTATGTCCTTTATTATTTGCGATGTCCTTAGGGAGCATCTGTTATATATGTGTTTATTTTGTGTGACGAGCTCTGGGAGTTATAAATTAATGTTTAGGGAGAGGAACGAGATTCTCGCAAGGGAATAAGAACAGTGACCATTTGATGTAGAAGCATAATCGAAAATTATCATTTAAAAGAAACTGAAAATACTTCGTAATTAAACCCATCATTAAACCTATAAGAAATTCCTTATTTGTTTAAAAATGTTATAAGCCTTTCTAGACATAGCGGCAAACTTCTCTATAAAAGTATTCCTTGTTTGTAAAAGCAGCTAAGCATTTGTGCAATTGGTATACCATAAATTATCCAAAAACATCTCGAAAAAATTATTATAATGTAAACTGAGTGGGTTTAAAAACGTGATAGGTTTTATCATAATATGTAATTTCTTCATCTATTATTAATCTGTGAATATTCCTTACACGTTACGTGGATATTCTCTAGAAATGCCTTCAAATCCGGCAGAACAAATTTCTCACACTTGAAACAACACTAAATATATGTATATTAAATGTCGTAGTTGACTAAACCTACTGGAAGACACGTTGGATAAATGTAGAATCAAAGTGAACTTCCGACTGGAAACGTGTAAAAACATAGAAAATATTTCCTAAACGGTTAATGCTATGAAAAAGATTATTCCAAGCATATCGTATATTTTAGGGACCAAATATATTTCCTGTAGTAAGCTTTAGCCTATCTCAAAGTTTTCCAGTAATGTAAAACTCAATAAGAATGAAATGGATTTCAGTGGATGTTAATAGATTTTTCAATTCATTTACTTACATCTCATGACAGTGTCTGCAACATATGATGTTTCAATCAGAAAGCTCATAGATGTAAAGGAAATGTCTCCATTTAAACTAGTGTCAGCGAATTCAATGCGTCAGTGTGGCGTCAGTGAACATGTCTCTGTTGCTCCCGCCACAGAGAGGGAAGTTCACCAATAAATGAGGTGCAGGTGAGGTAAGGGATGAATGCGAAGTTACTGATAAGAGAGGGACTGGCGTGTCAGAGGAATGCATGTTGCACTTTGTACACGTGTGATTTTAGCAAAGTTTTCTTCCTTCTGCAATGTTTCTCAATTATTCTCTGAACTTTAGAGCTGCAATTTTACGTAATACAGGCCTTTCTACGTAAGCGACTGACGCTGATCTAAAGCTTGCTTGGTTTAACTTGATAACCTTTGTCTTGCGCAGTTAAAATATACAGCGTTAAACGCAAAATACAGCACCTAATTTTCCAATTATTCACACACGTACACATACGTAAATGTGAATGTGCCTTTTTTGTTGGGGGAAACTTAAATCGTGCATTTCGGACACAAACTCAATATAAATTTTTTTTGTGAAAAATGCAATATTTCTTCTGTTTTCTAAAGTGGTCGAATACCTCTTTTAGCCTAAATACATATAGAATAATTATTGCTATTTTATTATCACCATCATTTTTATAATTAGAAAAATAAATCTAAACTTGAATGCTAGCAAAATTAATGAACTGCAAAAACGAAGAAAGCAAGAGTGCGTCTAATTTCCTAGTTATCTATACGTTCGAGATTCATTTGAAAAATTCTGTGAATGCAGCTCGAAGCGATGCCATTTTTTTAAATTGCTCATATTTTTCAACACTGACTCCCTTGACATCAATGCACTTGGATCAACCTGTTCTATGGAGTTTATCTCATTAAAAAAATCAGATTCCTCCAAACTTGCATGATACGCCTCAAATGATGATTTTAAGTTCTTCATCGACGAAAATGTCTTTCCAGCAAGGAACTTTCTCAGCTTAGGGAAGAATTGGAAGTCTGATGGAGGTATGTCAGGGGAATAAAGCGGATGTGTCAGCAAATTATACCCTACTTAGTTGTTTTTCTCCATTGCAACTATACATTTATGAGGGTATTTCGTTGATGAATTTTCTCCCCGCGGCCTTCTCTCGCGTAATTTGGTGTCCAGTTGAACCAAAAGATTAGCATAATTCTCTCCAGTGATAGATTTTCCAAGGTAAAATACGTAATATTATTATTATTATTATTATTATTATTATTATTATACAATTTGACAAAAGAATCTAAAAACTAATTTTACTATAAAGAAAACGTGTTTCGATACCTTACTATTTGCAGACGTTCAAATGATTTTAAGGGATAAAAAAGTCAATTTATAACATGTCTTGTTCAGTTGAAATACAACTCCTGCAGAATTTAACCTAACAATGTCCACGACAAAAACAAAGTTAATGACTTTTAAAGAAAATACACCATTAAGAGCAAACAGAAACAAAATAATAAATAACAAACCAATAGAACAAGCCAGTCACTTCAGTTCCTTAGGAATGCAATGTTTTATATAGGCATATTAGTGATATGGAAAGAAAACTCTCAAAGTTTCAACAATAATAGCAAAAATAAAAATAAATCTCTGTAATAACTCAATAAAAGACTATACTTAAGTTATACAAAGTAATGGCCATGTCAATATTGTTACTCGGATCGGAAACATGGATCTTGAATACACAACAGAAAAAGACAATAGAAGCAGCTGAGAGGACGGTTGTAGGATATAAATTACTAAACCATGGACGAAACGTGGATATTTGGGAGGAGCTGAGAGTAACTTGTATCCTAGAAGTAATAGAAAACTATACGCAAGGATGGCATGAACATGTAGGTACAGAGAATGGAGACAACATGCTTACCACGGATATTGTAGAGCTGTAAACTAAAAGAAGACGAAGTGTAGGCCAACCGAGAAGACGATGGCGTGACCAGTTCAATTACCACTTTGTGAAGCAGTACAGGCTACAATACAATGTTATTATTATTATTATTATTATTATTATTATTATTATTATTATTATTATTATTATTATTATTATTATTATTATTATTATTATCTCATCTTATCAAATACTGCATGGTTTCGGCCTTTTCGCTCTTTCCGACTTCATAACGTCTCCAAAATTGGCCTATAACGTTTTCTCGGTCTTCCGCCCTGAGCTTGTATCAGTATATGTTGGCTGAAATACAGAAAGTATCCATCCTACATAAATAGTCATACCCTTGTTTTCTATATTGTTCTATTATTCTGAAATGTTGCTTACATTTAGTTCTCCCCGAATGTCGGCGTTTCTCCGATGGTTCCAAAAGCGAATATCCAGCCAAAGGTTTGGTAGTTCCGTTTCTGCTATTTAGACATCTCTACGGACTTTATTTAATAACGTCAGCCAAATAGTCCTGTTTAGCTTAGAAATTTATTTTCTACATCACAATTTCTTATATTTGAGGTTATACTTACCAGGTATTCGAAATTCGAGATCTGCTTATTACTACTACTACTACTACTACTACTACTACTACTACTACTACTACTACTACTACTACTACTACTACTACTACTACTACTACTACTACTACTACTACTACTGCTACTTCTATTATTGGTAGTGGTAGTTTCTAAGTGTTTATGGTCTAAAGTAACTATTTAAATTGAGATATATCAAAAAGTATCCTCTTGACGGCTATAATTTTAAATTTCCTTTCCATGTCTACTTCAGAAGAACAGTTTTGACGCAATTATGTTGTCCATCCCAGGACTACAAGTAATTCATTCATTTCCCACCCGCCATACCCTCTACAAAATTGAGTCACTAATCATTTTACACTGGAGTTAGCCATCTCCACTTCTTTTTACGAATCAGAATATAATTAATTGAAACGTTATTCATGACTCCCTCCTCATTTCACACAGAGTGTAACATAACTCGTTGAACAGGTTTATTTTATTCATAAATTTATTTCAAGCCTTAGAGATATGATAAGGGCTGGGTGGAAGCATTCTCTAGGGAAATAGGCTACTTTTTCTGGTTCCAGGTGACCAGTTACCACGGATGGCACCGCAAACTTAAGGAAGAGGTACAAATTGTGTACTGTTAGAATTTTACGTATGATGAAATTTGTATTAACGAAGCAGAAAAGAAGTTTTATTAGCGGTTTTCAAATCATCATATGACAAAGTTGAGAGTAGGAGACGAATGAATAGAGAGAGGAGAAAAAGAGGCAAGAGGATTAGTGAGAAACAGGGCGAGAGATGGAGGGGGAGAGAAAGAGATAAAATGTTTTAGATTTAACGCAATCACGCGAGCAGAGCTGCAGGTATTTTATAGGTATGAATCATGGACAAAGAAGTAAGAGAAGAATTTTCTCCTTTAAGCTAGAATATGAAGAAATCCTTTGAAAGTTTGTGGGGGAGAATAAAGAAATCAATACTAAGGGAATAACATGAGCTTGCTCATTAGCATCTAAAGCAACCAGACACAAGCTAGCATATTTTGGTCACGTAATGAAAAGAGAGAAAGTTCTTTAGAAAAAGGTGTCCTGGAAAGTTTAATAAAGGCAAGAGAAAAAGAGAAAGAAGAAATGTGGACAGATGCAACGCCACAAAAGACATGTCATTACTAGAGCTGAAAAAACATCTCATAGATGCCCATCCAACTCAAAAAAAAGAAAACCCAGAAGAAAAAGAAGAAATAAAACCAAAAGGCTGACAACCTTACACGAACAGAGTTCAGAGAAGTTTCTTTAGGATGCATGAACACTGTTTAATATTAGCTGATCAGAAATTATGCGTCTGCTTTCGACGTCGTAAAATATGCAATTGAACATTGGGCCAGAATCTTAAAAAATGCACCCTTCTCTGTTTTTAGTGCTCCAGAATGAACACATTTTATAAAAAGCTGATGTGTTATATTCACATGACTTTCTCTACCATCTATCGCTAATTAGAGGATATACAGATTATTCTTATGAAAGTTTATTTTCCTATTACTTCATTTCAATCGAGGGAAGCAATTCCGTAAATAGCTGCATTACACATTTCACACATCACATATCGCGAAAAACAACTGAAAATCGACAGGACTTAAAAGAATGTTTAAGTACTGAACAACTCAAACCATTAATAACGAATATCTCGGAAGTGGCTGATGCCTGAAAAACGTTATTTGCAATAAATTGTATGTTTTAAGGGATCTACATTTTTTGAGTAGTACGTTTTCGTCTGCAGTTTAACGTTACCGGTACAAGCTTATAAAAATTCCTTCCAAATGAAAAGGACTTCACAGGCTATTCCCAGAAAGTTCCAGATATACATTTTTTCATGTAAATATCTTTAATATTTGGCGATTTAATCGAAACCGTTAGAGCCACTTTTGATAAAATATAAAGTTAAGAAAAAATGTTTGGTGTAGTGAGTGCCGCATCTTTGGAAGACACTGAACCTAAATACCAAGTGTGATGTTTATCCTACTTTTCATCTTTCAGTTATGCTGTTCACAGACACATACGCACGCACACACATATATGAACCTTTTTCTAAAAAAGTATTTTTTTTAATTTAGGGATATTCGGTGAAATGTCGTTATCGAATTTTTGCGTGAAATACGTTACCTTCTCTACCTACTATGTACATTGCCCTGCATTAAGTGGCCCATTTCTCTAGATCGCCATAGTGTCTTTCTCTCTGTAAGGTTTCCACCTCAGGTAACCAACTTTTGCCTCAGCCCGGTATCAGTTATCTATGAGACTGGGCTGAAAAAGAATTTAAGGACATAAAAAGTAAACAATGAACAATGTTTATAATCTACGTGGAAAAAAAGGGTCGTTCGGATACCCCTATATGAAAGAATTTCTCTACAATTGGCACACAAGGAAAGCTAAACCAATTGCAAATAATCGGCCTTCTAGAGGAAGGATAAAGAATCATTTTCATGTGTGATTAAACTGAAAGACAGCTGTAACATTTACATGAGAGCTTTCATCAATGACATGGAGACGAAGGTTAAGTTTTTGCTGCTACTAAACAGCAATAAGAAAACGACAGTATAGCATGAAAATATAAGGTTTAAGTTGTAATGTTACCCTTCGGCAGTTCGGCCATACTCTGGGGAAGGTAAAGTACCCTGCAAATCCCGTGGATAAAATTATCCTCGAAAAACGGAGGTGGTCACGCTGTAGGGGGTGAGGATAGATTGTTCCAGTAACAACATAAACAGTTACGTGCCATTATGGGCCACATTTTATGCACGTCAGTACACGTGGTAGAGAAAGTAAAAAATCTGGTGTTACATTCGCCTGACATTCTTTACTGTCTTCTACAAACTATTCTTAAAAAGCTTATTTGTCTATTTGCTAAATGAGGTAAGCGCTTGCAGAAATGATTTCGTTGCCATTTCGTTGTAGGTACTCATGCAAGAAGGATACAGGAGACTGAAGTGATAATCAGATACCTACATTCGGATTGATATGCGATTGCTTTGCAATTTCATACTCTTTGTAAGACAACGACGAAAAAAAGACAGGGAAAGTAGCGAGTTAGCATAATAATACCCTGGCTTTAAAATTCCATTTTATTTGCATAGTAAAGAACCTCTTAGATAACAGTATAACATGTCTGAAAATAAAATCAACAAGAATGAATATCTCGGAAACAGTAAATGCCTCGAGTAAGTTTGTCATACATTGTGTGTTTTACCTACCTTTTAGTGACTAAAGATTTTGTCTGTCTCTTACGGTTTATATGTTATACAAAATTCATTCCAAATGAAGAGCACAATTCAAGAAATACTTTAAACAAAGCCCTACATCCATTTTGAGTAATTAAAAATAACATTCCTTTCCATGAATTGGGTACTTTAAGGTGCGGAGATTTTCCTTGGTAGGTGTTGAACTTAAATATCAAGTTTGGTATTAATCCAACGTTGGTTTTTGCAGTATTTGTTCACAGATATATGGAATAAATAAATATATCTATAACCTTCTCAAATATAAATGCACCATTTTACGGACATGCTTAAAAGTTTTATATTCTTTTTACTTTCGCTTTTTCTTTCTTTCTTTCCATCTCAAAAGATTGTTACCACGAATGCATATTCGAATGCTTATTCCATATGGGTCATTTAACCAATTCCATAATGCTTTATTTGAAATCATTTCTGGACAAAATAATATCGTGAATAAGGTAACGTGAGTAGAAAAATCCCCTTTATGTGAATACCTGAATTTCCTAGGAACTATAATTGTTTACAAAATTATGCCTGGTATCTCTTGGATATCAGTAATTGCTTTAGTCCCTGAAGCCTCCTATAGATAGCATTGTAAACTTCTGAATCATGCCAAATTTCCTTTTTACTTTCTTTACCACGTACATAATAGGTAGAGAAGGTATTGCATTCCACCCAAAAATTCGATACCAAGATTTTGCTGGAAATACATGGTTTCAGGTCCCCAGAATTCAAAAAGTATTTTTGGAAAAAGATCCACGTGTGTTTGCATCTGCGTCTGTGTGTATGTGTGAACATCATACTCAAAAACGAAGAGCTGAATAAATGTCATACTTGGTATTTAGGTTCACTACCTTCCAAAGTTCCGACACGAAGATTTTCAAGAAAATCCCCCCGCCAAATTCCAAATTCCCCCAAACTACCCTTTACATGACATATTTTTTCATTTTTTTTTGTTTTCTAAATATTGCTCAAATGATTTTGATTAAAATGTCTGATATTAAATGTATTTACATGAAAAATCAAATGTATATATTGAATTTTCTGAGAATTACCCATATATGTTACTTAGGTCAACGAAGGCACTTAGTTACAATATATTTAACGCCTTAAATGAGAAGAGATTGCAGGTATAACGTTAGTATTTATTTTGGAGTCAGTTGATTAATCATGTGGATAGTGCATGTAACACCATCCTATAACTTTTTGTTTGATAATCAATTTTATCGGTTTGATTCCCGTCGATCACCCATTCTAACCTTGGGTTTTTCATGGTTTTCCCTGGTCGGTAGGCAAATGCTGTGGCAGATTATCATCTAATACGATTTCCTTTCCTTCATTTCCTTTTGATTCTGTTTCCAACCCATGTTTCAGGTTGCTTTTGGGTGTCGTGGTTGTGGTGGTGCCGGACAGATAGCGCGGACGCTTGCTCCAAGAAAAGACTATTCCTGTGGACACTAGAGGGATGCTTGATTGGATGGATCGTTCATCGTCCTCCCTGAGCACTTACATTATGGGACGGATCTTTGAGCCAGGAATTGTAGGGTGCTTCCATGCCTCTCTGTAGACTGTCTATTTGGTGTCTGTAGTCTTCTGTGGTGCCTTCGTTTCATCCCTTCGTCCTGAGTAGTGGTAGCCGCAATGGATCTCGTGAAGATCTCAGTACTCAAGGTGTCGACCTCTGTTGTACATCCTATTAGATTGCATTGAAGCAGAGGGGATTCGGCCACTAGGGGTCGCCGGGAGGGAGCGACGAGATCAAGGGAGACACCGGGCGGTCGGAACCAGAAATGACGGTTCAAGAATGACAGGGACTCTACAGTTTCCAGATGGAGACACCACGGCAGTCGGACAGGCAGACCGGGACCCCGCCCCACACAAGTTCCAACGCCTCTCAAGCGGTGGACCTTATATCCCCGGCAACCGCCGAAGGCCGAGGAACGGAGAAAGTTCACAAAGAGCACCCTTTTTCCCTGCCACGCTGCACCGAAATTCCATCGTCGACACTCCCAGCCCTGAAACAGATCAAACGGTGAAGGATGAGTGAAATGATTAATACATTGTAATGGAGGGACAGTAAATTCGGGGGATGAAGTAAAACTAATCCAGTATTTGCCTGAAGTTCCTGTAAAACCCTCAACAAAGCGGTCGTCAGGGATCGAACCCAGGACCTCCTAAATGTGGAGGTTAGCGCCTGAGGCTTTCCGCTCGGTTGCGTAGCTTATACTTACTATCTAAACGTTTCTGAACTGCAAATTTATAGAACTGCTAGATCCACGTATTACCCTTTGATGTATTCTCAACACAGTTTTAGAGAGAAAGGAACTGACACTTCCTTTTTATTTTTTCATGCATAGGTTTAAGCATTCACATTATGCATACGGTAGAATTAGCAAATCTTTCAAGCGTGAGCAGATCAGACATCCTACAGTACTTTAAATGTGCATTCTAAGTCTCTCGTTCGACTTAAACAGTTTACATAAAAGAACTCATTGAAAACAAAGCGGTATATTTACTCCTTAATCCTTTACTCCGCTATTTTGTTCGACATTTCTGCTCTCTCGTCCTATTTCTCTTTTGTTATCTTTATCGGGTCATCGGAGGCTTTCATTTTCTGTTTCTCGTCCCCCCGAATTATTTTACCTTATTTTGTTTCCTTTATAAAGGTATTTCTTTCTCTTCCCTCCTCTATCTCATTATGTCTCTTGTCCTTCCATTCTTGTGCGATAGCGCATTAACCCCCCCCCTTCCAAATTCCCAAGCGAATGTAATGGAATGAATTACTTCTCTTAAATCACTCTGATCCTTCGCTACGCAAACTGGGCCTGCATTGCGGGACAATGGGTTTCCAGGCGAGTATTGTGTCTTCGTCCCGTCCGACCATTCATGTACCGCTATCTTCATCGCAGGAAACCTTATCATCCCCCTCTCTGTGTGTATGTGTGTGTCCGTGTGGAAGATGGAAAAAGATATTGCGCAGGGCTTGGTCCAACAGATCCAGTCCAGGGACACACAAGTTTCCTCTTTTCTACCCCGCAGCGCTCCTTTTTATCTGTGCTAAAAGTTCACACTAGCCCTGACGTCCGTTTCAGTAGCTGCAAAGTGAAAATGTTTCGAGGCAATATGCTTTCAGATCCTCTTTGTGTATTTAATAATGGCACACCTCCAAGCGAGGAACTTCAGCCGATTTTAGTTTTGGAAAGTGATCTCCGCATAAAAGCGAATGGAAAGAGTGTACAAGTCTTGCCCCTATTCGTTTTGAAGCTATATACAGGGTGTCCATGATTGCTCACTATCTTCTTCAGAATCATTTTGGCTGGAAATTCAATTTCAGGTGTGTCTTAAGTAAAGATTGAATTGCGTCGCAGGTGACAGCATTGTTGGGGTAATTTTAGTATTTCTTTCGGCTTTGGGTTTGAAGTTCCGTCTGGCATGACAACCCTGCACCTCTAGCGGGCGAACCTAGCCGGAGGTGGAGAGAGAGAGGGGGAATAATTTAGCGTTACTTCTTTGTGTGTGCGAGTCGTCATTCTGGTTTGAGTGTCTGGTCTGGGAGTTTGTGTGCGTACGAGTGTAGATGTAGAGCGTGTGTGAGGCATCTCCCCTCAATTCTTGTACCTACTAATACGCCACAATATTTTTAGCCTTAAAATTATTGAGCTTGGAAATTAATTTTAATGGTTATGCTAAATGTTCCAAACGTTGAAATGTAGAAAATAATAGCCCTTATATATATTTATTTATTTATTTATAGGATGTATAAAACATATATCCATGTCATTTTACTAATCATAGTGGACAAATTTGTCAGTTTTTCCTGCTGGTAGTAGTGCAAAAGAAAATTATTCTCAAAAAACATCATTATAAATTCCTAATTTTTCAACTCCGTTCTACTCTCTTTTTTATTTTTAACACACAAATTAAAAATCCTAAACGACTACTACATTTATAGGATTTACTATTTCGAAATATCACAAGAGTTGGATAGAAGCTCTATCGTGTGGGATATTTTGAGCAAACAGCTGTGAGTAGGAAAGAAAATTCCAAAAACGCAGATCCTAAAATGAAGAGAATTTTATTTTTACATAATGTTGCACATAAAGGTAATCTCCGCAGTCAAAAGGCAATAAAATTATTGGCGTTGAATACTCAAGTCAATTTACCGATATTTCTGGAATTGTTATTGTTGCACTCCCTTATATTTTCATCTTAGATTTGTATCATTTTCCTCCTAAAGTTCACTTACCAATTAATATGTCATTTCATGTTCACCGCTTGTGGCTCGTGTGCAATAAGAACAGGCGTTAAACACTAATAAAAAATAATTTTGTTTTTCAATGGAAATTTTGTAAATAGTAAAATAGTAAAACTTGCATATATACCCCGCTTACAAACTTTGTTATACAGCATTTAAAAAACAAAATTAATAATTACAAAGAAAGTTCCATATTTTTCTTCCTTTCTTTCTATCTTTCTTTGCACTCCATTAAAATCTTTCCGCAAGGTAATTAAGCGGCAATTCTTTTTTGAAAATGTAACCCGCAAGTATACATACATATTTTAGAATGTTAAAAGGAAAATTATCAGGAAAATGTAGTTTAAGCTTCGCTGTATATACACAGATAAAATTGGGTACAAAGTTTCTTTGTAATTGTTCAAAACTAATACTTAAAAATTCATAAAATAATTAACTTATAAATGAAGCTCCACAAATACTTTTATACTTTTAATGTGTATAAAAAGGAATACAATTCGTAAATTCGAAAATATTATTATACATATATGGTCACCAATTAGCTCTATTAATAATGCGTAAGTAAATGAATAACAATGTGCATTACAGAAAGTTACCGTTACCGCATTTTGTCAGTAGGCTAAAATACCTTTAAAGCAGGAAGTTCAAACGTCATCCGGCGGGAGAACAACGCTGTACCAGCACCGAAATGCGTAACCTACAAACACCACGAGGAGGGGGGGGGGTCTGGTGACGCATGGCTCTCTTGTCTGTTGGTTACCCTTTGTGCTTTTCGCGCTTCAGTCGACACAAACCACTGGTGCAGACGAACTTCGGGCACGGGTAAAAGCGCCTGGACCAATAAGAGCCCCCAGATCTGATTAGTGCGGTTACAACTCTGGATTTACTCTTTTTTGCTTTGTCTTGTTGCCTAACGTGCGTTAGAGAGACTGATTTGACGCACAAATTCTGCACGATTCGCCTGTCGCCATGAACGCAGATTGTGTAGTTTATGATCGAGTTTTTACTGTTATAGTATTTATCCGTTATAGGTACATAGCTGTTTGAATGGGTGAGAGTAAAAAGGAGAATATTCAACTTTTTGTTAAAACAAACAGAGAAATTCATTTTAAGTTCATACTGTAATGCGGAGTTGTGATTTTGGAAACAAGCACGGAATTGAAATGTTATATAGGTATATAGGAGTTTCAAGGAAATTGTTAACAGATTTCAAATTTGGTTAAAATAGTTACAAAACTAAGGGTTTTTTAGATGAAGAGACTATGACGCATTTTAAATTCTTAATGTCTTGTTGTAAACAAGAGTTTAGTACAAAATTTATCGACACATTTTAAATCGGTACAAAATTAAGGGTAGTTAAGATAAAATATTCTTAGCATCTAAGTTCCATAAAATGTTTCCGAACCTTTTACACTTTGCTAGGTAGAAATACTGCAATGAAATGCACACGCAATTCACTTCAAACCTGTAGAAATAAAGAAACACCCTGTTTTTATTTATTACTTTCTGTAGAACATACTTATAGCTGCTAGAAAAGGTATTGCATTGCATCTAAACACATGATCTGAAGCCCCTGAAATTGCGAACAGCATAACTCAAAACCGAAAAGTCAAATAACTTCATATTTAATTTAATTATATTTCAAAGATGCGGCACAAAGATTTTCAAGAGAATTTGCTAACTCCTCTTTGCATGGAAAAACATTTTCGTTATTTTTTATTTTCTCAACAATTTGTAAATTTTTATTATAATAGCATAAAATATTTATACGTCTAATAAAGCGTATATTTTAAATTTTCTACGAATAGACCGTGAAGTCCCCTTCATTCGGAATATATTTTTTATGTTTTATAATCCTTGAACCATAAAAGAAATACAAATACTTGTTACATCGAAATGTACTTCTGATTAAAATACATAATTTATTTAAATAACTTTTCTGTGTAATTAGCCATTTTCTAGATATATCCGTTGTTAGTGGTTTGAATTTTTCAATGCTTTCTTTTTCTTTAATTTGAATTGAGTTGTTTCTCATAATGTTGTGGAAAAGGTATTGAATTTCAAAGGCAGCAACGCTTTTTATAGATTTGACTATCGCTTCGGCCTATTCTATCCCCCTTGTAATAAAGAAATGTGTGAAAAATATTTCTGCAAACGTTTGGCTTGATTAACATGAAGTAGGCAGAAAAATAAGGTTTTGCAAGAATAGTGTGTAGAAGCTATATAAAAACGGTAGTGGGGAGAGAAAGTGGTGTGAATTTAGTACATCGTATGATTTTAGTTTAATGTTATAGCAACCAAATGAGGAATACAACATAATGGAACCCAGGGTGTGACCGAAACCTTGTTTATTTGTTTACATGCCCCCAGTCAGTTGCTGCGTGATCTCGTGGCGGTATAAATGCAAGAAAACAAGATTACGAGTTAAAAAGTTTCAAAACTTCCATGTGCCA
Organism: Deroplatys truncata; assembly: GCA_030765065.1. Lineage (NCBI taxonomy): Eukaryota > Metazoa > Arthropoda > Insecta > Mantodea > Mantidae > Deroplatys > Deroplatys truncata. The sequence goes on from CM060986.1 coordinate 68,303,292, forward strand.
TTTGCACACACTTGCGCATGTCCATTTAAATGTCGCGTCCGAAATTTAAATGGTACCGCAAAGGTGAAGCCACGTTTGAATTCTAATCCTAAACGATTGAGGACTTTTCTACCACAATTTTAAACAAAAGCTTTTCTTTGTTTTAAAATTTGTCTAAAATTCATAATCGAGAGCAATTCAAATATTTTAAGGGTGTATATAAACACAGACTTAACAAACTATTTTAGTTTCATCTTAAGTTGCAGAACTCCAAAGGCTTGGTTTGATAGCAACCTTAATTACTACTGTGTGTTCATTTTTATTCACGATTTCCCGCGCAAGAAATGACGTCATCATTGCCATCGCTGATGAAGCGAGTTTATGTACCATCAGAGAAAAGAGAATAAAAAATAAAAGGGCTGCATGGGCACTGGACACAGTTTTATCGGGTATAAACCATGAATTTCTTTATATGTTTTTGAGAACCAGAAAGCTTAACACAATACGTTGTAGAGGTGGTCCGATAAATAAATACGATGGCAGTGAGATTCAAGTTGAAAATTGATATCGTGCTGAGATAATTTGATGGTTATAACAGGCAGATAGATAAAATAAAGTTACTATTTAAAACAATATAGCATCCTAGAATATTATCAGCAAAAGGCATCTAATTTTATAATAGTGAAGTTAAACACAGCCTAAGAAAAACACAAAATAGGTAAGCACGTAGCGATGTAAAGAGGTGAGGTTAAGTTATTCGGCGAAACGCATAGGACTGGTTACTTAATAAGGTAAAACTAATACAATATCAATAAGTCTGACGTAATACATTCATATAACCTTCTCTAACCTCTATCGTTTATTAGTGGGTACACAAATTATTCTTACTCAGCCTTATTTTTCTATCTACTACATTTTAATCCACATATTCTATACTGTTTCCATGTAATCGCGAGAAACAACTGAAAATCGATGGGACTTTAAAAGAATGACAAGTATTGAACAATTCGAACCTTTAATAACCGATATCTCAGAAACGGCTTATGCCACAAAAGTGTAGGTTTTCGTATATCGTTTAACGCTTACCAGTTATACAAGATTATGCAAAATTCCCTCCGAATGAAGAGGTCTTCAAAGGCTGTTCCGAGGAAATTCAAGATATACATTTTATTTGTCATGGATATATGCTTAATATATGGTATTTTAATAAAGATACTTACCGACCACTTTCTATAAAATAAAAAGTTTCAAAAAATGTTCGATGTGAAGGCTAGTTTGGGGTGGGGATTTGATTGAAAATCTTCTCGCATCTTTGAAAGATACTGAACCTATATACCAAGTTTGGTATTTTTGTTTTTAGTTATAATAATCGCAGACACTCAGACATGTTTCCAAAAATTCTTTATTTGGATTCATAATTTGTGCCTGTTTACAATGTGGGTTTACTCCAAACGAATGCGGAGATAAACTCACTTTTATCATTGCCACCTGTCTGGGTACGACGCAAAGCAGCTGGCTGAAATTAAAAACAAGTTTTGGTCGAACGGACAGGGCCAGTAAAAAATAATGATCTCGATGTCATTGCTTTGATTGAGCATTTCAGCTGTTGCATTTAAGTATTACCATCACCAAAATGCGAGTTGTAATGCAAATGTTTTTCTAATATCATACTCCTACGAAGTATTTCAATATTTCTGTTGGCTAATAATACCTGTTTAGCAAAATTGTAGGTAATTAATCTTGGTGCAGCAATTAAATTATATCTTAAGTTGACAGCGACATTTTTTACACTGAAAAGTAATTTTGAAGACTCGAATTAAAATTTATTTCAAGGAATTGACGCAGTTATTAATGAAAGGAATGGTATATTAAATAAATTTGCTAAGTCTTAAAAATTGTGATTGTTAATTACTATTATTTTAAAATACCACTTTTATAATAATATTGCATAAAGCATTTGTATGTTGTAAAAGGTCAATTAAAAATATCTTATTTTTAAATCAGAGAAATAAAGCGAAAATAAATAGCGTCTAAAAAGGAATACACCATAAAGAACGAACGAAGAATGTTGCATTAGCAATAAAACAAATATTGTGAAACCTAATAAATACAACAAAGAGAAAATTTGAACTGAAATAGGTTTTATAAGGAATTAGAATCGTAAATATGTTATTTGTATTACTATATGATTAATTTAACAGCAAGAAATTGTAAATCAAATGCATTTGTTTTGTTATGGTTAGCAACCAAGCACAGAAAAGCAAACAGCATTCAAATTTTCAAGAACTGTTGAAAGTTTTCTGAGGAAGAACACGTTTTCTGAAAAGCAAAAATCGCATATCGATTCTCAAGGCGAATTATATTATTTTGTGCACAAGAAAGGATAAATAACTAATCATTAAACTACAAAAGAAAGTCTACAAGCTTTTTATAAAATATAAGTAAAGAATTTGATTCTGAAATATAAATATTGCTCATCGTTTAAGCATTCACACTGTCCGTGAAATAAAACTCACTTTTAGGGTAATTAAATGATTGTATTTATTATTTATTTGTCTTACCTTACAAATATGAGAATACATCCTAGAAAAGTGTCAATTGCTATTAACTGAGCTATATGTATTTTAAATATTTTAAAATACACCGAACAAATAAAATAAAGTATTAACAAAATTACCACGCATAACAAACGCTGACTCTATTCCAACAATAACTGAGTAAAGGAAATTACCGCCAAGAATCAGCTCTGCCAAGCCAGGCAGATACGTATACCACCAACTGCTTTAATCAGCGCGGTGAATTCAAATTGGGCAATTCAAAGTTACAGCATCCGACACTTTAGATCATCCAGAACTTCGATCCAGAGATCAACCCACCAACTTTGGAGCTGAGAAAGAGGCAGGTAAATCGCTTCAGAATAAATCAGAGAAGTCAGTTTAAGCGCCTTAGCTGTTTTGAGCATTGAAAACGAAAGATACCGTAAACTCGTATAATATCAGCGGAAGTTACTACTTTGCACAAAAGGTGAGATTATACACTTCCGCACTCTTACATCATCGCAACATGTCAAAGTGTTTGTATATGTATTCATAATTTTGCATCCGAACATACTTGTGAGCATTCATAACTATTTCACGGTACCGTAAACAGTTCAAACAAGGCATAACAGTCATAGTTATAAGCAGCTGATTGTAAAAGCAATGCCAAATTCTATACAAGTTGCAGCAAAGCAAAGCAGTGATTACGTATCAAGCTGGTCATGAGTTGGCACTTGCAATGTAGCCAACATTACTTTTAAATCTGCAAACATTTGATTAGCTATCTAAGGGATAAAACTGCATCATACAACTTGTCGCCACATTTATACCCTTGGTATGGTATTCCAAGAACGACTACTCCAAGATTTATTCCTAATTATACGGCCCTTAATGATATAAACCACAATGCAGAAATGATGGATAAATGTTATTCATCACTGCGATGGGAGAGGGTGTGAGAAGGCTGGTTGTATTAGTAATTAAACCACATCCAGAGTGTGATTGCTTTTTCTTCCGCAAATGATCACCGTTCCTTCTCAGTATAGAAGGCTATGGCTTCACTGTAGGCTCGGCAGTAAACTATGACGTCATTCTTGCTCTATCGGTGGTCGTGAAATCACGAATAAAAATGAACAACTGGTATTCCCTCACAAGAATGCACAGCTTGTCTACCTGGAAGCTGGCAAAACCGGATCAATTGCAGTTAGATCAACAACTAAAATTGCAACTACCAACATCGACTACTGTTTTAATACAGTGAAAACAAAAACATATACATAAATAATGCAAAATCTGCATAGGTGGTTCCACTCTAAACAAACAGGGTCTGCACTACAGTAGTTTAGAATGAACTAAATAGTGATTTTGCTCTTTGTATACTTCCTATAAATTACACGCGCTTAACAATATTTTTGTACGTATAAAATAAATATCATGACATGTCTATTATCTTTTACTCCACATGTTGCATAATAGCAACTAAACCTTGGACTACAGATAAATTAGTACACGACATCTAATGTATCGTTGTAAGTCTTAACGAAAGGAAAAAAGCAGTTATCACACAGATAATATCACATTGTGGCATCGGACGAAAGAAAAACGCTGATTTTGCAGCCTCATAAAGATCGCGTCTCTGTTATATATAAAAAGGTAAGGGACCAATGAATCGAGCTCTGGAATGAAAGCATCTCATATAAATTTCACATCCCAGTACAGCATGCCACGACACTCCAGCCGGAAAGAAAAAACTAGCCTAAATTATCAAGACTTAGAATTGGACACATTGACTTAACCCACTCATAGATGTGAGGATCATATAAAATTTTTTCAGAACGAAGCACAAAGGAAAGCAGCAGATTTTGGAATTTGTTCTCATTTTTTCAACATATTCGTAGTTTTCCTTAACATCAATGGTCCAGAGATTTTCCATGGCTTTTATCACGATTCAGATTCCTTCAGGTCTACAAAATATGCTTCAACTCTCGATTTAAGCACTTCATTGCAGAAATTTCCACCATATTTAAGAAATATATGGAAGTCTAATAGAATTAAATCTGGTGTATAGGTATTTGTGGCAGAAAATCATATCCGCTTCGTTGATTTTAGCCATTGCAAAAATACATGTGTGAGGGCGAGAATTGTCTTGATATCTCTTTGCCAACCACGGCCTTTTATGACGTATTTTGATCTTTAATTGGTCGTTAAGGTTAACATAATATGCTTCAAAGATAAATTTTCCATTGGGTATATAATCAATTAGTGGCATACTCTTGGCATTCAAGAAAACTCACGCCATGGTTTAAGCAGCCGATTACACACACACCCACACCCACACTTTGCCTTATTTTATGCTGGAGAATCTTGGTGATGCCATTGCTTAAACTTCTGTTCTGTTTCAGGGGTGTAGCAGTACATCCGTGGTTCATCAATTGTTAAGAATTCAAATTGGTGAATAAAGTCATTGGAATCACTCTGAAAACAAGCCAAACTGGACTCTTGTACTCTGATTCGCTTTTGATCCGAAGTTGCAGTCGCGGCACTCATCTTGCAGATAATTTTTTCATGTCCAACTCTTCTCTAAAAATGTGAAACACGTTCCCTGAAATGTCCAGAGGTTCAGAAGTTTTTGACATCTTCATTCTGCGATCCAGTAGAACCATGTCGAATAGCTTATTGATGATTTTCGTTGTGGAGGATTTCGATCTAACGCTCCATGCGTCATCTTCCAAGCTTTCACGACCTCGTTTAAACTTCATGGTCTCTGAGAAACGTTAGAAAACGATGATGTGGGGTGCCCTAGAGTGTTTATCACATCGCTATGTGTTTCGGTTGCATTCATACAACTCCTAATGAAAAACATAACCACATGATGCTCACATTTACCGTATTAATCACCCTCATACTTTCAAGAGGATCACTTGATTTTGGAAGGTGCAAGTGTCCTTTAACCCTAAATTTGGGATGTTATTTTGTAGTCGATCAACTCTAAGTATTGTAACTAATTATGGAGGTGTCAAATTATGAGTCTCGTGTCTTCTTAGACGTGGACGTTCTCTACGAAGTGGTGAAAGAACCTTTCTCTATTAACTTGATTGTTTTCACTCTTCTGTTCGCCACGTCTACTGTCGGAATCTACTTATTAATTAGCATAATAGCGGATATGGAGACCCCAAAAAGGTATAGTACGTAATAAAGAATATGAAGACACGAATTGAATTTATATAAAGTATTTATTTATGATGAAATTATATTAAATTTTATGACGTTTAAAATTGAGAAAGGTGTTGTCTTTACGTTGTTTGCCCCACGTATGGGCGCCAATTTGAGAGAGGAGTATTTTAGGAGTTGTATCGTATTTCAACTGTTGGTGAACCGAACTTGTAGTTGCAACCGCACGTATAGTAAACAGTTTCCGGTAGCCTTCGCCCCAAATGTACTTTCAGGTAGCCTTTGCCCCAAGTTTCAAAATGCTAATTTAAAAATTTCTTTAAATATTATATATTTATGTTTGCCTCGGCTGCGTCAATATTATTGTTAGAGACATGGATGTCTTGGCAGGGTTGTGGTACGACTAAGAATGTAGGCTTACACAGATTTTAATTTTACTTCACTCCTTTTATTAATACTTGATACGATTTAAATAACATTTCACTGTTATAGAGAGCTGTGATTTTCTTTAATTAATTACTTGCATTTTTCAAAACGTAAAACTATTTTCGTCTCACACGAATACGTATTAAATTTCTTGAGGACACTTTTTGCGTCTGGTTAGTAACGCTGTCTGCAACCAACTGAACTGATTTCAACCGTCTAAAATTGTAAATTTCTATATTTCAAGTCTCTGATTGGCTATTCCTAATTCAATAGAATACCTTCATTTAACTAAAGCTTTTTCTGGTTGTTGATTGACTATTTTTATAAACTGTCTCAAAATTTACATTATTGTTGCTCCAATGGTGACTAGTAGCATTATTAAACATTCTAACTCATTATTGCCTCAAAGTTACCTCATTGTTAAAAACTTTTAACCGATTTTTCTCACAGCTCCTACATTATTAAATTACGTAATACATTCACATAATATTATTACACATGGTTACAATAATACAAACATATACAATGACTGTTATATACACATTTTATATATTGTTACATACACATATTGCTTTAGTGGGCTGCTATTGAATTTATATATTATATAATTAGACTGAAATCATTTAAGTGTTAAAAATACCGCCAAAAAATACTTTGTTACTTTCGTTACTCTGACGCATTTCCACTTTGGTAGATAATTATTGTCGCTGAAGATTTTAATTAGTCAATGTTTCTTAACACTGAAGTTAAACTTTGTTAAATCCCTTTCACACGACTTAATAATACTCGCGCACACGATTTTACATCATCGTTTCAATCCTTTATCAGTTTGGAGCGGCTTTTTGCTACTGAGTGACTACTAGGTTCGTCACAAGACAAAATTCACTAGGTGACTGAAAATAATGTTTCTCCCGCACCTTATATGTCTGGTTCCTGCGTGGTTTGAATTTTATCAGGCATTTTCTTATTGACTTGTTGGACCTGCGAGTTGCAAGTTTCACAAAATTTGGAGGGTATTTTCACTTTACTGATCGTCCTCTCTGAGCCACGTACTATAATACAATGCAGGATTCCCCGTTCTTCAGTTATTTGGGGTTTCCTTCAGGGTCGGAGGAATAAGGTTTACACTCTGTATGCCTTAATAAAAGATTTTTGTTTGCACCAAAAGTTTTCCTTCTCCTTTGTTTGTGTCCTGGCTAAGTTTGTGCGTAGAAGTGTAAATATCATGTGCCTTGTATATTCGTGAAGTATATATGACAAAAATGTTAAACAAAATACCAACTTATTTATAAAATGACATAATTATAACATCACTATAATTAATACAATAAAGACATAATTATAAACGTGATAGTATACTCGTTAAATATCGAAGAAAATACTGTTTCAAATCTAATCTTCGATATACACAATATACTTCAGAGAGAAACAAATAACTTATCCACAATATTAAACGACAGCGTTAAAAATGTGCTTCTATAATTTATTATGATTTGTAATGCATGTGGCCCATAATGTTAGTTTTCTATTCTAAAGTTGAGCATACTGTGGTTTATATAATGTTTTGTAGATGGTAGTTATCCTATTGAGGCAGTATGTTTAACACTTAAATGATTTCAGTCCAATTATATAATACAAAAAAATATAATAACAGCCTTAAAGCAATATGTGTATAATATAATATATATAAAATGTATGTAACAGTCATTATATTATGTTTATATTATTGTGTACATGTATAATAATGTTATTTGAATGTATTACGTAATTTAATAATGTAGGAGCTGTGAGAATAGAAGCTGAAAGTTGCTAACAATGCGGTAACAATGAGGTAATATTAAGGCAATAATGAATTTGAAAGTTTAATAATGCTACTAGTAATTCTTGGAACAATAATGTAATATTTAAAACAGTTTATAAGTAGCCAATCAATAACCAGAAAAACTGAAAGTTAAATAAAAGTAAAGTTAGCCAATCAGAGATTTGAATCAGAGAAATTTACAAATTTAAGCGGTAAACGCCATTCGCTAGTGGACAGTGTTCCTAACCGGACGCGCGGTCCCGAGCAGCTCAATAGGTATTCAGTGTGAGACATAACATTCATTACGTCGAGAATATTATAAAGTTTACGTGTTAAAAAGTGCAAGTAATTAATAAATAATCTCACAGCTCCCTATATCAGTGAAGTGATATTTAATCGTATAAAGGTTAATAAAAGGAGTGAAGTAAAAATTATAATTTGTGTAAGCCTACATTCTTTAGCCGCATTACCCCCTGCTAAGAGATACATGTTTCTACAAATTAATACTTACGCAGCCGAGGAAAACATGAATATATATATATAATATTTCAATAAACATAAAAATACAAACTTGATTCCTAAACTTTGGGGCGAAGGCTACCGGAAAGTGAACCTTGGGGCGAAGGCCACCGGAAACTTTGTATCGTACGTGGTTGCAACTACTTCAAGTTTGGCTCCCCAAGAATACAACAACAACAACAACTCCTTACTTCAAATTGGCGCTCAACGCGCGGTGCTAATAACGTAAATATAATATTACTACAAATTATTATTTTTTCTCACTATGTATTTCCTGCATGACTCTGTTGTATTTAATTTATGGTTTAATCTATTTGCATTACAGTCAAGTTGTGCTACCTAAAATAAATTAATTAATAATGTTCTATTGATTCTGGTTAACAATGATATTTGGCAGCACCTCCCCAAAATTTGGCTTTTATATAGACAAATAGCTGATTTACTTCTGAGCAGTCAAAAGTAGTCAAATGTTCTTAAGATCTCCCCACTTATTTTAATTTATTTTGTAGTATTTTCACGAGTTAACTACATTCATTTCCGTATGAGCTGGATTTAAATAGTGATTTGCATCGCTATTTATCTTGTCGAAGTTGGCTGACAAACGACACATATCTGTGCTGACTAATGTCAGCGTTCCATTTCCATGTTAATGGCCATCCTCAACTCCCCACGCACATCCATCTCTGTTGCATGCAAGTGAAATCGTCAGTGGTTTACTTTGGTTTCGGCCAAATCGTGATTGCCTCTGTCTTTGACACGAGCCATTATGAGCCGCCCCGACGGATCTAGGGAGATGAATTACGTTTACTTATAACAATCGGCCACACTGGTGACGGGTCAGGGAGCTTCTTATGACTCAGCATGAGCCTTCTCGACAACGACTGGGATAAGAACATCAATATTCCGAGCACGAGGCAATTACATGCATATGTCGGGAGGGGGTGACGCTTCTAGAATAATGTCGACAGGGACTTGCACCCTCGTCTAGGCAACTGACATACACGTTACTTCGGGAAGAGCAGCTTAAAGTAAATACAATAACAATTGACATGTGGAAGAGGCGGGAGATGTATTCTGTCAACACACTCGTGGAGGGAATCTCGGAAGCAAGAGTCGTAATAATGTATAGCTCACTTTAACTTGGGGCCTTGATGGTGTTTTTGCTCGCTCAACTACAGATTTTCTTAACGTTTGTTTTACTAAGTTTTTCCATGAAACACAATAAATATTTACACCTACATTCAAACTTCTAGACTCTGCGGAGGGTAGGAGATGACTCTGGTTAAAGAAACATTTCCTGCCTCAGCCGGGAATTGAGCCTGAGACTCTGGGTTGAGAAGTCAACACGTTGATTTGCTATATTAGGTATATTTCCCAATGAAACCTCGATATCGAAATTAAACATTTCCTCTGCCTAGGGGAGCATTCGAGAAAGGAAAAAAACCAATGAGAAGCTGTGTCAAAAATCCTTAGCCAAAAACAAGAATGATACCATTTAGAATTTACATCCTTTTTTCTATCAGAAACAGAAGCATTTATATTACTGCCTGTGTGGTTTAGTGGTTTGATTCTCAGTTTGTAAAACCAGAAGTCCTGGTTCGATTCTGGAACGTGAGAAATATTAAAATACTTCGTAGGAGGGATTATTCCCTATCCTCCCTAGAGTCTGGAAGCATGGGTGATAGTATGGATGTATGTGTATTGAATTTAATATTCATAAAGAATACCCAAAATAATAAAGATCCAATGACTAAACAATTGAACGTATTTGGCTTTAAGCTATTGTTCCAAAGGCAAAGCCGCCGATGCACATTGAATGTTAAAGTGGGCAATAATTCATTATAGTCATTTATGGTTTTTCTAAACCTATGGTATTAGTAATAATACCATCTATTCTATCTGAAATCGAGATCACAAATTGTACAACGTATTCTTCTAATATCTTATTATTTGTGGAGGATACAAAAGGTTATATTTCAAGCTTCAAAATGACCTTACACATACAACGAATGGATTAAATAGAACAATCCTCATTTAATGCATCAAAATGTCAGATCGTGTCCTTCTCTAGCCTCAAAATTAATGTTCTTTTAATTACAATTTAGACGAAATAAAATTACAATCTGTGGAAATAAAAGATGATCGCGGTTTAATTTTTAATAAAGGCTTATCATTTGTAAAACACACCAATACAGTAGTTAGTGCAGCACATAGGAACCTGGGATTCGTAATTCCTCTGTCGGAGTCATTCAACACAAGCTTCTAAGGTATAAATTTTTCAACAAAATTAGTCATATGCCTAATTTCATTTTTTGTGATTCATGGCTTTAGTTATTTCAGTTCAGTAGCTTAAGATAGAGATGGAATTGGGATTTAATATTTTTCATCTACAAACTATTACATAATAAGACCGATGCTGCAAACGCAAGAAAAACAGTACGAGGCTGCATGCGGGCCGCCGATAAGCGCCTCTTGGTCTGGTAACTGGGCTGGGCCTTCTACCAGCCGTCGAAACAATACGCAGTGGAGAACAATATCTAGTGGGGAATAATAGCCATTGTGTGCCGCTCATTCCTTTCGGCACGTTCTATTAGGTTCGTCCTCTAGAAAGTTTCACATCGTATGCGGGTCTATATAAGGGTCTGATCGTGCTCGGACATCAGTTGTGTTAATCAATTAGTGACAAAGTGAAAAATGGGCAATGCAGTTCAGTTGTGATTTGATTCGACGGATCAGCTGTGTTGCGTTCCGAGTGTGTACCTAAGGCGACTTAGGTTTAACGTTGCTGTTAAATGATAAATAAAGTGTGTTTCGCAGTAATTGGTGCTCCCATTTGTTACAATACTCGTAATATCATAGGAAATGGATTTCGTAACATCTTTTGTACTCCAAGGATTAATACTAATTCATATATTTATTCACCTGTACCTTAGAATGAAATTCTTATATGATAAATTACATCGTTTAACTATTGATATATTTAGCATAAATTTTTTAGAAATTTGGAACGCATATTACGAGTATGTACGTATCTAGGATTAGGATTATGCGAAGGAGAGGGCACCTATCACTTAGACTCACAGAGGGATCTTTTTTGCATACACCCCCAGAAGATAAAAGGGTCGCAGGTGACGTATGGGCTGCAGGACCGGCCGACGCAGGTGACAGAGACGTGCAGAGGTTCCTAACAGCATTAAGCTTTACCACCCAACCGGAGATCACTCAAGGTAGCTTCCCAGAACGTCCGTGCTTGGCTCACAGGCTCTCCTCCGGCAGAGACCGGGGAAAGCTCGACCCAGCAGCGGAGACTCGAGCGGCCTCCATCTGACGAGGCCGAGAAGTTTAAACACGCAAGCCATCTGTCCGCAGTCGCCCGACACAGAGCCCCGGAGCCAATCTGTATCGTGTAAGAGAATAAGGGAGGGGAATAAGGGAAGAGAAATTCGGGCGACACAATGAGCCTTTTCAGCATTCGCCTAGTGACCCGGGGAAGCTCCCGAAAATACTCCTTGGACCACGAAGATCGGCCGTGGAAATTGAAGCCACGACCTCCAGAATGCGGGCCACTGACGCAACCGCCTGTGCCATCCCACTCGATATGTACTTATCTAAATTTACCAAAATTTTAGTTCAGTTATAAGCTTTTATCTAGTTTTGTAGTATGTGTTGTATTTTATTTTGTTTATTTTGGCTTATTTTTGTAATTAAAATGATATTATATATTCTTAAGTAAATATTATAATTTGTAAACCTGCAATATTCACACGATAAACAAATAAATAAGAATTACAGTTATGGAAACTGATTTTTACTGACCATAAAAATAGCACTCTTCTGAGTTAGTGCCTCACGGAGAGTGTAGCGAAATCACAAAAACATAAAATGCTTTACAAATGTGGAATGTGAGCTTTTAAGTATTAGTAACCATTGTACCTTGAGCGGTTGGAGGTATATTATGATGCACATCACAGCGCATATTTGTCATTATACTGAATGCTTCTTTCCCATATCACATTAATTTCGAGCGAGGCCACAAATGAACAATCACAAAAGCAATTTTAGTTCCCACTGCAGTTACAGTAATAAGATACAAGTGGTTTAAATACGTACTCATATGATCTTCAGTTCACAATGTTTGCAATTAAAATGTCACTGTATGCACTGAAATAATAATGAAGCTTATAAATGCAACGCTTATAGGGTGATAATGAAAATATCTAACGCTAACAGCCACATGAACGTCTCTACCTATTACCTTCTTATAGCGATTTTGTTGATAATTCATATTAAACGCGTAGTGTAACCTGTATAATTCCTTCCCCTAACAATTGCATTTAATTTCATACAGGGCTGCTATTATTATTATTATTATTATTATTATTAATCTTATCATATTTATAACTTTCATTATAGCAGTATAGCAAACATATTTCAAGCAATGCCACAACAATTCAATAATACAAAATGACAAATGTTATTGACATACGTAGATAGTATTCGTAGATGCTTAAAAATAAGAATTAATTAAGGTTTAAACATAATTATATTAACTTTAAACAAAACCAGACTTGATACATTCACACGACTTCATCTACAAATAGAAAATTTACACATATTCATTAAACTGCGTACGGTAAAATCAACCTGCAGAAAATTGTACTGTGGAAATTCAGTAACAAATACAAGTATTTTCAGGGTAATAATAAGGAACAACAGAAGCTCTTTGCTGCGCTACATGCGTTAACATTAAATGCGTCATGTTAAGAGTCTCCGATTGTAAAACATGTTTGGGGCGTGTTAGTTGTAAACAAAACGAACTCTTGTACTAGTCGACTACGATATGAATGCGTGCGGTGGGAAGAGGAACAGTTACGGAACAAGTGGGCGAGGCATTGGAAGGACAGTCAGGTAAAGAAAAATCCGCAGTTCTGAGTTGCATTTACTAGCGAGGCTGAGGACTGCAAAATGTAGTATTGTTTTCATTGTGCAACTATACATTCCCCTATCGTCTTGACCCTCACGCCCTTTTGATCCCTGACCTTGTTGATGTTAGGAGTGCCAACAAAAACACTGGCGCCCTTTTCCAAGCGCATTCAACACGCGGCCGATAGTATAGCATTAGTCAGTTCGCTAGGTGTATCTAATGTGAAGCCTACTGCATGGCATGGTAATACCAAACACTCATCTTGTTCGGCACAAAAAGTATAGAGCAGTAGAGTACACGCATATAATGGTTAGCTCTCGTTGTGTATCAGTACTCATTAGTTGAGACAGTAGGTACATATTGTGGCATATTAATTTATTGTCAGTACCAAACGCACTGTTGTACTGTAATGTTGCTGCCATACGTAGTATTATTGGGTTTTCTTAGATATATTTCGGCTTAATGGTCTCTCCTTTCGGCGCGGATCATGTAAAAGGGAGGGATCAGTTTGAAGTTGTCTGGTATGACGCCAGCCCTGTCTGGCTTCGGCTAGGCACGGTTGGTGGGGCAAGATAGCGTGACTCGAGAGTAAGTGGTTCTTGGAACCAGCCGTGTGTGATCGGTCTACGATCTGTGGCATTTCCTTTCGTCCTTCCTTTGTTAACTATGTAGAGAACCAAACATTTTGTGAATAAATCCCAGGTAATGTGTGTTGTGTAATCTTTCAATGTAATATAAAACCCCACGCCATCCCCTTAATTCTGCATACCAAGGTCCCGGACTTTTTGCTGCCAGTGAATTGCACCCCACCATGTGCATGTTGGGGTGACCTAAATGAATCATTTTCTGGTAACCTTTTTGGCCTTCGCCCCAACATATAACAATATTTGTCGTGTTGGTTACATTTCATTTTGTCTGAAATGAAGATGTTTCATAAAGTGAGAGTTCGGTTATGCTCATGCAGCGCTCCTGTTATTATAATGCATCTGCAACCCCAAGCTCCCAAACTCAAAAGTTTGGCACTGTCTTTCCACTCTTTAATTTTCTGAACATTATTTTTCCGCACTTAGTTTATTATAATATTCATATAAAAAGTGATTCTTCTACCCACGTTACGTTATTCTTATTCACCATATATTTTTTCATAGGAATGATTGCAAAAGACAAAAAGTTATCAACATTGTAAGCATTCAAATGTTTATTCGCAGTAACAAGCTCTTGCATTGCAAAAAAAAAACAAGGGAGGAGACAAGTATTGCAAACTTTCAACCATGCCCGTTAGATGGCGTTTAAGAAATGCCTAAATTTGCAAAATGGAATGTTTCGAACGGGTTGACACTATAAAGAAAATTATTTCTAACACATTTTGTATTTTCATTAGCTCTACATTTTACCCGTAGTAAGTTCTTATCTAGTATTATTTCAAGATTTCCTAGTTATACAAAATAATACAACATTCAGTCAGTTAAAGTGAATTTCACGGGGAAATCGCAGAAAATTAAAATTAGTACATTTTATTTTTGATATTAGAATATTAAACGCCTGACATGTTAATAAAATCGTTAGAGACGTTTCCACAAAATAACAAATAACCAATGTTTTCCTAAATAAAAGGATAGTTTGAGGTGAGAGGATTTTCTGGGCCATCTAGTGTCTCATCTTTGAAGAAGTTAAATTAAACATTATATAAAGCTTTATATTTAACCTACTTTTCGAATTTTAATTATGCTATTCACAAACACATACACTCATACAACCACGAGACCTATTTCTAAAAACACTTTCTGGAGGATTCATGATCCTAAAATGAGTATTTCCGTGAAATCTCGAAATCAGATTGCTTCATAGCAAGTGGGTGTTTCAAATTCAGATGGACACCACTTTTAACACTACTTATAACAAGGTTAGTACTTATTAATGTATGTTACTATTACTCATGAGTATGTAACTAGAGGTTTTTATAATGTAAAACGCTTTGTTGTAGTAGGCAACGCGCGCAATACGCATAAACGCGATTTAGAACCCTGCAGAATTACTATTATTCATAAATTTCAACCACATGTCGACGAGGAAAGCCAGAAATGTCTCAGTCCAGATAGACATTATTTTCAACGCCATTTATAACAGGGTTAATACTCATACTGCAAGTTACTATTGTTCATGCGAATGTTAGAATGAAAAACGCTCCGGTGTCGTAGGCAGTGCGCGGGGCACCCATACGTGATCCGGATCGGACCAAAACGACCCAACTATTAGAGTCGGGAGCACACGAAGGTGGGTCGGGGAAAGCCACTGTGCAGAGAGAAACAGAGACAGAGATAGTACACTGTATCTTTCTTTCGTTCTCGTTATGCGCTGGCGGATCAGATGAATCACAGCATTGCTACTGCGCAACCTGCGTTCACCCAACTTTGTATGTGATCCCGATTATAAAACCATACAAGCAGCATAATAAGCCTGTATCCTGAAGAGCGTCTGAGTAAATGGCGGGAAACTGTAGCGGAGCAGCAAGACAATTAGTTTCAATTATTTGGGATGCAACATTTCTTGCAACATCGTTAAAGATTCACAAAAATAAAAGAAACAAATTGAAATTAATTTGTAGAACAATTGGCAGAACATTAACAAATAAAATGACGAAGCGGACACCGATAAAGTGGTATAAGATAATTGCACTGTGCTATTTACACGGACGTGAAAATTGGGCCCCAATAGGAAAGATAAACGTTAGATAGAAGTAGCAGAAATGATATTTCTGATGGCCTTACTCTCAGAGATGAAATAGAAAATATTTTAATTAAGATTGAACTGAACAATTCGATTCACATGACTTTTTCTACATTCTGTCATTTATTAGAAGGTATACAAAATATTCTTGCAAAATGTTATCTTTCTAATTACTTCATTTTATTCGAGATAAACCTTTGCAGAAATAGCTACATAACACATTTCGTTATAGATACAAAGGGAACAGTGGTAGTCAAAAGTTTAAGCACTGGACGCTATATACTGACCTTAAAATTCCATACCCTTTCCATGTAAATGTGAGAAACAAGTGAACATCGAAAAAGCCTTTAAAGAGAAAAGTATTGAAGAACTCGAATCATTAATAACGGGGCCTAGGTAAAAAATACTTGAATATGTCGAGGTGCTAAGTACCACTCCGCTTCTAATCCTATCCTATTCTGTATTTCTATATAAACGAAACTGGTTTTAAAGGCGGAGGTGGTGGCGGTGGTGGCGGATAGTGCTGTGTGAGAGTTCTACATTAAATATTTTCATTCAGTTAAAATGATGAAAACTGTCATAATAGACTGAGTAAACTTATAAATTGAATACAATGTTTGATGAGAATAAACTTGCCCTTGTGTCTTGGAGTGTGTACTCCTAAACCAACCTTCTTTAACTCTATGCATAACTTTTGAGTGACACTTCCTATTTTAATGAATACTAACATTAATAAGGAGCATATTATTCCGGTTTATTGCATATAAAAGTAGTGCCAAAACTTTATTCAACATCAAAACGGAGAACATAACATAGAAGTCAAAGTGCATCATTTGTTAGAATAAAAGTAAAAATGCATGTGCGATGCTTTTGCTCATATGACATTTATAGTTTATTTTTAACTTAAATTGTGGCGAAATATTTGATATTTCTATTAAAACTGCTGAATATTGATAAAGAAAGGTAATACACATTCTATAGATAGCAGAGGCAGCAATTATGTTGCCTGTTCACGCAATAATTACCGGGAGAATGTCATGAAGCTTATTGTGCAACAACCTTAGGACCCATTTGGAAAATAGACGAAAAACATCTTTATTATTTACCCAAAATTCTAAATGATTGATGATAATAACATATGTCGAAATACCTCGCTTGTTAATAAGTTTTTAGACAGCATGACCTAAAAGTAGAACTTCTAACACAGTGCACAAGAGCTAAATCCTTTAGATAGTGCGATAACCTTCAGTGTGACCAAATTTGGTTTCAAATCCAATTTGACTACGTTTTACTTTTCATCATACTTTGTTTCATCATACTTCAATTTATTGCAATTCGTTTTAGAGTTAACTTATACGTTATATTAGCAGCTTTCTTTGATCTAAAACGTTAGTCATTTATCTAATTTACATAAAGATTAAATGGCGAAAATTATGAACGCAGAAGAAACTGAAATTGAAGTGAAGTTACAGAAACAACAGAAAGAATAACATTAGAAGTACTTACCCAAAAATATCCAGAAAGCAATATGATGTAGCATTGAATCGCTATTTTGACTGGTGTAAGGTTAAACACGCTGAAAATAACTGTTAGCGAATCAACAAAACACCACATCATTTGACATCGCTTTTTTAACGTCATGTATCATGTTTCAAGAACGAATTCTAAACGTGATCTCTGTTAGTTTCAGGAATCAAAATAGCTAAATATTATTTTAATGGTATTTTACAAGTTCAAGCGTTGTCTAAAAAATATTTTATGCCACACGTGGTAAAAGTGGTAGGATTTCATAGGATTGCGATACGATGGCCTCGTATTGCAAACATTCCTTCTCGCAATATAAAAGTACTTTTATCTCTTGCATCATAATCTGTAACTTTTGAAAAAAATTGTTGACAAATGTTCATAAAATAACATTTCCGACAATATTTGTTATTTATAATATTTCGATGTCTGGCGGTAGAGCAGCTGTCTGCATATGCGAGGGATCCTGGTTTCGATTCCCGGCTGGGGTGGGAATTTTTTTGTAGCCAAGATTATTCCTTATCCTCCCCAGAATCTGGTAGTTTGATGGAGAATGTGCATGTGTGTGATCTAATGATTAAACCCACAGTTGACTAGAAAACCAACGACAAGCGAATACGAGTTTACACCATTGCGTGTAGGCAATATATCCTAAAGGAAAGGCAGCCGATAAAACCATTGTAGTTAAAGGCGGGGTATAAATGGAAGTAAAAAAATATTTCGATGTGACTAAAACTTATCAACTTACACAAATTTTCCCTTGCTATAATTTGTATGCGTTTACCAGTTACCACGGAAAACTGTACAGATCCAATCGCAGAATGAGGAAGGAGGACAACTTTGTGTGCATTTAACCTTTTACTTGTGTTTTATTATAACTCGAGATAAACATGATCGTTACCGGTTTCCAAAATATCACCTTACATCTAAGTTACACAGAGAGAAAATCTGAAATGGAGTGAGAGAGAGTGAAGGGAAATACAGAGAGAGGGGGGTAGAGAAAGAGAGAGAGACGCGGGAGAAAAATTTCCATAATTAACGTAATAGTCTTAGGAAAGTTGCCTACGTTGTACAGCTTAAATGGACACACTTTCTTGCCATGCAATATGCTTTGATATACACGTGTGCAAAACCTAAGGACGAAAGTAATCTTCGCATGCTGTGACACTGCCAAGTCACATAGCTCGATGAAACTTGAATCATACATAGAGGGAACTGCTACAGTAGGCAACTAAACGAAATATGCAATGAGACGAACAGAACTGCCACCTTTATTCATAGACCATAAGCTACACTAAAGTCAATACGACATATCACGGCCCTCTTAGATTTACAGAAACATATACATGCTGCCTAAAAGGGCGTGTGATCACCACGGACAGCAATGCATGCTCTACATCGTGCTCCCATTATGGCCACATGGTTGGTAAGCAGTTCTTGTGGTAGGGCGTTCCATTCTTCCACCAGTGCTGTTGACAACTTTTGGATGGTCGTTGATGCATGTGGATGTGCTGCAATACGTCTCCCCAAAGTATCCTACACTGTTCGATGGGATTTAAATCGGGGGAACGGGCAGGCAGTCCATTTGCCGAATATTCTCTCGTTCCAAGAGATCCTCCACCTGCGCTGTTCGATGCGGTCGCGGATTGTCATCCATAAAAATGAAGTCAGGGGCGACTGCATCCCTGAAAAGACGCACATGGGGAAGGAGTACAGGATCACAATAACAATGACCAGTGAGCATACCGTGTTCAAGGATTTGGAGGTCGGTGCGCCCAGGCAACATTATGCCTCCCCAAACCATAACATCTGAACCACCAAAACGATTCATGTTCAAGGATGTTCCTGGGTTCATTGCGTGTTCTCACTTCTCGCCAGTTAAGGGTACGTCGAGCATCACTACTTGGACTGAATCTGCTCTCATTCGAGAAGAGCACGTGACCACATTCCTCGTTGGCCCAATTTTGATGCTCTTGGGACCATTGCAAACGGTGCCGCTGATGTGCGGATGTCAATGGAACACAACGTACTGGCCGTCGGGCAAAGAGACCACCTCTGTGTAGTCGCCGTGCCACCGTGTACGTGAGATTGCGTGCCTAGCTGTCCCGTTAAATGTGGCTACAATTGCACCCGCTGTTTGACGTAAATACTTTCTTGCCTGTTGCACAATGTAGCGATCATCTGCTGCTGTAGTTGAGCGTGGTCGACCACCACCTCTCCTTGGGACAGCAGTGCCCGTGGCTTGGAAGGTTCCTCATGCTTGTGAAACAATGCTGTGAGCAATTCCAAACTCCTGAGCAACATTACTCACACTTCGCCCTTCTTCCAGTTTCCCGATGATTCTTCCCCGTATGAAGTCACCCAAATGGTGTCTACGCGCCATGTTGCAATGAAGAACACCACTACAGTGCACCGTAACAGCTCGCTAATTGCCACACACCGCCTTATCCTGTTTCGTCAACTGCCCCGTGTTGCGGGACCAGACCCATTTGGAACTATAGACTCCTACACTCACGCCATGTGACGTCCAGCTTTCTGTGTACCTGTGAGAGGTCTCTGTCAACATGCTCCCGCACCTTCATCTAATTCCACCAAGTAGTTCATTTGTTATGTTACTTTACCATCTCGTCCTTAGGTTTTGCATACCAGTGTACTTCGATATAAAGTTTGCTTGATCCTCGACAGGCTCCTGATCCAAGACATTGGCTATGTTCTTGGGGTGTAAGTACTACAACGAGTGATGTAATCCAAAGAAGAAGAAGCAGGCGTTATAATCTTCAATGTCTAATATGAGGGCCAGTGTTAGAAACTCTACTTTTAGTGCCAGCTGTCTGAAAAAAGTATTTTGGGAATTTGTGATGGGTAGAGAGAGCTGTATGATTGTGCAACGTCAGATGTATAAAGATGTGTTTCATAGTTTTTCTCTGAGAGGAGTTAATGATATTAATGTAATAGTCACTACTTTTAAAAACCTCATAGCCAACAGTATTTCGGAACACGGGGAAGCTAACAGAGGTACTCTGATTGTAAATCTGGCAAATCGCAGAGGTACTAATTGCAATTTAATGTCCTTTTTATTGCACAAATTGTAATTCTATTAATCAAGGGAATGTCCCTGTTTGCCTTTCATCGCTGTAACAATACTAAACTTGTCACAAGCTTTCCAATTTGTCCTTTATACAATACGAATGCTATGAACTGTTAAATGCATCGAAATGGAGCCAATTAATTTTATAGAGCGTTCCGCGGAAAAAAATGTAAAATAAAACTTGTTGTATAGCCCTCGAAAGAGCTAATAATATAATGTGAAAGGGTTGTTTAAAACATTATTAAAATATCTTCTAGTTAAATTATAGTTTACACTCTCCTACATTTAGAGAACAGGGTGCCGCGTTGGGGTAGTGCAGTGGTTTCGTCTCCGGTTCTCATACTGAGGGTCCGGATGGCGATTTTAACTCGGCTTATCCACGCCTTCAACTCTGACTTGTTCATGTGAAGTATCCCCAAGGCTAAACGTGGTTCAGAGCCCCCAGTAAAGGCTGTAGATCCTCTCATTCCTCCATCATCAGTCTACCATTGGAGGCAACAGATTCCAACAGCCTCCACCTCAGAAATAGGTCCAGTCATCGCTTGGTGGAATGAAGTATTCTCCGAAGGCCATAGGCCATATGGGGAGCGTTAGAAATGACATTTTGAGAATAGAATACAAGTGATTTTACTTTAAAATAAAATACAAATGTGTTTACTTCTGCGTATAAATGTTTTACGGTGAGAGATTACCAGTGCTTTTAATGACTTTGAGACTTATGTATACCGGTGTTATCAAAAGCAAGGACATTTATGTTTTTCTTGATAATCTTGGGACAGAGGGATGGATTTCATAAATTCCTACAAAACGTACGTGTTGTTCTTTTTAAACGATTAAGGGATGGCGATTACAATAGTTATACTACGGTGTTATAAGTCTTTAGTTTAATTTGGATATATTGCAATTAAGAAATGTTCAATATACGGGAATTTGATCTTATGTTCTCATATTTAAAAATCTGATGTGTTGCATACTGTCACATGCTGAGTAGATGCCCTAAAAGTTCACATGAAAATTATAATAATTTTGAGTACCCAGCACGTACATTGAGGGGGCCGAAACGTGGTGTGGAGGTTAAGAGGAAGGCGTGGGTTTTACACTGTATAAAATACATAACACACATTCCTAGATTTATTTCCCAGCCATTTGAGGTTCCTGCATTGTTAAAAATGGAAGGTAGTATGAGGTGTCCATCGATCGAAAGCCCGGCTTACACACGTGGTCCGTTTCTCACGGAATCCTAACTGAGAGTGACGCTATCCCCCACTACTCGTGGCTAGCAAAGCTACCAGACAAGAGTGACGTAAACAACAATGTGTCTGGTAATGACAATGTAGAACAATAATGTAACCCCCCAAATTATTAATACGCCACAGTACACATGGCTTTCTCTACTCGCTGTGGTCTTTAACGTCTCTTCTGCACACAGATCTTACAAACGTTTATTTTGCCGTATACCTCATGTTAATCGAGATAAAGTTTATAGAAATGGTTTCATTACACAATTTGTTGTAGCGAAAGTCAGATCTTCAAACAGCGGTTCTCTATATGCTAACTTTAAAATTACATACTCCGCACATTATATCAGGATAAATAAAAGAAAGATGACTTGGCATCTCATAACATGCATGATTAAGTATTGAAACATTTAAACCAATATCTGCGCAAATTGACTGAATATTTGCTTTTTAACATTTCAATTATCTCTCATATTTCATCTTAAAGTTTTCTAAAATTGGCTTTAATACAAATCGTATCTTTTAACTAGATTTAAAGTTTTAATGCGGTAAGTGTTAAGTGTATCGCTTAAGATTTACAGTAATAAAGAAGAATTTAAATTAAATAATTCAGAATGAAGAAAATTTCACAGTTAATCAGAGAAAATTAGAGATATGTATGTTATTAATCATACATTATTTTAAATACATTGTATTTCAATCAGCATTGTTAGTTATTTTTGAGAAACTAAAAATAAGGACAAATTTTTATAATAAAGGATAGTTTGGTGTGGGAGATTTTCCAGTTTAGTTTTTGGGACATACTATTCATAGTCAGAATATTAACAGACGCACACACATATAGGTTTTTTCTAAAACTACTTTTACATTTAAGGGGCCTAAAACATCCAAACTTCCGTATCGAATTATTGGGCGGAATGCAATACTTCAATACAACACTAATTTGGTGTGCTTGTACTTCAATAAGTTGTTCTTTTTCTAAAATCAAGGATTGGGCTATAACCCGTTCCGACATCAAAGTATTTTAATGACATTGTTTTACCTATCTTTCCTTTTGCCGTCCCATATCTCATCTTCCATTAAGAGAATAAACTAATGCTTGGTGTGATAGGTGGTCATGAGGCATCCTTGCAATATGAATGTACGATTCTTTCTTATACGTTTTAGTCTTCGTAAGTTATAATTCTCGTTTTATATGCTGCACCTTGCCCTGTCCCTCAGACTCAATTCGAAGAGTGATATTAAAATCGTATTTCTGATCGTTCTGTTCTTCCTATACTTGCTTCTTTTAAAACGCAGGTTTGTCTTCCCTAAAGAAGCGTTGGTTTTGATACTACATTATGCAGCAATAAGTTTATATACTTCCTCATTGTTTTCCCTATTTATATTTTAATATAACCAATGATTACATCGTATACATCACACAAGAAGTAATCTACATCAGACCTCTGATGTAAGGGCAATAATAGGCCGTGCTTTAAGACAACCGCTGATGCCTCCTTCACCCTTGGTGCTTGCCTGTTTAAGGACTTGTAAATAGCTAGGAAACCTAATTTATATGAGGACCTATAACTGATGTCTGAGGATTAAAACGCTAATATCTCGAGAACTTGCTCATATTCAACAGCACTTCGAAATCGACATTTGCTGTATATTCGCAATCCTCGCCTATACTTATTCGCAATAAACTCGTAACACTGAGTTGACAGAACTAGCACAGGTATGCTTATTGGTCCGATACACAGCAAAAGGCGTGATAGCAACTAAAAGGTAAACAGCATCCGCCAATAAAGTGAAGTCATTACGTTATGAAGTGCCTAGAAACGGTAACAAATGCGGTATGTCCAGGGAAACATTGTTGATTTCTTCCTGTCGTTTCTGCACTTCCTAATGCTACTTTCCATACCTTGATTTGTATTAAACACCGAGATATAACTTCCCATATATTTAAAGGTGTTAAGTTGTTCTACTTTAGCACCATTTATAACTTTTTGGATCTTATGTTATGTTTTCCTTCGCCATAATTTTGGATTTATTAATAGATATTTTCACATTATATTCTTGTAAAATATATTCAGTTCCATAAGTTACTTTGCAGTGCATCTTCTATTTCTGCCAGAGGTAATTAGTCGTCTGCAATCAAGGTTGTATTAATATATCTATTTCCTCCAAGGCGTATCCTTTTGGGAGTGTTTAGCTTCCGCTCCTCCAGTATTTTATTACTTATATAGTGAAAAGAAATGGTGAGAAACTGCATTCCTGTCTAAGTCCTTAGTTTACCTTTATGGCAATTTCATTGTTGAAAATTATCTGGGCATTACTTTGATTCAATTTTACAAATTTTCAGATGCTTCCTTCTGTTCAACTCTATCAAAGGTTTTCTCATAGTCTAAAACAATAGCTGCAATGGTAGGTTGAACTCTCTTCTTTCTCTGTGAATTGTTATAGTATAAATATTACACCTATACGTAAACTCCCTTTACGTAAACCACATTCGTCTTCTTGTATGAGCCGTTAATAGGTTTGTTATCTATAACCTAATCCAAACGCTTAAAACAACACATTTTCATGGCAAAATTTTCAAGTTCTGCTCATGCATATTCTAACTCACCTTGTTATCATTATTGTAAAAGGTATTGTTAAGTTTTGTAGGCATATAATTCAGTCAACATTTCATAATATTTTGGAAAAATCTTCATGATTCTTCCTATGTTGTATGTTTTGCATTTTTCGCCTTAAAATAATTTCTGTTATTAGCGAACCGAGCGTTCTAGATATTCTATTCGGTCAGTACTCTGTGAAAAACATTTGAAAACTCAAGCCTCACTTTCCAACAAGTGATGCACAGTTGAGAAATGCAGTGTTTCCTATACGTAACATCACGTCTAAATTAAACGCTAGGCGTAGTTTTTAGTGGTATATTGCAATTAGTATTAAGTAAGGTCAGAACAACCAGTGACTTCTTTTTGGTTTTCAAAACGATTAAAATCTGTGTACTGCATGTAATTTTCCGTATTTATTTTGATATTTTATTAATAAGTATGTTCAAAAAATTGTATGTGTTACATTCACATGACTTTCTCTACTCCCTATCTATATTAGTGAATATACAAACTATTCTTCCTAAAGCTTATTTTTCTATCTACTACATTTAATCCAAAAAACCTTTGCAAACATAGCTAGTTAGCTACATTACACACTTCGTTATAAATACAAAGAGAACAGTGATACTCGAATGTTTAAGAACTGGACGCTATATGCTGGACTTAAAATTCCATACTGTTTCCATGCAACCAGGAGAAACAACTGAAAATCGATGGGACTTTATAAGAAGACAAGTATTTAGCAAATCGAACCTTTAATAACGGATATCTCAGAAATGGTTTTTGCCACCAAAAAACTTATTTTAAGTAAACTTTGTGTTTTAAAGAGATATATATTTTGTGTGCTATGTTTTTGTCTATCGTTTAACGTTTACAGGTTATAGAGGATTTTACAAAACTCCTTCCTAAAGAAGAGGAGTTTCTAGGCTATTCCCAGAAAATTCAACATATACATTTATTTTTCGTGTAAATGTCTCACATATACGGTATTTTAATCAAAATCGTTATAGCAACTTTTTAGAAAATAAAAAATTTCGAAAAATGTTCCATGTAAATTGCAGTTAGGCATGGGGGGATTTTCCTGAAAATCTTCGTGTCGCATCCTGAAAGATACTGAACTTAAATACCACGTTTAGTATTTATTCCACTTTTCGTTTTTCGTTATGCTGTTCACAAATAGACAGATACACAGACACACGGACACACAGACTCACACATACGGATATGTTTCCATATATGCTTTATTTGGATTCAATGTGCCTCAAAACATATATTTTCGATAAAATCTTAATATCGAATTTCTGGGTGGAATGCAATACTTGCCCTATTTGCTACACGTAGTAGGGAAAGTAATATACAAAGCCTATTTTTAAACTAATGAAATGTATCCATTTAAAACCCCTAAAGTATACATTCACATTCACATTTTTCCTGTCCCTACTTATGATACAAGGTAATAGATGTAGCGCTAGTTTTATTCCTTAGGATGTAAATACTGGCAATATGCCCAAACTGTCGTGTAGACAAAATTTGTCATGGAGACGAGGCTTAATGTTATAAAAGCCTTATAGGAGCTACTCATTGCCAATAAATGGGAGGCATTTCATTGGCTAAATGATAGCCTAAATAATGTGCAATTTACGCTACAATGAATGGTCGAGGATGAGGGTTACTCGGTCGTATATTCGGCGAGCAGAAATCCGGGTTACAAGTCTGCACAGTCTTGTGCGGGACATTCGCGTAATTTATGTGAGCCCAGTGCTTGCAAACTGGTGAGTGAAAGGAACGATGAAAAGGGAGAGGGAGGAATTTGCATTTTGCAAGAGCAACATTTGGGGTAGCGCTCCGTCCTGCATGTAACGGCTGACAATGGCAAGGAAAAGGAAGGGCGGGAGCGCTATAATATCATTAAAGTGTTTACTTAATGCCGCGACATTAAATACTTGCAGCACTTTTCATTTAAACATGAAATTGTTGTCGCTTAAAAATATCCACGAGCGGCACCAAGTTAAACAATTCAACGCTGGCTGCCACCATTTTGTTAAACTTCAACTTTCAAAATGCTAATTTTCGTTTCCCTTAATGAATACATGAGCGCACCCCTTGGCAGCGGCTAATTATGCTTGTACCTGCTAGAAATTCGAACTGAAGTTTAATTAAAACAGTACCAGTCCTTATTGTAGAGGTGAAGGGCGCTGCACCACTATTTGTTGGTTATCTAGCTTTCAAGTTCTCAGGTGACACTACAAAGAAGCTTAATTACTTCATAGAATTCCTTTAACTTGGATACAGTTTCTTATAATCATGTATCTTTGTGTAACCTAATGTGAGAGCAACCCCTCCTAGCGTTGCTTATATACACTACAATCTGCAGGACGAAGAGAAAGTACGGTATTATTTACATATTACTTCTGGCAGCTTCGCAGCTAACAGCCTCAAAGTTTCAAAATTGTTTTATTCAAACTTAGTTTCACCAAAATACTGGTCTTTCAGCGGTGTATTTGTTCCGAGAGTTGCTGCATTTAGCAACAACTGCGAGTGTATTTTTCACCACCAGTAACTGAAGATAACGGTGGCTTAACATGTATTTTCTAAACACAATTTTCATTGTCCTATGCAGCTAAATTTCCAAGAATATATTTTAAAAGTTATTACAGGTATGGGTTATCATCGGAGGGGGACATTTCGCGCACTGCGACTAGCGAGATTTATATGGTTACTACACCCCAGGAGGAAGAGATGAGGTGAAGGTACCATAGACAGACAGGCCACAGAGACGCGCAGAAGTCCCTAACATTTCCAAGCCCGCACACCTGTCGCCGAGAGAGTGCGACGAACCACCCACAATCAAGCAGCCCTCTGGTATCCCGGAAATACTCCTTACATTGAGCATGTGTACACGCCTTCTGTTCGCACTGTCATACACCTCGAAACCTAGAAGCACACCGGAAATCTGAGAAGGAAACGGAATGAAAGGGGAAGGAAATCGTGGTAGAGAGGAAACCAGCCACCATTTGCCTGCCGACGCCGGGAAAACCTTGAAAACCCCATGGATCAGAGTGGGCGTTGACCGGAGATCTAACCCGGGACCTCCCGAATGCGAGTCGCACACGTTACCTTGACGCTAAATCGCTCGGTCAAATATATTATATTCATTTGTCTTTGTCTAACTAGTATCGTTATATAATTTATAATTTATTCCAACAAAAGCTTAACTTCCTATCTGTTAAATGCTTACCCAGATACATTCATTCACAATAAAGAGAACGTCTGTGGCTATTTCCATAAACTTAAAGATATAAGTTTTACTAGACTTGTAAATACTTTAAATATGGGGTAGTTTGGGGTGGGAAATTTTCTTCAAATTCATCTTTTCGTAAGATGCTGAACTTAAATATCAAGTTTGGAATGTAACCAACTTTAAGATTTTTAATTGTGCCGTTCACAAACAGATTATACAGATACATGCGGATCTTTTACAAAAAGCGTTTTTAATTCAGTGCACTTCAAAATATGCATTTCTCAATCTCGAATTTTAGGATCGAATCCAATACTTCATCTGCAGTTTCTTGCTTTTATGGATTATTGAAATGCGTTCGACTGTGTTAAAGACAAGCACTCTGATATATTATTCCTATTAATAATGGAAATGAAGCAAGTAAAGTGTAAAATAATAAATAAGTACAGTTAATAAAAATAAAAAAATGGTTTTATTCTTGCTAAATTTGTTTGTTTGGTGAAATTATGGAAGAAGGTTTTGTCAGGAAAAATTAGAATGGCACCACAGGGAATATGCAAGAAAGCTTAGTTCTCTATAAAGATTGACGTAAAAACGATATCGAAAAATACAACTCGGAGATTAAGACAGGGTTTTATTCTCTGACCAAAGCTTTTTCAGTGGATGATACACCGGAAATGCTGAATACAGTTGAAGCCAATGCGCTCTGTTGTGTGTTACAAAAGGAAAATACGGAAATTGGGAAGAAGGGAAGTAGGAAATTCCCGGGTGACAGCCATTTCCAATGCCACCGCGGGAAGCTGGGTAAGGATTGGGTAGTTAGGTTAAGCATTTGTTAGTATTTGGATTTAAATATTTTTTATTGGTAGAATAAACGCTTTATCAAGCACTGTTGGTCTTGGTTCCATGAGGAACTCTGCTCACCAAATCCGTACCCAAATTTCCACAACATCTAATTGTAATGTACACATCAATTGTCGGACTGCAAAGGAAATTAAATTGCTGAGAATCATATTGTAAGCAATGGGAAATAATAGTGAATGAAGTGAAAGCAAAAACATTCGTTCAACAACGGAGAGGCAGCAAGAATATCTGTACATACGCACGGCAGACATTGGAGAATGTTTAAATATTTACATATCTAGGCGATACATTATCAATGAACGGAACGT
This sequence comes from Deroplatys truncata, assembly GCA_030765065.1. Lineage (NCBI taxonomy): Eukaryota > Metazoa > Arthropoda > Insecta > Mantodea > Mantidae > Deroplatys > Deroplatys truncata. The sequence goes on from CM060986.1 coordinate 68,332,239, forward strand.
GAAGGAAGCACATGATCATCTTGAAACGTAAATCCATAGTTAAACTAGAGAGTCATTATTCTCTCTTATGGCAGTTCCCGATATGCTACAGAAATTTGGGGGTGGGAAAGTAGTGAAAAACTGAACCAAATCCATTCGCATTTTTGAAGTGAATTCTACAGGTAGAGCGCCAAAGATTGTGGGCTTCTTAAAGAATTCAGATTATAAAATAAAACCACATTTAAAAATGGAGGCAGTTAAATAGTAATTGCGCATAGCCACTTCTACCTGCGGCGTGTTTCAGGGAGCAAGTACGTGAAGGGTGCTAGCAACGAAACTGTGCAAGGGCTTAAAAGAAATTGGTATGGGATACATTTGCTTACGTGGGAGGGACGTGGGATGTAGTGAGTGGAAGGTAAGTCAGAGACGAATGCGTGATATTGACAGACTAAATTTGGAATCACAGTGTGCGGGTAAAATTTCACTCAACAGTGTTAAATTGGACTGGGGAGGGAGGCCAATTTAGATGCCTATACATGAGAACAAAGAAGCAGTTTAGCGTGGATAACATTAGATGCCTGGAAAAGAAATAAATTAATTGCCGACACCAGAGTGAGAATACGTCCACTCTGTAGGGAAGGGGAAACAAGGAATCATATTCTGGCTGAGTGCAAAGAAATAAAATTATTAACAAAGAAATATTTACCATCACAACTTCTGAATTACAGTGGGGGAATAAAGGCTTGCTTAGAGTAATGTCAGACGAAGAATATCATAAACTGGGGACGTTCTAGTTAAGATGTAAAGGAGATTAATTTGTTGTGAAGAATTAATGGGGTGGTACATAAGAGTCCGGATTAGAGCACTGTGTATATTGTGGCATGTGGTGAGGTAATATATTTGTTATATTTGTGGCTGGCATCATTGTATCGTTATATGTTAGAACTGGCAACACAGACCGGTAATGACGTCATGGTAGTGGGGGTTAAAGCCGGTTCTCAGTAGTAGCGTCTGACGCTAAGTAAGAGTCTATTGGAATGCAGTGAACAGTGAAAATGGCAGGGTGGGACGCTCCGTCGAACGGAAGATAACATGTAACTTTATTGAATTTGAATACACTGTGTACATCCAAATTGGTTCCATGTAAATTAATAATGCAGCTAGTTCCTTCTCTCTTTCCATACCATGATCTAGATATATTTTTAGGAATTTTCAGGTATTAGGGAACTTAGTTGAGCTCGCCCCTGTCGGACCTCATGTAGTTTGTAAACCACTACCTCGCTCTACCCCCCGTGAGTTAAAGAAAATGTAGAGGTTACGGCAATATTTAATGTTACTTTTTTATTTCCTTTGAAATTTATGTATTGAATTTAATTCAATATTTTTAGAAGAGGGAATGCATGCAGAACTTTTAAAAATAAGTTAGATCGATAACAAACCAGAGACTCCCGAATCTATTTAATATGTGTTGGAATGGATGTCAGATATACAGTTCTTGGGACAAGTTATAACTAATTAAAAAGGTGTTATAAATAGAAGTGAAAATTCCCGGGGGATTAGTATCTTAAATACAGTGTATAAATTATATGCAAAAATATTAAACAGAATATTACGAATCATTACAGATGTGTTACTCTTATAAGAACTATATGGATTTAGAAAGGAATGATCTATACAGATACCACTTTCACAGAAGGAAAAGAAGGAAATTAACCTTGAAACCCATATAGTATATTGACTAGGAGAAAGCGTTTGATCGTGCAAGTAGAAAAAAGCTCTCATAAATCCTGATTCGTATCGGATATCCTAATTTTCTAATTGAAGTATTAAAACGCCTATATTAGGACTCTATAATTAGCATAACGTTTGGAAATGGAAGATACAATACCATAAATGAAGGTGTAAGAAAGGGTTGCACTTTGTTTTCAAATTATATTGACGATTTGATCAGAGAGTGATTGTTTAAAATCAATGGAAGTGTTTGTATTGCTTCAAATTTTATATTTAAGACAATCCTACTTGCGGTTGATTAAATAACTAGGGGTAAAACAAGAACTGCAAAGAACACTGCATACATTGCACAGGCCATATGAGTATTATAATTTTAAAATTTCGACAAATAAGAGAGTGACCTTCCAAGGCAGATATACCTACTATGAGGGAGTATTTTTAAAATTTAAATGATTTCAGTCTAATTATATAATATAAAATTCAATAACTGCCCGCCTTAAAGCAATGTGTGTATAATATAATATATAAAATGTATGTAATAGGCATTGTATTAATATTTATATTATTGTATACATGTATAATAATGTTATGTGAATGTATTATGTAATTTAATCATGTAGAAGCTGTGACAGTAGAGGCCGAAAGTTGCTAACAATGAAGTAACAATGAGGTAACCTTGAGGCAATAATAAATTAGAAAGTTTAATAATGCTACTAGTAATTCTTGGAAACAGTAATGTAATATTTAAAACAGTTTATAAATAGCCAATAAACAACCAGAGAAAGCTTAAGTGAAATAAAAGTATTCTATTGGAGTAGGATTAGCCAATCAGAAACTGAAATTGAGCAAATTGTACAAATTCAGAAGTCAGTTGCTAGTAGACAGCGTTCCTAACCGGACGCGAGACGCGTCCTCGAGAAGTTTAATACGTATGCAGTGTGAGACGAATATTCATTAAAGCGGGAAAATAAAGTTTACGTGTTAAAAAGTACAAGTAATTAATAAATAATCTCACAGCTTTCTATATAAGTGAAGTGTTATTTAGTAATGTGAAGGATCAATAAATGGAGTGAAGTAAAAATTATAATTTGTGTAAGCCTACATTCTTTCGCCGCATCACCCCCTGCAAAGAGACACATGGTTCTACAAATTAATACTGATGCAGCCGAGACAAGCCTAAATATATAGAATATTTAAAGAAAACATTAAAATACAAAGTTGATTCCTAAACTTAGGGCGAAGGCCACCGGAAAGTAAACCATCTTAAGTTTTTGACTCCCCAACAGTTGAACTACAATACAACTCCTCCTTCAAAAATAAACCTCCTTCAACTATTAAAACCAAAATTGTAGTATATCTACTATACTGAAGCAATTGACGAGTTTTAAATATTTACGAACACATGTGAGCTATAAATATGAAAATAATCTTAATAATTAACTGCGCATGGTTCAGCAGATATGTGGCAGAAGTATAAAACTAAATACAGTTTTATAAGGTAGTGACTGTACCTGCTTCCCTATATGCATATGAAACATACATATTAATTATATCTGACAAAATATCAGTAAAGGTTGGACCCTTTTGGATAAAATATCAAACGAAAAAGTTAGAAGAGTTAAGGATGATTTCTCAGGATGAAAAAAGTACAAATTACAAAAAATAAATGGATACAGCATGTCGACTGAATGTTATCAAGAAGGACACCAAGACACTTATTGTACTATAGGCCTAATCTAAAGGTAGAATACATCCGGGAAGATCAAGAAAACTGTATCAGATACATTTTGAAAGCCGGCATTCTTGCTTAATCACTGAAGTGCAGAAGAAGAAAAAGATTTTTAAACGTTTTAATAAAACTCATTAGAGCGCTTTTGGAAAATAAGATGTAAGGAAGCATTTTTCTTGTGAAAGTATGTTTCGGATTGTGAATGCTTGCAGCAAATGTTCATATTAGGGCAATAAATGCGTCTGATAATACTATTAAGTTTAACATTTTGTCTTATTTTATGTTTAAGGAATGCTATCACACGGCAATTCGCATATTTTTCTCCTTAGATTATGGTGAAATTGAAATACACATTTTATTTTTAAATGGCATTGTTTCTCTACCTTAGGTATCAGAGAGATGGAGTGAACAAAAACATATATAACCTCACAATATGACCAATTGTACATATATGTCAAATGAAACAAAAAATCACCGAAGTTTGGCAGATTACCTTGTTTCCCGTTAGCAAGAAAAGCACATCTCAGTTTGTATTCCTAGTGGTAATAAGCATTCAAAATAAGAAAAAAGAGAGAAATGAAATATTCATTCATTTGTTATCATTACGAATAATAGATGACGTGCCAGTTTAAATTACATCTAATACAGCGTCTAGTTCAGGAAATTCCCTTAGCCTATTATCTTTTGTAAAGTCATTGAGATTCTCCCCTAAATTTCATTTATTTGCCTCTTCTTCTATTCACCATTTCTTTGCGTTCTCTGTTGTATGAGAGGGTTGCGTCCCTTGTGTGTGTTCCAATCTTGAGATCATATCTTCTTCAATCTTCCCTTAGTTCCATCTCATGTCGCCTGAGATGAATGAGAGCGGGATATCTAATTATTTTTCTCATCGATGGGTCCAAGAAGACTGAGTAAACTTAACGAAGGTCACAAAGTGAGGACATCACAGAAACTCGTATCTGACAAGCAAATCTTGAAGCTTCGTAAATTACAATTTACAAGAGAAAGGCAAATGTGATTTGTGGAGTAAATCATGTTATGTTCGTGCTATCGTAAATAACTCGTCTAATTTCTAAACTATAATTTATTATAGGGAAATTTCCAAAAATAACCATGTAGTCATGCAGTAAAAATGTGTAAAAAAATCGTTTTAAAAAGAGTAATGAATTATTATTAAATTTGGAACAGGGTTGAACCATATAAGCAAATCCATACAGTGTGGAAATAAATAAAGCCTTGCAGGTATACCGATAGGTTTAATACACTAAAAATATAGATCTGCTTAAAGAAAAATGTGAATTTTTCCAGATTTTGAACACTTATCTAAATTCTGAATGTCACTTCACGTTTTGATCTAATTCAACTTTCACCGGGACTTCACTTAGTTCACTCCGTTACTTCACTATTGTGAACTAGATCCCCTGGGACTTCAATTAGTTTTTACAATTACTTCACTTTCTTCGTGACATAGCGGCGTAACAAAACACGCACGATGTACCTTCTTTGGCTGGGGAGCCGAACACAAGACTTCTCTAATATCTCGAGGAAGCAGCATGGGTCAGTAGTCGTCACAAGTTGCTCGGAAAACGGCACTTTTCGTCGCACTGAAACGCACTTGCTAAATCGCTCGCTATCTGACCCTCAATCGCGAGAATGCTTGCTTATATGGACACATGTTCTGGAAGCAGGGGTATGAAAACTTCCAGAAGATTCTGGTTATCTGTCGATAGCGCTTTTGGTGATTACGGTGGCCAATGTCGCGACTTATCTCTGTTTACGTCTCCAAAGCCTGACGCCGCCGTCCCGATAACCTTGGGCTATAGTCGCTGCATCGCACTATAGTTTAAAAACTATATGGGAGAATTAACCCTTTCCGAGACATTAGTTGCTAATTGTTTAAGTTTCCCAATACATAAAATGTTTAAGTGCTAAGTCACTATTCTTTTGTTTCTCGTTATGGCATGCAAAGACTAATGAGTTGTAAAGCCAGTATATATGGAGAAGCGTTTAAACATTTGCATATCGCTTCAGTCCCCTGTAATGAAACTCTTTCTGCAAACGTTTATCTCGAGTAAAATAAACTAGATAGACAAACAAACGATAGTGGGTAGAGAAAGTAAAGTGAAAGTAACACATTAGATTTTTTTCATATAACACTTAACAGTGTCACCGGCATATGGTTTAGACTAGTGCAGAAATACTTTTTTGAAGTCATAAATACTGAGGCATTAATGAGAAAGTTCTGTGAAGAACAAAGTTGATAATTCCTAACTTTGATAATGCGATGCAGCGGCTGTGGTCCAAGATTGTCAGCTTCGGGTAGAGGGAAAAAACAAAGATAAGTAGCTCTCGCCAGCGTAAACACTGGAAGCGCTATTGTCACATAACCAGAATCTTCTGGATGTTTCTCCTTCTCGAACGTTCTAGATGTCTGTGGAAATTTACAACGCAATCACATACAATCATACACAATCAATACAAAATCACACACTACACAGGTGTCTTGAACAAATTTTCATTGTTGAGATACACAATCACTTTACAGCATAAACACAGCGCAGCGATTGAAGCACAGCTGATAAAGATAACTTTGAATGCGTCATGCGCCACCAGTTGCGCATTGCAAAAGTACCGAGGTGAATGCAGTACAGGCTGCTACGCATACAGCCAGTCTGTGGCCTCACCTTAAAACGTCCTCACGGCATACGCATAGAAACAAGCATTTTAATAATGTGTTTTGTTCTTAGTCAACACATTATATATGATAGCACTATATTTATCCCAAATACAATATTATCAGAAAATACTCGATTACAGTTTAGTTATATACCATGAAATAATTTTAAGCACATTAATATATGCTGTAGTTTTCCCACCTTTGCAAAAATAAGAATTGAGTGTACTTATGAACCCTCTTTAACTACTGTGGTCCTTAGCGTCTTATTCTATATTGGGCATGAAAGACCGGTAATTTGGCTCAGAGGCCTCTTTATCAGGCTTGAGATTCTTTTAAGCACCGTCAATCTACGACACGAGACCACCGGCTTTACTTTCCTTCCGAAGGAAGGCATACTAAGGATTTTTAAGTCCGAAAAAATACATCGCCTTCACCGGTTTTGAACCTGCGACCTCGGGAACTAGAGTCTAGCATAATAGGACGACCCCACTTTTGCAGAATTCCTCTGTCCATAAAACCACATGATCCCAGGTCATGTAGGGAAATATTTTTCCATTTTTCTTTTGCCCCAAGGTTTGGGTATTTGGTATACAACGGGGGGATACATCTCGCACACTGCAACCTATGTGAGCTCTATTACGGCTACCCCCCCAGGAGGAATGGATGAGGTCAAGGAACCACAGGAGGCCTCAGGCCACAGAAGTCCCTAACAGCTTCTGGCTCGAAGACTCTTCCCACTACTGGAGCTGCCCAGAGAGGGCGATAAACGACACGTCCAACCAGCAACATAGAAATTACTATTTACTCGGAGCAAGCATCCGCGCCATTTTACCAACACCCAGTGTTGTCAACTCTAATAGCCAAGATTTCAGTAGAAAGTGTTCGAAATTTTCAGTAGGTACAGCCTAAGACAAAATAAATGACAGCAGCCAGAGAGGAGTTCGATTCGGAAAAAGTCGGAAGCATTTGCTGACGCGGCGTCCACAATACACAATTTACTACCACCCTCCGTTCGTTTCAAAGCTATGCGGTAACTAGAAAGATGTCTTCTAGTTTGGCTGTATGCATGGTAGCCGAGCGGTGAAACGCATGTGTCTCGTAATTGGAATAACTTAGGTTCTATTCCTTGGAGTAGATGCTTTTTATTGCTTAAATATTCATTTGTAAAATATAGCCAATGTCGTACGTTTTCCATGCATAAGATATCTATTAACTTTAGGAAATTCATGCTAAAATACAAACAGATTATGGAAACAGTATGGAATTTTAAGGGCAGTGTATAGCGTTCATTTGATTATCGCTGTTCTCTTTGTATTTAAAACGAAATGTGTGATGCAGGTATTTTTGCAAAGATTTATTTGGATTAAACATCGTAGATAGACAAGCTTTAGCAAGAATAATTTGCACTAATGAGGACAGAGGTTAGGGAAAGTCATGTGAATGTATCACATCAGATTCTTCATTTAGGATCATAATATTGACTCATTTATTATTTACTTTAAAAATTAAATGGAGGATGTTTCAGTTTTTATGTGTGAGTATAAAATCAAATAAGCCTTAGCAGTTGGACATTACATTATGGTGTGCGCAATAAACATTGCGTTTTTGGGGAGGGGAATTCAATTGTTCTCAGGATACGAACCTCAGTAGTCCTAATTACTGATACCGGCTTATAACCACACAGCTATCAGCGCATGCTTAGTGGCTGGGACTCAACATAAAACGTGACAATAGAACGAAGCTAAAAGCATGCGTCCCGAGACACCATTGTGACCCGGCCGCGGAAACGATTTGGACTTAGACAAATTTTGTTACTTGCTGGGGTGAAGGCCAATAGGTTCCCAGTAAATATTAAATTTTAATCACCCCAACACGCACATGGGGGGAAACGTAGCACAGAAATGGCGAGAGGACCAGGACCTTGGTGACTACATTCCAATGAAGGCGTGGGTTTTTTAACAACTTATACACAAATTTCACATAACTCGCATTACCTGTGGTTTATTAATAAAACAATTAGTGGCCCTGCATTACACACAGGGAATAAAGGATTGAGGGGAGATGCGTCGCACACGCGATCTACTCCTTACACTCTTACTCAACAAATAACGCTCAAACACACAAAGAAGTAACGCTAATATCTATCCACCCTCTCCAACCCTGACTAGGCACGCCGGCCAGAGCTGGCGAGTGTCATACCAGACGGAATTCTAACAAGTCGAAAGAAATAATAACTCACCCCAAAAATACCGTCGACAATGTTACGCTTCAATGCGTCTGATATGACTAAACACACTCACGCGCCACAATATACGCCTCAAGAGTCTGCTCATTTTTTTTGCTAGGGTGTACATATATTAAACGTAATATTATAACGGACTGGCTTCATGGTTCAGTTGTTAGGACGCTTTCCTGATGTTTCAAGGATGTTGGGTTCCATTTCCTGCTGGCCTCGAGATTTAGTTTTATCTATCTATTTTTATAAAGAAAAAGTCCTAGAAATACGAGAGTATGATGTATGGGGGCGAGTCTGCTTATGTTGCGTTATTTAATAACCAGTTAGCCTACAATTTATAACTTCCAAGACTGTCACATGGAAGCTCCTAAATATCATGCATGTGATCTTTAGATTTATAAAGCTGGAATTTCGTTATTGGCTTTAGCAATTGCTTGAATTAAAATATCAGGAAATTTTCTCGCTCGTTAAATAATTCCATAAATCAGTAGTCAAGTGAAAAAAATCAGTAAGGCTGGCGGCACAACCACACGCCACGAAACCTAGAAGCATACCTGAAACTTGAGAAACAAACTGAATGAAAGGTAAATGGGGTAAACGAAACCGTGGTGTTTGAGAAACCACCTCAACATTCTCCTACCGACAAGGATAAACCACGAAAAACCCAAGGTCAGAACGGGAATTGAACCGAATGTCGGTTTCATGCCATGCCACGGGCCAACTGGCTCGCTAAGTCTTGTGCTTTTTTTATTTTCTCTACTACGTATAGTAAGTAGGGGAAGTATTGTGTTCCACCCAAAAATTGGATACCGAGATTTCACCGGAAATATATGTTTTGAGGCCCACTAAATCCAAAAAAAGTATTTTTGGAAACATGTCCGTCTGTGTGTGTGTGTGTGTGTGTGTGTGTGTGTGTGTGTGTGTGTGTGTGTGTGTGTGTGTAAACAGCATAACTCAGAAACGAACAATCGGATAAACACCAAACCTGGTATTTAGGTTCAGTATCTTCCAGAGATGCGACACGAAGGTTTTCAACAAAATCCCCCCACCCCAGAGTACTCTTTACATGGAACATTTTTCGAAAATTTTAATTTTCTCAAAAATGGCTCTAACGATTTTGAATAAAATATCATATGTTTAAGATATTTTCATGACAAATGGAAATATATATCTCAAATTTTCTGGGAATGTCTCCAAAGGTATTCTTCATTGTGAACGACTTTTGCATAACTGGTAAACCATAAGAGATAGACAAAATTTTACTACACAAAAAATGTAGATCGCGTTAAAATACACAATTTATGTTATATACTTTTTTTATTAAGTGAACCATTTTCGAGATATTGCTTGTTATTCCCTTAAATTTTTCAATACTTACACTTTTTCTCAAATTCGTTATTCATTTTTTTTGTCCTGGTAATGCAAACAGAATGGAATACTCCACTTAGCAACCAGCTCTTAAAATATTTGACTAGCTTAAAGCCTAGCAATTCCTATTGCATCTACAAGAAAATTAGCAATAAGATTAACATCTCGATATCTCGATTAACATGAAGCATATGGGGAATAAGCGTTTGTAAAAATAGTTTGTACAAGAGTAGAGAAAGTCATGTGCAACACATCAGATTTTTCAACTCTCGTTGACAAAATGTAGTCAATAAAAAAGCATTATGGTGTATTTCGTATGAGTCATTTCTTTTATTTTTCTCTTCCATTTCTCAACTAGCTATTCTACCTAGTTAGTCCAAGCGCGAACTTTCCTTTCATTGAGAAATTTCTTCCTTGAAAAGAAGCTAAAGCGAATTCAATGGAATTGGCAGGCGAGGAGAGCTTGGCACGAACATCATGTCTCTTCAAGTAACAAACAAAGTTCCCCAACACCTTGCTGCTCATTTCGAAGCCTTGTTCGTGTCTCTGTCCTCAAATCACCCCTCGGAAAGAAAGGGGTAGGCACAACCCGAAACTAGCAGGGGAAATGCGTTTTATTTCCTACAAACAACTTGAAACAAATAGTACGAGCCCACCTACCGTGTCTGCCTTGCGTTCAAAAGGTCCCAAGTTCGAATCTCGGTTAGGCTGAGTTACCTGGTTAAGGTTTTTTACCGGGGGTTTTCCTTATCCTGTGAAGACTGAGGCAGTATTTTTATCACTTAAATGATATCAGTCTAATTATATAATATAATTTAATAACATCCCGCCTTAAAGCAATATGTGTATAATAATATATAAAGTGTATATTACAGTCATTGTATTATGTTTATTTTATTATGTATATGTATAATAATGTTATTGTGAATGTATTACGTAGTCCAACAATGTAGGAGCTGTCAGAATAGAAGCAAGCTGCTTTCCGTAGCAAACAGAATTACAAAGTAAAAGCCCGAAGTGCTCACAATAAGGTAACCTTGAGACAACAATGAATTAGGAAGTTTAAAAAGGCTACTAATAGTTCCTGGAAGAATAATAATGTAATATTTAAAACAGATTATAAATAGCCAATCAAAAGCTAGAAAAGCTTTAAGTTAAATAAAAGTATTCCATTGGAGTAGGTTTAGCCAACCAGAGACTTGAAATAGAAAAAATATACAAATTCAAGCGGTAGACGCTACAAAGAAGCGTAACCAAGCAGTTCGGTTCGGTACGGGTTCAATGTAAGACATGAAAATTCATTACGGCGAGAATAATATAACGTTTACCTGTTAAAAGTGCAATTAACAATAATCTCACAGCTCTAAAGTAGGATATATCAGTGAAGTGTTATTTAATGGTATGAAGGATTAATAAAAACAAGTACAATACAATTATAATTTGTGTAATCCTTCATTCTTTAGCCGTACCAGTCCTGATAAGAAATACGTGTTTTGAAAATTACTACTGACGAAGCCGAGGCATACATATATAATATTTAAATCAAGAACATTAAAATAGTTATTACCCATAAAGTAAACGTGGGGCGAAGGCCACCGGAAAAGTAAACGTGGGGCGCACAATCCTAGAAACAATCTCCCGCAAAATTGGCATCCATTACGTGCGTGGTCTAAAACAGCTTCAAATTTAGTGCCTAAACGTGATGCAACCGCTACAACAATTGAAACCCCTTCAAGACGAATGTTTGGTAACTCTAAGCTCTAGGACCCCTGGCTCATTTGAGCATCTCTTTAAGCATTCCGTTCATTCACCGTCCGATGTGATCTAATCTGTTTAAAGGACGTTAAACTACAAGAAAAAAATCTTATATGTTACATTCAGATGATTTTCTCTACACTCAGAGTCGTCCTCCGTGGACTAGTGATACCATGCTAGCCTCTAGTTCCCCAGGTCACGGGTTCAAACCCGGCGGAGGGCGATGGATTTTTTCGGGCGTAAAAATCCTTAGCATGGCTTCCTTCGGAAGGGAAGTAAAGCCGGTTGTCCCGTGTCGTAGATTTACGGCACGTAAAAGAACCTCAAGCCTGATAAAGACGCCTCTGAGCAAAATTACCGATCTTTCCCGCCCAATATAGAATGGGACGCTAAGGACCACAGTAGTTAAAGAGCGTTCATAAATAAAAACTCAATTTTTTTCTACACTCAGTTGCTTATTAGGGGTACACAAATTATTCTTACGAAAGCTTATTTTCCTTTTTGCTTCGTTTTAATCGACATAAACCTTTCCGGAAATAGCTGCATTACACATTTTGTTGTAGATACACTGGGGATACCGATAATCCAATATTTTAGAACTAATCGCTACATGCTGTCCTTAAAATTCTGTATTCTTTCCATGATATTGTGAGAAACAGCTGAAAATCGACAGGACTGTAAGAATGGCTAAGTACTGAACAATTAATAATGGACGTCTCGGAAATGTTTGATACCACCAAAAGTTTTAAATAAATTGTGTTTTGAAGATATCTACATTTTTTGTGTAGTACGTTTCATTCATCACCTAAAGTTTTCCAGTTATACAAGGTTGTACAAAATTCCTTCCGAACGAAGTGTAAATATGTTTAATGTATAGTATTTTAATCAAAATCGTTATCGCCATTGTTTAGAAAATCAAAACTTGGTAAAATGTTGCATGTAAAGGACTGTTTGCGGTTGGTGGATTTTCTTGAAAAACTTTGTATCGTATCTTTGAAAGATACTGATCCTAAATACTAATTTGGGTGTTTATCCAACGTTTTGTTTTGAATTATGCGTTCGCAGATAACCATACACATACAGACATACTCACACAAGGAATGTTCTCTAAAAATAATTTTTAGGTGATCAAGGGGTCTCAGATCATGTATTTCTGGTGAAATCTCGGTATCGAGACTCTATCTACTATATAGGTGTAGATAAATTAAAAATATTGTACTATTAAAGTATTTTACCATATTTAAGTTGTAAAACCGAAATAACATTAACTTATTCGCATAGAGGACTTTACCTGTGCAGTCTTTGGAGATTAAATAACAAAAATAATTAGAGAATTTTAAAATTCTATGTTTAATCTTCACTTTTTTACTATTTTGAAATCTTTTCTAAACAAAGTTATATCGTGAGAAACGTAACGTGGCCAGGAAAATGACTATCTCGTACAATAACATCTAAAGAGTAGGTATATGTGAATTTTTCATTGGTGGAAAAAGTCGCATGAGTGTATTACTTAAGGATTTGAAATAAAACCGATATTTATAATCAACAAAATTGAAGTTTAAGTGCAGGGTTTACCTGTGTGTTGACAAGGAAAGTAGTTTAAGAAACCAATTTTTGAAAGGTATGAATCGACCGATAATACAATGTTTAAATGAGTAAATACATAACTTGCTAAGACGGTTGTCTGATTCACGAAATAATAATATACCCGTATACAAGAATCAAAAGTTATTTAATAGAAGATATATAAATAAATATTGTCAGCAAATTAAATAAAATATTACCTTGATGAAGGGTCTCGCAAAGTTATAGGCAGTAAAAGAAGAGGTTAGACTTCATTCGGTACTATTTCATTTACCCTGGCTAGTTCTAATAATGGCTAATGCATAGACAAAAATAAACTGAGTAGCACAACTAGGACACAGTTGCAGTAACGCAGAGAACTAAAAGAAAAATAATGCGGTTTATGGAGTACTGCATTGCAGGTCAAAGATAATAATTATAAATCAGTTATGTGTTTCGCTTGTCTGCTTGCCAAGAAACACGTTTAGATTCGTAGCTCCATAAATGTAAGAATGAGAGATACGTTCAGATATAAACATTGTACAACAATTTAAGTACCACTGCTAATACATCGAGCAGAAAATTGTGCATGAAACACAAAAAAGTGCTTATATACAGGGTGATTCTAAACCACATAAACAACGCTTTGTGTCTTGTGCGGGGATGCAAACTGGTTGTTGTAACAAAAAAGGTACTCATTTCCGATAAAGTATGTTCGATATGTCATAAACGGACAACGCTCCTACGTATAAGGTTATGGGCATGCTTTCGGTAATTTTTGAAGAAACTTTCAACTACGCAACTCACATTTTGAGCTAAATTTAAAAGGGTTGGAACTTTTGACATCCTATTTGATTACAAAGCTTTACTGCTGCCAAATACATTACTTCAGTAGCACGTACCCATCTACCCCATATTTTCGTATCGTGTCGTTCATGTGTAGGAAAGTTAATCCATTTATCTTACACTGATTGCTAATGCTGTCCTTTGTTATTTTTTTATTTTTTTTTAAATTGTTAATTTAGGAGAACCTGTTATGCATTGTAATTTTTATACATATAACAAGTCTAATTTTTTATTTTGAAAGGCTTATAGTCGCTTTAACATATTAGTCATATCGCGACTTTACAACTTTTTATGAAATAAATATTTAACAATAAAACAATGAGGTTATTTAACATACTGGCAGTTTTGAACCATTACAATGAACTAGTATAAAATTGTGAAAATTCAAATATCTTAGGGTACATCGATTAGTTGAGTGCTGTTTGTAAATCATTGGGTATCTCCATCGATTGTATTGTGGACATTTCACGATTATGTGTTTCGTCGTTAACAGTATGTTACACTGGTGGTAGAGGGTAGTTGGTCCATTGAAATAAGATAACTGTGCGTGATCTTGGTATGGCCAATTCTCAGTAGGGATATTAAAACATTATCTTGCCTGGAAAGAGAATTGTTGGGAAGATATTTCGAAAAACTCGATATTATATCACGGAGTTTACTTATCGTGGATTCAAGCCATCCTGCCTTCCACTGTTGGTAGAGCTTCTTTTTAATGATTGAGATAACATCATGGGTTAGTGAAGTTATAGTTGGCTCACTTAGTGGATGTTTAATGGCTTCTTTTGCTGCCTGATCGGGCAATTCGTTGCCTTCTATTCCAATGTGAGATGGAATGCATACTAAAGGCAGTAGCTTTCCTTGCTTATTGGCTCTATGAAGTAGTGATTTAAATTCTTGTGTAAGAATATGGGCTGGTGACAGATTTTTTATTGCAAGTAGTGCACTTTTAGAATCTAAGTATATAACAAATAACTTTGAGCATCGAGTATTCAAACATAAATCACAGCTTGTTTAATTACAAACAGTTCACTTCAGAATATGATACAAAAATCAGGAAGTCTGAATAGCATAGTGCGCTCTGGATAAACAACAGTACAGGCATTTCTATCATTACACTTTGATCCATCTGTGTAAATGTACACTTACAGACTTTGGTCCTACCAAGACACCAAAGAAACTTTTCTCGAGTACAGCCGCGAATCGAATTCTAGATCCTTTACTCAGCAGGGAGAAGATCTGTTATGGCACCGAAGCAATCTAGAAAGCTTAGAACGTTAATAGCATGCAAGTCATACGTATTTGTACATGCGCCTCCCTTAGAAAAGTTTGCCTGCCTCTAAACACCATAAGCGTTATTGTTCTTTTGAATCACTCGATAGAACCTACAGAGGCCAGTTTAAAACATTTAGTTCTAGTGCGTACATGAGATGGGAGGGTAATCAGTGTCTTAAGGGGAAATTGTACAGGCTATGTCCACAATGCTAAACTTCTAAGTTTGGGTTAACTTTATTTAAAATGTATTATGAGGATTATCTTAGATGTGTTTAACATAAGAATTTAACTTCATCGTAAACATATTCTAATGGATTTTATTTTATTCAAAAATGAATATTAAAATGTTATTCTCAATGGAAAAAATCCATAAAATTAGCTTCACCATACAGCAGTACGTTCATATAATATTCCTGTAAAATTTTAACTACCTTAGTTTAATGAGCTTACGAATACTTTATCCTAATCTAAAAACATAAAACTGATTAAAATTTAAAATCAGGTAAATTGATGGAAATAGACGTTGGTTTAACTTCATAAAAATCTGATGTGATACATTCACATGATTATATTTAGTGGGTATACAAACTATTCTTACTAAAGGTTATTTTTCTGTCTACATTATTTTAATCCAAAGAAGCCTTTGCAGAAATAGCTACATTCCACATTTCGTTATAGATACAAAGAGAACAGCGATAGTCAAATGTTTAAGAACTGGACGCTATATGCTGGCTTTAATATTCCATGCTGTTTCCATACAATCGCGGGAAACAACTGAATGTTAACAGACCTTAAGAGAATGACCAAGAAACGAGCAATTCCAAGCTTTAATAACGGATATTTCAGAAATGGATTATGCCACAAAATCTTATTTGAAATAAATCCTGTCTTTTAAAGAGATCTACATTTTTTGTTCAGTACGTTTTTGTATATCGCTTAAGGTTTACCAGTTATACAAGATTATACAAAACTGGTTCCAAATTAAGTGGACTTCACAGGCTATTCCCAGAAAATTCAAGGTATACATTTTATTTGTAATTTAAATATATTTAATAGATTATATTCCAATAAAAATCGTTACAGGAAGTTTTTAGAAAATAAAAAATTTCGAAAAATCTTCCATATAAAGGGTAGTCTGGGGTGGGGGATTTTCTTAAAAATCTTCGTGTCGCATCTTTGGAAGGTATTGAACCTATTGGTATTTATCCGGCTTTTCGTTTTTGAGTTATGCAATTCACAGACACACACACAGACAGACAGACATACACACACAAGCGCGTACGCGGACCTTTTTCTAAATTGCTTTTCTTTTGTTTCAGGGGGCCGCAAGACATGTATTTCCCCTGAAATCTCGATATCTAATTTTTGAATGGAATGCAATATTTCTACTACTCTTTATACATAGTAAAGAAAGTAAAAATGGGCTCAATGTGAAGTTAGATGCCTCTATTAATTGGGTAAGCAATTCCAAGTTAAAACAAATGACTGTTTGTGAAAATTAAATTTGAATATAGAAATTGTAGACACTGCCTGAACAATAAGGAGATACAAAAATCAAAATTATATTTTTCTGTCCCTTTGTTTTCGAAGATATAAACATTTTAACTCTGAATATATTGTAACTCTACTAAGGCATTAACTGTTTACTAGAGTTATAAAACAGAATTTTTGGCCTAGCTTGTCTCGATCTTTCAACTTAATTAAATGCTTAGAGGCTGGGTAATTCTGGTGAGTGGCAGTGAAATTGGCAGTAAAACAAAAAACATATAAAACAAATTTAACTGAAAGAGGGAGATAGAGAGCTAATACGTTTCCGTTATCTTAAATCAAACATATATGTATGATTCCGTTTAAGGCTACACCCTGCTTGTATTGTAATTGTCATTCAAATTTATCTATGAAATTCGACCAGTGAGATTGAAAAATAGTTTAGCATTGAATTTATTTCACAGCAGCTAAATTTTTCTATTACGAGAATATTTGAATAAAAAAGAAAAGAAAATACATGTTATTTTTCAAAGAAGTAATCATTAAAGATTTAATTCTCGTGAAACACAATCTTAATGAAACAACCATATAAAACAATACTTTCGCTACATTTCCAAATATAATGGCAACTAAATTTCATTTGTAATAGTTACTCTTTATGCTGTGAAAATATTTGGAGGAAAATGATACTGGCTTTTGCAGATATAGCTCATTAAACGTTTCATTTTGATTAAAGATTCTTGAAGTACACACACAAAGTTCAATTTCCGTATGAAGCATAAACTAAAGCTTTTAACTTACTATTATATCTAAGTAAAATTACGCGCAAAAATAAATGACGAAGTGAGAATATTATCGCGATATGAGAATCATTGCATATTTTCCTGAGGATTAGGAAGACTTCTGTCAAAGAAAACCAAAGCATTCACATTCAGAATTGAACGTCATTGTATAAATCATGATAAGCTAAATGTCCTTTGCTAGTTTAGTTTGGATCGGCAGAGCTAAGAGCTGAATTGACGCATCGATTGCTACAAGTTGGTTTATGGTGGAGAATGGAAGAACAGCAAAGAAAATCTGGGGTTATTTTGAAGTCTGTTTCAAAATGACGGCAATCGTCTGCAGTAGAAAAGAAACTAATGGAGGAATTAGTGTTCCTGCCGGTGGTCGTATAAAGTTAGCCTTCTAGGAGAGTGGGAGAATGTCGGACGGATGGCACAAATGCATATTCATTGGAAAGTTCTTCTTGGTCCTGCTAGACAGCAGCCTTCTCTGAGGCGCCTCAGGTGGGTCGAGTTCTCCCCGGTTGCGCCAGAGGGAAGTATTCACTAAGCAGCCCTCCAGTGTAAGCGGGTCATCAAGCCTGGAATCGTTAAGGATATCTGCGCGTGTCTGTCGGCCGAAATGCCTGCTGTCTACAGCCTCCTGCGATTCCATCACCTCATTCTTGAAGTAGAGTTATTAGCACCACGTTTTGGGTGCCAATCTTAAAGTAGTTGAATTGTTGTTGTGGTTGCACCACGTATTGCGGGAGATATGTTTCTTGAAGTGTTCGCTCCACGTACAATACAAACTTTCCGGTGGCCTTCGCCCCAC
Source organism: Deroplatys truncata (assembly GCA_030765065.1). Lineage (NCBI taxonomy): Eukaryota > Metazoa > Arthropoda > Insecta > Mantodea > Mantidae > Deroplatys > Deroplatys truncata. Next base: position 68,350,479 of record CM060986.1, read on the forward strand.
GTTCATTTTTCCGGTGGCCTTTGACCCCACGTTTAAAAAATCAACTTTGTATTTTAATGTTTATTTAAATATTATATATGTATGCCTCGGTTGTGTCACTAGTAATTTTTAGAACACATATCTCTTAGCAGGGCTAGTACGGCTAAAGAACAAGGCTTACACAAATTATAATTGTATTGTACTTTGTTTATTAATCCTTCACCCGATTAAATAACACTTCACTGATACATCCTACTGTAGAGCTGTGAGATTATTGTTCAATTGCACTTTTTAACACGTAAACTTTATATTATTCTCGCCGCAATGAATTTTTATGTCTCACATAGAACACCTATCGTACCGATCGGGTATGCAATCTAACTGGACTGGTTGGGAACGCTGTCTTGTAGCGTCTGCCGCCTGAATTTGTAAATTTCCTTCATTTCAAGTCTTTGATTGGCTAATCCTACTCCAATAGAATACTTTTATTTAACCTAAAGCTTTTCTAGTTGTTGATTGGCTATTTATAATCTGTTTTAAATATTACAGTATTGTTCCAAGAATTATTAGTAGCATTATTAGACTTTCTAATTTATTGTTGTCTCAAGGTTACCTCATTGTTAGCAACTTTCGGCTTCTACATTGTAATTCTGTTTGCTAGGGAAGGTATTATGCTTGAATTCTCACAGCTTCTACATTATTAAATTACGTAACTCGTACATTCACATAACATTATTATACATATACATAATAACATAAGCATAATACAATGACTGTTACATACATTTTATATATTATTATCTAGACATGTTGCTTTAAGGCGGGCTGTCATTATACTTTATTTTATATAATTAGACATATTACTGCCTCATGCTCCAAAAGATCCGCGTTGAGTGAAGGTGCGAAGTGTTCCCCGTTCCCTGGTTATTCATTTAAGGATGGATATCGGAATAAATATGCGAAATATGAGTTTCAAATGAAAAATACTAACATTAAATACCAGATCTCATATTCTAATCTAATAATAATAATAATCATAATAATAATAATAACAATAATAATAATATTAATACATAGCAGGGGCAGCGAAACGCCTTAAATAGTTCAAGTTAAAGCATTAAATTGTTCAAGTTAAAGCATAAAATTGTAGCACTATTTTTCCTTATGCCATGGAGTGACGTTCGGTTTCGCGTCCTTAATATGTGACTAACCGAAAACCTGATTTGATACATTTTTGTATCATATGCATGTGATCTTTAGGCTGGGTAGGGAATCGCATAAGGCTCTAAGGAGAGTAACATTTCAAGAGGGTTTTTAAAACCATCTGGAAAATAATTTTGGAACTGTGCTTAAGAAAGGAAGCTAACAAACAAGGTAAATTTTTCACATAGATAATGTTCTCTGGAACAAATCTCCAAAAGGTCATCTATACATCTTTAAGAGCAAATGGGAGTAAACGTTTGCACAATTTTGGCGCATATAAGAGTGCTCGAAACTGGGATTTCAACAAAATATCGAAAAATAAGTACATTCTTAAAATTTCCACAGAAAAAAACCTGAAATATTGTCAAATCAAGATCCGATGGTGGTTATGCCCTTGTACCTATTTAAAAGTTGAAATGCAAATGACTTGTAACATTTTAAAACTGGGTTTTTCCGTTATCTTATTTTCTTATATCTTTTCCACTTTAAATTTTTCTCATATGCAAGTATTTTTTTCACTTCCTTTCAAACTTTTAGCTTATACTCTCTGAAGGTGGAAAAAGAAATGTAAAGTATTTTTGCTGTCAAGCATAGTTTTGTATTTATATTTTTAGTAATTTAATACTTGGTAATTTTTTAGAAAATTAAAATTGCAGATATTTTATTGTTTTTCACAAAACTTTAAAATTAAACTAAATTAAATATTTGGTTGTAAATAACTACAGGATGAGCCGTTTGAGATATCATAAATGTAGAATGTTATATATAAGATGTTAATGCACACATCTCTGAGAAGTTTGCTTAATATAAACGAAAGGGTGGAAGTTAACAATGTGTGATACTTCAGAACTCACCCGCTCATAGTATAGCAGCGCTATATCTTCAGGAGACAAAACGATGGTAATTCCACAACAGTGCGGTCAGTGTGGCATATGGTATGCGAACTTTCCAAGAGTAACATAGACGCAGCGACCATTCAAACTTCAGTACAACTGTCAGTATGCCCCATCGTATTGAGACATTGTTAACTGGTACCATATTCAGCAAAAGCAAGCTAGGATGCAGCGTAATTACGAAGCTCGTTTCAAGTTGTGTTTGAGAGGCAGGAAGCGGACGATCAGTGGTTACATCAATGGATGCTCAGGAACAAAGCCACATTTCATGTGAGTGGCCGAGTCAATAAGCATAACTGCATTATTTGGAGAACTAAGAACCCACAAATCTCGTATAACACATTTCACATACCATATGTCTCATTGAGTGTGCTGATGTGGCATCACCATTTTGTCTTCTATGTATGATAGTGCAGCCATGCCATGCGGATGAAGTATGAAACATCAATTATTGTCAACTTCCATCCTTTCCGCTTATATTACAGCTAACTTCTCGGAGATGTGCGCATTAACCTCCTATACATAACGTTTTATATTTCTGACATCTCAAATGGGTCACCCTTTATATTTGGGAAATAATATACAAAAACTAAAAATTAAAATATGCATCATATTTGGGGAATGTTATATGCTTTTATTTTCATACTCTTGGAAAGTTGTTGTTTTATTATAATTAGGATCAGCAAAACTGAAAAACTTTTCAAATAAATTGGTTGAAATTTGTAAACATTAGAAATTTCTGTACAGATTACCCTTTAACAGAAGCCAAATGCAGTCCTGTGACGTTGTAATATGCCTTTGCATTAAAAATTCGTGAAGTTTTATATTATAGTTATAAGTAGGGCCGGATTTTTAGGTTTTAACCTATATTTTTCCTCGCTATTTAATTAACACATTTCAAGATATATATTCGTTTCACACTTCCTGGAGCAGAATATCCGAATTTCATTACACCTAAAAAAACCTAAATAAGGGATTGACACCTAAAATAACCTAAATAACTGTTTTTCCTTTTTCGAAATGAAGAATGTTATTTTTGGATTGAAACTTATTGTAAAATTATTTCCACCACTTATAGCCAGTAGATAGTTCAAGTTACTACTTTTACGCAGCACATGTGACCTGGTGCCATCTGGATGCAAGGTCAAGAAGGTCAAGAGGAGCGTAACCTGCGTAACGGGATCGCCTGCAATCGTTCACCGAGAGTACAACAGAGTACACCGAAAGTATTTTTCTAATGTAATTATTGTACAGTGAAACAAAACCTAAATCATGTTTATTGAAAAAATGGATTGCTGCAGATCCACACTTCACATTGTTAGTGACTTATAGGGCCGGAGAGGGGTTCTATAGTCCTTCCACCGACCATGTTACATGTTACGTGCTTGGCCCACGGCCTGCACCGCCTTGCAGAGGCAATTAGAAGCCACTTCGATGACATGAACAGCCTGATATCTTCGGCCAATGAGGTTTTCTTAAAAGCTCCAACACGTATACTATTGTTCAAAGAGAGGGTACCGGCAACCTCTTCCACCTGGGCCGATACCTACCCGTTGGGGAACTTTGCTGTCTGCTGCCATTTACTATGCCGAGCATTTAAAAGACGTTAAAAATGTCCAATGAATTGGACGAAACAGAAGCTTCCTGCATTGCCAAGGCTAAGAAATCACTCGAGTGCCCCACTCTTGCCGCTTCCCCTGCATATATTAAGATACATCTTTGTTTTGTACCAGAAGCTATTCTCCGGTTGAAAAGTACAACTTTGCCATTGAAAGATGCTCTAGATATTATTGGCAACGTTTCCAGTAAAGAAATACCTTGTCCAGTGGGAGTTGCACGTTCTTCGAAGTTGCAGAAGATTCCTCAACGAAATCCTAATTTTGAAGATATGAAAATAATCAATTCAGCATTCCAGGGAGAAAAGTATACAGGAAAACTACCTCTAGAACCTGCTGCATTGGCACCTATATTCTACGCTCCAATGACGTCATTTTCCGTTGAAGGAACCTTTTCTTCATACAAGAATGTTTTACGTGATAATGGGTAATTGTTTACGCCAAAAAAATTGAGAATGTATGTAACTACCTACTGCAAGCCAAAATATAAGTCTTACAACTAAGAACTACAAAAGCAAAATTATTGATACCTGTATTGATCCACGAAGCAAAACAAAAAAACTATTTTAATCAAGAAAAACCTAAAAAACAACACATTTTAAGCATATAGGAAACCTAAAATGAAGGTTTATTCCACCTAAAATACCGGCCCTAGTTATAAGTGACAACATATAGCCTCCTTTTAGTGATTTAACCTGTTGGTTTTTAGTTCTGTAGAGCTATAAGAAGTGTAGAATAAATCATCTGTTGTCAAAGAACTAAACCTGATATTCATGAACAGTTTTTAATATTTTTGATGGAATTGCATAATATAGGGTTTAATTTCGTGATTAGGTGGACAATAATTTCGAAAAGCTGAGATAGCTAATTTCTGTTAAAAAGGACGATAGAATGATTTATAAAATACCATGAAAATGATGGCATGTATGATAAGATTAATTCTTATTTCGTTATGACCTCTTGTATCAAACTTCCAAATGACAATTGACCCTCGATGCAGGCATTTTCTGTATAAATTTCGCGTTTTATTTTATTTCTGTTTGTAGTCAGAGTTACAGGGTAGGCTTTTAAACTCGAATACCGATTTAATTAAATTAAAATGCCTAAAGCACAACTGCCCAAAGTTTTCTCCAGATTGGACAAATAGTGACAATTGTTACATACGGGGTTGAAAAATATGAACTATGTGTAGATTTTTGAAACTGTATGTAATCCTATAATTTTCGCCATCTCCTAATGTCTACGGCACAAATTTGTACCCTGATTGACCAAGCAGTATAGTTTAATTGACGAGCGTTATATAATTCGAAATAAGGATTAGATGGTTTCTGAAGGTTATAACGCAACCTGTAATTTTTACCAACTTCTATCCCATAATTGTGCAGTATTTTAATCATATGGCTTAAAACGTACAGATTTCTACATAAGGGGTTGAAAATATGTTAGGTATAGCTCTTTAAAGTTGTAGTATAGTTTTCAATTGTCTTATAAGTACTGTGACTTTGTCCAATTTTTTAGCTGTCATTCAGTTTTCATGTCACTTCTCTCAGTTCTTATCTGTCACTGTTTTTTTTTATCTAACTTGATGCAGTAATTTGTATCATAAATTATTTAAATGTACAGAATGATTATAATATGAATATGCATTTTTATGTGACATTAATTTGAGATGTTTATTGACTGTAATTATTGTTGAGAAGTAAGTTTATATGGCCTTACTGAAACTGACAATAATAGCGTGCAATAATGCAGCGAGGGTTTATCATTATTAGAGACGAGGAAGTTACGTAATGTTGGCGCTTTTTTTTTTAGAATTTGCTGGAACATTTTCCCTAGAGCATATGTATTCATAATTTTCATTGGATATAAAAATAGACGCTAACGTTGGCGCGTTTTATTAGCCAATAGCAGTTTAGTTATAATCTTTAGGCATATTGGGGTGTAGGAGTATAAAAAAGGGCTAGATTAGAGGTAGTCCCCGTCAGTTCGTTGAAAACATTTGTACGTTACACGTCGTCTTCAGTCCAGCAGAAATATTTGTACAGAACACGTCGGCTATCGATTCGCAAGTTACGCGCAGCAGAGTTATGATAAATCTAAAGTGTTGCAAAGTTAATGATACAAAAAGTTGAAGTACGTGAATTAATAATGATCAGTAAATAAGTTATTATAACAGTTTCAGTTTGGTGAGTGTCAAGATCATTGTGTAAATGTGATAGTGAATGTGTTCGACAATAAAAAAGTGTAAAACAAATTTTTTCATCAGTGTTATCTTTGGATAAAAGACTCCTTTCCGTTTACACAACCTGTATAAAGAGAAGTGCTCGACCAAAAAGATACTAGCTAGCCGGAGGACAGTGAACCAAAATTAAATAAAATCACAGTAGCATTTTTTCAAACAAACACTAATACTGCCGCAAATTGCTGACACCAGATGGAGCTAACAAACCTAACAAAGAATTACGTCACAAAATGGCTTCACCACGTGGAGTAAACACAAATACACAAACATTATAAATAATACCGTCCCAAATTGGCTCCCAAACGTGGGGCTAACAATTTTAAATAAACTTTATACCCTCACAAACTCACTTCACTTCGTTCATACTATCGCTTCACTAAGTAAATTAGTTCAATTCTCCGGTGCTTCACTTCTTTCATGACGCAGCCTCTTCAACAATTGACGGTTCACTTCACTCGGAAGTCGAACATTAGACCTCCATCGCTCCGCGGCAGCCTCACTGCACGTCATAGAAACCTTCACCAACTCGCTTGGAGAATCGCTCTTGATGTCGCACCAAAAATGTAGCCGCTAGCTCACTCGCACAATGACTAATTCAACTCCACTTTGTCACACTCGACTAGCAACTCGACATGCACTGACTGACTCGACTCACTCTACTGTCGCCATTCTACGCGTACCGACTCACTCCACTCTGTCGCTTTCGACTCGCTTTCAACTCGCAACTGGCTCGGCTGGACCCGAGAGCGCTCGCTTATATAGGTAGTGGAATCTTCTAGAAGATTCGAGAACCTCTAGAAATTTGTACATACTTTCTGGAGGAGTGAGGGAGATAAAGCTTCCAAAATATTCTGGTTATCTCCCGATAGGGCACCCGGTGTTTACGCTGGCAAGCGGTGTTATCGTCGTTTACTCGGAACGCTCGGCGGAACCTCCCGATAACCTTGGTCCATAGTCGTTGCGTCACAGTATAACATTATAGGGTACAAATTTTCATGTGGATAAACCAAAGAATGTTGATTTGTGTTAGTGGTGGAAAATAAGGACAGCTTTTTGACAGTTTCTAGTACCCGGTTTTTGTCAGAATCATACCAAAAATATTATACGATAAAGTTTCAGTAAAATATGAATGGAATATGGTGATGTGAGCATTATATTCAA